>CM052884.1:29090498-29198453 GCA_028534135.1 Potos flavus | reverse complement strand
GGGATGGGCGAGCCTGGTGGTAGGTCCAAGTTACTCACTCGAAGGGACTTGCAATAGCATTTTTAGTTGAGTGGAAAAAGAATTCAAGTAGTTTTGAAAAGAATATTCTAATCTGAAGCATTGTTGAGAGGGTCATTAATTAGTCCTGGGAAACAATAAATTTTGAATGAACGTTGAAAGCTGATAAAATGAGGGGGTTGATTAACTCTTAGTAGGAGAAAATATTTTCAGCATGTCTTCTGTCTTTAGCCTCATTTTTTTTTTACTATATTTAATCTATGCTATAAAGTTAAAACCTATAATTTAGTGGTATGATGGATGTGTATGTCACATGTCATAACACTCTGTATGCCTACTCTCATGTATTTGAATAGAAGAATTTCAATTTTTATTATATTATTTGTAAATTCTTAAAAGCTTTTTTTAGATTTTATTTATTTATTCATTTGAGAGAGCAAGAGAACATGAACAGAGAGAGGCAGAGAGAGAAAGAATCTGAAGCAGATGTCATGCTGAGCATATTGCCCAACAGAGGGTTCCTTTCCATGACTGGCAGATCACGACCTGAGCCAAAACCAAGAGTCAGACACTCAATGGACTGAGACATCAAGGCACCTCAATTCTTAGTCAATTCTTATTGATGTGCATTCTCAATTTTTGGACAATAAAATTTGGGTTTATAGTCCATAAATTTTATGTGCACACTCACTGAGAAAGACATTTTAAAAATCCAAATTTAGACAGAGTACATACCTAAATTTTTTGGCCATGTCTTCCTTTTGAAAAGAAAGTTTTACATTGATGTTTATATCGATTTAGAATTCCAAATGATACATGGTTTTTAATTCTTACAATTTTAAGATAGTTTGTATTTTGCCTTTCTTCCTAAAACAAAAATACATGCAAAGATGAATACATTGTAAATCAAGTGAGTGTTAGATAGGGTACACAATTACATGTTAGCTTTTGGGTACTGAAGTAATAAACTTCCAGTCACTAGAAACACTGCAGTAACAGATGCACTTCTATTCAAAGTGAAATGTGAATAATGAGATGTTAGTTTTGCTTCTAAGGAAATGTATTTCCACTTTTCAAATGAAAAATCCTATCTATTTCCTATATATTTTTCCAGCAATACCTCATATGTATATAGATGTACATTCATGTGATAGGAGCTTATGACTGTTGTGCATCCCAATTTTTTCTGCTCTTTCTTGAATTTTTTTCCCTATCTGGCTTAGTACACTTTGGGACTCTTGTTTTTGTGTTTTAATTTTTTTTTAAAGATTTTATTTTTATTTATTTGTCAGAGAGAGAGTGAGAGAGAGATCACAAGTAGGCAGAGAGGCCGGCAGAGGCAGAGGGAGAAGCAGGCTCCCTGCCGAGCAAGCGGCCCAATGTGGGACTCGATCCCAGGACCCTGGGATCATGACCTGAGCCAAAGGCAGCCGCTTAACCAACTGAGACACCCAGGCGTCCCTTTGTGTTTTAATTTTCATTCAGTTAAGAAAAAAAAAAATTCTTTATATTTTCATTTTTTATTTCTTCTTTGATCTATGGGCTATTTTGACATATATTATTTAGTTTCCAAACATTGGGAGATTTTCTAGAGAGCTTTTTGTTTTTGTTTCTAATTTAGTTTCATTAGTGCTAAGAATATATTTTGTATGACTTTAAACTGGTTAAATTTATTGAATTACATTTTATGACCCAGAAATGTTCTGTATGCACCCAAGAAGGTATATTTTGCTATCAATAGGTGCAGTGCTCTATAAATGTCAATCAGGTCAAGTTGTCTGATAGTGTTATTCAAGATATCTATAACTTGCTGAATTTATCTACCTATTACAGAAATTATTGAGGCAAAGAGATAGTAAAATCTCCAAATATAATTGTTGAAAAATCTATTTCTCCTTGCATTCTTGCAATTTTTTGCTTCATGTATTTTGTAGTTTTATTAGTAGGTACATTATTACTAATACAGTCATTGACTTTTTTTTTTAACTAGTGTTAACATGGTATATTTTTCCTCATCCTATCATTTTAACTTATCTGTGCCATTATACTTAACAAAAAAGTTGGGTCTTGCGCTTTGATCAAGTCAAAACCTGTCTTTTAATTGCAGTGCTTAAGATGCGTTTAAAGTGATAATTAATGTTACATTCAAATCTATCATTTGGTGTTTGTTTTCTTTTTGTCCCATCTGATTTTTTATTTCCTTATTTTTTCCCTACCTTCTTTTAGATTTGTTGCATAATTTTTTAATGGTTCCATATTGTCTGTCTATCAGCTATTTGGTTACAACACTGTTTTACTACCTCAGTAGTTGTGTTAGATTTTATAGTAAAAATTGAGACTTATTTATTTAAAAATCTTCCTCAAGCAATTTTATACCAAATCAGATATAGAATAAGAGTGTTGCGCTAGAATATCTCCATTTCTTGTTTCCTAGACTTCATAGTTTCATACCTTTTACTTTTACATATGTTATAAACGCACAATGCATTGTTTAATAGTTTGTTATTGCTTAAACCATAAATTACCTTTTTCATAAAATTTTTTGAGATAAAATCACTAAAATATAATCTACCCAAAATATCCAAGTCAGTATTGTTGGGGTAGTCACACGTTTGTACAACTATGACTACAATCTAATTTTATAGTGTTTTAAATACATTCCAAAAGAAACTCCATACCTATTAGTAGTTATTCCTCACTTCCTACCCACTACCTACTATTTCTTTGGTTTCTAGACATTTCATAAAGGTGGAATAGTATATATTCTAGAAGGTTAATATAAATGAAATTATAGAATATGTGGTATATTGTGATTGGCCTATTCACTTATCATAACAAATGGTTTTTCTGCATCTATTGAAATAATCGTATTGTTTTCATCCTTTCTTTTGTTGATGTAATGTATTGTTGATTGATTTGTGAAAATTGAACCGCTCTTGCATCCCCTGAATAAATCCCACTTAATCATGGCGAATGATTTTTTCAATGTATTTTTGAATTTGGTTTGCTAATATTTTGTTGAGGATTTTCGCATCTATGTTTATCAGACATATTGGCTTATAGTTCTCTTTTTTGTAGTCTTTATCTGTTTTTGGCATGAAGGTGATACTGGGTAATGAATTTAGAAGTTTTAATTCCTTTTCTATTTTTTCGGAATAGTTAGAGAAGAATAGATATTAGCTCTCCTGTAAATGGTTGATAGAATTCACCTGTGAAGCTGTCTGATCTCGAACTTTTATTTGTTGGGAGGTTTTTGATCGCAGACTCAATCTCTCAGCAAGCAATCAGTGTGTTAAAATTTTCTGTCTCTTCATGGTTCAGTTTTGGTAGGTTATATGTTTCTAGGAATTTATCCATTTCTTCTAGATTGTCTAATTTGTTGGCATATGGTTTTTCATAGTATTTTCTTATTTTCTTAAAGATATTATTCATCTATTTGACACAGAGAGAGAATGTGCACACAAGCAAGGGGAGCAGCATAGGGAGAGGGAGAAGCAGGCTCTCCACTCTGAGCAGGGAGTCCGATGTGGGGCTTGATCACAGGACCCTGGGATCATGTCCTGAGCTGAAGGCAGATGCTTAACCGACTGAGCTACCCAGGTGACCCCCATAATATTTTCTTACTATCCTTCGCATTTTTGTGGTGTCAGTTATTTCTCTTCATTTTATTTGATTTGCATCATCTCGCTCATTCTCTCCTTTTTTTTTTTTTTTTAATGAGTAAATGAGTCTGGCTAAAGATTTACCAGTTGTATTGATCTTTGCAAAGAACCAGCTCCTGGTTTCATTTAATCTGTTCTATTGCTTTTTTAAGTTTCAATTTTATTATTTTTCTCCAATCTTTTTTTCCTTTCTTCTACATTTTGGGTTATGTTCATTCTTCTTTTTCTAGCTCCTATAAGTGTAAGACTACATTGTTTACTTGAGATTTTTATTGCTTCTTGCTTCTATAGGCCTATAGATTTTGGACTGTTCTGTTTTCATTTCCATTTGTCTTCATGTATTTTATTTGTTTTTTCTTTGATTTCTTGATTGACCTATTCATTGTTTAATAGAATATTATTTAACCTCCATGTATTTGTGTTCTTTTCCGATTTTTTCTTGTGGTTCATTTCCAGTGTCATAGCATTGTGATTGAAAGAGATGCATGGCGTGACTTCGATCTTTTTTTTAATTTGTTGAGACTAGTTTTGTGGCCTAATATGTGATGTATTCTGGAGAATGTTCCAAGTGCACCTGAAAAAAGTGTGTATTCTGTTGTTTTAGGATGTTAGAGGTATAAAATTCCCTACTATTATTGTATTACTATTGATTACTTCTTTTATGCTTGTTACAAGGTGTTTTATATATTTGGGTGCTCCAATGTTGAATGCATATATATTTGCAATTATTGTGTGTTCTTGTAGGATTGTTCCTTTTATGATTATATAGTGTCCTTCTTTGTCTCTTGTTATAATCTTTGTTTTAAAGTCTAATTTTCTCTAATATAAATATTTTTACCCCAGCTTTTTTTGCCACTTCCATTCGTGTGACAGATGCTTCTCCATCCCTCACTTTCAATCTGCACGTGCCTTTAGGTCTGAAGTGAATCTCTTGTAGGCAGCATTACAGTTGGCTCTTGCTTTTTTATCCATTCCATTATTATCCGTCTTTTGATTGGAGCATTTACTCCATTTACATTCAAAGTAATTATTGATAGATATGTACGTACTTACTGCCATTTTGTCACTTGCTTTATGGTTGTTTTTGTAGTTCTCTGTTTCTTTTCTTGCTCTCTCGCAGCTTTATTTAGTGATATACTTGAATTTCTTTCTCCTTATTTCTTGCATATTACTGAGGTTTTGATTTGTGGTTACCTTTAGGTTTGTATATACCATCTTATACATATGGCAGTCTATATTAATTTGATGATCACTTAGTTTGAACCCGTTCTTTGCTCCTCCCCCAACTCCACTCCCACATTTTAGGTGTATGGTGTCATATTTTACATTCTTTTATTTTATGAATCCTTAGACTGATTTTTATAGATACAGTTATTTTTTACTGCTTTTGCACTTCATACATTTTTTTTTTTTTTTTTTTACTTTTACTTATGGTCTTTCCTTTCCACCCAGAGAGTCCAGCCAGTTTAACATTTCTTGTAGAACTGGTTTAGTGGTAAGGAATTTCTTTCTTTAACTTTTGTTCGATTGAGAAACTTTCTCTTTCCTTCTATTATGAATGATAGTTTTGCTGGATAGAGTATTGTTGACTGTGGGTCTTTTGCTCTTTCAGCACTTTGAATATATCATTCTGGCCTCACCCCAGTATTCTATGTGTCATGTTCAAGGTAGAGACACTGTTCTAAGAGTGAGGGTTAATCAGAAGGATGGCCCCACTTCTCAGTTATTAAGTGTCAGGAACCTGGCCTCAGCAACAGGCCAATGAGGCCATAATGAGAAGTGGTGAAATCTTGTTCCCCTGAGAAAGAGAGCCCCAAGAAAGAACTGAGGGGAAAAGACTAGATGTATTTTTTACTGGCAGCATCTGGAGTGCAGTCTCCACCTCAATGTGCTGAGAGAATGGAGAGGGAGCAGTATTGGTTCAGTGCCACAGACTTGCATCTCTTACTGAATTTTTATAGATTTTCTTGCATATATATTCCTTCATTTACTAATTGCCCTTAGGAACATTTGCAGAGGCTTTGAATTTCCTTTTTTTTTTTTTTGAATCATTTTCACTAATTTCCCTGGGAAGCAAGTCAGCAGTAGTCCTCATACTGTTATACCTGAAATCAATCTCTAGTAATGATCAGTTCCTAACAATATTTAATATAATTAAATATTTATGTTGTCCTTCAATATAACTCTTACAATTACAAAATAGAAAAACTAGTGTTAAAAATAACAATAAAATTCCTAGATACAGAATATTATACATCTACAACTTATTTTTTATTCTTAAATTATCACACCATAGGTGTTTTATCAAAATATTATCCTTTAAAAATGTTTGGAGCAATTGTGAAGTTAGGCCTTCAAATTGACATGCCATTAGATTTGCTTCATTTTATGATTTTTTTTAGTGTTTAAAGTTGGTTATTTATTATAATTTTTGTTCTTTAATTATGTAAAATATTTACAAAATCCAAAAATGCAAATTATATGAAAATGTACATTTACATTATTTTTATTCCTGCCTCATTTTTCTTAAGCCCTTATCTATATTATAAATATATATTTTTTAGTTTTGAATTTAAATATATGCATATATATTCATATTCTATCTCCTTTATGTCACATTAGAAAATTAGAGATACTCTTTGAACACAGCTTCTTTTTTTTAATTCAACAATATACAACTTATTATAAAGAAAGATTTTTTTAATTCACAAAAGACTGCTTTTATTTCTTTTTATAATATTATATCACTCTGTTAGAAATACTATTACATTTTCAACCGGTACTCTATTTATGTATATTTGGGTCATAATAGTCTTTAATATTATAAACAATACTACAGTGAATAGCTATGTGTGTATATTATATCCTTGTTTACTTCCTTCCTTTTTTATTTCATTTTCTTTTTTCTCTTTTTTCTTTTTTCTTTCTTCCTTTCTTTCTCCTTCTTCTTTCTTTCTTTTCTTCCTTCTTTCCTACCTTCCTTCCTTCCTTCTTTTCCTTTCCTTTTCTTCCTTTATGCCTTTTTTTCTCTTTCTCTTAATTCCTCCTACACTTCCTCCCTGTCTCTCTTCCCTCCCCCCCTTTTTTTGTAATATCAAAAACCAGAAGTCATTACCAGTTACTTAAAATATAATCTAAAACAATGTTATCTTTCTCAAAGTCCTTACTTTGAGGTACTTATCTTTGGTCTTGAGTTTTGATGGATTGTTAAAGGTAAGTAATTATTATTTTTTTTTTTAGTAATTATTTTGATATACCACTAGAAGATATTATGCTAAATGAAATAAGTCAGAACAAGAAAGACAAATACCATATGATTTCACTCAAATGTGGAATCTAAAAAAACAAGTGAATAAACAAAAAACAGAATCAGACCTATAAGTACAAAGAACAAGCTGATGGTTGCCAGAAGGAGGGAGTTGGGGGGAATGGGCAAAATGAATGAAAGGGAGTAGGAGATACAGGCTTCTAGTTAGGGAATGAATAAGTTATGGGAATAAAAGACACAGCATAAAGAAATTAGTCAATAACAGTGTAATGTGCTGTGTGGTGATAGACACAGCTCCCCTTATGGCAAACATTGCGTACTGTATAAACTTGGGGAATCACTATGTTGTACACCTGAAACTAATGTAAAATTTTGCATCAACTATGCTTAAATAAATAAATAAATAATTGAACTTAAAGGTTGCATTGCTTATACTAACAAAGGGCGGACTGTATAAGCGGTAATTACCAGCTGACAGGAGAAAAAAGGAATTGCTTAGATATTAAATGAAAAAAAAAAGGGTTAGGAAGACTGTAAGCAAGCAAGAAGGAACCAGATAACAACAACAACAACAACAACAGCAACAACAAAATATTTGGAAAGAAGAGAACCACATGGGGAAAAGCCAAAATTATGTAACCAGTGGTATGCAAAATATTTTGAGCAGGGGGTTGAATAATCAAAGATCTAGTTACCACATCTCAATCTCTTTTTCATATTGTGATGTTTAAAAAATTATTTTTGTTTGTTTCGGGTTTCTTGAATTAATTCATGCTAGACCAGATACCCTAACATTCTGGAGGCACCCAAATTTTCCATGACAGATTTCAGAGATTTTTTGGTAATGTTCATGACATTAGATAGGTAGAGTATGAAAATTATATATATAAATACATACCCCCATATATATATATACAACCCATATATATACATATAAATGTATATGCATAAATATATATAATCTTGAAACTTGGAAAAGATATTTAAATTAAGATGACTGGTCACGTGTATCCATTTGAAGCAGAGTGTGTATCCAAGAGACCATTAGGGACTACTTGTATTTTCCTTCACAGTCTATTTATTTTACTTAAAACTTAATAGCTCTTAATATCTGGAAGGGTTTCCTGGTTTTTTTGTTTTTTTGTTTTTTGTTTTTTTTTTCTGATTGCATTTATGTACTTTTCTGTGTCCTTACAATTTCCTAGCTATACTTTGTATTCACTTTCTTTGTAGAATTTATTTTTTCTCTTATTTTTTAAAATTTCATATCAGAAAAATTTAGCAATATATAGGTTGAACAGTTAGTTGGAGTGGAGTGTTCTGGGTACTAGTTTTCATCCTTGGGTGTGTTATTTCTGTAGAATATTCCCAGAGGTGCATTATGGTTTTCTGCAAAACATTTCCCTGCTTGTTACCTTTCTCCAGCAACCTCATCTCAGCTATGCAACTGTGGGAACATATGGGCTTCAATGCTCTTTTCTTATACCGAATAGAGTAAAAAGTGACTGAAAAATCAGTCTGAACAGACAAGCACACAATGTGCTGGGTTAAATGAGTGTAGTGATTTTTAATGCCATTTCTATTATATCGAAATAGGCTTGGCACTAGGGACATTCTTTGCTTAGAAAAGCCTGAAAGAACGGAGATTTCTGTGCATTTTCATCTGAGCTGAGGGAGCCGTGCTGAATGCAGAACAGAGTCAGAGGGAACTGTTAACTGGAGATTAAGCTCTGACAATCAAGCTGCTTGCCAATAAATTTCAAACCCATCTATGCAAGTCATTCAATAACAGCAGACTTGCAAAGCAATTAAAGTCAGCCCTTCCTGTTTAATTTCTGCAAAATGGAGCTGGACTGCCTGAGCTTTCATTTGCTGTGGAATAGTAAATGAAATGAGCCAGGAACATACTGAAGTCCCAATGAACACCTGGTGCCCTCTCACTGATTCTTTTTTTCTTTTCTTTTCTTTCTTTCTTTTTTATAAAGGTGGGAGTGGACAAAATCTTGCCAGCAGAAAAAATAAAACAAGAGAAACTAATTAAGCAGAGTCACTCTTTTAAACCAAATCAAATATTTGTTGTATTGTCTATGGTCACTTTCTTTAAAGCAATTTTTGATTTTCCTGATTCCAAAGCAACCTTATAGACATATTCATATGTAGTAGAGTGAATAAATAAACTATTTGTCAGACATAACCTAAGTTCACCTGTATAATCCCCCATCATCCCTTCGTCCAACCATTACTTTTCTATGGCTGTGTCTAATATTTCTTGATACTACTAAAGTTCTTGGGAAATGAGGTTGAAATGGGTGTGAGATATGGTAAAGTGTATTTAAGACTTTAATTCTAGAATTTGCTCTAGTGTATAGAGATTAGTTTAGCAGGTAAAATATTCCTCAAATAAAGATATTTTTATGTATTCTCTGAGGTTTACTTTTTACATTCCATACTCAATGTACATACATGTTGTCAGGTTGTGAAATGCATGTACTTCCTCATTAAGTCAATTTTAATTTCAGTATCAACTCTATTACTAACTGGGTAGTCTTGTGATTTTATGCATGAAACAGTCTTTGGGGTCATTGTGTCTATCTGCAAATTGTAATAGCATTGATAAAATAAATAAAATAAATCATAAATAAGTAAGATGATGCTTATAAAGCCCTTAGTTCAATATCAGTTGCAAAATTACTACAAAATATACATTATTTGTGTTTAACCTCTGCATATATATACTTACATATTTTATAAACCTGGAGTCATGCTACATTATACCGTTTTATAACCTGCTTTTTTTTACTTATACTATAGATCTTTCTGAATAATGTGAATATACAGTGTACAGCATAATAAATTTTATTATTCATCATAACTTTGAGTATCTGTACAGTATTTCAATGTACAAATGCACCCTAAATTATTCAACAATCAACTACCTTTGATATCTCCGTTTTTTACTGTAATAAAAATGCTTCAGTGAATGAATAACCTAAATCTTGGCAATTTTTCCTTTATTTTCCAGGTATACAATGATAAAAGAACAATATTGAGATAAAAGTTTCTATTCAAAAGTTAAAAGTTTTGTACACATTTTCAAATTGTCTGACATAATAGTTATATAAATTTCCATTTAATAAAGAGTTAATCTTGATATATATTCTAAATATATCAATAATTTTTGTAATTATATCTGTAATGCTAAGAAATATTAACTATATTTTGAACAAAATGTGCTCTACATTTCTGACTCGAAACTATAGCTATGTAAACAAATTCTGATAAGTTGTTAATATTGCATGGATGAATTAAAATGGTAGTTATTTTCCAGAAGTATTTATTTATATTTTATATTTTCATAGAATTAGGAGTACATCATTTAAAATCAAGGGATTATTAAAAGTAAATGATATTGTCCAGACTTTTCTCTTTAAAAGTCAACTATTGGCGGGAAAAAAAAAGGAAAAAAAAAGTCGACTATTTGTGCTCTATAGGTAGAGGGAATAAGCTTGCTGATTAGTAAAACATTGACTATATCTTAAAAATAATGAATTATTTGTCAAGTTTATGACAGAATGAAGGAAACATTGTGGAGAATGAGAAGCTAGGAAACAGCTGCTCAGAAACATGCAGTCCCTAATGATGAAGGGTGAATCTAAGGCATGACTGGTGAGCAAGTTGAGGAAGGGACAGATAATTGATAATTTAAGGTGGCAAAGTTACAAGGACTTGGTCATCAGTTTCATTTGGAGGACAAGAGATGGGCCTTCTATCTTTATTCCAAAATGAGTGTCACTCTATCTCTGCACTTATTACGTTGAAATTTTCTACTCATATTTCTTAATATTTCTTACTATACTATATGTCTTTTAATGGATAATCCATATTTAACTATATTTGTATTTTTGACATCTAGCACATTGTGTTTTGAATGAATTAAAATTAATTGGATTAAATTAGAGATTCAAGAACTATGGTGCTACTAATACACTTATATTACTTTAGAATTATATAAATACTGGGATGCCTGGGTGGTTCTGTTGGTTAAGTGTCTGACTCCTAATTTCAGCTCAGGTCATGATCTCAGGGTCATGATCTCAGGGTCATGGGATTAAACTCTGCATCAGGCTCTGTGATGGGCAAGGAGCCTGCTTAAGATTCTCTTTCTTCCTCTCCCTCTGCCCCTCCCCCCAACTCATGCTTTCTGTCTTAAAGAGAGAGAGAGAGAATTATGTAAATGCTATCTGTGACTAAAGATTTTGAGAAAACATAACAGATTGTGAATGTTGTTCCAAAGGACCAGGGTATAAAGAGACTATTAAACTTCTACCAACAGATATAAGTTTCAAGCTCTGTCAGTTCCCTAAACAGTGGAGATCCTTGGTGGGGGCCTATTCTGGTTTTCCACCATCTGTAGGGTCTGCCTTAACCCTAATGGTCCAAAATGGAGCCCCTACCATTATGATTATATTCCAAGAATCAAGAAGAAAAAATAAAAGAAGTTTTAAAAGGCCAGCATCAGTTGATATTTAAACCTAAAAAAAGGAACAAACAAAACCAAAAAACTATGTTACTGTCACATAAATATCCTTACATAATAAAAAAACTGACACTTAGCGAAGGTAGTCACATGGCCACAGTCACAGGTGAATGGATAAACTTCTGTTCTGTAAACAGATTAATTTTTTTAATATGGAAGACCTAAGAAACAGGTATAACAGTACTTTTTTTTTTTTTTTACAAAGAATCCTAGTTTTAGGCTATGACAATATTTGTTTGCAGCATTTTTGCACACCATAGCATACACTCAGTACTTTAAGAGGAAAGTAATGCCAATAAAATCTCACCCAGTTTCTGCCTCTAGCCAAATGCTCAGAGTATTGGGGTACCAGAGATTTCTTTCTATTAATATGAATGTGGTTTTTCACGGTCCAGAGACCTCTAAAAAGCAAGAAATCTGCTTTCCATTATACCAATCCCATCCAGTATGTGATGGGTGATGGTAGCATGAGAATAAGATACTTGCAATTGAAATCTCTACCTGGAAAAGAGGATAAGTAACTGGCATTCATTGTCTGCAAAAATGATTATATCTTTCTGGGCACAAATAGAAGTATCTATTTTTGTAGTAGTACATGTTATTCTGTGAGTCCATCCAGAAGCTCTGGTCCTATTTTGTGGGGGGAAATAATCCTGCTCATTTTCTGCCATAATTTCTGGCTCTCATTTCTGGGTAGTCTCTCCACATCTTTGACCTCTACAGGCAAAAGTGAAGCTATCATTAAAGAGTATTCACTTTTGCAGTCACAGTAACTTTAACTGGCTCCTTTCTGCTGGTACAAATTTGAGGCTGCCAGGGTTGCATTAGAGGTTTAAATCCAAGTTTACATTGACCAGGACTATGGTATCTTTGGCAACATAATCCGTTCCCCCACCCCAACACCGTAGTAGATATTTACAGGTAACCACAGTCAAAGATCTTGCTTAGAACTAGTTTTAAGCTTTACATTTCTTATTATTTTCCTTTTGGCACATCTTTGCTACTGCACTCATGTCTCTCTGAGAGATATATTAGTGAAAACTTCTTGAAAAAAATCAGGGCAATAGTCATATCTGGCTAAAGATTCCTCTTTGTCATTGTTTTCGTGTGCGCTTCAATTTGCTACCCAGGTGCAATGAATCTTTTAAATTCACTAAGATTCCAAAGTAGCTATACCCTCCAGCAGCTTAGATTTCAGGCAGTAGACAGATTCTTCCTTGGCAAAGCTATACTCCCTTCCACTTCTCTTTGCAGATGAATTGGTTCTAGCCTGAGTTTTCCTTTATTTGTGGGACTTTGTTATAAGCCAAAAAACAAACAAACAAACAAACCCTTATCATTTCCAGGCACTCAATTCTGATTCAATTAGAATAATATTCAATTTGAATGATGAAAAGTGTTTGAAACAAGATATACTTTTTTCTCTCTTTCATAAATGTATTATATAGTTAAGTGATCAGGGTAAGGAAGGAGACTGGAATCCATAGAGTCCTCAAAAATCCAGACTTCATGCAGCTTTTTAGGAAAAAGTTAATCCTGGTCTTCACCACCAATTAAGAATACCGTGTTACCACACCCATGATTCAAGCAGTAAGATGTAAGAAACAGGGTTAAAAAGGGAGGAAAAACCATGTTGCAAATGTCCAAGTAAATTTCCTATGAACTTATATTTCATGTTTCTGAGAGTGTTCCATTGGCCAGAAACATAGTCATGTGATCTCAAATAAATGTGATTCCAGTTGGTAAATATAGCCTTTGCTATCACAGAGCACATTCAGGTTAAATGCTCTTATCATTGTGGGGGGTGAAAAAAAAAAAAGAAATGATGAATACTATAGAAGAAAGCATTCTCTTCCATATTATATAAAACACCAATGCCACCAATCAGTTTTCTTCTGATTGTCAAGTATTTCTTAATTATCTGGTATATTCTGAACTGTAAGATCTAATATTTAATCATTGGAAAATTTGTGTATCATTAGTGATAATTTCATTTTTAAGCCAATAGCCTACTCTTAAAAGTATCGATTGCTCTATTTTCTGAAAAACAAGACCAAAAACAAACAAAAGTATGTTTTTCTTCTCAGTGAAATAACACAATTTCTTTATTTGGTCTGTACTGAGACAAGAAGGCTACTGGAAATCAGCCTGAAGCATTTCGACTTTCATATGATTGATCAACTCCCATTTCATATCTTTCCTAACACTGCCCTTAAACCCTGATGCATTTCATCATCCTGTACACCATATAGTACTATGCATCATCTCACTTTCTGATTGATATAATTCAACAGGAAAGATTCCCTGCTGTTATCTTTTTACAGGAACACCTATTACTGTGCTAGAAAGGGCAGAATGTACAAATCTTATTTTCTTTACTTTCACTTTTGAACAAGTCAGAAAATCTCATTGAACATTTTTTTTTAAAGATTTTATTTATTTATTTGTCAGAGAGAGAGCACAAGCAGGCAGAGACAGAGAGAGAAACAGGCTCCCCACCGAGCAAGGATCCTGATGCGGGACTCGATCCCAGCACCCTGGGATCATGACCTGAGCCGAAGGCAGCTGCTTAACCAACTGAGCCACCCAGACGTCCCTTATTGAACAATTTCTAATATGAAGAACACCTGAGATTTCCTTCAGTTTTAAACTTCCTATCATTTATAATGTTTTCAACATGAGTTTAGACCTGTCAGAAGGCCTAAAAAAATCAGAGACTTTTGCAAAGTTTATTAGAAACAAAAATAAAGTTAGAGAACTGTTGTTTAGTGCTTCCAAAAAGTCATATAGTATAATAGGATAAAATTAAACTAAGCAACTTTTCATTATAAAGGTTAAGTAGAAATAACTAACACCAAGCAAAAACTGAAAAACTAAGGAACCTATATTATGTCATTCCTGATTATCTGATAGATAATCTGTCTGGAATGAGAAAAATTGTTCCCATACTCAGATCAGTGTTCGGAGCATATTTAACCACATTTTACTCAAATGACTGAAGTTTATTTTTAGCCTGACTGTTTCTAAAGCTATTAGGTGTCACAAGAAGTACTACAGTGAGATTTTTCGTTTCACTGATATTTTATATTCCTTCCATTTTGATAAGTCTTACAAACTATGTACTCTCAGAGACAGTAAAAAGAAATACTAGTGAATGAATAATTGTTAAAATAATTTATTGTCCTGCTTTAAAATAATCTTTATGTCTTTCCTGGTTAAAGGGACAATTTCCTTTCATGAAATGATGTTTGTAATATATTTTTCCCAATATTTTCCTGTTATTTCAGACTTAAAACTTTTACAATATTAACATATCTTACATTGCCATTGGACATTGTTTTCTGAAGAGCTGGAAAGAATTACTTTGTACATAAGTCAAGGATGTTAAAATAATCAGAAATGCATATTTAGTACCTTAATCTGTCATTCTCTGTAATAAATGTTCCACAGTATTGACATAATATAGATAACTTTATTTGATATCTTCAATATAACATATAATATTGTTGTAATAACAAGGCCTGATGTTTGAATGTCTTATGGTAATTATGCTCATTTCAGACTTGGTCTTGATCATGCATCTAACATTTGGATTTAAATCATTTATTTTCAACCCCACATTTATTCTTACCCAGATAGCTACTTTTTTCTGTATGAATATTTTCCCAGGAAAATTATATTAAAAAAGGTCTTAAGGGAATATAAATGTTAGTATGCAAACTTGTAACTGTTGTTCTTGTTGCTACTTGTGTATGTTTGCTGTTATGCTTTTCCTATCTCTTTATATCCTACATATTTATCTCTACTAATTCAGAAAATTTTTAAATTTTTTTTATCTCAAACGCATTGTACTTTGTACAGTCTATTAATATATATGAGGATTAATTTGTTCAATGATACAATAAGCAATACATTTCACGATCTTGAATTTTCTTATAATCCTATCTACAATCATTTTTTCAAAGCTCTTTTCCTCCATGGTCATGAGTATATCATGGCAGCTCTAAAACCACCTGACTCATTGATAGTTCTTAAAACTAGCCCAGTGGACATAGGACCACTGATAGTCTTCACTATCTTTCTTATAGTTTTGTTTGCCACCCTCTGCAATAGTAACATACAAGCAAAATAAGCCTTCAAGACCAATACTAACCTCATTCCCCTATCATATCTATTTCTCCTAAAAACCTTGGGTCTATGTTATTCTCTTTATTTCTTTGTCAACTACAGGGAAGATTTATTTAATTTGTTTTAAGAGAAAGACTATATTCTCAGTTAAGTTCTATTAGAAAAACTTTCCTGATTGCAAACAATAGACTTTTCGATTTTCCCCGTCTCGTTTCACATAGCTTGTGAAAGTTGTTTGAATTCATGTTCAAAAGTTAATGGTTACTATTCCAATAACAAAACAATGTTCCTAACCTTCATCAAAATGTCAGTCAACTCAGTGGTAAAATAGTGTAGCTCTGTTGACTAAATGAAAGGAAATACTATATGTATGATGTATATAGTAAGTATGCATAAAGTTATGTTCAATAAAATGGCAGCTATTATTTACAAGTAGACCACCGAAACTTCTAATCAAAAGCAAGTATTTCCAAGCAGAGGTTCACATGATTATCTACATACATTTTTTTGCACATCTGTGAAAATGTGTTGTATGTTGGTTGATAGTTGTAAATAACAGGAAGATATTTCAGTTAATACTAATACACTTTATATTCAGACAAACCACACTCATGTTTAAGGATAGGACATTGATAAGCTGTTAATGGTTGCTAAAGGGAATTTTCCTCCCATGTTCAAAAGTTATGTTCTTGCATTTGTCAAGACTTCCACTGAAGTAAAAGCTAATTTATGTTCTTGACATTTCCACTTCTCTTTAAATACTCCTGTGACTAGGTAGTCACATACAGGATTTTAACTCCTAATTTTGTGCAGTTTAAATGATTTTATAGTTTGACACTTTTCAATATGTGACAACAGTACATCAGAAAGATTATAAACCACTGATACAGAATCTTTAAATGATCTAAGGAATTCTTTTCTACTCTGGAAGAGCAAACTCATTTCACCTATGACACTCTTTTTTCTTTTTGTTCCCTTGATCTTCTATTCATATGCCTTTGAGGCAAAATGTATAACATCATTACTTTTATTACCAATAAAACTTTGTTTAATCTTCCAATTTTTTAAGTTTGCCAAGGGAGTTCTATATGTACATGGTCACTATTCTTCATAAGGATTTTGATTAAGTTGACTTTGGGACTATTTTAAGATTCTCCCTTCCATTTATCCTACATTTTTATTTATCACCAAGCTCTATGTCTCTTCCTTTTGAAATCGACTTTGATTCTCATCTTTCATACTTTCCATTTGTGAAATATTTGGATTAATGACTTAATCACTTTGTACCACCATATAAAACAAAAACTTGCAAAATTCTGCTCACTTAACTCATATTTTCCTTGAGGACCTCACATATTTCTCTAACATGAATTTTTCTGAACTTATCTTTCACAATTACCATTGCTTTTCCGATAAACTAAAAGAGTACCACATTGCTTATTCCATATATCCTGATAGGATGATTCTGTTAGGATGTCAGAATCATTTTATTTACAAATTGCTTCTTTCCTCCTACTTTATAGTATCCATACCCATTCTAATAAAGTGGATTTTTTTTGTCATTCACATAGGCTTGTGGCAAACATCAGCTAAATACTACCAATCCTGTTTACTTTTCCTGAGTTTACATAAAGTTATTTCCCAGGCCACCTATGTAGTCAGGTCCAGGTCATGCAAAGGCATTTAGTTAACTGATGTAACTAAATGTGATGTATACTAATTCGAGTTTTGGTCTTTATTATTTCCCAAGAGATCTTTGGCTAATCCTCTTTCTCACATTCATGCTGCTGGAAATGAAGAATTCTGAGAGGTGGTGTGCCATGATAGAGAAATTTGACACCTTCCATTAACTAAAGAGAGACATCCAAAAGGATTCATCTGATATATATAAGATTGTGACTGGAATGAGAAAAAAAACTTTTATTGGGAAAAACCTCTGTTTCTTGTTGCTATTAGAGCTGTCAGAACTGTTATTCTTACCAATGAAATGTCAAATTCATTTCTTGACTCTTATTGGTCCCTTGCAGAAGTTGTACTCTTTGATGGATCCTTTAATGCATTTATTTATTTGTCTGTCTTTGCTTTTAGACTATGAACAATCTGAGAGCAGTGTCTGTGTTTTAACTTAGATAAATATATGTTTATATGTGTATAAACATATATTTATATATATAATAGTTTCTTTTTCATACACACACATACACTGATTAATTTTGAATGAACAGAACAGTTTTGTTGTTGTTGCTGTTGTTGTTGTTTTTTGTTTATTTTTTGGAAGATAATGGCAGAGTAGGAGAGCCCTAGGCTTGCCTGGCCCCACAAATCCAACTAGATAACTATGAAATCATCCTAAATACCCCAGAATTTACCAGAAGACAGGCCGAAAAATTCCACAGTTAAAGGTAGAGAAGAGGCCACATCGAAGAGGGTAGGAAGTGTGGAGACGTGTGGGAGAGAAATGGATCATGGTCACCACAATGGGGAGGGAGCCATGGTCCTGGAGAAGGGTAAGTGACAAACTAACACACAGGGGAGCTCACACAGGGAAGATGAATCCCCATAGCAATTGGCTTGCAAAGCAGAGGGGCCATATATCTTGAATCCTGGCAATCGGTAGGGCTTAAAGCCGGAGTTTCAAAGGTCAATGGGCTTGGCTCAGGGAGAGCCTACGGGCATTTGGGCTGCTCTTGGAGAGTGGGTAGGGCAAACAGCCTGTGGAGATACTGCATGGAAACAGTGATCTGAAAAATTCAGAGGACACACAGTGGGAGGTTATTTGCGCATCTCTGAGTTTGTTGCAGACAGGTAGCATTCATGGAGAGATCCCTCTGGGAACAAAGGAATTGGAAGGTGCCATTTCTCTCTCCCACCTCTCAGGATAAACACAGAGCCACCTGTGGGAACCAGCAGAGCAACAACACTCACTACTTAACTTGCTTACACCAAGCTCTGCTCTTCACCCTCTGGTGAAACCACCTTCCCAATTATGCTTGCCTCAGTCTCAGAACTGTAGGCCCCCTCTCCCAGAAGACAGGCCAAACCTGTGTCCACGCATATCTCCTAACCCAAAAGGTCTGTAGGGCCTCAGTTCCAGTGGTGGTAGAAACAGGTCTCATTTCACAAGCAGAACACAGCACATCTAGTTAAAATGCACCAGTTCAGGCAAGGGACTAAACATTGCCCGCAAGAGACAAAGACAGTTTCTGGAGATGACTGGCCTGAAGGATATAATGCCCAGGACACAACAGTAGAGGCCCTGGGGAATAGGGGACACCATGCTTCAGGACACTACAGGGGCTCTTCTTCATAAGACCATTACCCTAAAGAACAGGAGATGTAGCTGACTTTCCTAACACAGAGAAACAGGCACAGAGACTTAGACAAAATGAAAAGATAGCAGAAATTATCCCAAATGAAAGAACAGGACAAGACCATGGCCAGAGATCTAAACAAAACAGATATAAGTAACATGTTTGATAGAGAATTTAAAGTGATGTTCATAAAGATATGCACTGGACTTGAAAAAGGAGTAGAAGGAATGAACAAGACCCTTAACACAGAGATAATGAATACAATAGCAGAGACAAAGGGCTAGGTAAATAAAATGAGAAAGATCCTTGATGAAGTGAACAGCAAGCTTGAAGAAGCAGAAGAATGAACTAATGACCTAGAAGATAGAGTAATGGAAAGTAATTAAGCTGAACAAAAGAGAGAAAAAATAATTATCCAAAATAAGAACAGAGAGGACACTCATGGGCTCCATCAAATGTAATAACATTTCCATTATAGTAGTCTCAGAAGAAAGAGAGAAAGAGAAAAGGGGGCAGGAAATTTATTGAAAGAGATAATAGCTGAAAATTTCCTTAATCTGGGGAAGGAAACAAATATCCAGATGCGTGAGGCACAGAGAAACCCCAACAAAATCAACAAAAACAGATCCACACCAAGACTTATTATTAAAATGACAAAATATAGTGGAACAAAAATAAACAAATACATAAATACATAAATAGCAGTAATACAAAGAAGATGGTAACATGCAAAGGAAACCCCAGGGGATTTTTCAGCAGCAATTTCCCAACTCAGAAGAAAGTGGCATGATATATTCAAAATGCTGATTGTGAAAAATCTGCAGCCAAGAACTCTATCCAACAAGTTATCATTCAGAATAGAAAGATAAGAGTTCTCAGAGAAAGAAAAACTAAAGGAGCTCATGATCACTAAACCAGCTCTGCAGGAAATATTAAAGGGGGCTTACTGAGTAGAAAGGAAAGGCCAATAGTGACAGTATGAAAGTAAGAAACACAAAAGCAGTAAAAATGAATATTTTGATAAAATACCAGTCAAGGAATTCACAAAATTAAAGATGTAAAATATGACACCATATACTTAAAACATGAGGAAGAGAGGAGAAAAGAATGGGTTCAAATTTAAATGACCACCTACTTAACATTGGCTGTTATATGCAGATGTTATATACAAAGAAAATGGTAACCACGAATCAAAGACCACTCATAAATATGTGAAGAATAAAGAGAAGGAAATGCAAATATATCATAAGTGACCATGAAAGAGAGAATAAATAAGCAACCATGAAAGAGAGAAAGACAAGACAGGATCAGGGAAAATCTTCAGAAACAATGACAAAGCAAGTAATAAAATGGCAATAAATACATATCTATCAATAATCACTTTTAATGTAAATCAATGAAATGCTCCAATCAAAAGATAGGGTGACAAAATGGCTACAAAAATCGAGACCCATCTATATGCTGTCTACAAGAGATTTATTTTAGACTTAGACACTTGTGGAATGAAAGTGAGGGGTTGGGGAACATTAATCATGCAATTGGATGTCAAAAGAAAGTTTGAGTAGAAATACTTATATTGGAAACTATAGACTTTAAAACAGAGACTATCACAAGAGACAAAGAAAGACAATATAGAATAAGAAAGGGGACATTCCAGCAAGAAGATATAATAAATTGTAAATATTTATGCACTCAAAATGGGAGCACTCAAATACATAGAATAGTTAAAATACATAACATAAAATAACTAATCAATAATAATACAATAAAGAGTAGGGAACTTCAACATCCCACTTACATCAATGCACAGATCATCTAAACAGAAAATCAACAAGGAAACAATGCTTTTGAATGACATATTGGACCAGATGGATTTAACAGATATAGTCAGAACATTTCATCCTAAAGTGTCAGAATACACATTCTTTTTAAGTGCACATGGAACATTCTCCAAAATAGATCTCATATTAGCCCACAAAACAAATCACAACAAATTAAAAATGACTGAGGTTATTCCATACATGTTTTCTGACCGCAATGTTATGAAACTAAGAAGTTGAAGTGACCACAAGAAAAAATCTGGAAAAACTATAAATATATGGAGGTTAAATATCATGCTACTAAATAATGAATGGGTCACCCAGGAAATAAAAGAAGAAATTAAAAAAAAATACATGGAAACAAATAAAAATGAAAATGAAAACAATGGTTCAAAAGTTTGGGATGCAGCAAAAGTGGTCCTAAGAGGGAAGTTTATAGCAATATATGCCCACTTCAAGAAGTGTGAAAAATTTCAAATAAACAACCTAACCTTACATTTAACAGAACTAGAAGAAAAAACAAACAAACAAACAAACCTAAAACTAGCAGAAAGAAGAAAATAATAAAGATTAGTGAAGAAATAAATGATTAAGAAAAAAAAATACAACAGATCAATGAAACCAGGAGTTGGTTCTTCGAAAAAATCTACATAACTGATAAACTTCTATCCAGACTTAAAAAGAAAAAAAGAGAAAGGACAAAAATAAATATAATTGCAAACGAAAAGGAAGAAATAACAACTGACACCACAGAAATACAAACAATCATAAGAGAATATTATGAAAAACCATATGGGTAAAAAATTAGAAAACCTAGAGTAAAAGGATAAATTCCTACAAAATATAACCCACCAAAACTGAAAGAGAAAGAAATAGAAAATTTGAACAGACCAATTACCAGCAGAGTAATTGAACTAGTAATCAAAAAATCCCAGCAAAAAAAAATCCAGGGTCAGATGGCTTCACAAGCAAATTCTACCAAACATTTGAAGAAGAGTTAATACCTATTCTTCTCAAACTATTGTAAAAAGTGGAAAACTCTAAATTCATCCTATGAAGCCAGCATTACCCTGATACCAAAACCAGATAAAGACACTACTAGAAAAGGGAACTACAGGCCAATATCTCTGATGAACACAGATGCAAGAATTCTCAATAAAATATTAGCAATGTGTCCAACAATACATGAAAAAAAATCAGTCATCATTATCGACTGGGATTTATTCCCCAAATACAAGGGTGGTTCAAAATTTACAAATCAATCACCCTAAAATACCACATCAATAGGAGAAAGGATAAGACCCATATGATCATTTCAATAGATGCAGAAAAAGCATTTGACAAATTACAACGTGCATTCATAATAAAAGCCCTGAACAAAGTAGATTTAGAGGGAACATACCTCAACATATGAAAGGCTATATTTGGAAAACTCACAGTGAATGTCATCCTTATTGGGGAAAAACAGAGCTTTTCTGGAACACCTGGGTGGCTCAGTTGTTTAAGTGTCTGCCTTCGGCTCAGTTCATGATCCTAGTGTTCTGAGACTGAGTCCCACATGGGGCTCCTTGCTCAGTGGGGAGCCTACTTCTTCCTCTGCCTGCTGCTCCCCGTCCTGATGCTGTCTCTCTCTTTCTCTCTGACAAATAAATAAATAAATCTTAAAAAAAAAGGAAAGAGCTTTTCCCCTTAGGTCAAAACCAAGACAAGGCTGTTCACTCTCACCACTTTTATTCAAAATAGTACTGCAAGTCCTAGCCACAGCAATTAGATGACAATAAATAAATAAATAAATAAATAAATAGCATCTAAATTGGTAAGGAAGAAGCAGATAAAACTTTCACTATTCACAGATGATATGATACTCTATACAGAAAATCTGAAAGATTCCACCAAAAACTACTAGAACTGATAAATTAATTCAGTAATGTTTCAGGATGTAAAATCAATGTACAGATATCTCTTTCATTTCTGTACATCGAAACTGAGTCAGCAGAAGGAGAAAATAAGAAAACAATCCAAAAAAAGAAAACAATCCCATTTATAATTGTACCAAAAATAATAAGATGCCTAGGAAAAAACCTAACCAAAGAGGTGAAAGACCTGTACTCTGAAAATATAAAACACTGATGAAAGAAATTGAAGATGACACAAAGCAATGGAAAGGCATTCCATGTTCATGGATTGGAAGAACAAATATTTTTAAACTGTCTATACCACTCAAAGCAATCTACACATTTAATGCAATCCCTATCAAAATACCAACATTTTTCACAGAATGAGAACAAACAATCCTAAAATTTGCATAGAACCACAAAAGACCATGAATAACCAAAGCACCCTTGAAAAAGGAAAACACAGGTGGAGGCATAATAATTCTGGACTTCAAGTTATATTACAAAGCTGTAGTAATCAAAACAGTATGGTACTGCCACAAAAATAGAAACACAGATTAATAGAATAGAATACAAAATCCAGAAACGAAGATACAGTATGCAAGCCACATGCAAAAGAATGAAAGTGGACCACTTTATTACACCATACAAAAAAAATTCAAATTGTATTGAAGACCTAAATCTGAGGCTTAGAACCATAAAAATTCTGAAAGAGGGCATAGACAGTACTTTCTTTGACAACAGCCACAGCAACTATATTCTAAAAAGGTCCCCCGAGACAAGAGAAACAAACCACTGGGATTACATCAAAATAAAAACTTCTGCACAGGAAAGGGAACAATCATTAAAATTAAAAGGCTACCTATGGAATGTGAGAAGATATTTGCAAATTAAATATCCAATAAAAGGTTAGCATCCAATATATATAAAGAACTTATACAACTTAACACCCAAAAAGCATGATAAAGGGAGGCAGAAAACATGAACAGACGTTTCTCCAAAGAAGACCTCCAGATAGCCAACAGACACATAAAAAGATGCTCATCATTGCTTATCATCAGGGAAATTCAAATCAAAACTACCATGAGATATCTCCTCACACCTGAAAGAACAGCTGAAAGAAACAACACAGGAAACAACATGTGTTGGCAGGATGTGGAGAAAGGTGAACCCTCTCACAATGTTGGTGTTCCCAACTGGTGCCTCCACTCTGGAAAACAGTATGGAGTTTCCTCAAAAAGTTAAAAATGAAACTGCCCTCTTATCCAGCAATTGCACTACTGGGTATTTTTCACAAAGAATACGAAAACACTAATTTAAAGTAATATAGATACCACTATGCTTATAGCAGTGTTATTTATTATTATAAATAAATAAATAATAAATAAATAATATTTATTATAAATAAATATATTATTATAAAAAAAAATTATGGAAGCAGTCCAGTTGTCCATGGAGTGATGAATGGATAAACAAGTGGTATACGCATAAAACAGAATATCATTGAACCATAAAAAATGAAATCTTGACATTTGTAACGACATGGATAAAGCTATAGTGTATAATGCTAAGCTAAATAAGTCAGCCAGAGAAAGACAAACACCATATGATTTCGCTCATATGTGGAATTTAAGAAACAAAACAAATGAGCAAAGGGAAGAAGAAGAGACAAAGAGAGACAAACCAAGAAACAGAGTCGTCACTATAGGGAACAGACTGCTATTACTTGAGGGGAGGAGGGTGGGGAGATGGATGAAATAGGTGATGGGGATTAAGGAGGACACTTATTGTGATGAGCACTGGGTGATGTATGGAAGTGTTGATCTGAACTTATATAATACTACATGTTAATTAACTGGAATTAAAATAAAAACTTAAAAAATATATCTGAAGCTGTTTTACAGAAAATATTCCAGTACTTCCAATTCAGGCCAATCTTGATACAACAGCTTTGAAAAATAAGCAAATATATAGAAGAATTGCTTTCACAGTTTGGACAACAAGTAACCCAAGACAGTGATTTCTGAGAGGGAAACAAGTGAGAATATTCTATGATTTCCCTAGTTTAGTACTTGGAGTAATTGGAGAATTTTCAGGTTGCAGTGAAGAGAGTAAATCATCAGGCAGCACCTGATCGTCTTCCTGATTTGAGGAAACACAGAGGGAATTTAGAGATGACAAAGCAGTCAGAGTTTGCATGGCATGACAGAGGAAGAGAAAAAAGAGACTTGTACATGAGAAGGAAGGAGTGGTTGGGTGAGGGAGAAAGAAACAACTATGGAGTTCTCTAGAGAGTACCTTCAAGTCTTCATCTGAATGGTGACAAATACACACACGTATGTAGGAAAACTATTCAAGGTTGAATAAAAAACTTCTGAAAGAAGTAGAGAGAATAATCCCTTTGGCTCAAATAGAGCAGCAAGAATTGTTCCTCTCTATCAAAGTGGAAAACTTGTAAACACAGGCCATCAGACTATACAGAAGGCTACTGTCTCAATAATGAATAAAATTAGCCTTAGGATAAATGTTGTTCTGGTCCTATCTTAGTACCCCCTAGAAATATCTCAAAAGATCAAACTCTCTCCAAGTACTTAAGTGCATCCAAGAAAAAAAAAACTGAAAAATATTTAAAATAATATAAGAATATCCATTATCCCTAAGGATAAAATTTTCAATTGTTATCATGAAAAAAAAAAGAAATTAACCAATTGTGCGAAGAAATAGGCACCTACAACTTAAAAAAAAGAAAAAAACTATTGAAACTGACACATGAATATTTGATTATAGAATAAATATTTAAGATGATATATAAGACATCAACATTAGTCATAATTATGTTCTAGATATTCAAGAAGATACAGGAAAACTGGAGTGTATAGAATGGAGATATGAAAGATATATGAAAAAAGCTCAATTTAGAATTCTATAAATTTTTAGAAAACATTTGTAACTTTTAAAACCACTGATTTGTAGTTAAAAAATCAGATTAGACATAACAGAAAAAAGTTAATGATCTTTAAAATATAGAAGTGGAAATTATTTAAAATATAACACAGAGGAATAAAAACTCAACAATACTGAATACAGTTTCAGTAGGCTCTGGACCTAATATATGTATAATTGTAGTACTTGAAAGAAGGAAAGAGAAAGAATAGAAAAATTATTTTAAGAAATATCATCTGAAAATATTTTAAATTTAATGAAAAAATATAAACTTGCAAGTCCAAAAAGCTTAATAAGCCCTAAGCAAAAGAGACTGATGTACATCATAATCAAATTGCTTTAAACCCATAATAAAAGGAATATTAGAAACAGCTATTTAAAAATGACACGCTGTATATAAAGGACACAAAAACCAGAATAGCAGCAGATGCCTTGTCAGAACCATAAAGCTAAAGATAGTAAAAGAACATATTTAAAGTATTGAGAGGGAAAAAATACCTAGGTACCTAGAATTCTCTCCCCAGAAAAAAAAATTTAAAGAAATTAAAAAAATATATATGTGTGTATATATATATATATATATATATATATATATATAAATTAAATATAAACTATAATAACATATGATATATAATATATATTTAAGTGAAGGCAAAATAAATAACTTTTCAGAAATACAAAAGCAGAAATAATTCCATCACACTATACTTGTACCAAAATTCCATTGCCTATATAATAATGAAAAGGTATACTTGGAGAATGAAGCAAGAAAAAGTAGATATTTTGTTTCTTAAAATTTCTTAAAATTTTCCTACACAATATGGTATGATATTTTCCTCATCAACATTAGGATAAAAAAGAAATCAGCATTCTAACTATATTAAGATATAGCATATATGTTATTTTAAAATTTACCATAACTTGAAGATAGATTTGTGTTCTTTAACATACCCTGGCTAGGGTAAAAGTCGGTTTTGTGCTAGTAGCTAATTATATATATATCTTTTAGTAAAATGTTGTGTTCTGTTTATTGAAATATTGGGAGCCAATCTTTCTGATGAACAAGAGGACTGATGGAATGAGAGCCCTGTAATAGGGCACATATCTGGATGGTAGACATCTGGCTTTTTTCAGATGATGCCTTAGGACTCCATCAGGTCCCTGATGATTTTCTCAAAATGAACAACCAAAAAATGGAGCCAACTGCAAAAAGAAATTCATTTTCTAAAACGGATTATTAATATCATGTTGAATTCCAATAGTATCCATACAAGGAAAAAAAAATCTTGGAGATGGGAAAGAATTCAAGGGCAAGGGTGCCTGGGTGGATCAGTTGGTTACGCTTCTGCCTTCAGCTCAGGTCATGATCCTGGGATCCTGGTATCAAGCCCATATTGGATTCCCTCCTCTGTGGGGAGCCTGCTTCCCCCTCTCTTCCCCACTTGTACTTGTTCGCTCATCTCTCTTATGCTTTCTGTCACTATCTTTGTCTCTCACTCTCTCAAATAAATAAATAAAATCTTTAAAAAAAAAGAAATGCAAGGGTAAAGCTGTTGGATAAGGAATATATATAGAGAAAGATATATATATTTATATATGTAATATATTATTATATATTATATTATATATCTCATACATTAACATTTGCTATATTATATATTATACATTATACTCAAAAACATCTGTTTTAGGCCACTCGTGTGCTTAAAGCATTCTTAAATTTCAGAATGATTAATAGTAAAGAAGAATTGAAACAAGTATATGAAAAATAGTAAAGAATTGAAATGCTCTAAAAATTATTCAATATTACCTAAAACTACTGTACCTACATAACACTCTTCAATTCACCACTGATCTCTAATTTTCTTATTTATTTATTTATTTATTTATTTATTTAAAGACTTTATTTATTTGACAGAGAGAGATATCACAAATAGGCAGAGAGGCAGGCAGAGAGAGAGGGGGAAGCAGGCTTCCTGCCGAGCAGAGAGCCTGACACGGGGCTCGATCCCAGGACCCTGAGATCATGACCTGAGCCGAAAGCAGAGGCTTTAACCCACTGACCCACCCAGGCGCCCCTAATTTTCTTATTTAAAAAAATATTTTTTTTCATTTTCTTCAAATGGAGAAATCATATGTTATATATTTGTACATAAACACCTTGTTAGGTATATAATGATATTTATTGAAATTATAATAAACATGATCAAAATAAGTCAAAAAACATAAGAATGAAAGCATGCATTTATGCCACTTTGAAATATAGAATAACATCAATTAAGGATTAGAAAAGTAGTACTTAATTTATATCATGCCTGAAAGAATATAAGAGCAACTCAGTTAGGGAGATAGAGCATGAAATGAAACAGTAGCCAGTCTAGCTTTTCTGTCACTATTTTAGGAAAAATTCAGTTCAGTGCTTAGAACTCCAAATCTGAGTGAATGATGAAGACAAATGATTTCATAGTTGAATTGGACAGCATAAAAGTATGATACAGCTTTCAATTTTGCTCGAAATAATGAGAGACACAGTGTGATAATGATCTTAATAGATGAGCTTGGTGAAAAAAAAAATAGATGAGTTTGATGAAGGCCAGTAGAGACAGGGACTTCAGGAGAATCAGGCAGATATGGATGTTAAAGGCCTCTAGAAAAAACATTTTAAAAGAAAGAAGATGAAAATCTTGATTTCGAAGTGAAGTAAGAATGTCAAAATGTCTGGTTTTGATTCCAGGCTCTCCATTGATGAGACTAGCAAAATGTACTTAATCTCTGTTTATTGATCTTATTATCTGTACAAATAGATTTAAAAATAGAACTTATTTAATGGTATTAGGATGACTAAATGAGTTATTAATGCTAAAATATTTAGAGCCCTGCTCTGCAAAAGATTCCATAAGTGTTCAAATATTAGTATTAACAAATACTAAGAGTAGATGATCAGAACTAGAAGTTCTGGTAGAAGTTGGTAAAGCATTGTAACCATTTGTCAAACGATATTTAATTGGAAATCGCTTTCAGGGGTGCTGTGTTGAGAAGGATGATGGACTTAAGTCTGAGGAGGAAGGACTGTAGTTGTGCATATGGCACATACGAAGATATTGTGGGGAACAGTGATGGTATATGTACCATGTATTTGCTCATCTAGTTCTAAGCCAGTGCTGGCAAGTTCTAAGCCAGTTCTAAGCCATGTATTTGCTCATCTAGTTCTACAGCCAGACTGTAGTTGTGTATATGGCACATACGAAGGTATTATGGGGAACAGTGATGGTACATGTACCATGTATTTGCTCATCTAGTTCTAAGCCAGTGCTGGCAAAAGTCTGTAATAAAACCAGTAAGTAGAGGCCAATGCAGAATATAGAATAAGGAGTGAAATCCAGTTTTGGACAAAATGCTTGGAAAATCCATAATTATAAAGGTATTTAAGGTTGTTATATTTTAAGATTTTTGATTTTTGATAAAACGGTGGTGACTATCACATATCAACTTGTATTTATAGTACAACTAGTTCAAGAACATACTTGTTCAAGAAAACTGATTATTCTCATTTCCACCAGAATATACCATTCAGCGACATCACATGAATAGCTTGAAATCATCCATAGTTGACCACAGAACTTGTCAAATGTTTCAAATTAAGGCTTTTTTATCTTGGGAGAGTGGGTTAAATATTTGCCAGCACACCACTGGTTCTGTGGCTCTCTGATGTGAATGCACATTACACCTGTCAATCAATACAAAGAAAGATCTCAGAAATTATGTCTCTGCATTCATTATATAATGACATCTTTTTTATTTAGAAAACTTGAAATGGTGATTAATATGTGCCATGCAATGTCTTAAGTATGAAACAGGTCATATAGGTAGAAATGTCAAACGGTAGTGATTGTTGTGGTTAGTTTTACTCATGGAACTTAAAATACCATCCCTGAAAAGCGGTGTAAAAAAACATGTTGGGGGCGCCTGGGTGGCTCAGTCGTTAAGCGTTTGCCTTGGGCTCAGGTCATGATCCCAGGGTCCTGGGCTCAAGCCCGCCATCGGGCTCCCTGCTCGCGGGAAGCCTGCTTCTCCCTCTCCCACTCCACCTGCTTGTGTTCCCTCTCTCCCTGTGTCTCTCTCTGTCAAATAAATTTTAAAAAATCTTTAAAAAAAATAAAAAAAAAACATGTTGCTTTTCATCCTCTTATAAACCTTGAAATTATTGGGGTTCTGCAGTACCACGCCACCTTGTCTGGAGGCCTGCCCCTCCCCCGCCCGCTGCTGTCACCTGGGAAACGGGCCGCGGTAGACCACTGACCTCAAGCTGATTTCACGGCAGCCACGAAGAAAAGCAGTTTTAAGGCCATTGTTGCGGGTTGTGGACCAGGGCACCAGCTCAATGCGCTTATTGGTATTCAATTCAAAAACAGCCGCACTACTTAGTCATCATCAAGTGGAAATAAAATAAAAGTTTCCGAGAGAAGGATAGGTGGGGAAAAACCCGAAGGAAATTCTGCAGTCTGTCTCTCTCTGAGTGTATAGAGAAAACATGTGAGAAATTTGGACAGCTCAATATTGATATTTCCAACATAAAGGCTACTGGTGTCAGTAATCAGAGGGGAAGCACTGCAGTCCGGAACAGGTTAACTGGAGAGCCTCTCTAGGATGCTGTGGTGTGGCATGATCTAAGAAGCCAGTCTACCATTTGAGAATCTTAGTAAAAGAATTCCAGGAAAGTGTAACTTTGTCAAGTCCAAGACAGACCTTCCACTTAGCACTTACTTCCGTGCAGTGAAACTTTTCTGGCTCCTTGACAATTGAGAAAAGTTCAGAAAGCTGTTGAAGAAGATAGTGCTCTTTTCGGGACTATTGATTCATGGCTTATTTGGAGTTTGACAGCCAATGGAGGTGTCTATGGCACGGATGTAACAAATGCAAGTAGGATAATGTTTTTTGACATTCATTCTCTGGAAAGGGATAAAGAGCTCTGCAAATTTTTTGAAATTCCAATGAAAACTCTTCCAAATGTCTGGAGTTCTTCTGAGATCTATGGCCTAATGAAACCTGGGGCCTTGGAAGGTGTGCCAATATCTAGGTGTTTAGGGGACCAGTCTGCTGCATTGGTGGGACAAATGTCCTTCCAGGATGGACAAGACAAAAATACGTATGGAGCAGGCTGTTTCTTACTATATAATATAGACAGTATGTATTTTTTGAACATGGCCTTCTGACCACTGTGGCTTACAAGCTCGGCAGAGATAAACCAGTGTATTATGCATTAGCAGGCTCTGTAGCTATAGCTGGTGCTGTTATTTGCTGGCTAAGAGACAATCAGAATTATAAAGACCTCAGAGGAAATTGAAAAACTTGCTAAAGAAGTAGATAGTTCTTATGGTTGCTATTTCATCCCCACATTTTCAGGGTTATACGCACCTTTCTGGGAGCCTAGTGTGAGAGGGATCATCTGTGAGCTCCCTCAGTTCACTAATAAATGCCATATTGCTTTTGCTGAATTAGAAGCTGTTTGTTTCCAAACCCGGAATATTTTGGTTGCCTGCCACTATAGAATTCCACTCAGTCATTTGCAGGTAGTCAGAGGAATGACCACCAACAAAATCCTGAAGCAGCTGCAATGAGAGATTCTGTAAACCCCAGTAGTGAAGCCCTCGATGCCCAAAACAACTGCCCTGGGAGATGCCATAGTGAAAGGGGCTGCAGAAGGAGTTGGAGTTTGGAGTCTTGAATCTGAGGATCTGTCAGCAGTCACAATGGATCATAGTTTGAACCCCAGATCAATGCTGAGGAAAGTGAAATTTGTTAAGTACATGGAAGAAAGCTGTGATTAAGTCAGTGGGTTGAGTTACAACTCAGTATTCAGAAAGAGGTGACCCCAGTTATCTTCTGTAGTCTACCCGTTTTTTTTGGTTTTTTGTTTTTGTTTTTTTTTTTTAGTCTACCCATTTTTTATAATGAGTAGCATGGTAATGTTCATTGGAGAAGGGTACATCTCAGGTATCCCATAAATGATACCAACTCATGATTCCAAAGATGTGAGCTCTGTCTAATGAGAGAATCCAGCGATTATCTCTTAATGTGATGACACTATTCAGAAACTCTGATTTTATTTATTAGCCACTTGCTGCATAACCCTCCAAGTAGACCTGCGACTTGAAATAAAGAAAATGCAGCAGAAAGAATGCAATAGAAACATTTGGTGTGTTTTTTAACATCAAGAGTTAAGATTGGACCAGCCACCTTGGGGGCTGACCCTTCCTTTACCATCCTGTCCTGTCCCACTCCCTCTGAGATGGAGGAAGAATTCATGTCCTTCATTGGAATCTTTCATCAAACATACTCAAACGCTGATGGTCTAGGATTTTATTCTCTACACTACATATATTTGACTAAGGGGTGATTCCCAACCACCTAAAAATGAGTGGCTACTGGAGCCTTAAAATGGAAATTTAATGCTTAGATATAGCTTATCTCATAGCTTAGATATTTTTCAGAAAGGTATTTGCCGCAACTGAAATTCTTCGGACATTTTACATGGTCTCACTAATTAATTGAATTGCTGTCTGGTTCTTCTAGGGAAGGACACTTTTCCCTTTCTTTTTTCATCTACCTTTTTTATATTTCTCACTTCCTATGTATAACATACATGCCTATATATTTTATATACTGAGGGCAGTCCATTTATAAATTGAGAGTACATTTTACATGATCTCGCTAATTACACTGAATTTCTGTCTGGATCTTACAGGATAAAACACTTTTTTTTTCCTTTTCATCTCTTCTTTTTGTATTTTTTACTTTGTATGTATAACATATATGCCTATATATTATATATACAGAAGGTAGCCCATTTATAAAGTCAGAGCACATTATATTCAGTAGGTTGTAATGGGGCTGGTCTTAAGTGGACCACTATGTGTATAAATATTTGAGGAAAACACTATATACATTTTTGGGCAATAGTTATGCATATTTACAAAAAGAAACTTTTTCTTAAAAAGCCAGCACTAAAAGTTTATGTTCTATGTCAATAAAAGAAAATATATTTTATTGAGACTTCAACTATATTTCTCACACCTTACCTTTTTATTTAATTGTTTTAGCTGGATATATGTTTTAAAAAAAGGAAACCCCCCCCAAAAAAAAGATGTGGAATACTATGGTAAATATTGTTTTCACACAAGCACTAATCCACATAAAGTTATTTTCCATTGACATAATTATAGGCATATTTAGGATTCTTTTGAGGGGATAGCAAAAAAGGTTAAACACTTAAGTAGGAGAAAACGTTAGGAATAAAGCCAAGAATATCTTTCTACCTAAATATGCTATTAATTGCTGGTAAGCAAGTATAATTTCTGTTTGGGATCACAGAGAATTATCTCCACTTAATGTCAGAGTACAACCGAAGAAAGGTTTGCAATTAGAAGTGGCTTCCAATGAAACCAAGAATTTCTCAAAATATTTAGCATTACATGTTATAAAAACCCACCTAATCTAGTGTCTTAATGTCAATTTTTTTAAATCTTTTTTTAAATTTTTTTAAATCTTAAAATTAATTTCTGTTTAGTACAAATAAGAAAGTACTGCCTCCTGGGTCGCCTGGTGGCTCAGTTGGTTAAGCATCTGCCTTAGGCTCAGATCATGATCAAGCCCCGTATCAGGTTCCTGCTCAGTGGGGAGTCTGCTTCTCCCTTTGCCTCTCCCCACCCCCTCTGGCTTGTGCTCTCTCTCTTGCTCACTCTCTCTCTCAAATAAATAAATAAATAAATAATCTTAAAAAAAGAAAATACTGCCTCTTAATATTTTCTTCAACCAGTGTTGAAAATGGGAAAATATTTATATATTAGTATAAAAGGTTTGTTTTATTTGGAATTAATGATAGCTTGCATTTGCAGTTCTAATTGTGCTGTTTCTAAATTATTGAATCAACGTGGGTTTTATCGAAGCTGCTGCTATTTGAGTGACAAAAATGTTATAGAAAGGTACTGTGAAATTATTACTTTGTGATGGGGGTACTTTTAAACATAATTATGTTTCTACAAATGTAGGTTGAGTTCATTGTAAATAATTGTTAAATCACTTCAAATAATTTTAAGATTACATGAATTTTCTATAAATTACAATATTTATAAATATTTGAAACTGTGCACATTGATATTTAATGATAAAGTGACTTAAAATAAACTGCCTCCTCATTCTTAAAAAACAAAACAAAACAAAACAAAAAAAACCTTGAAATTATTGGAATGGCATGGCTGGGTTACAATGTAGATTTCCTACCCCTGGACAGAATCAGGGTTGCTTTGCCATGGCATTTCACCAATCATGGAAAATTGCCGCTGTTATTTACAATTTTCTTTTTTTTTTTTTTCCGGTAGTAAGATATTGATTTAGCTGACAGAATTTCCTTCCTCTCTTAATCAGAAAAAACAGAATTCTTACGTCAACAATATGGTTTATAGAAAAAGATGACACGAAGGGTCAAAAAGCTGCCTTCAATTTGAGTGCTAAGGTATTCGTCCTGCAGATTAACTTGGTTAATGCTCAAAATGGAGTGTTCCTGCTGAGTTTCACATGCTGATATCAATATAAGATACAGACTCAAAAGGTGTCTTTCATATTATGGCCTTAGTCATTATATACTGGTCTGAAAAAAAAAAAAAAAAGAAAGTGTCTTTGCAATTATTTTCAAATTTGATTTCTTTTCCCAACGTATGGATCTCTTTCATTTAGTATGTGTTTGTGACTATGTTTTATCCACTAAATAGTGTGTTGGGAAAATCTCTTAATATAAAAATGTTTTAGCCACTGTTTTGGTTTCAAAGCCAATTCAGAGTTTAGAGCAGAAGAGTGTGGAATAAAGAAATGATTAAGGATTATTAGAGAAAATAATGGGAGCTCAGTTAATATGATACAGGTATATACAAAGAGGAGCCTGGGCACTGAACTACAAGTTATTAATTAGCATCTACTGGCACTTGTCATAGAGGGCATTAGGAACTTACTCTAAAAATGAATAATAAGACTGGCCTCTAGCTTTGAGAAATCTAAATATTGCCATGTCTATTAAATTGAAGTTAATGTCTCTAAAACATTTCCTCCCTTCCTGATAATACATATGCTATTATACCTGTGGGGGGGTTGTCAACCATGATGTATTCTCTGAAACAGATAAAAAAAGTTCATAATCACCAGCAAGGCCTCATTCTCCTTTCCCTACCTAGTACAATGAGAGTGCACCTAGACCTTCTAGCCAAAAAAATGGGTATTCCACCCTGAGCCTGAATTTGTGAATCATTTCAGTCCTGCTAATGATGCTTCTTTCTCTATTTTCCCATCCATCCAGATACCCAGCTCAAAAATTTTTTTTTAAGATTTATTTATTTATTTGACAGAGAGAGACACAGCCAGAGAGGGAACATAAGCAGAGGGAGTGGGAGAGGGAGAAGCAGGCTTCTGGTCGAGCAGGGAGCCCGATGTGGGGCTCGATTCCAGGACCCTGGAATCATGAATCGAGCCGAAGGCAGTCGCTTAATGATTGAGCCACCCGAGCCCCCCCGCCCCAGCTCAAAACTTGAAAATTATCTTGTATCCCTCTCTCGCCTTCAGTATTCTAGTAACAAAATTTGTTAGTTATGACCTCAAAATGAATCCTGAATTCATCTGAGTCCCCATCTCCACTTCCCATCCCCCAGTAGAAACCAGTGTGGTATGTCTTCACAGCCACCTGACTGGCTACTCTAGTTTTGTTCTTATCCCTTTCCCTCAAAAATTAATTTTCCACATGATTTTCAGAGCAATATTATTTTCTTTCGACTTTTCTTTTCTTTCTTTCTTTCTTTCTTTCTTTCTTTCTTTCTTTCTTTCTTTCTTTCTTTCTTTCTTTCCTTTCTTTCTTCTTTTTTTCTTTCTTTCTTCCTTCTTTCTTCTTCTTCTTCTTCTTCTTCTTCTTCTTCTTCTTCTTCTTCTTCTTCTTCTTCTTCTTTCTTGAGAGTGCGGGGAAGCGGAGGGGCAGAGAGAGAAGGAAACAGAGAATCTTAAGCAGTCTCCATGCTCAGCGTGAAGACCAACGTGAGACTTGATCTTAGGACCCTGAGATCATGACCTGAGCCAAAATCAAGAGTCGGACGCTTAACCAACTGAGCCTCCCAGGCACCTGCATAGCACAGTTTTTTAAACAGGTATTTAAAATATTTAATATTGAATCCAATATATTTAACATGACCAATAAGACCCTACATGAGATGTCCTCTACTCACCTGTCTTTCCTCATCTATAACCATTTCTCCAGCCCTGTATGTTCCAGTCCAGTCACATTCCTTGGCTGGTATGTCAATCTTGTTCTTCCATTAGGGTTTCACTTCAGCCATTGCTGGATGGCTCTTTTCTACTCAGACTTCTACTCATTTGTTGCCTTCTCCACAAAACTTCTCTAATCATACAACTTTTATCCTTCTACCTGCTTGTTTTTGTCATAACACTTACTATTCTCTGATTTTTTTAATTTTATTTTTTATATTATCATATTTGTCATTTAAAACAAGTACTTTGTTGGTCTTATATGCTGCTATATCACTAGCACCTAAAAAAGTGCCCAGCACATATCAAGCTTCCATAATATGTTAAGGACTGAAAAAACAAATAAATACTGTTTAAGAAAAGAGAAAAAATAAGCCATTGACTCACTTGGGGAGTTGTAGTATGTTGCAATGAAAGGAAGACAGTTAGATTTAAATTTGGGGCATGGGACACCTGGGTGATTCAGTCAGTTAAGGTCATGATCTCAGGATCCTGGGATTGAGGCCTATTCCTGCTCACTGGGGAGCCTGTTTCTCCCTCTGTCTCACTCCCCAGCTCTTGCTCTCTCTCTCTCAAATTAAAAAAAAAAAAAAAAAAAAAAACTTTAAATTTTAGGGCACAAAATTCAAGATATTTCTAATTTTTTCACATTTCGTATTCTAAATATGAAAGGAAGAAAACATTTAATCTAATGTTCTACTTTCATATCATTAATGTTAGTTTTAATTTCCATATGAGTGGTTACCCCTTAAAAAGAAAACCAATCTTGTAAACTAAAGACAACAGATTTAATAAATACGAATACAGGCACAAAGTAAAATTTGAATTCAAATAAAAAAGAGATAGTTTTTTAGTATAAGTATGTAGCAAATATTGCATAGAATATACTTGCTTTGAATATAATTGCATTGAATATACTTGCACTGAATAATGAATAAAACATTATTCATTAATTATCATAAACAATTATTTCATAAATAAGATTATTCTATATTTGTGAAATTCCATAATTAAGAAATCTCTGGGCTAGCAAACATATGGTAAAAGCATAATCTTTGCAGTTAAGGACCTCACAGGCTAGTCAGGAATATTCACAAAATGGTAAGATAATTCTAATATTCTATGCCTTTCAAAGTTTTAAATACCTTGCAAAGAAAATAGTCTGATTTTATTTTTAATGTAACTTTCAATAATTAATACCATGAACATGTTGAAAAATCAGGGCACACTTCTTGGATTGAACTTGAAAATGAGTTTTGAAATAATGCACCTAATTTGATAAAGATGAGAATGGCATTTTTAGTCACAATATTAATATAGGAGTATTACATGTAGTATATTGTAGGACAGCTTTTGTTTGATTTTAGAAAAGACAGTTGATAAAGAAGTTGTGAAACACTGGAAAGGTAACTTTTGGAAATATTAGTTTGAACCAAATTGTGGAGCTTCTTAATCATAAGCTTAGAAGTATGAGATTTAGCATCAGGACAATTAGCATCTATGAGAAGTTTTCTGAAAATGGAAAGCAAATGATGATACATGTTTTAAAAAGTTCATTCTGGTAACAGTGTTGAGAGATGGGTTGTAGAGTAGGAAAATGTTAAACAAGCATCTTCGATAATTGTGGTCTGAGAGAAATGGAGGCTGGCAGTGGAAGGTTTATATTGTATGATGCAATATAGTTGAGGGCTGGTTCCACCTGAGAACTGAGAAAGAAGGATGAGGAAGACATATTTCCAAAGCTTTGTGCCTAGTGGATCAAAAGAATTATAGTGTCACTTACAGACTAAATGAAGAATCTAATTTTAAAGTAAAGATAGCAAATAAGATTTTAGTTAATTTGAATTTGATGAGGATGGCTTTTAGGTAAATAGTGATATTTGAGCTCCAAGCCAAAAATTTTGAGGTCGTCTTTGGTTCACATGTAGCCAAAGTTGTGAAATGAAGAAGGTCCTCTAATGCAGATAGTGTAGGGTCAAAAACTGAGTTTAATGCAATATGCAGGAAGAGAGAAGAAAAAAGGAAATGAAACCAGTAGAAGATGTAGTATCTATTTAAACATGGAATAAAAGGAATAAATGAGTATATAAATGAGAAATAAGAACAACGATCCTTAAACTTTTAGAATGTCAGCAGCCTCTTAAGGAAACTGATAAAAGCTATGAAACTCTTCCCAAAAGAAATGTGTAAATGTTTGTGCATGGAAAACATGTGCATAAATTTTATGAGTCTACCAACTTTCTCTTCAATGAAGGGTCATTGGATCACAGATGAAGATTTCCTATTCCAGAAAGGGCTAAGTGAAAGTGATAGAGTAAGATCTCTATCAGTGTAACAGTGGGTCAAACAGGGCCAAGAGTAACAATGGGGAGAAAACATCACGCCCTTAAGAAATGGGTTGAAGCATGGTGTGGACCTAGGTTATAATTTACGATCAGAAGAAACGATAGACTATAGAAATGGAATAACACCTATACAAACAAATAAACAAACATGTAAAAAGAGCTCGCAAAACAACATTCAGATCATGAGAACCAAAATGAAGTAAGTCAGGGATCAAGTAAGGCAGTTGGTTGATATAAGGCAAGGATTCACAAGTCTAAAAGAAAACAAATCGTGAGTTTTAGAAGAGGTCGTAACTCCAGGCCAACGGTGCAACCAGACAAGCAAAAGCAGGTGTTACATGTCTAAAATGGATTTGAGATGGAGTTTACTGGGGAGAAGTCTTTAAACAAAGTCTTTTATAGCGGCAGAATCCATGTGCTGACTTCAGAAAAGTGGTGCTCTAGCACAGAGGAAATTAAGCCCAAACTAAATTTTAATCCTCAAAGACCCTGCATATATGTGAATTTAAAATGTGATTTCATGTAGATATATTTTATTCTGGGAAAATATAAATGAGATTATCTCATTTCACTTATAAAGATAAAAACAAGTTGTAACAGGTTTCCTTTGGGATCACACAAAGTAGATCTGAAGATGATTAGGTTATTTCTTCTCATTAATTGCACAATTTAGCTGTTTTATGGATTATCGTATCTTATAATATAAGCTTTTTAATGGCAGGGATCCTATAAAGAATCTTTTAAAATTATCCCTGTATTACCTAGAAGAGTCATGTACATGTAATAAAATATAGTCAATAAATATTGAATAATTAACCTAATTGAATATGAAAAGTAAATTATCATTTTAGTTATTCATTAACTATAACCTAGATGTTATAATTTTACAAAGGGATGACTTGAAATATTTTCAGGTACAAATTCAAATAAGTAGGATTTAAGAAGAAAAATCCATCATTAAAGCATACTTTCAAAATGAAAATTAAAAAAGTATTTTTGTAAAGCTTCAAAATATAGGAAATCTTTGTTTAAAACAAATGTTACAGCTAAACATGTTTAACATGCTATGTTTGTGTTTAAATCAAATTTCATAGCAAAACATGGTTTCTATTGTTATAAGCAGAAAATATCATGTATTCTGTATTATCAAAATGTAATATGCGCAGAATTTTTGGTTATTGACAAAATTACACTAAGTATTTTTAAATTTTGTGTGTGTGTCACTGATCTGAGATGAAAAATTGTTTCTCATGGACATAGCATAATTATGCTACTGAGAAAAAAAAATAGTCTCCAGAATTCCTGTGAATTTTGGATGTGGAAATCATATTGTATGTGCTCATGTGGGGAAAATAATTGTTTTCTTTACAGAGAATACTTTATGACTGAAAAGTAGTAAATCTCTTAAATTAGACTTTCTTTTAAAATTGCTAGGGCCACTTTAAGGAAGGGTCTCCGTCTCAGCCGAAAGCAGTGTTTCAGCTAACATTCAGTTGTTTTTACTTTACTTATATTTCACTACCTTCATTATTTGCCTAAGGTGATAAGAAGTAAATGACTAAAATAATGGGTTAACTCTCACTTTCCTGAAACCAGATATTTGTGGCTTAAGCAGGCTACCTAATATATATATGGAATTGTCTGTCAAATACTTTGTGTGTTAAAACCAGCACAAAACTTTTCTGATGTCAGTTGCTATGGTGATTGCCTTTAAAAAAAAAAAAAAAGTGAATCGCAGATTAAATAGCTTCATAAAACATACATACATGGTTAGCACACAAACTACAGGTGCCCTGCAGCTATAGAGTAATTTAAACACCACTTTCTGAAACTTTTAAAAACTTCGCTTCTGAAAAGCACATCTAATAATAAACCCATAGTTGCCCCCTCCCAGTCTCTTAAAGTCAATGTATTTCCCTCAGGGGAGAATCATCCTTGGCAGGTTCCAAAGGAAATTACAGTCAGAAAGGCTGCAGGGGAGGACTTTTTAGCCTCTGAGAGCTCCCTACTTGCTACTCTCTCCCCAGGGCAGTATGAGAACATTGTCTCTTCCATTTCCAGGTGCCACTTAGAAATATAGAGCCTTTTTTTTTTTAAGATACGGAGAGAAAGGGTGGGGCAGATGGAGCAAAGGGAGAGAGAGAGAGAAAGAAAGCTTAAGCAGGCTCCTTGCCTAGCATGGAGCCCGAGATGGTGCTCCATCTTACAGCTCTGAGATCATGACCTGAGCCGAAATCAAGAGTCATACACTTAACTGACTGAGCCACCCAGGTGTTCCTGTAGAAGCATTTCTATGTTTCCCAGAATCAAACACTTGGACTGATTGATATGAAAAAATTGTGTGTTATTCTTGGAAGTACACATTATTGCTTGAATCTTCATAAACAGTTTTAACTGTTAATTAGTGAAAAACATTCCCTAATTAAGAATGACAGAATTCTTAGGAAATGGCAGTAAATAATTTGTTATGATATTAATAGAGCTAAATTTCTGGAGCTTCAGTAACATCTTAATTGTACTGATATTTTTGCATTAGAGATCTAAAATTTGCAACAACTTTCTTTGAGTCCATTTGTTCCTAAAGTAGGAAAAATTAGAAAAAAACTAATATATATATTAGTTGGGAGAATTGTATATTTTAACCTTCTTTTATGGCTATATATTGATTTTTTAATCCTTTTGCCTTTTATTTTGTATATTCCCCTGTCTGTATTCACCAACTCTCACAGAAAAGTATACGCATTATTCTTTTAGCTTAACTCAACAAAATGTTATACTACTTAACCAAACCCTGTTGCATTTCTTAATATGTAGACATTCTTCTACAAGAAAATTACTCAGCTGATTTTTCCAGTGAGTTGTGTTGTCTCTGCCAAGCCTCACTCTGTTCACATTTTCTAAGGTGAAAATGAATATTTTAAAATCCTGAGACATCAGCTGCTAAGAGTTGGCAGTCTCACTCATAATATTGTTGCTCTTACATGTGCATCTAAAATCCTATAACTTCAACTTACCAAGAATGAATCAAACTTAAAAATATCTACTAGTTACTTCATTTTTAAATGTAGTCAATGACAGCATTTACTATCTAATAACAGCATCTACTGTCTATATTTCATACCTCCCTGATTGTTCCACACTTCACCTTAAGTCTACCTTATAAGATCATTGTAAAGATTAAATGTGATTATATATGTGAGGGATATTCTGCAACTTGTAACGTATTTAAAATTGCTACCACATGCTGTTTTGTGGTGCACATAAAATGTTAGAGAAATGGGGTGTATGTGGAAATGCCATGCCTAGATCATCCTTAAAAGAATGTGTTGCCTAAGCACACTGCTGCCATTACTAATGTCATTTTAATAGTCAATGACCTATGATATTACATAGTTTAAAAAGAGAAGTGACAGAGTGCCTGCCTGGGTGGATCAGTCAGTTAAGCGTCTACTTCCGGCTCAGGTAATAATACCAGGGTCCTGCATCTGGCTCCTGGCTCCACAGGGAGCTTGCTTCTCCTTCTCCCTCTGCCTGCTGCTCCCCTGCTTGTGCTCTCTCTCTCTCTGTCAAATAAATAAATAAAAATCTTATTTAAAAAAGTGACTATTTGCACTTTCATATGCTAAAATATTGTTACCCTTCTCTTAAGGCAAGGCATGTTCCATGAAAGGATGTTTAAAGTATAAGTTATGAAATCTAGTTTGTTCTGTAGTAAGGATTATTTCAATTTCATCACCTCGATTATACTGCTATACTATAGTATACTGCTATAATTAACACACTGATGAAGATGTCTGATCTTTAAATGGATCTTTCTTAGCACAATGATCTTTTTATGTGAATTCAGATGTAGCAATCCTTTAAAAATGTTAACACGTTGCAAGCATTTTGAGATCCCCAGATGAAAGTAGCAAACCATACATATGTGTCCCAAATTTATTTTAATTATAAACAGAGCTTAGTTTCTATAGAAACTAAGAGAATGATTTCCTTAAGGGCCACTGTTAATATAGATTTGATATATACCAATATTTCTGATGTTCAATCAGCTGTGAAAATGGAGCAGTAGCCCTTTGGTTTTTTTCAAATACCTATGTCAGGATCTTTTTTTTTTGAGAGAGGAGTCATTTATGAGATGTTGGGGTTGTTCACATGAGTTTACAAAAGAAAACAAAAGGTATACTATTCACAGTTCCCTTTTTTCATTCATTCCTATTCCCAGGATGAGCCATCAAAGCAAAAAGTTGGCAGTTCAATGCTATTTTCCTTCCTATTTTTGTATGCCCTGTTAAAAACAAATGTCCTTAATTGATTAGTGATAGTAGCAAATCGATTCTAGAATGTCAGGAATGTCTGGGAACAGATGGCTGTGTGGATCCCATTCCTCGTAGGACCCATTCAGAGGTGCAGCTGTCCAGGGTTACATGTGATGTTTGCAGCCCTATTTTCTGTTAGCTGGCTATTTTGATGATGAATGTGTGCAGATAACCCTTCTCCTTTGAGAATTCAGTCCCTTTTGCATGTCTTCTATTTCAAATGCACAGTGCTGTCTATAGTCACAGAATACTAATAGGTTTTATTTAAAAGGTGACCCCATGAAAGAATTCAAATTGTCTCAGTTGACGATTGCTCTCTTTTTGTCTATCTGACTTGGATCTGATGTGTAGAGTTGGAGATGGTAAAATAGCATATAGTGAATAAAAACAGCCTCATACACTCCAAGTTGATTTCACTCTTTTGCTTTTCAAAATAATGTATGAAACTTCTAGTGGCCCTTGAAGAATGGGAGAACAATTTTACACAAACAATAAAAGTATAGTGAATAAAATTTTTGGTGGCAATTCTTTTGAGAAAATGAATTGTTCATTTAGGAATGGAATTATATAAAAATATTGAGATTTTTTTTTCTTCTATAAATATGAGGTCTATGAAATTAAAAAGATGAAATTTAAATATGTTATTAATGAACATGTAATAGTGATGATAGAAAGCTTAAAATTGGCCAAATTACATGTAATTATAAAAATTATATAGTTTTCTATATAAGATATGCCTGAATAATCCTGTCATATGGCAATAATTTATATGTATACAAAACTTCTATTGTAAGTGTACAATATAAATATATATGAAGTAGAAACGTAGTCAGAGAAAATGCCCTGGGCCTTTTTCTCACAGCTTTGGATTCTTTTCACTTGAACTTCATACATGGATATCTCTGATTAAAATTTTGAAAAACTCCTAATTTGCATATTTGACCTATACTGAATTTTTACTCAGTTGCCTAATCACCATATTTATCCTACTGAAATCTCATAAAATCAACCTCATTGTATTCTCTTACTTTGTCTAAAATCAACTTAATTCTATTCCCTTATCGTGTTTATTCTAGGATTCTAAGAAACTTGTCAGTGAAAGAAAACACATCTTTATTTTATAAATAGTCATTTCTGACATTTAGATGGATTCTTCCTTAAAACAGTATATTAGCTTTCATTTTTACTTTTTGAAGCCACAATTTTTTGAAGTGGCAATTTACATACATAATTAACTTAGCATGCATAGGGCTTTTAGAATTTCAACCCCACGAAGTGAAATTTTTTTTTTTTTTTCTTTTTCATTCCTAATTACTAACTTAGGCACTTGTGAAGTGAAAACAGCTCAGGCCATGACTTTCAGGGACACAGAACAATGAACTTCATTAGTAGATAAATTAACTGTGCCTAACAAATAAATTTAAAGCTCCCACCACAATGGATATCTAATTGGCAACTATTAACTTTTCATACTGAAAAAGTTTCTTTAAAAATATGAATATTTTGACAAACATTTGAATTTGAATATTCATTGGAAAATTTTTGGAGGTGGAATATCAACTACAGTCTCCCTAAAAATACTGTAAATTGTACATATCTCCAGGCAAACATAATATTTAGTATTTAACATCTCCTGTCTAGAAAAAATCTGCACATACAGTTTGAGAAGAAATGTGAGTTGGATTAAATTCATGAACTGAACATGGGCATACTTGCTCCCCTCAGTGGATGGAACTCAAATTGTGGGGCTGTACATTAGGAACACAAGCCTTTGGAGACATTAACTGTGCAACCAAATTGTGGTTGCTGATTGAACTGTCAGGGCAACTCATACAGATGCCCACAGGAAAGGCCGGTTCACTGATGCGACCAACTGGCGCAAAGATCTTGATAGTGCTCACACTACCTGGACTACCAGATCACCACATGTATTTACCACACTGGCCATGGCAATATGCCCACAATCATAGACTAGGCAGTAAACAAAGAAACAAACCCAATTTCTGATGTAAAGGGTACAATTGCATACCAAATTTGTGATCCCACCAGAAGCTGCAAGATGAGGGAGGCAACATCGCATGGAATGTGGCATTCTGCCCATTTCTGTCAGGTTGATCACACCTGGCTATTGACAAGCATTGGTGCTATCTGTGGCATTTTTGGTGCTGATTTTTTTTCCTTTTTTTTTTTTTTTGTTTTTGTTTTTGTTTTGTTGTTGTTTTCTTGTGTTTTGTTTTGTTTTTTTTTGGATCAGTTGATTTCAGCCATACTGACAGGGCCACTGCAATTATTAACATGTATCATGTGTTCAGCTCTCTAGACCCATCGCAGTTTGTCAATCTGACTTTTATGGCAGATGCTACTCAATCAGCTCATAGTCTAACTCTATTTCCCATACCTTCTCTTGGTCCACACACCTTAATAAAGAAGTTTGGTCATTAAATGCAGTTGTTCCCAGAGAGGGATCATCTCCTCTCGGCTACTTCTTAAGTACTGAGATGGACAAAGTGGGGTGACAGAGGATTCTATACAGACTTCTTTTGAATATCCAAGATTCTTACCTGACCATTCCTGGTTTTCAGGCTTCTTTCTAAACCCCAGGTATGCTGGGCTGGTATATTCTCTGGATGGTAGCCAGACTAAAAGAAGTTTAAGGATTCAAACTTAATTCTGATCTATGCACTTGAGTTCTTATTGGAGCAACATATTTTAGATCATAAGTTTAAAGTCCACTGCCTTATGCACCCTTTGTACTGACTGAGCAACAGAGGATTGCTCACCCATTGAGCCATTCAGTAACAACAACAACAACAATAACAAAAGTAGGGGTGCCTGGGTGGCTCAGTCATTGAGTGGTCAGCTCTTTGTTTCCTATCAGGTCTTGGTCTCAGGGTTGTGGGATCCATCCCTGTATCAGGCTCCACAGTTAGTGGGGAGTCTGCTTGAGATTCTCTCTTTCTCCGTTTGCCCCTCCCCCTGCTTCCACACACTCTCTCTTTCTCTCAAATAAATAAATAAATACATCTTTAAAACAAATAACAGAAATGGATAAGGTGGTGATATCTTCATGCTTATTAAGACTGGAGTATTCCCAGAAGAGAGTAATTAAGTGAACTCTGAAATCAAGGGAGAATTTATCCTTTCTCTGTTTGCACATCAGAATTTTGAACAGGCAATTTTAACAGAAAATAACTAAGGATAGCTGTTAAGAGGTTTTGTCCTATTTTACACTCCTTTCATATCCATCCATATTCAACTGTCGAAGCATATATTTGAATTTATTTTAGTAATCAATTCATCCTGATTTTTCTAACCGAGTTTTAGCAATTCTATGTCTCATGAGGATATAACTAACTCATAGAGTTAGAATTCTGAGCTCTAATTTCTTAGAGTAATTCTAAATTTTTTTAGTAAACTTTTGTTTTTTCATATGAGGGTTTGAAAAGTTATTGGCTAGCTTTTGTAAATTAGATCTTACCAGGTTTCTAAACTCTAGGACTAATGGGACTAGTCATTTTCTCTACCCAAGATAGACATTAGGAGAGGACATCACTTAATGAGAGGGTAGTGTTTAGAAAGGGCAGCCAAGGAAAAGGTAAAACAGCAAAGCAAGAGCAAAGAGGAAGTCAAAGTAGAAGCATCCAGGAGGAAGGTCACTTTACAGTTGGCTGGTGAGAAGGAGAGGAGATTAATTTCATGTTTTACTAGCCTTTTCTAATAAAGTCCTAATTGAATTAATTTTAGAGTTTTCATGTATTTTTGAGGCCTCTTCATATGAATCAAAAAAAAAGCTGACCATTGAATACTTTGAATCCTTTTATTCTAAACTACCACAAAAAGGTTATTGTATACCAAGTTTATTTGTACACCAAGTTCCCCAGAAAGGCTAGTGAAATTCTAAATTGTTCTTGGTAAAGTTCTGCAGAGCTTCATGTATTTAGTGTGGTTGTTATCATAATGTTTGTACATGCAAGAAGAGAGGCAACAATTGGAGTTACATTGAATAACAGGTATTTCTCATATTCAAATGACAAGAATGAGCAATAAACAAATAATTCCATATAGAGAGTCTTGTCACATGCTCCTATATTATCCATTAGATTCTTGAGCAGTAAAACAAATCAAGTCAAAGATTATGCCAAGGACATTTAAGACAGAAAAAGAAAAAGTTCCGTGGTGCTTCACTGCATTAGTTTTGTCAGGAGCAGAATTTATTCAGGTTTCTAATTACTGGGACTCTGAGGAGGGTGGCCATCGGTGGTTACTTGGCATGATCACCCTTGAAATGACCTGGGCTGAACAGCAGGGTTTCACTCCTGACTGAAAGGGCAACACCAAACACTGTGGAAGGAAATCAAGCAGAGCTTTGCTAAGCATAAAATTTTATTTGGAAATCTTGGGCATGAGAAGACTTTGGAAGAATGTTTTGTTTTGGGGAAAAAAGGGTTTTATCAAGAAACATGAGTTGAAAATACAGCTTTTCTGGAATAGAGAGTTAAAATATGGATTCTGAAGAGGAAGAAACTTCTAAAGATTTAGTAGCAGCCACCAGTTGGGAAATTTGGGTTTATTAGTATGGCTAGGGGGGAATATTCTGGGGAGAACTTTTTAGGGTCTTTTAAATATCTACATATTTTTAGTAAAGGCATAAGAATTAGAACCAGTTTTAAGGAATTGGATTTAGTTTAAATGAAATTATTCCTAATGCCCAAGGATGATTCAAAATAAATCATTATTTTAAAGTATTAATTCATTCTAACAATGAAATTTTAGAAAATCTTACAATGAAATCTTTTTAGAAAATATTAGAAATGCATTTTCTTTCTTGATATTGATTTATGTTTTATTTTATTTTTCTAGAACTCATTCTATAATAGTAATGTTTTCCTAGGTCCCATATTATTATTATTTTTTAATTTACTTTCTCTGAGTGATTCCAGCTACTTCCAACACTTCTATTACAATTTTTAAAGTCAAATCTAAGTCACTTTGAATTCTTCATGCCTAGAATATATTTGTTCTCTTTCCACCAGCAAATTCAGACTCACGCCTCAACATCCTGACTATAATTCTTTATAGTGCTAAGCATGCCAAATTATGCTAATCTGTTTACATGTTAACTTCCACTTTACTGCCAGCTCTTTGAGAATATCATTCATACTATCTAAGGGTTCCCAGCATAAAGCATATATCTGAAACATAGAACATATTTAACAAATATTGGTGATGCTTATCTTTTAATACTTCAATTAAATGTCATTTTCTCTATGAAACTTTCAGCTTATGGTTTTTCAGGAAGGATTTGTTTGGTAACAATGAACAGAAAGGTAATTTGATATAACTCAGATCAAAAGAGAAACTGAACAACAGTCAGTACAGGAGGATGAATGAACTTTAAGTAGAAGTGGAATCAAAGATTTGAAATTACCTCTGGTTCTACATTTCATAGCTCTTTCTTCCTGGCGACTTTAGTCTTTTACATGGCTATCTCTCATGGCTTGATATACAAAGCCATAAAACCCACAACTTATACTTCCCAACTTCATATAAGTAAGGGATTTAAATTCATTCTCAATGATTCCAAATGAGAAAAAAAAAAAATCTAAAGAAGCAGGTTAATTAGCCTATCTGCATCAGGTGTCTACTTGAGCTGTATTTAGCCGGCTGGGCTCTGCATGAAAACTCCCATTCAAACCACAAAGAAAAGGTCATTTCAAAAAACAATGGTGCTGTACTGGGAAGATTCAAAAAAAAAAAACAAAAAAAAAAAAAACAAGAAAAAAAACCCTGTTGTTGTCAGCTTAATCTCCAACATAATAGTTTTCTTTCTTTTGGAGTTCATGTGGCTATTCCATTTTCCTTTATTAAATCACTAATTATCTTGCATTGTAAGTTTTTCTTACATGAATATCTTGCCTATAATTTTATACTCTGCAAGGTCAAGTATATATGCCATGACATTTAATTTTTATTCATTATATTATATTCCTGAGAGCTTCAAGGACTATAATGAATCAGATTATTATTGTGCAAAAAGAGTTAATTCAGTAGGCCTGGGTTACCCCAGTCAGGCTTGTCTTCAGAAAGACTGGCCCCTCAGTAGCTCTGAGCTGTGGAAAATGAATGTTCTGGGTTGCCTGAGGCCCTGGGCCACATGGTATCAGTTTGACCCCTGGGGTCCTAAAGACGGACTAGTTAAATTCAGTCAAGCTGGTGATGCATGCCTGTGTGACTACTCTCCAGTGAAAACTCCCCCAAAACTAGGTGATCTTCCCTGTTTGGCAATACTTCACATGAGCTGTCAGGAGAATCAAGTACATCTCCATGCAATACTACTGGAAGGGAACACCTGGAAGCTTGGCTGTATTTCTCTTGAACTTCGTCCATGTATCCCTACACTGCAAATTTTAACCATATCCTTTTTCTGTAATAAACTATAACTGTGAATATAACTAATTTTCTGAGCTCTGTCAGTACTTCTAGAAAATCACTGATCTTAAGAGTAATCTTTGGGAGCCCCAATACAATTATAATACTTTTTGATGTAAAGCTTGTTCATTAATTAGCCTATGAATGGATTAATTTTGTTTCTTTGTTTCCTTTTATTTGGGTCTTCCATTAGTAATTTTTACAATTTTTTTAACTAATAAAATTTTATACTTACAATCATTTTAGATTTGCAGAAATATTACAAAGATAATGAGTAGAATTCCTGTATACCCCTTAATCACCTTTCCCTTTTGTTAACACCCTATATCACCATGTATGTTTGTCATAATACAAAACAAACATTGGCGCATTATTTATTTTATTTTATTTTATTTTATTTTATTTTTATTAACATATAATGTATTATTTGCCCCAGGGGACATTGGTCCATTATTATTAATCAAGCTGAATACTATATTTAGAATTCACAAGTTTTCCCCAGTGTTCCTTTTCTGTTTCAGGATCTCATCCATGGTACCACATTATATTTAGCCATTATTCTCTCTAATTTCCTCTGATATGTGACAGTTTCTCAGACTTCTCTTATCCTTGATGACCTTGTTTTGAGGATCACAGTTTAATATTCCTATTACGTTCTTCAAAGTTATGAATTGAATTGTGCTCTTCCCCCACCGAGATTCACACTTTGAACCTTTAACCTCCAATGGGACTGCATATGGAGATAGGGCCTTGGCTTATGTGATTAAAGTTACATTAGGTCATAAAGGTGGGGCCTTAATCCAATCAAACTGGTGTCCTTATAAGAAGAGAATGTGTGCATACACAGAGGAAAGGCCATGTGAGCATACAGGGAGAAGGAGGCCATCTGCAAGCCAGGAAGAAAGGTTTCACCAGAAACCAACCCTGTAAGCACCCAAATATTGAACTTCCAACTTCCAGAAATGTGAGAAAATAAATGTCTATTGTTTAAGTCTCTGAGCCTGTGGCATTTTGGTATGGTGGCCTGAGCAGACCAATAGATTCAGTCTGAGTTTGTCTGTTGTTTTTCTCATGATTTATTTGAGCTCATTCATTTTTGAGAGGAAAACCACAGAGGTAAAGAGTCATTTTCATCACATCATATCTAAAGTACATACTGTTAGCGTGACTTATTGCTGATTATGTTAACCTTGGTCACCTGGCAGAGGTAGTATTTGCTAGGTTACTTCACTGTAAGGTTATTTTTTCTCTCCTCCCTCTTCTATACTTTACTCTTTGGCAACAAGTAAGTAAGCACATCCTACACTCAAGATGGGAGGAGAGGGGGTTAGCTCCCTCCTGTGGGGAGGAATGGCTACACAAATTATTGGGAATTCTGTATGGGAGACAAATATTTCTTTTCCCATTTATTTAGCTGTTTCTTTAGATCCATGAGGACTTATTTCTTCCTTTAGCTTATAATCTATTATTACAGTATTTATTTTAATACTCAAATTTTAGCTCTGGCCACTGAAAGTACTCAAAATCCAGCACTCATCTTAAAGTACAGGATCAATAATAACCTATATCTAACCTTGCAGTGCCTCCCACCAATCCATCCTCTTGCCTTTCACCAATGTAACCACCATCTTGCATCCTGTTTCCATGGTTCTTTTGTTTTCATTTTATATGCATTTTATTTAATCCATATGTATTCTTAAAATGATTATTTCTTTTGTTCATTTGAAAGACATACAATATATGTAGACATTTGGTAGTATTTCACCCTTATTTTTATATTGCTAGATTAATTCATATTATAACATGTTACTAGTTTATTAATTTTGATTAATATTCTACTATGTGAATATAATAATATATGAGTTAGTGTATGGCATATATTGAGGATCAAATTATATTTCCATGAATCTTTTAAGCCAAACAAGAACTTTTTCAATGTCTAAGAATATCAAATGAAAAACACCTGAGGGAAATTATAGTTAAAGTTTGTATGAGATAAATCAACACATGTTTTTAAACACAAAGTAATCTGTACTGTTATTATATTATTCCTCCAAAAGTAGTATCAGGAAATTAGAGACTTTTTTTTATTCTTTCTATTATTTCTTGACCTTAACGTTCAAAATAAGCATTTGTTTGGTTAATCTGTATTATCCTGTCTCCCTGTCAGTACAATTGAATAGCTTAAATTCCCCTCTATGTCATTGGTTTTTAAGAAATTCTGTATTCATATTTTTTTTCAAATTAGAGCACAATCGTTTTCTGCAAAATTCATGAAGAACGCCATGACTAAAGCACATCAGTGATAGAATTTTAACTGTTCATTTTCAAATGTATTATGTATAAGGAAAGGATGAAGAGTCTTCACTATGGATGAGAGGTCATTTTCTTCTCTTTCCTCGGTGACTGGCTAACCAGCATATCAGATCCTTGCTCTTTCATTTTCATACACAGGCCTGTTCAAAGGTGTGCATGTAGCAAGGTGCAAAACCATCACTTTCATGTGACTTGAGTAGACACCTTCACAAGAATGAACAGAAGACTGCATCACCCCCTTAGACATTATTATAGCTTTGTTCTCCGCTGCAGTCTGAAGAGGCTTATTTATTGGGTAATCAGAACTCTTGATATAATAAAACTGTATGAATTAAGATAAATACCATCATATAACTACTGATTTCATGAGAATTTTGAGCAGTTGGGATTAGCTGCAGTATGATATAAAAAGTTGATTGGTCTGACAAATTTGAATGGAATCAAATAGGTAGAGAAAGGTGTGGAGTCAGGTGCCAATGGTTGACAATAAGAAGAAGGTATATCAGGTAGGTAGAATGCAGTAACTCAAACTTACATCATTAGGTAATATATACTATTTCGTTCTTTTAAACTGCTGAGGAAAGATGATTTTAGGATATTATGCTACAATTTATCTTTTCCAGAGTATTAAATTGGTAGAGATGAGTACATAACTTCAGAATAATAAAATATTTATTTTTAAAAATACAAATATGCATTAGACTTCAATACATCATTTATGTACTATTAAATGGACTCATTCTAGAAGACAAGAACAAGAGACAGGTCGCATACGCTCATCAAACAACTCATCAGTTTCTGTGTGTGTGTGTGTGTGTGTGTGTGTGAGTTCTGTGTGTATTTGATAGACAAGGAGGATATTGGCATTTGTCGAACAAGTAGTCTAATTCAGACACACAAAAATAGTCTCTTACTATCATCCTTTTTTTATCCTAGCATTTCTACTAGGTGCTTGCTATTATGCCCATTTAAAGATAAGGAAACTGAGGTGTAGGTAGATGACTCTAAATTAGTAGAGAGTAGAATAAAGATGTAAATTCAGGTTAATCATATTTCAAAGCCCATACCATTCCCAACATCCTTTCTTTTTTTTTAGTAGTTTTCTCATTTTTAAAATAAAATAATCTCCGCAGGATTAAAAATATTAGGATTATATGGACTTTTATGACTAGAATGAGCAGTTATTTCTATTGTAACAGATTCTAATTAGGACGACTTCCTCCTCTTGAATTTTGAAAGTCATACTTTGCCCATTATCTTACTTTAGCAAGTTACTTCCTTTACAGAAATTAATATATTTTTTTTTCAACTGAGCTCCAGCTGCTTTACACTCATGAGGTTAAAACAGCTCAAAACTCCAATGCTTTATCTGCCTAGTCTGTTTCCAAATTCGCATTTGAAGAGAAGTCCAAATAATTGCATCACAATGACTATTCATAGGGAAACTTTCAGTTATCAAATTGTTGCTATTTATCAGTTATCAAAGTGTCACTATGTACCAGGTACTCTGCTCAGTGTTGCACATGCATTACTCATTTAATTCTCAAAGAAAACCTATGAGACAGATGAGACTGACACTTGGCAAATAGCCTACAAAGTACCACAGAATCTTTAATTGTTAAAAAGCAAGGTGTGAACCCAGATCTTCCTTGGTGGATACTGAAAAGTCATACTGCAGATGGAATAAAATGGTGACATTAGGAAAAATCTGTATAGGATCTGATAACAAAGAAAAATAAAATCCAGAGCCTGAATGAGGAAAAAAAGAGGAGGGGGGGAGAGATAGGAGCATGGTGCATTGCAGCCACTCCCAAGCTTCATATTAGAGCACACTACTGCGTATAATGTGTGCTCTATTAGATGAGAGAACACCTAACAACCAACCCTTTTCATATTTAAGAAGAAAAACCCTCTTATAGTGTTTACATGGCAGCATATTTGGATAGAAAGGACTTTCTATGTTATCATTTCAATTTATTCAAAAATTCAAAAGTATTTTCTACATGCAAAGAATTACTCCAGATATTTAGAAAGAAACAGAAGTGTATATTTCAGAACTTATATTGACAGGCTATTCAGGCCTTAAAAGGTGACAGATGCTCTGTATAAATTATAATGTAAGATATAATGTGCTTCAGTATAAAAAGACTAGTGAGGATAAGAGAGTACAGAAAGCTTTATTATTATTCTGTAAGTAAGGGGCCTTCTTGGATCTGGGCCACTTTAATGATGGGAACAACTTTGACAAGTAGAGATGGAATAGAGGACATTCGAAGAAGAGAGAACAGGACAAGCAGAACTGGAAAAAAGAAGAATGTGTTTGTGGAAGAAAAAAATGTTACTCCCCCTGCTATTGTACTGGGGTATGTGTGGTGTGTGTGTGTGTGTGTGTGTGTGTGTGTGTGTGTGTGTGTGTGTGATTACAAATGCACCACATGGAAGGGGTAGTAGGGCAAGATGATGGAGGCACTGAGATTTTGTGTTAAGCAATTTATACATTATTCTGTACATCCTGGAAGAGCAAATAACTAACTCATTTTTTCTATCTTTATTAAGGAATGGATGTCCCTTATTCCACATTATATGATTTCTTTCAGGGACTACAACACATTTATTAAATCTCATTTCTTCCTGAGCTAAATAATGGCAGGTTTTTTTTCTTTCATATTTTCATTTTATGCATAATTTTACAATCTTTTATTTGTACTTGTTATTCTTTACTAACTAGGTTATTCATACATCACTAATAACTTGTTTTAGCCTCCCAAACAAGCTTTGTCCATTGTTGAGGAGAGAAGATGATGTGTACTATTATTGGTTTTTTACTTGGTCCTCAATAAAATATAGCAACTTCTACGCAACAATTTTATAAGTAACTAGAAAGCCTACAACATTGTAGTTTCTTTTTCAAAGATGATACAGAGTTGTAGTGAAGTATTAATGGTCATTGAATTAAAGTTTTAGATTTTATTTTCAAGAATTGGACCATCTCCACTAAAATTAACATATTATTATTATTATTTAAGATTTTATTTATTTGACAGAGAAAGACACAGCGAGAGGGAACACAAGCAGGGGGAGTGGGAGAGAGAGAAGCAGGCCTTCTGCCGAGCAGGGAACCTGATGCAGGGCTTGGACCCAGCACCCCGGGGTCATTACCTGAGCAGAAGGCAGATGCCTGAGGACTGAGCCACCCAGGCGCCCCCAAATTAACGTATTATTAAAAAAATGGATGTAATGGGTAGCCTGTCACACTGACCAATGCTGAAGATTATAGTACTCTGGCATGAGGTAGATCTATTTGTTATACTATGAAAAATGTTGTTACTGATACTGCCTAACAGATATTAAGTCATTTAGGGAAAAAAAATAGTCTGGAGGAATGTTTGTCAAATAATATGGCAATCTAATCAAATTAAATGACATGTAAATAAGCCAAGTAAGCTAGTTACAAAGGATTTTTTTTTTTTTTTAATCTGGATAAGAATTTGAGACTGAAATTCTATGGCTATGCTTATAAATCTGGCTTCTGATGCTTGCAGCTGATTCTCCATCACCAAATATAAATTTTCTCTTTCTTCAAGAGTGAACTTGACTCTAAATTATAAATAGCATATTAATTTGTTTTTGTGTTTGCATCTCTATTAAAATTATATCTCATTCCATCAGGGGCACACATACTCTAAAATCTACCAGAAATAGAAGCAACATATGTTATCAATGTATTGTGGATAGATTTTTTTGTGGGGTGAGGGGGGCTGGGGATTGGATTGATTCAAAGGTCAGAAGCAATTTTGCTCTTCCAGTCAGGTGTTGCAGAAATGGTCAGAGGTGAAATGTAGATGTTTTCTTTGTCTGGCAATGGGTCCAAAGGGCATTGTAACATATTTCAATGACTGAACAGAAACTTCTCAGCAATCTATAAAAAGATTGAAGGCTCCAAGTAAAATAATTTTCCTCAAATTCCAAAAACAACTTGAAAGTTCCAGATTTCCATATAACATCTCTTAGTACTCTCATTGGTTGTACTTCTTAGTACAAGATGTCTTCCTTCCATTTATCAGGATAGAATCTCCTCCCTCAGGTCACTTTGAATTTATAATGAAAGAGCATATTTAAAACTCAAATATTCGGGGCACCTGGGTGGCTCAGTGGGTTAAAGCCTCCGCTTTCAGCTCAGGTCATGATCTCAGGGTCCTGGGATTGAGCCCCACATCCGGCTCTCTGCTCAGCAGGGAGCCTGCTTCCCCCATCTCTCTCTGCCTGCCTCTCTCCCTACTTGTGATCTCTCTCTCTCTGTCAAATGCATAAATAAATAAATAAATAAATAAATAAATAAATAAATAAATCTTAAAAAAAAATAAAACTCAAATATTCTAATGATTTCCCAGAGGCATTTTTGAATTTTTTAAAAAAAATTACTCAGTTTCTTTTGGCTGAACACATATCTATAATAATCCAAGAATTCAAGTATTACTTTTATGTTGTTTGGTCAAAAGGAGAACAAGTCACCTTATTGCTTTTGTTCATCCTATTTGACAATGTTCCATCTAAATGGATTAATAAGTAATGTAGTATTTCTGAATAGAAATTTTGAGGTGAAATATATTTTAGCAATAGTCATTGAAAGCATTTCTCTTAATGAAGAAGTTACTATCATTTTTCTTAAGAAATTTCACAGACATTTACTACCTCGGTTACCATTTCTTATTGGTTATCAATTCACAAAGCTGCTATTGTTATTCAAACACTGAATGGAGATCATGACTATTGCTAGTAGTGAACCTGAACTAGTTAAGTTGCCCTGCCTGGTCATCAGAAGGTAATGATGATAGTTACTTGAGAACTTACTAAAAGCAGTATGAGCCACATGTGATCACATTTCTTTAATGCTACACTTGTTATGGCTTAGCATCTATTCATAAGTGCATCATTAGCATTCAGAAGAAATTATAAAAAGATAATGACTGGAAAATAACCTTTTTAATGACTGCTGTTATATTTTTAAAGAATGATTCATTGGCAATAAAGCTTTAAAAGTCTACTGAATCGTATATCATAGTGAACATGTACTTCCATATTAGCCTGTTTCAAGAAAATGCTCCCAGGGAATGTGGACTTCACCTGACAAGGAACCCAAGCTCATTACCGCTAGAGTAATCAATAACCTCTGCTAATGTGTTCAGCTGGCGACACAGACCAGATCAATAAAACCTGCCACATGCTTTGTTTTAGGAAATGAAGCCTTTTAGTTCTTAATTAAGGGAGAGACCTCACATCTGTAATGATGTTTGCAATGAATATTACCACGGAGGACATGGGAATGAATCTGAGTTTTTCATTAAAGAATTGCATAAGGAGGGAGGGGAAAAAAGTTAAAAATAAGGGGGGTTTATGTATTGCTTCCTTGGTATTTGTAATGTAAACCCATAGAAAATCATGTTCTCCTTGAAGTGAGAAAATGGCAAAGATTCAGTTTCTGCACTGTAGCAGAAAGCAAAAATTATTTCCTCAATAAATCTCCAAAGGGCAACCAAGCAAGGCAATACTTTTCAAGCAGAGACCAGAGAATCAGTTGCCTGGAGAGTTTACAAACAAGGATGGCACAGAAAAATTGAGGAAACTCTAATAATATGTACATATTGGCTAAAGCCTACCCCTAAGTTTCAACATAATTCAATCTAATGCCATATTTTATTTGTTTACTCTTAAAAAGATCAAGAGATTTTCATAATATAATATTAACATTTAGAGTCTTAAGTGTATAGAGACCCCGAGCAGTGTTATAGTGAAGAAACAATTTACAAAATGTTTGATTTGTACTCAATAAAAATAGTGAAATAATACTGGACTCAAAGCCCATCCCTAAGAAACACCAACTTTTTTGAAAGCTAGAAGACAAATTATCAGGTGAATAAATTTATTGTTTCTTTTATTTTTATCTGGTGGACAAATTATCAGGTGAACAAACTTATTGTTTCTTTTCTTTCAAAAACACTTTTACTACTATTATCTTTGATTATAAAATCATAACGGTCTTGGAACATACCTATAAAAATAAGCCTGATTGATTTGTAAAATAAGGTCAAGAGTAAGAGAACCCAGCTCTGCTTAGTCATTCTTCCTTGATATTTCCATGTACTTTTTTATTGATGGTGGCTGGATATTATAGACCTCTTTGGATCAGGATACTTTTATATTCATTTTTTCACAAGATGGAAAGTTCTGACTTAAGTTTTTATTAACAATTAATATTAGAGCTTGCATGTGTTAAAAATTTATTTCTAAGTGCTTTCTCACCAATTTTGGGCATTTGCAATTTAAATAATGTTTTCTGCTGTAAGTTTAACTCTTGAGCAGATTGAAATAATCTCTTATGTTTCCTAATTTTTTTTTCCTCCTTTGTTACGTATTGTCAAATCTGCCTTTGGAAACTTAAACTTTTTCTACATAAAAGATGAGAACAGATGTTTCAAATGCCTTGTGTAGATTTTAAAATGTTTCAAAACCTTACCATCTTCTGTTCATATGAGAATCTGGCTGGATCTGGCTACACTATAGCAAATTTAGCTTTTCTCCATTATGTCATGTTTTTTGTTTGTGTTCTTTTATTTCAGTTAATAAACACTTGGCAATAGCCACTTTACATATATCAACTCATTTAATTTTTAAAGTAAGTGTGTGAAGTATGTATTATTATCATAATTTTAACAATAAGAGCCCTTGAAATTAGAAATCAAAAATAATTGCCCAGGACAGCTAGAAAGTAGAAGGGCTGGGTTTTCTTTTCTTTTCTTTTTAGGATCTTATTTATTTATTTGACACAGAGAGAGAGAGAGAGAGAGAGAGAGACAGCAAGAGAGGGAACACAAGCAGGGGGAGTGGAAGAGGGAGAAGCAGTCTCCCCACAGAGCAGGGAGACCTAGGCAGGGTTTGATCTCAGGACCCCAGGATCATGACCTGGCTGAAGGCAATTGCTTAACAACCGAGCCTCCCAGGCGCCTCTGGATTTTCAATTTAGAACTCTGCAATACGGGGTGCCTGGGTGGCTCAGTGGGTTAAAGCCTCTGCCTTCAGCTCAGGTCATGATCTCAGGGTCCTGGGATCAGGCCCCGTATTGGGCTCTCTGCTCAGCAGGGAGCCTGCCTCCTCCTCTCTCTCTGCCTGCCTCTCTGCCTACTTGTGATCTCGCTCTGTTAAATAAATAAATAAAATCTTAAAAAAAAAACAAAAACAACAACTCTGCAATGTATTGTCTTTCCATTTGTTATTGGCCAAAACTTTGTAGCTCCTGAAGAATTGAAGGAACCTGAAAAGGTTTGGCTTTCTCCTTGACCTAAGTCTAATTCAAGTGCTAAGATAGACATAATTTTGCCACTGTAGGGGAAAATTAAATAACAATTATTCATAAGAGAAACAAAATCTAGATTTGAACAGACACTTTGGATACCATCCTATATTTTGTCAAATCTTTACTTTTTTTTCTTTTTAACAAGTTTGGTTGCGGTACCATTATTTGTTCATTTACCCTCAAATACACATATGTGGTACTTTTTAATATCTTACATTACTTTACCATAAGTCCACTTATACACATCTTCACAAATTGCATAAGATTTCTATGTTTTGGAAGCATGAAAATAATGGTAGTAATTTAAATGATTTGCCATAAAATACATAGGATGTGAAATGGTGATTAGCTTATAGGCAGTGGAAAAAATATTCATTCACTTAAAAAACTAAAAGAGTTTCATAGCCAATAATATATTGATAAAGCATTGTAGATTAAGTCTTTAAGTGTTTATTTTGAAAAATAATGTATCTGTGGAAGGAAGATAGGCTTCTCTCTCTTGGTCACCATATGACCTATTTTCTTAACTCTGTCCCTTGAACAAGGATCAGTGTTTTCACATCCTCTAAGTAGGACAATTCTTCCCAAAGATTCAAAACATAGGCCTTATTGGTCACAGAACATGGAGGTATATGAGGGTGGGGATTAAGTTTTTCACTGTCAGAAAGAAAAATGAAATACATTCTAAGCTTTTTTTTTTCTTTAAATTGGTGTTGGGAGTAAACATAAACAGACTAACCTTTTCACTGAAGAAAATTTTTTTCTTTTTTCAGTGGATGACATGCAGCCCTATAATTGGTAACCTTAAAAGTTTCTCAGAATTAAAAAAAAAAAAAATTGTATACCCCTCTGAGGAAGTACAGTAAATTCTGAGTATTTATTTAATGAAAAAACCTTTTTTAAAGAATATTTTATTTATTTATCTATTTTAGAGTGAGAGAGCATATGTGGGGTAGTTGAGGGGAAGAAGAGGGAGAGGGAGAGAGATAATTCCAAGCAGACTCCATTTTGAGTATGGAGCTTGATGAGGGGGCCTCCATCTCACTACCCTGAGATCATGACCTGAGCCCAAATCAAGAGCTGGCCGCTCACCCAACTGAGCCACCAAGGCGCCCCTGAAAAAATATTTTTGATAGAAAGTATTATACTACTTGTACTTTTTTTTTTTTTTTTTTTTTACCAAGTAGTTAATTTTAGAAACCCTTAACCACGGAATTTTTTAATGTGAAGGTTACTTTTATGGCATAATTTGCAAAATATTTGCCTGGAATATCTTAAATAAGCAAATAGGATGATTATGCTCATGCAAATATTGCTGAGATACACGATCAAATTAATAGTAGATTTATTTAATATGCTTTGTATTTATTAGAATCATAGTACAGTGTCATAAGATGAACTAGAGGAAACTTTAAAAAGGAAGAGAGATCATATAAGAAAAAACACTATTCATTTAGTGTCTGGAATGTGCAAAGCATTTTTATTTATTAATAGGATAAATTACTTAAATCTTCTTATTAGAGATACAATAAACTGATGCTTAGAAACAGTAACTTTCCCAAGATTAAACAGAAGTAAATAACAGCTGGTAAGTGACAGAGGAGGAATCCCAAGTAAATGTATTTAAATACAAAGGTCAGTTTCTTTTCCCTAATGACTAGACATGCTATCTCCCCAGAAGTCTGTTAAAGACAGCACTTTTCATTTTACAAGGAGAAAGATGAGGCATGAGAGATTAAGTTTCTGAATAAGGCTTCACATAAGACATGTAGAGATACAGGAATGGGTTTAGGTTCTCTATACTCAGTCCAAAATTCATTTTGCTTTCATTTCAGTATATTGTTTTTGTAGGTCTGTTTTTACAGCACCATTTTCCTCTTTATGGAATTTATGAAGTAAAATGAAACTCATGCATATCTGAGAGTGATTGGGAAGAAGTTTGCATTTTACAGCTTTTTCTCCTACTGGAATCTATAATTAGCAGCAGAGAAAAAAGATCATTAAGAAATTAAGCAGTGATATTTCAAATTAATATTTTCCATCTTTCTGGTAAAAACAAAATTCTAAGTAGTTGGTACTTGAAGCCTATATGTTTCACACAAATTGCAACCATTCTAATATAAATATCTTTTTAAATTGAAGAACAAAGTAAGCTAAGCCCCAGAAGCAAAACCTAGTTACATTGTAGATGGAATATATTTGATTGTTATAATTTTGAAATGACCTGAAGGCAACTAGCCTGCTTTTAATATCTCTTGATATTGGTATCACAGCAATAGATAATTGAATTTCTTTATGGTCCCATTATTTGTTAGTATTTCAGCAATCAATACCATCAGCCAATGTGCTGAGCTGGTGGCAAACTGGAGTCAGTAATCTTGCCACATACTTTTGTTTTGGGAAATGCATCCTTTTATCTCTTAATTAAAGGCTACTCTTTCATGCTCATTTCAGTTCATTAGATGTGTGGGAATATTCATAAGGAATAGAAAAGCAACTTTTTTTTTTTTTTAGAAAAGCAACTTTTAAGTTGATTATGTAGTGACTAAATTATATATCAATTAGAATATAGAGATTACTCGTTATCTCAGTTCAAAAAAAACTCATGCAAAAGAAGTTTACAGAACACTAGCAAATTATTACTTATATTAGGCAGATTTTCTTTGATTTAACATTTTTTAACTATCATTCACCCTAAGTCATGTGAAATCTAAATTACCTCATGAAAAATTATTTTTTCTCAAAAATTATAGGAAACAAATCAATTTCAATATACTTGTTTTCTTAAATTCTGCTTTTTTAATTCTTAAAAATTGTGATCATTTTAAGATGCCACTTAATGCAATCATGTAAAATTTTATTTTTTGTGGACTTCTAACACTTTTGGAATCAAAAGTTATCATCCCTTGAGAGTTTAGGTGGTTTCTGTGTGTTTAATCATGACATTTGTTTGGTCATTATTTAAATGTCTGTTTCTGATGGAATCCAGTATATTTCTCCCTGTGACTTTTAAGCTGACATAATTAAAAGAGCTGTAACTAATGCCAACAGTTAAAGATAACCCAATTAGGATGGTTGTCAATAAGAGGGACCAATTAAGTTTTCTGCAAGCCCCGCTTTTCACAGTTAACCGTGTTCTCCGAAATCTCTATAGATTGTCATCACTTTTTTAAAGAGAGATATTTATTAGTTTGTACAATTTTGTCTGCTTTAACTGGCTCCAAAATGAGGATTATACCAGATCAACACTAAAGGCTTAATAATAAAAATTCAAAGTCAGGAAATACCAAGGTTAATATTCTCAATGTTAGAGTTACTGTACATATTTAGTCAACACTGTTTCTAACGAAAGTTTCTGTACATAACTAGAAACATTTACTATTGTTTGAATGATTCCTTATATTGGTATTGGAAGCCTACTATTCTCAGGTACTTATACTATTTCACTCGTGCTCAAAAGGTAGAAAATAAGGTCTATACTGGCTGGGATGATTAATTCTGATTATCAGGGAGAAATTGGGTTGTTGTTACTATAATGCAATTGGGGGTCTATATTTGGAACACAGAAGATTCACTGGAGCCCTCCTGATTACTATCATGTTCAATACTAAATGTTCAGTAATAAGTACATCAACTCAGTAAAACCAAGACAACTAAACATGTAGACCTTTCAAGAATGAGTTTAATTCTCATGAAGTTTAAAAAAAAATTGATGATCTACTGAAGCACTAGCCTAGGGCAAAGGAGACATGTAATAGGTGATAGGAAAAGAAAGTGATAAATAACTACAGCTTTATAGCTACTTCTAGAAATGAGGAATTTATCAGCTTTACCTGTGTGTGTGTGTGTGTGTGTATGAGAGTGAGCAAGAGAGAGAAAATTTATTTACCTATATACATAAACCTATACATATTAAACAATTATGTTCCCTCTCTTTTTTATGCTGTTATTTTGTATAAATAGTTTGAGTGATGTTTAAATTTACAGTTGAGTCCATATGTCCCAAGACCACAAAACCCACATGTAGATTGGATGGGGAAGTCTTCATATTACCTGGAGACCCTGGACTATTGAAATGAATGCAGTAACTGAGGAGACTTTGGGGAGAAAGGAAGAGTAGTTGTGCTTTAGGTAACATACTTTGCCCTATTAAGCAGAGGCATTATGTTTTGTTTGGTAGTTAAGGAGTACTGTAATGAAAGGGATACAGAATAATTTTTTCCAGTGTAAACTAAACGGATCATTGGTCCCTTTCTTTCATATCTCTTCCTCACTCTCTCTTCATTCTGTCTCTCAGAGAGGCTGGATGCTGCAGTCTCTGTTCCTGAGCTATCTTGCCCTCACTTGCCAGGCTGACTCTCTTCTAGCTTGAGTTGGCCAGTTGAATTCCTTGAGAAAGTAGTTACATCAGGAAGTCTCTCTGTGTGGTTGCGGCTTCTCTGAGATTTCAGATGCTGCTGGACACCCATTCTATGTAGAGCTCTAGCTTCCGCTAGACGGCAGTTTCCTTACTCTTGTGCACATCCTGCTCCTGGTTTCTTTGGCCCTGAAAGGGTGGCAATGTCATTGGTAAGTCTGGGTTGCCTCAACTGGTTGACTTATCTATAGTTTTCTTATCTTTGTAACCAATCGACTGTATTAAATTCCTAACTTTATAGAGTAGATCTTCTAGTAATGAATTATCTCAGTTTTTATTTGTATAAGAAAGTTTTTATTTATCTCTTCACTTGTGAAAGTGAGTATAGTGTCAGTCATTAATTTTGGAAAATTATCAGATATTATTTATTTAATCTTTACTTCTTTTCTCTATTTTTGTCCTTCTGGCAATCAAGTTGTACCTGTTTTAGACCATTTAATATTGTCCTACTGCTGTTAAATGTTTTGTTTATTTCACTGCTTATTCCCTTTTTATTTTACTGGGGCTAATTTATATCAACCTATTATCATGTTAATAGCTCTTTCATCATTTTTGTCAAATTTGTTGATGAAACCATTGAAAACCTTTTTTACTAAGTTTTTTTTTTTTAAATTTATAACATTCCAATTTGACTTTTTCTCATTGGGTACATATCTTTGCTGAGTCTACCTATCTGATTTTATATGCTGCCATCTTTTCTACTGGCAAATTTATCATATGAATCATCATTATTTAAAATTCCCTGTCAGAAAATTCCAACATCTGTGTCATCTCTTAGTTTCATTCTGATAATTGCCTTGTCTCTCAGGGGTGTGTTATTTCTTGATTTTTCGTAGTTTCATGATATTTTATTGAAAGATGGACAACTCATGTAGGTCAGTAGAAACTGAGGCAAATAGTTTTCAAGTCTGGAAATAGGTAAATCTTTCCATTCTACCAGGCCATAAGTGAAAGTTAGTACTATTCTCATTAGGATTTGAGCTAAGTCTGAGTATTTTTATTCAGATAGCCCTTAGTGCATTGGAGTCTGCATATATCTATTGTAATTACCTTGTTTCACATATCCCTGTAGCTTGTACTTGGCCTTCGTCAAACTAGTCAACTATTCTAGCTGAATCTTTCCATATCTAGATGTGTCTACTGAGAGTAAGTGAGTACTCCTGGGTTCCTGTCCCCCTGAAGTCACCTGTTCCTCCTTAGACTTTGGGCCAGATAAGGGTCATGTGACCTCAATTCTCTGATCTGTTTAAATAGACCATAAAGTTGATGTTATTCTGATATTTTTGGTTTAAGTTTGTTTGATTTTTGGAGTAACCCTATTTCCTGCTATCTGTATTCTAAATCAGAAATCAGAAATAAAGTGATATATTTTTGATCCATTATACACATTTATCAGGACTCCGGTTGACTTAACATCACAGACTATGCTAGTTCTCGACTACAGAGTTTTTTTTTGAAAATGCAGGGTTGGCTTTGTCCTCAAAAAGATTTAGTCCCTTGGAGATATACCTAAGTATATACAAACATACAGTTTCCATGGTGAACTTATTTTAGGAATTGATAGGGCTACAACACAGATGTGGAGATTATATCATGGACCATTTATGCCACAGATGGAGGAATAGAAAAAAGGGGGTAATTTTGGCCATGTGATAAGATTTTGTAGTAATCTAGAAAGGAAATACCTGTAAGGAGTGTTCTTGGGAAAATATGAATGTTAACAATGATACTTTCTCTACTCTTCTAAATTTTAAAAACTCAAATTTTGTGGGGTGCCTGGGTGGCTCAGTGGGTTAAAGCCTCTGCTTTCGGCTCAGGTCATGATCTCAGGGTCCTGGCATGGAGCCAGGTGTTGGGCTCTCTGCTCAGCGGGGAGCCTGCTTCCCCCTCTCTCTCTGCCTGCCTCTCTGCCTACTTGTGATCTCTCTCCTCTCTGTTAAATAAATAAATAAAATCTTTAAAAAAAAAAAAAAAAACAACTCAAATTTTGTGCGATGGAGCATGTCTCGCCCAATCCGTTAGACTTGTTAGAGTATACCAGCTCTCATATATGTCCCTCATTAATGTGTTTATAGCATTTAAGGTTTGTATGACCCAATTTAGTATTTAAATATATTCTATCTTATACTTTTTACTTTTTATGCATCTTTTTTACACCTAAATAAATTATACTGTTCAAAAAAGACAAAGACACATTATGTTTCTTTTTCATGTAGTAAGTCTGCGGTCATGAGAAGAACTTGAATTTTTTTTTTAAGATTTTATTTATTTATTTGGCAGAGAGAAAGAGATCACAAGTAGGCAGAGAGGCAGGCAGAGAGAGGGTGAAACAGGCTCTCCGCTGAGCAGAGAGCCCAATGTGGGGCTTGATCCGAGGACCCTGAGATCATGACCTGAGCCGAAGGCAGAGGCTTTAACCCACTGAGCCACCGAGACGCCCCAAGAACCTGGATTTTATGATCACATAGAGGAAGACTTGCATCTTGGTCTTCTTTTTGCTTTCATTACTTTGATGAAGTTACTTTTGCTCAATAAGCTTTATATTCTTTAACCACAAAGTGACTGGCACTAGGGTGCTGAATAAATATGAGCATTACTAAGCTTAAAGTGAGGTGGATGAGGAAGATACTTTTGAAATATCTTTTCTGGAGAGTAAAGCATACAAAAACACCCAAAAGAAATCTTTGGTAAGGATAATTCTGGTCCCAAATAAAAGCTAGAGCCAAACTTTGTTTATACATCCATAAATCCCTTCTTTAAGCAACAGCATCACGAACATATTATCTCAGTGAAGGTGAAGCACACTGAAAGTTTTGGAGTGGAAATATACTACATAAATGAATTGTATTTCATTGAAAATTTATAAGAAAAAAAGAGAAGAATGTCTAGTTCATTCAGTTGATAATTGCTTCCTTTGATGCTGCAAATTTACATGTACAGAATTCATTTTTGCTTTGGTACTCATGATTTGAACATATTCCAATAAAACTATCTTAATTGAAGAACTCTGAGCTAATGCTTTCTCGACTCAAATGGCCTAACCATTGAACACAAATTAAAAAAAAAGTTTCCTTATACATATTCTAATGCATAATTTAAATGCTCCACATTTCAAAAATAGTTAACCAGTTTTCTTGGTTATGGCGTTATTCTCTTTCTTAATAAAAACTGCAGTCTTGCCAACTTTAGAGCTATATAGTTTCAGCTGTTTTTTAAATTAAACCAAAGGAAAAAGCTGGGTTTTCTCTTCCAAATGAAGAAAAGTTTTTTATTCACACTCTTATGACTCAACACCATATGAATGGATCCTGCACAAGTATATTTTTAAGGAAATAAAGGGGCTTTGAACACAGAGCAAGTTCTGCCCACAAGAACAATGAGGATAAAATTTATGAAATACTGATAAGGAATTAAATTTGCAATATAATCCTTCGTCTAACTACTGGATTCATGATTTTACATGTGTTATTTTTAATCTTGCATTCAATATTAATATTAAAAAAAGATGTTATCCTGCCTGTGCCTCCTGTGCTTAAAAAAACAAAACAAAAGCAATGTTTTAACACTATTTTGGTGAACATAGCTCTGAACATAGCTCCGCTTGGTCTATCCAAACTCATCTTTCATCTAACCTCTTCATATTCTGCACTCTAGATAGATTGTCCACCTCACTTTTTCTAGTCAAATTCTCACCCCATTTTTCTGAAGAGGCAATCACTCTTCTAATCCCTAACACAAACCTTAATTTTCCCTGTTCTTAAGATTTATGTAAATGGAATTATGCAGTATATATACTTGCATGTCCCTTTTTGTTTAGTTTAATGCTAAGATTCATTGATATTTTTCAAATCATTTTTTGTTGTTGAATAACAAAATATATATATATAACACAATGAGAATTTGTTCTCCCACTAATGGATATTTGAATTTTTTTTCATGAATAATAGGAATACAAGTCTTTCTCTGGACATATTTATAGTCATTTCTCTTGCCTAAATATCTCTAGGAATTATTGAAACCTTAGGTGGTTATGCAACATAAGTATACATTCATAGCCCCACCAGTAATGTATATTTTACATCCCTTCTGATAGTTGGTGTTGTCAGTCTTTCTAATTACGCTCATTCTAGTTGATCTGAAAGAGTCTCAAAATATGGTTTCGATGTTTATGTTCCTGATGACCAGTGACATTAATAAACTTTTTTTATGTGCTTGGCCATTTCTATGTTTTCTTTTGTGAAGTGATTTTTGAGCCTTTTGCACATTTTTATGGGGACGTTTGCATTTTTATGTTGGAATATTAGGGCTTGTTTTCTGGATGGAAATTATTTACCAAATATATGTTAGGTTTTTTGAGGGGGACTTGTTACTCTACATACATATTGTTTATGAGGATTTTTAAATGAGCTAGGCTTGTTGCATATATGCTAAGCTTACATAATATGGTTTTGTTCAAATACACTTTATGTATCATCTTATATTTTAAATTAAATAAAGAAATAAGCAGCTAATTGGGACAATAAATATAAAACTAGGTTAAAATTCAATATACAAACAGATCTTGACCTCAAATATATATAATAGCTTATTACACATATTCAAGAAAGCACCTTCTTGCTAATGGAAAAAGAAACTATTTTTAGGAGACAAAATTCTATTTTATAAACCCATAGCAAATGTCTATGTTTCTTATTAAGAACAGCTATACATGTCAGAATTAGTCATTTTATGTTTAACTTACTAACACTCTGAAAAATAAATCTTATACTGAAATTTCTTGATATATCATTACTATAATTTTCCTAATGATATAGCTGTAATTTATTTATGTGTTAGATTTCAAATGCTTTTCTTGCTATAATCACTTTACTTTTATGGAATATATTATATTTTAATAAGTGTGTGAATTGCAATTTCAAATTGTAAACTTTGGCTGATATCTTCTTACAAATTAATTGCACTGTTTTAGAAAAATCACTTAGACCTAGAAAACTGACAAAATTTATGATGGTTTCTAGATACAAATTGCACAGTAACATACATACAAGGGTGACAAATCCAACAAAACACTGCTTCCAAAATAGAAAGAAAGAAAAAAAGAAAGAAAGCAAAAATGAAAGCAAAAAATATTAGAAAAGCCTTTTGCATCTTTTATATTTTTCCTTATGGACCTACTCTTCACAAATATGAGACTTTCAAACATGAATTTAGTGTATTATATTTTGGTATAGTGCAGATAATAGTAAAAATAAGGTCAGAAATCTGGGGTACAGTTCTGTCTCTGGTGCTAATAGTTGTTATCCTAGACAATGTACGTGACTTATAGAAATCTTGATTTCTGTGCTGTAAATTAAGGAGGTAATATGAGCTTTTATTCCACAAATAGATTTAAATGCCATATAGTTTTCTAAAGCATTCCCTGAGAGATAAGTAGGATCGTATTCTTATAAATATTATTGAGCTGGCACTGAAAGCATACAGGATTTCAAAGAATGGATATTACTGGAAATAATATGTTTAGTTCCATTGGCATGAAGATATTCTCTACATCACATTATCAAGTGGGGCTATTTAGATTTATTTAAACTTTTTTTGCATTAGTCATAGAATTGGTGCTTCCAATCCATTATTCAAATTATACACTTAAAAACTCTGTACAAATATGAGATGGGCGTTACATAGGAGAGATAATGAAATGATGCTCCTTTTCTCTCCCTCAGGTCTTAGACATAAAGGAATGGGATTTCTCTTCTATCATTTGATCTAATTCATAGCATTGGGTTGTCGAATCAGTCTCACACAGATCAGAGATTCTACCTAGCAACAAACTTTACTAAATAATTTCAAGGATACAGGAAATCAGAAGCTCAGAAGCAACAGAAATTTATTTGTGACCTTAAGAATAGCCAGGTGCACCTCTGGCCCAGATAGATGAAGACTTTGGGTGGGGTTCACAGATATTCTCACATACGGAGAAATATTTAACTTATAAAACATCTCCATTTTTTTATTGTAAGGACTTGTACAACCTTGTGACATGTTCCAGGCAGCCATGCCTCAGAGATCCTGGGCTCTGTTTATTATAGAGTATCTTTAGCTAATACAGCTGCTGAGGACATTTCAGAGGTGTCTAAAGAGACACCTCTCTTTCCTCTCTCTCCTCTTTATATAGAAATCCAGCAGAAAAAGAGAATAGATATGGTCTCCTCCCTTCTGTTCTTATCTCCAGGAGTATTTTTTTGGTTAAGAAAGTGAATGAACAACAAACTTGTTGCTTCAAATCATATCTCCCTAAAAATTAAACTGTAAAGTCAGCTCACCATTTATCAGGCAGAGACATAAAAAAATACTGCAAAAGGAATACATAGGAGAGCAAGACTAAAATAAAATTATTATATATATTTTAAAAAGTTAATTAGAGTAGGGTCAGTAAGAAATAGAGCACAGAAAGTGAACAGCCATAGAAGCAAATTTAATAGCAACTCTAAATCAGAGGGTGTTGAGAGAAAGTTTATCTTATTAAGACTGGCCGTTAGAACCTCCAACACTTGAAGGACCCTTGAAACATTCAAATGATAATCCTATACCTCTTCTTATGATGACTTCTTGTTCTGTTCAACAAATTCCATTTTGTGGGGTGCCTGGGTGGCTCAGTGGGTTAAAGCCTCTGCCTTCGGCTCAGGTCATGATCTCAGGGTCCTGGGATCAAGCCCTGCATCAGGGTCTCTGCTCAGCAGGGAGCCTGCTTTCCCCTCTCCCTCTGCCTGCCTCTCTGCCTACTTGTGATCTCTTTCTCTCTGTCAAATAAATAAATATTATCTTTAAAAAAAAGATGCCATTTTGCTAAGTTTAATCTCCATGTGGCTTGTCTACAGATATCAGACATATTCGAATATTTTTGTATCCTTGACAGTTCCATTTCTCACTATAAATTCACACAGTATCAAGTCTTTTGTGAACTCTCTGTGCTTAATTAAGTATCATTAAGTCCTTGAGGATTTAGTTGAGAAGTGAAACTTCAAACTTGATGAAATTGCCAAAGTAATAACATTTTATTGATGCCTTTTCATAGAAAGATGGCTGAATATGCAGGTGACACTTTAACCATCATCACCCTTTGTTTAGGGGGGTCTTCCTACATTTTTATTATTCATTTATTTCTTTACTCCACTAATAAATGTATTGAATTCAAGGAAGTGAAGATATTAGAATTAATAGAGTTCTCAGAGGTCCTGATCATCATGCACAGGATTCCCCTTCACAAGTTACTCAATAGAAATTACATAGTTTCCATTTCACTTGGATACTTTCAGTGATGAGATCTTCATAATCTTATTTCTTTTAGAGAGAGAGTGTGTGTGAGTGGGGGAGGCAAGGGAGAAGGAGAGAGAGAATCTTAAGCAGGCTCCAAACCCAGCATGGAGCCCAACTTGGGGCTACATCTCACAACCCTGAGATCATGACCTGAGCCAAAATCAAAAGTTGGATGTTTAACTGACTGAGCCCCCGGGCTCCCTGAGATTTTCATAATCTCATAAGGAAGGCCATTATGCTAATTACAAACTTATTTCTTAGAGTCATCTTTTTTATCCCAGATCTTATATATTACTTTAAAATTCTTCCATTCATCAGTTATATACATATTTATAAATACTTTATTCTGTGAAAAGCAATACAGAAATAAAATCCACCCTAAATTATAATAATGTGATGGGGATTCTCCCCACCCAACACTTAGCATATTAAAATGCTATGACACTGAAATGTACTATGTTGTTCACTAATAAAGTACACAGAAGGGGCCTCCAATACAGCTTGGAGGCATAGAGAAAGTCTAATAGAGGAGGTGATGAATTGAGAAAGAAGTAAAAAAACACAGTATGTTCTCATTCTGGCTTGAAATAGCATGACTCTGATAACTCAAAAATTTATATCTCCAGACAGACCTGACTTCTGCCCTAAATGTCATCTATCAATTGCAAAAACAACTCCATTTGGATGTCTGATAGACATCTTAAACTTAGCTTGCACAAAACTGAGCTCATAATATTCTATGCACACACGTGGCTCTTCTACAATCTTCCCTATTTCAGAAATGACAACTACATTATTTTAGGAGCTCAGACTGAAGACCTGAAATCATAGTTTATGCTTTATATTCTCTTGCAAAACCCTCCATAGGTAATCTGTCAATAAATCTTGTCAGTTCTACATTCAAAATATATCTTGAATTTGACTCTTTCACACCAACTGCATTAACCAAGGCCTTCATGTGGCACAATTCCAGGGGCCACCATTCACACTGTATTCTATGTGATGGGTTTACTATCATAACCTCAATCTCGGCTCTTATTATCTTTTGCCACTACTACTGCAAAAAAAACCCATTCATAACTGGTGTCTTGCTTACTCCTTTACCCTTTACCCTGCTACAGAGGATACTTAAAATGAAAATGAGATAAATTATTTTAAAATATAATTTACAGAGTATCCTCTTTATAATGAATATTACTAGTGTTTTCTTATTTCAACCAGAAAAAGAGTCTAAAACTTTCATAATGCAAAAATCTCTGTACGATTTTTTTCAAAATTTTCTTCCTAAATTCATTAACAAAATTTTTTCCCTACATCACTATGCCACAGCTTCAATGTGCTTTTAATGGTCTCTAGAAGATACAGTTTCACCCTGGCTGCTTCCCGTTTTTCTCTTTTCTCTGATCAAGGATTCTCTCCCTCATTTCCTTCCTGTCTTCAAAGGATGTCTTCTCAATGAGAACTTCCCTGGCTACATCATCTAAAATTTTGTGCCTGAGTAATTCCTCCTTCCCTAATTTAATTTTTTCTCCTTAGGTAATTTATCTAGCATAATATTTATATTACTTACCTGGTTTATGGTCTATGTGTCTCACTAAAATGTAATTTTATGGCTGTAATTTTACTTCAGTTGTTAACTGCTATGGACCAAACAGCTATATCAATGCCCAATCACAGTATGCATTCATAACTCAAAAATAATGCAATAAATTTTATTGAGGGATGTCTAGGTGGGTCGGTTAAGTGTCTCCCAATTTTGGTTCAGGTCATGATCTCAGGGTCATAAGATCGAGCCCTGCTCAATTCTTTCTCTCCCTCTCCTTCTGTCCCTCCCACTTTTTCTCTCTCATTCTCTCTCTCAATGCATACATGCATGTAGAAAGAGAGTTAATCAAAGAATAAGTTTAGGAAATAGAAAACATTGAAGTGTATAAGATAAAGGAGCAAAGTATTTTGAAAATGATAAAAGTAATTTTTTTTTACTGTAACAACATTGAGATATCATTCATTTACCATACAATTATCATAAAGTATAACATTCAATGGATTTTGTATATTCACAGGCTTGTGCAGCCATTGCCATAATGAATTTTAGAACCAGCTCATCATGCCAAAAAAATATGTACGTATGATCTGCTACTTTCCATTTCTTCTTCTCCCTGTCCCCAGCTTCAGTCCTAGAAAATCATTAATTTACTTTCTCTATCTATAGATATGCTTATTCTGGGCATTTTATATAAATGGAATCACATGATACATGGCCTTTTACGACTTATTTCTTTTATGTAGCATATTTTTAAGATTTATCCATGTTGTAACATAAAAGAGTACTTCATTTCTTTTCATTTCCAAATCATATTCCATTGTATGGGTACACCATATTGCATTTATCTATTCATTACTTGATATTTGAATTGTTTTCATTTTGACCATTATAAATAATGCTATAATGAATGTCCATGTACAGTTTTTGTGTGAACGCATGTTTCCATTTCTCTTAGATACACCTAAATGTTGAATTCTGGATCATTGGTAACACTATATTTAGCATTTTGTGGAGCTGCTAGACTCTTTTCCAAAGGGGATGTACCATTTTGCGTTCCTATCAGCAATATATAAGAGTTCCAATTTCTCTAAATCCTTGCCAACATTTGTTATTATCTGACTTTTTGATAATAGTTATCCCAGTGGATATGAAGTGGTATCACATTGTGGTTTTGATATGCATTTCCCTTATCGTTGATAATTTTGATCAATTTTTAATATGTTTACTAGTCATGTTTGACTTCTTCTTTGGAGAAATGTCTGTTCAGATCCTTTGCCTATTTTTAAATTGGGTTATTTTCCTTATTATTATAGAATTTTAAGTGTTCTTTATATATACTAGATATAAATCCCTTGTCAGATATAAGATTTGAAAATAATTTTTCCTATTCTATGAACTATGTTTCTCCACTTTCTTGGTAGTATCCATAGAAGTACACGGATTTTTAATTTATAAAGCCCAAATTATTATTTTTTGTCACTTGTGCTTTTGATACCATATTTAAGAAGTTTTTGCCTAACCCAAGTTTGGAAGGATTTTTATTTTCATATATTTTCTTCTACGACTTGTATATTTTTTTCTCTTATATTTAGATCCATTTTGAGTTAATTTTTGGATGTGGTGTGGGATAAAGTTCCAACATCATTCTTTGGCATGTAGATATCCAGTTGTCCTCAAGTCATTTGTTGAAAAGATTGTTCTTTTCCCCATTGAATTACTTTGATATAATCTCGTAAAAAATCAAATCACTGGACCACTGTCTTACACCATGCACAAAAAATTACTCAAAATGAATTAAAGAATTGAAGACAAGACTTGAAACCACAGTTCCTGAAGAAAATATAGGTGGTAATCTCCTTGACAAAAGCCTTTGTAATAATGTTTTGAATTTGACAAAAACAAAAGCAACGAAAGCAAAATAAACAAATGGGACTACATCAAACTAAAAAGCTTCTGTACAGGAAAGGGAACCATCAAGAAAATGAAATGCAACCTATTAAATAAAGTATTTGCAAATCATTTATCTGATAAGGGGCTAATATCCAAAATAAAAAATGAAAATAAAAAAAGCAACCTCATACAACTCAATAGCAAAAAAACAAAAAAAAACAAAAAACTGCAAAAACAACCCATCTGATTAAAAAATGGGCAGAAGGTATGAATAGACATTTTCCTGAATAAGACATACATATGGCATACATACATATATACATGAAAAAATCCTCTACATCATTAATCGTCACAGATATGCTCATCAAAACCACAATGAGCTATCATTCCATACCTGTTAGAATGACAATTATCAAAAAGACAATTGTTTGTTGTTGTGTGTAATACCCTTTTATAATAATTTTTATTTCTTTAAAGTCAATAGGGATATTGTCAGTAGGGATATCCCTTTCTTTGTTTCATTTCTTTTTCCAGTAATATGAGTCTTTTCTCCTTTTCTCTGGGTTAGGCTAGATAAAAATTTTCCAATTTTACTACTCTATTCAAATAACTTTTGGTGTTATCTTTTTTCTCTACTTTGTTTTCTTTTTATCTTTATTTCATTAATTTCTACTCTAGTCTTTTTTTTAATTACTATTTTTTTCTGCCTCTTTTAGGTTTTGTTTCCTCTTCTTTTCCAATACTTTAGAAAGTGATTTTTGATTTGAGATTTTTATAATATAGATATTTCCAGATATAAATTTTCCTCTTAGCACTATTTTAGCTGCATCCATACATTTTGATATGTCTTGAAATATGTACTAATTTCTTCTTTGACTTCTTTGACCCATGGGTTATTCAGAGTGTATCATTTAAATTCCACATATTTGTGAGTTTCACAGATGTCTTTCTGTTATTGATTTCTAACTTTATTCCATTATGGTCAGAGAACATACTTTGTATTATTGCAATTCTTATGAAATTTATTGAGGTTTGTTTTATGGCCTATTACATGGTCTACTCTGACGAATGTAGTGTGTACCCTTACTAAGAATGTTTATTCTGGGGGCACCTGGGTGGCTCAATCGGTTACATATCTGCCTTTGGCTCAGGTCATGATGCTGGGGTCCTGGGATGGAGCCCTTCACTGGGCTCCCTGCTCCACAGGGAGTCTGCTTCTCCTTCTCCTTTCACTCTGCTCGTGCTCTCTTTCTCTCAAATAAGTAAATAAAATCTTTTTAAAAAAGAGTGTTTATTTTGTTAGTGTATGGTCTAATGTTCTATAGATATCTATAGATCTAGTTGGTTTATACTGTCATAATTGTTTTTTGTCGTTGTAGTTGTTTTATTGGTATGAGTAGCAATTTCTGAGACTAAGAAATAGGCAAAGGTAGAAAATGACTGAGAATACTTACACTCTTTAGGTTCTAAAGTGATCATGCTACCTTTGAGCCAACTCATTGTTATTTAACCTTTACCTTAGCATAAAAAGCATCTATATCTTTGCAATTCTACCTATTGGTCATATATCTGTTGTTCAAAACTAGGAAAACTGAGTTTGCTCTGTCCTCTCATCTGCCATGCAAATATTGGAATAAAATTTCATGTCTGCCTTAAATTTTTTTCTCCATAGTAAAGTTTTCTACTTAACTTCACTGTTGTTCAAATAACATAGTAAAGTTTTCTACTTAACTTCACTGTTGTTCATCTGTCCTCTCCAGATGTTAAGTAAGAATAGTCAAAGATAAAGAAGTCATGACCTCGAAGTTTTCCCTAAAATAATACCTTTTATTTATTTACATTTTCATATACCTTATTGAGTTTGAGAGAAGTCAATGGGATTTCCAACAGAATGCTGGGAATTGTATAGCCTGCATATGTGGGTCTATGTGTCTGCAAAGTGGATGACATTTAATGTATGACATTGGTGGGGAGGAGTTTTATAACTTTTAATATAACATATGAAAAATACAGCCATAAAATAAGTCAAATACAACTTTTAAAGAGCGCTTGTTTTTCAGCAAGCATGAGTTTTGAAAGGTCTTTGGAGACCAAATTAAGCTATAAATAGTATTTCTACAACACTCCACAAGTCAAGTTTTAAATGAAGTAATTTGCCTTTTCTCTTTAAATATTAAAGCTTATCTGCATACTTAATAATGACCAGTATTTTGTCTGATGACAATTATACAATTAGTTCTGATTTTGTGACAACTCTGGCATTTAATAATAAGAGTGTAATTTTGCTATAGTAGGGATGTACATATTTATATCTACTATGGTAATAGACTACATATGCAGTTTTTTTTAATTTTCACAGAATAATATAAAAAATAGAATTTGTTTTATAAAATACTATATTAAGAAAACCATATAACTGCAAATGAACATAATAAATAGACACCCCAATCTAATAAGCACAAGACTTAATTTTCTTTTCCCAGAAGTACTCAAATTAGATTCTCATCTCAACCTATTGTTTTGTACTCTCTCTCATAACTTTATCTATTCACAAGCATCGAACCAAAATTAACTATAAAGTAGTCTTCACATTTATACCGCTTCTTATATTTTCTTAAGAAAAGTTACTATTTTTTTATTTTTTTATTTTTTTGAAAAGTTACTATTTTTTTTTAACATTCACTATGTTCCCTGACTTTTAATTTCCTCATTTAATTATCATAAATACTATGGGAAAAATGCTATTAAAATTCAGTCCACAGATGAAGAGAGTGAAGATAAGTTAAATATTTGACTAAATATATACTATATTGTTTCAATAATCCTGCTTCCACTCATGAAATGTTTTTAATGATTTATATTTATTTGTGAGAGAGAGTGCATGTGAGTGGGGGAGAAGAAGGAAAGATAACTTAAGCAGACTTTGTATGTGCCTGAAAGGAGCGAGGCTCAATCTCACAACCCTGACATCACCACCTGAGTGGAAACTAAGAGTCTGTTGCTAAACCAAATATGGCACCCAGGCACTCCATCATGAAACTTTATTTAAAATTTCTCCCTTTGCTATTCCACCTAGAAACTTCCTTACCTAAGCATTCACCTATAAATATTGTATCTTTTCTTCAAAATTCATAAAATGAATTTCCTTCTCCTCTTCTACTCCCAATTTACAATACATTTCATATTCTTTGATCCTATTTTTCACTCTCTACAATACACTTTTATTGGGTTTATATATATTTTCCATATCTTTGAAGTTAACACTAAGTTACTTGAGAGCAGGGTTGCGCTCAGTGACTGACTCTGTCTTTACTGATTTGGGCACAGAAAGTGTCCATTAAGACATGGAGTCTCTTTATCATAAAGAAATATGGAGAGTTTCCTAATGCCTCATGGGTACTTAGTGGTGAGTAGGAACTTTTACAGTTGAGTCTATCATTTGGTTCTATCTATTCATCTGACTCTTCCTTTGTCAGTCCGCAGGGGACTTTTGGAAGCAATAAATAAACATTTTAAATATCAAATTTAAGGGAAGCCTGGGTGGCTCAGTCAGTTAAGCATCTGACTCTTGATCTCAGCTCAGGTCTTGATCCCCCCATGTTGGAGACTTGAACTTAAAAAAAAAAAAAAATCAAAGTTAATTGGAAAAAAATACTGCCATTAAGCTGGTAAAAGTTTCTTCAGTTTCCAAGAGGTTGATTGTGCCATAATATATTTTTTTCTTTTTTCTCTAAGCAATTCTGGAAAACTTATAAGATGGAAGGAAAGAAAAACAATTTTGGAATGAAGAGAAAAAAGGAAGAAAAGTAAGGAAAAAAATAGAAAAGGAAGAAAGAGAAAACAATTTCTCTGTTATAAATGTATTAGTGCTAGAAGAATTTATGGCCTCTCAGACATTCAACCTTACTCGATTAATTGTTCTCATGATTACAGTTCTCCGAACAATTTAAAATGATGATTTAGAAATACTGACATCCGGAGGTCATAATAACAGCTCTAATTTATATAAAAACAAGACAGATCAAGGCTTTAGATACATTTTCAGAGGATAAGCTTATTCTTATTTTCAAAATAAACATAATTTTTTTCTTACAGTGTCAAGAGAATTGTTAATAGTTTAAACAGGTAAGAGAGATGTCTTAATCTGAGTGTTGTGCACCTTTACCTCTCCAAGGGAAATATTTTAAAAATTTTTGCTTTTGCAAATAGCTATCTTATAATTGACTTAAAGAAAAAAAAATCACGCATGAAGTAGAAAAAAAATATATTACTCACCACCCGATTGTTTGTCAGTAAATTGACAGGAACATTAGAAACTCCATGGTTCTTGCTACTTCTTTAGGAGGAAAATTTAACGTTATAGATAAAATTTTATGTGGTAAATTTAATGTTACAGTTTTCTTTTCTTTCATTCTTTTTTTTTTTTTAACTTTTGAATTTGTGTTTAAGTACCTAAAAAGATGAGCGAGTCTCTGCTTACCTTCATTTAGCTTATAATTTATGGGCAGTTATCGGACAATGAATAAGTAATTATATTAGATATCTTAAGTGTACTACAGATAAAGTGCTTTAGAAAATTTAAAGAGGGAGAAATATTATCTTGGTAACAGAACATAAATGAGGATGTTTCCCTTCCTTGGAAAACAAGGAAAATTTTGTGGGGAAATTTTTGGCTATATAATAGTAAGTTCCTAATTCAGAGTTAAGCAGAATAGTAGGTAGCGAAAACTAATCCTTTTCAGAGGTTGTACCTAACTCCAGTTCTAATTAAACCCTGCCTCTTTCATTTCAATTAAAAAAAAAAAAATCCATTAACCGGGCTCCTCATTTGTGGCACTATTTTACAACGGGAGAAGATTAAACATACAGTCTACAACATGCAGGGTGTTCCCAAGTGTTTCTAAAGCTTCTGTTTGTAGTTGGCAAACAATTTAAGACGCTGCTGGATTTAACAAAAAATAACAAAAAAATGGGAAACTGAAAACTGATCATGTGGACATAGCAGTAAGAAAACTCAAAAGTCAGTGTTGCCCTGGTTGCCAATATGAACATGTGACCCTGATTAAACCTTGAGACCCAAGCAAGTTAGGGAACTTGAACCTGAAATTCTCAGGTTAAAGCAAGGACCTTTTTTACACAGGGGAGCATAATCCCAGATTAGTAGCACTCCCTGTTCTTTGTGTGAAAAAAGGGGATTCATTTTCTCAGGTGGAAAGCTACCTCACTCAGTACAGGCCCCATGATATGTGAGATTATTTTCAAGAGGTACAATAAAAAAATTCCAAACACAAAGAAACCATTCAACATGAATGAGAGCCCACAGAAATGATAAAAAAGATTTAAGCTTTTAAGGACTTCAGATATTCAATTATCAGGAAGAACCTCTAAAATAATAAACGGGAAATGGTGATGCTTCTGTTCCCTCTTATCTCAGTTTGTCTTGTTTTTATTCATATATCTAAAAAAATAAAAACCAAACAAACTAGAAATCCTGTGGAAATATATTTTAGAAAATACATAGGAAAATCTTAAATGTCTAACTTTAGAGAAAAAGTGTTTATCTGGACTGTATAGCTTAATGCTTATTTTTGCAGGCACAGATTACTTCATATACTAACTACTTTAAGTGGAAATTATTCTGGGGTGCCTGGGGTGCTCAGTGGGTTAAAGCCTATGCCTTCTGCTCAGGTCAGTGGAGTCCCACATCAGGCTCTCTTCTCAGCAGGGAGCCTGCTTCCCTCTTTCTCTCTCCTCTGCCTACTTGTGATCTCTCTCCTCTCTGTCAAATAAATAAATAAATAAATAAATAACTTTTAAAAAATAAGTGGAAATTATTCTAAAATGAAGTATATGCACATCTTTCTTCACTATATTTGGGATTAGAAAATCTTTTTTTTAATGCTTTTTTTAATTTTCCTCAGTGTATAGGAAATACTGAAAATTAACAAATAAACTACAGAATGCCAGGTAAAATTTAAATTTCAGATAAACTACTACTAATATTTTAGTATAAGTATGCCCCAAAGCAACATTTACTTAGGCATCCTGTATTTTATCTAGTAATCAAACATACAAGTCCTCTGCTAGGTATTAGGGATACATGGAAGAATAAGACTTGCTCTCTGTCTTCATGACCTTTATAATCAGTGGTGGCTTAAAAAATGTAAAAACATAATAAATATTTATAAATATTTTAGATGATATTCTCCATGCCACATCTCGAGGACTCTATCATGAGTGACTGAAATATACAGGGTTACACAATCCTCTGCAGTAAAGGCTCTAGTTTTTATTTGTCTTATGCTATAATTTTTGACTAGTAAGTTAAAATGTAGACCTGTCAGTATGTCTACACCCTTTCCTTATATCTATCATAATCTAGTTTCAAAAAGATAGCTAATCCCCATATAGCTGATTTTGAAATAGGTGACACATATTCTTCTACTTTAAAATAATCTTTATATCATGGTTAATATGTGGGTTTTATTCGGGGCTATCACTGAAGTTTGAATTAGAGAATAAATATTAAAATGGGTTTTTGAAATTTAATTAGGTTCCTTATTTGAAGAAAGTGTTTACTTACTCTGTAGTAGTAGCCATAGAGCATACGCTAAATGAAAATAAATTTTAAATGAAAAAGAAACTAAATAAATGTCTTGTTTAGATATCATTTTCTCAAGCTGTTATGGAAATTATCTTTTCACTGTCTATGAAACAAATTATTAAACATTAATGCACAATCTCATTCAGAATTGGAGTTCTATATCTGAAATGTACTCTCAAAATCATACATAGATACATAGATACATATGATACATAGATAATTCAAACCTTTGCTGATAGTGTTTGTAATTATGTCTCTTTCTTAATTTTAACAGAAGCCATTCTTATGTATTTGCAGGAGAAAAATGCTTTTAAGAGCAATTTTTAGAATGATGCCTTTGCCATCTTGCTTAGAGTTCTAAACCATAGTCACAAACAAACAGCATTTAAAAAGTTCTCAATATATTTTATCTCATGACTGTTTGTCTGCAGGCCAGTATGTTGGTGCCAGGCTTCTCTCAAAAATTTCAGGGCTAAAGAACATAAATTAGCATCTAGGAATTTTGCCATTGACTTTATGGGATGAGGAAATAGACTGTAGAAATTAGAGATACATCATAGATACAATAGAGTTGATGTTTGTTAATTACCCTGTATCTTTCCTTGGTAATGGATTGTCTCTCAACTATGCTGAGTGCTATGACTTCTATGAAGTATGTGGTAGATAGATAAGTGTGAAACCCAAAGCACCCTCTTTATTTGAGACCCCGGTTGTTGAACTTATATTGCAGATAAAGCAATTCACTTATTCCCTTTCTCTTCCTCATAAGGAAAGTATAGATCTTGGTCAGAAGTGTATAATTAATAAACTGGAAAAGTTTCAGGATTGGAAATAACATAGGGTAGGAACTCCTCCCTTCTTGTTTTGCCTATTTATCTTCTTCTCGAAAGACTAAAGGAAAAATTAGGGGGAATAAAAAGATTGGAAAGTAGTTTAAAAGGCACAGCTGTGCACACATATATATTCCCCTAGTAAGCATTAGAAAATACATAAAGCTGGGAAGAGGGGAAGGAAATAAAGCAGCTAGAGAGAAAACAAATGCACAGGAAGGTGGTAAGGCAAAAAAGTGAGTTTGGTTGGGAAGGACTTTTCATTTTAATTGTAATAGTACCAACTGGTTAAACAATAGTATGAACATGCTTTCTAAGAGAGTGTATTTTATTTTCACAAAATAAAAGTGATTTCACTTTTTTTCACTTATTTTTCACATTTTTATTTTTCCCATGCATGAGAAAAAGACACTTTAAATAAAAGGAATTTCTAAGAATAGAATGCTACTTGAACTTCAGAAGAAAACATGGAATACATTTTGACATATATACATAAGCCTTCAGTTTAATAGTATTTCTTGCACACATTTCCATTTTCCTAGAAACCAATTAGAATATACTTATATTTTCCATTATTCCTTTCACTTCCTATATTTCTCTGCAAAACATTTTTTATGGTTGCATCAGGTTATGTTCATAGGCATGCATTTATAACAAGCTGTGAGCATTATCCTGAATATATGTTCTCTGCTGGATGTCGCTATCAGGTTCTCTCTTAAAAGTGGCTGTGTTGAATTTATGGAAATAAAATAGAAAGTAAAATTTTAAAGAAACTATGCAATGGTCAAAATGTCTGTGGTTCAAATTATATATATATATGAATATTACATATTTAAATATATATATGAACATTGCATATTTAAATATATATACAAATACACCTAAATAGGCAGATTGATTTTTTATCCAGAATAATATTTAAGGAAGGTTACAATAGCAATAATGAGTAATAGTTGCTATATACCAGATCATAAGTATTTGCCATATTCACGTTGTTTATAATTTAGTCTTCTCCAAAACCTTATGAGCTAGACACTACTAATACTTCTTGTGTAAATACGAAGACACCAATGTTTACATAGGTTAAGTAGCTTTTCCACAGTCCTACAGCTTGGAAGGGGTAGAGATAATTACTTGCTTTAAAAAGATCTGATGCCAAAACAAGTACTATTTTTCCTTTCAATAGCCAAGGAGAATGAATTAAAAGTAGGAAAAAGTGAAGGTAGAAATACAAGGAATGGATCTAAGATGAAACCATGAATTAACCTAAATTGTACGACACAAATCTTTATCTTTTCAAAATTAATGACCATAAGTTATACTAGATCTTAAAAAAAAAAAAACTATAAACTCAAGACAGTTATGTATGTTACAATTCCACAGTATTTTAAAATGTTTCATTGTGATGAGCACTGGGTATTGTGTAAGTGATGAATCGCTAGATTCTATACCTGAAACTAAAGTTACACTGTATATTAACTAACTGGAGTTTAAATACAAACTTGAAAAAGGAAAAAAAATAAATAAAATAAATGAAAAGTCTCAGAGTCAGTTACTCAGAAATAAGAAAATAAGAAATTTCACTTGGATATCTGCTTTAAAAGGATGCTGTCAAGTAACACACAATGTTCTAAAATAATACAAACTATAAATAAGAAACAGCACAACACAAATGCTTATTAGAGCATAAAAGTGGAGGTGGATTTAATAAGGCAATTTCTCATGGCATCCCTCAAAGCAAGATTATCATCATCTGCTCTTTTAATCTGAGAAACACTTGGACGAATGAATATATTGTGTGTGACTCAAGCTCACTGAGTGTCAGTGCGGACGTTGCAATTCATTGCAGAGTATTTCCTATAGAGGAAATTATTTTATCCAGATGTGCATTAGAAATGTCTTCATTAAAAAAGAAAAAAAAAAGAGTTGGGTTAGTATTCTTTAATGAAAACTAAGGGGTCCCCAGTGAATTTCTGACATTATGGAAAAATGTGCTAACAACTCCCAGGGATGGACCAAAGGGTTCTCCCTAACAGCTATTAAGAACAAAGATACAAGAAGGCTAATTCTATATCTTTCACAAAGTGTATGAAAATTGTTACACTATCATTGAAAAGTGTCCTAATATCTTCTCCAAAACTATTAAGTGTTGATTTATAACTCCTTCTTAAATATTTTTGTCTAATTTCTCCAGAACAAAACACAGGCCAGACAGCAAATTACAAAGAGAATAAAGGATGGATAATGATAGCATACGTGATTAACTCTCAACAAAAGGCTAGAGAAAAGACAGAACTATTAAAACAAAATAAATGAAGGATGTGCTTATATTTGCAAAAATTCTAGAAAGCAGAAAATACCAGTATATTAAAGTCAAAAATTTAAATCGAAGTAGTATGATTGTAATTCTTAAAAAAAGAACTACAAAAAGATATAAAATGAAAGTAAACCTTTTATTCCTTTATCAGCAATACCCATCACCTCTTCCAGAACTAGCTACCATTTTGTTTTCTGTTGCTGGTCACCACATATCACTATAAAAAATATAAATATTATATAACTTTAAATAATACGTCTTTCTTAATTCATCTCCTTCAGACGATAAATCTGATCTCTCCTTACTATGAAAATAAGGACATTACTTATCCTTCCTTTCACATATCCTGGCTTTTCAGTTGCCCAAGTTTTGTTAAGTATTTCAATATTTTATGTAATCAGAATTTTTATTTGCATTTTATTCAGCAACGCTAATTAAGACCCCTATTTGTTATATTAGAATTTCTAAACTAAAGTGTTTACTGGGTCACCTAAATCCTGGTCTGCTCAGTGAAATGCAGGTTCTTAGGCCTACCTCAGGGATCCAATTAAGCAGATCTGCAATGAGGAGTAGGGATATCTATTTGCAACTATTTTCTCAGATAGTTGTTACAAAGTAAAGCCAAAAAAAAAAAAAAAGTATTAAATATGCTTCTGTAGATGTTTTTACTGTAGTACCAAAAGAAAAATACCATGCTATAAAATCAGTAACCCCAAAGAGAATCTTGTTGTATCAAGATCTAATGCACTCACTTAAATATATATACATATATATATGTATATATATATATATACATTTTATATATATATATATTTTTTTTTTGAGGTAAAGAAAGAGAACACATAGGAGGGGTGATAGGGGCTGGGGCAGGGAGGAGAGGGAAAGGGAGAGGGCCAAGCAGACTCAGACCTCAGCACAGAGGATGAGGTGGGGCTGGATCTCAGAACCCTGAGATCTTGACCTGAATTGAAAGCAAGAGTTGGTTGCTTAATCAACTGTACAACCCAGGGTCCCTTAGTGTACCCACTTTTAAATTCTTCCTGGCTTCCTTCAATTTTTTATCTTACTCAATTACTTGAGATTTGTGTCAAATGTACCCAATTTTACCTTCTTTCTGAGAATACTTTTGTGGTTAGTATACATCTTTCAGTAATTTTTTAGTAGGTCTGTAAGTATTAAACTTGAGAGTATCTTTATTTTGCTCTTATACTTCATGAATAACTTGAACATTGGATTACAGTTTCACTTTTTTTCTATCATAATTGTAAAGACATTAATTCATTTTGTTCTAGTATCCATGATTGTAATGAGACAAGCTCTACCAGTCTGATGGTTATTCATTTTTAGGAATCCTAATGTTCTGTATATTTGTCTGTTCGGAAACTATTAAGGTATTTATGCTTTAAGTTGTGAAACTTTCTAGGTAATTAATCTCTGTAAGGAATGGGATAGGCTCTTCTAGTGGAATAATTTCCTGTAGATATCACCATTTGCAAGTCCATCAAAGGCATGCAAGTTATTGGGGTCCATGTGTGATATTTATGAGTGCAAAATGATTTATTTTTAGAAAATGAGTAATAATGTCATACATTTTATAATTAGCTTTTCTCACTTGACATTTGAAATTTAATCTTTTAGAAATATAATTTAAGATATTTTAGGATTTTCAAAAAAACTGAATTCTGATACCTTGTTTTAAGATGTAATCAGCCTAGTTGCTTTACCTTTCTATGACTTAGTTTCCTCAGCACAATGATCAAAATGTATCTCATCAAAATGCATCAGGGTAAAGATTCAGTGTTACAAATTTTTCACAGATATCTACACATAGATATATAAAGATAAATGATATGCCATTCATTCCATCTAACATTAGACTTAAAACCTAAGTTTTAAAGTTTTACAACTACTTTAGTTTCCTAACAAAAGAACTTATTCATTGTAAATAGAATATATATTTTAAAAAATTTCTTTACGCATGTTCACTCGGTTTCAATGCAAGAATTATACTATTTTGAAGATATATTTTTCTAATAAATAATGATAATATATGCCATGGTTTTCAGGTCTGGCTTATAAAATATACTTGTTTAACATTACTTTGATAGTTGCTTGAAGGGAAGATGATAGCTCTGAATATTCTGTGGATGATAAGACTTTGATCAGATTCCTTCTTGTTAGTCTAAGTGGTTGCATTTGGGTCTCATAGAAATTTTCATGCATATCAGATAGCCAGACAATTGCTTCACCCATTAAGATATTGTGTTTTCCCTTCCTTAACTTAATTTCTTGTAACAAGACTATTTTTCAGGGTACTGAATTTTTTTATAACAAGGAGCAATACATGCTCTATCACTTCTTTACAAAGTCATTTACATATAAATGAGCTCCTCCTCTTATCCGTGTCTATTGTCTTCATTCTGCAAACATTTGCATATTTGAACAACTCTTTCAGACCACATATTAAGTTCAAGAATAAAAAAAATTGGCAATACTGCCTCTTGGGAAATGGTGATACAATGTTATTACTTATTTACTCAGTTCCTATTAAGTCTTCAGAATAAGAGATAATACCTGCTGGGGGAAAAAAAAAACAACCTGAAATTAAAGGAATATAATTTACTTGGCACATAAAAATAAGAAGGGCCTCAAGAACTTATACCATACAGATAAATGTATTGATTATTAACTCATACATTGAGAGTCGAAAAGCTCTGTTTAATTCTCTGCTTTTTAATCGAATTAATTGATAATAGTTCAGCCCTTTACTTCCCTCACTGGTTCAGACTTTACCTTTCTTAACTGGTAATTACTCTTGTAAAAATAGCACAACTACAACTTGCCAAAAGTCATCAATTGTACTTTTGGATATTCATGGTGTGATTTTATTTTGATCACCCAGTGTTTCTAAATACCCTGTACGAGGTAGTTATCACAAAATATGTAAACTCAGTTAAAAAATTATAAAAATTTTTCATTTATTCAATTATTTTACTTGTATCCTTTTTATACATTTGTATAAATTTTTAATTACTGTTCAGTTTCTGTCTTAAGATTTTCTGGTTTACATTTTTTTTTTTTTAGTTATAAGATTAACAAATATAAATTGTAAGATGTAAAAAAAGTACAAAGGACATAGAAGGAATTAAGTTCTATGCTTTTTACTCAGCTCCCATCTATATCAGATATGATAAATGATATATATGACATCTATATCATATATATGATATATATATACATATATCATATATCATATATGATATCGATATCACATATATATCTATATCAGCTCATTCTATATTAACCATTTAGGGCCATCATCGCAAATTCAATTGTCATACCAGAGAAAACATAACCAAAGGGGTAATTCACAGAGGGGGAATTTGCAGAGAGGACATATTTTCTTCAGTAGAGGACTCAACCCTAAATCAGCACAGATAACAACACACACACACACACACACACACACACACACACACACAGACACACACACAGAAACAACCTCATCTCTGGTGAGTTCTTTCATTGTTTTCTCTATCTCCGATCAGCCATGATCACAAATAAGTCTCTTTAATATTTTGTTGGCTATAAAATCATAAATTTTTCTAAAGAGTATTGTCTACAATATCATTCATAAAACATGTATGGCTATCTTTTCCAAATCTTCCAACTTAGAGTAAGTACCCATTTTTTGGTGCAGTCTATTCTTCTTTAGTGTGCTCTGTTTATTACTTCCTTCAGGGATGACTGATAAATCGGCTTCTGTACATTTAATACCCTGATATTTTCTTCTAGTTATTGCCCTTTCCAGATAAGTAAAATATCCTAGATGTTTGCTTGGGTTTTTCTTGAGTGAAGGAATAAAGCTTTATTCCTTGATCATACTAGTGATTAAAATGATGCCCCCATAATGCCTTCCTTTCCCATAGATTATTGCTTATCCAAGTGTGTATGCAGTAAGTATGGAGAACAGAAATAGAGGGAAAGAAATGGTTGAAGAGAGTTTGTCCTGAAACATCAGGAGGTTTACCTTTTTTTCCTCTTTCCCATTATATTCAAAATAAAACATGATTTGGAGAAAGCTGAGGTAACTTTCTAACTTTCAGAGAAGTAGAGGGATTATAAACTAGCACATATATTCTGGAAAACAACCTACCACTATATAAAAAGCTACAGTCAAGTTTTGAACAAGTAGTATGACTTCTGGCATTATATCACAATGAAATAGTTGGAAATTCAAAGACTCATGAGCAAAAATGTTCTTTATTAAATTGTTTCTCACCTATATGCCTATCAGCTGATTCTGATTAGGTAAACTGTGGTATATACTTACAAAATATTGAGAAAAAAGTGTTTGTAAAGAAATGCAATAAGAGAGAGATTTATATCCCAAACTGGCATTAGCCAATTTAGTTTTAGACAACTATAAGTTATGTTGGCATTTTTAGTAGTCTTGTGTGAGGGGTAGCTGCTCTTCCAGAATTATCCCACTAAAAAGTTATAATGAAAGCAAGTCTTTGACCCTTTCTGCCATACAGGCTGACTTTTAATTTTATTTTATTTTTAAAAATTTTATTTATTTATTTGACAGAGAGAGATCACAGGTAGGCAGAAAGAGAGGGGGAAAGCAGGCTCCCTGCTGAGCAGAGAGCCCGATGCGGGGCTGGATCCCAAGACCCTGAGATCATGACATGAGCTGAAGGCAGAGGCTTTAACCCACTAAGCCACCCAGGCGTCCCAATGCTAACTTATTTTAAACAAGTTTTAATTAAAAAAAAAAAAGTAAAACAGAATGTTCTATAATTTTTCTGCCTTTTTTGGAGTTCTCAAAACATCCTCTATTAAAGGTTCACCTGAGGCAAATAGGGGCATATTCTAGCCACAGCATTCATCTAACCATCTAACCAGGGTCATGTAACTAGGCGTTTTCAGAACAAGAAGCAGCATACTAACCATTTAGAAATTGAGCCTAGGAGCCTTCCTAACATTACCTGTCAAGGTGCTTCCTAAATTTTTATACCATACTGATGCACAGATGAGGAAGTGTCTCTACAATATTCCAGATAATCTTTACTATCTTCAATGCCATTACTAACATTTATTTTGCTAATTAAGTAATTTCACCAATAAACAGCCTGTTCTAACATACATTTTATAAAGCAGCTGGTGCAGATGGGGCATAGAGATAGCTAGATTACTCATTGTAGCAGCTTCTGTAGTGTGTTATTGCTGATAAAATGCCAACTATTCCTGGAGTGTGAATTACTGATTTAGGAATTAGCAACCCCTAGAGTATAGCTTAGATAATATGATCATTGTCTACACGGAAAAAATTTAAAGTTAACTGCACACATCTAAACGTATATAACATTTCATTTAAAGGCCTAGCAAAAAATATATAAACTATGATTTAGGGTTTATTAAAATGTATAAATGCAAAATACTACTGGAAAATACATCAAAAATGTTAACAATGTTTGATTATAAATTATTTTTTATTTTCTTCCTTATAGGTATGTTTTATTGTCTAGAAATCTGTCATTTATGAATAACCATCATTTTGTCTAACAAATTACTAGCCACAGAGATATTTTTGAGCAGATCTGCATTTTTCTTATTTTTGAGAGCTTTGCTTTTACGTGTGTGTGTGTGTGTGTGTGTGTGTGTGTGTGTGTATTTCCTTACAAGATTAACAAATACAAATTTTAGGATATAAAAAATACAAAGGATGGCATAAAGGAGTTAAGCTTTACCGTCTCTTTCAGCACTTTCATAGCCTTGAAGTAACCATGGCAACCAGCTGACATTTCTTTCCATACCATACTCTATGCTCCTATAATCCCCATACAAAGAAAACATTTTTGAAAGCTGTATAAAACTAGATTAAGTACAATGATTCTATAATATCGTCAGTGCAAGGCTTAATTAGAAAAAGTAAATTTCCAAGGTCTCCATCTCTATTTTCAGGTGTGGGGCTTTTGATGGTGTCAAAGAAAAATTGTCCCAGATGGAATTAAACAAGATAGAGTTAAACAGGAAGGAAGATTTTATACAAGACCTTTATACTAGGAATTAAGACCACAGCAATAGGGAAGAAAGAATGAACTCAACTCCAACTCCATTGAAACAAAGGCAGAAGAGTTTAAAAGTGGATGAATTGCTGGAGAGGTACTGGAGGACATTATGGGAGAGGTTGGTCAGTATAATTAGGCCATCTGTATTTGTTAATTGGTGTTTATCAAAGTTAGGCATTTATAATCTCATAGAAAATAACATATAAAGACCCTATCTTTTTTGATGACTATTTCAAAATGTCTCCTAAGTCACTGAGAAAAATACTTTTGGATTGTAAAACTGGCAAGAAGTTGGGAGAATATTTACATCTCAAAGGGGCAGAGAAAGAATTTATAATTGCAAGTTTTCTAAATTAGGTGTTCTAAGTAAAGGATGCGTCAGTGGCTTATAGAAGGGAAGATACATGTATACAATTTAGTCAAGTCAAGGGAAATATTAAATCCATCTGGATAAACAGTTAATAATCCGGCTACAGTTAGGAAATGACCTGGCAGAAAAATAAAGTTCCACCAGGTATCAGGTGGCAAATATCACAACCCGTCTAGCTCGTTCTGAAAGTATGTGATACAATACAGGCCTACAAACTCATATCCTAAAGCCGAAGTATCAACAGATGACTATAGAGCATAAGAAATCAAGGGAATTCGGTATGTAAGTAGCTTTTGTCAAAATAGTACCAATTTATATCCTAAACTAGACCATGAAATATTCTACATCAAATACATATCTTTATTTAAACAGTACCCATTCATAGGAATAAATTATAATGATTATGTTTACTAATTTAAATAATTGAGCACTTTTAATTTATCCATCTGATCAGTTTATTGTTTTACTGTCTCATTGATTGGAATGGAATATTTTTGTAGCCATCATTTTAGGAACTAAAAAGCTGAAATGTTAGTAAATATTGATAGAACTTAGTTCAGTCAGCATAGTCTAATGATCTAATAAATTCCATTTCTTTTGGGCGGTTTTTAATAGGACTAGTTTAGCCATGCTTCAGTTTTCCAGCTTCCTTCAACATTTAATCACATCTTTCTAATTAATTTACATATCAAGAACTCCATCCATTGACAGTTTTATAAACTTACAAAATGTTTAGAACACTTCTTATTGTATGCATGAATAAATATTTCAAATATTTATTATTTGAAAACAAAAGTGAGCAATTATATATATTATCAATTCTCTTCATACCTGTTCCTTGTCAAATTCATAAATAACATAGATTATGAGAATACATTATATTACCAAGTACTATACATTATAATGAGGATAATACTTTTTCTTTTAACTTCTATTTTGCTTTGTTCTGTTTGTACAATACAGAGAAAATTGCTCAGCTTGCGGTCTACAGCCAGCAATTAACACCACTTAGCAGCTGTTAAAATGGGTAATCGCCTGTTGTTATCTTCATGTGGTTTAATTCAAATGCCAGTTGCTCTCTGAGCACTGATCATAAACCTACCACATCCTATACAATTTGCAGACATTTGAAGTAAAATGGTATTTGTTTTGGTGGTGTTAGTGATGGTGGGAGAGGGAAATGTTCAAGAGATTTTAAAATTTGGATGCTGGTGAAATCTAAAGAGGCAACTTTCAAAGGGATTCTGTATCACTGTCATGTTAGATCAAGCAGAGTCACAATGTCCACTATGGTAGCTACTTTGAACACTTGAAGTGAGGCTAGTGCAAATGTAGGTGTGCTGTAGGTATAGAATACACACCAGATTTCAAATGTATTTCACTCAAAAAATGTAAAATATCTCACTAATGATATTTAATATTGATTGCACTTTGAAATATCATTTTAGATATACTAAGTTAAACACTAAATATACAGCACTAAATTAAATTTTACCTGTTCCTTTTATACTTTTTAAGGTGGCTATTGGAACATTTAAAATTATATATGTGACTCTTATTATATTTATATTAACACCAAGAGTATGTCCTAAGGTGCCAGGAAGAAATAGAAACAACCATCTTCCCTTTCCAATTATAAGACCTTTGTTTTGCATTGGAAAGCATAAAAAATGAACAATAATTTATAAATTGGTATCTCCCAACTAAAGACTTTAAAAATTGAGGAAATAAATTTCCTCTAAAGTTTTAAAATACAATTCTCAAAGCCAACAAAACTTCAAAAATGTACTAGGCAAATAAATCTGAAAAATGTCTCTAAGAGAAGTAAAGCAGGCTGTAATTAATCAATTATTAAATAAATGTGAGGAAACAGCATGCATTTTTAAAGTTAGCTTTAATAAAATACACTTAATTGTGTGCACTTTGGAGCCTTCACCACGTAGTGGGAAGCAACAGTTCCATCTGTGTGCAATTTCGAACAAATACAAATTCTTCCCCCTCCCTGCTTTGGCTCCGTGGTTAATGAGAAAATGGAATGTATTTTGGTCTAAATAGCCTTGTTTGAATATAACTATATTGATTTCCTTATGACTCACTCTTCATTTTAGTTTCTTGAGAGACAAGAGATATTATTGAATGAGACATAAAGCTGAAGTCCTGACCATTTGTGGTCATTAAGCCTCCCAGGACACATTTTGCTAGAGTGCACAATGGTTAGCCTATACCATGGCCCAATTCCAATCTAACTAAGGATAGCCTAGCAACCCAAATTCTCTATGTATGTACAAGAAAGCGCTTCTTCTCAACATTTATGCCACAAACTACAAAGTCTGGCTATTTTCTATTAAACTGTTGCCAACTTTCACTCCATAAGTACCTACATTTGAGTAAATCGAAGGTGTATTTTAAATATGTAATATTGCCTTATAGGTCCACTGATATTCCGTAGTAAATTAAGAGAGTTCCTATTATTACAGTGTAATACTATATTATATATATATTAGTATATTTTATAAATGTGGTAGCATGTTTATATATTATAGACTATACAAATTTTTAAATAAAAAAGCAGTTTATTTCAGCAAGCATATATTGGGTGGCTACTATGTAAAGGTGTTATACTAATCAGTAAAGAAATGAACAATCAAATATGGTCATTATCTTCAAGAAGCTAAAGATGAGACAGAAAAGGAAAGCGATATTTGCAATATCAAATGATAAAAGTTATCAACATTATAAATGGAGAAAACAAAAAAGGCAGTTCCCTAACCCATAGGCAATGGTTGTGAAAAGAGAGGTCATGATAAAATGGAAAGATGTTTGATATTTTTTTTGCTTAATTATAAAAAAAGAAGGAAATGAATGGCAACTAAACATAGGATGAAGAGTAGAAAAAGATGAATACAGAGAAAGTAACACTAGCAGTCAGAGAGGTTTGACTTGGAATGGGACATGTGGGAAGCTCAGCAGAGTTTGAGAAAGAAGGTTATAAGCAATGTGAATTATTGAAAAGGCCTAAGCAGGGGACAAGTGTTGATAACATTTTAGATTTATAATATGAATACATTTCTCTGACAATTATGGGAGGAAAGTTTTGAAAAAATTAAAGACTTATTAAAGTTATAAAACTAAGCTATAGGTGACGAGACCAAAGTAAGAAGTACAATATACTGGTAGAGTAGTCACTTCTCTTGGAACATGATCCCAAGTTTTGCAAGGAAAAAACAAAAAACAAAAACAAAAGCCTGATAACCATTCTTATTTTGCACACTGTAATAAATAATTTGCACCCAGGGCTAGACCAGGAATTTCGGAAAAAGCTAAGCATCGAAGAAATATCATTGTCCTGTTTTTTCTCCTTTAATTCAAAAGAAAGATGATATTAAAAATAAAACAAAAAAATTGCATGTACATAAAATTAAAGTACTTTCTAAACTATGTGATTGCATACTTCTGTATATTTTCAGAAGTTTTAAATTTAGAAAAAATATTAGCGTTCCCTCATTGGCATGTTTTGTCTACTTATGGATTAATTCGGAACTCCTTATATAATATTGTTGACATTAAAAAAAACTTTCCAAAATATCTTATTAAATTTTTTCATCTTGTTTACTTCTGTATCAACTATACTGAATAATTAAAATTTGTCCATCTGGAACCGGGTCTTCAATTAATGGTTAAGAACAACTCCATCATTTAAGGAGGAGAAACAATGAAGTGACAAACCTCCATCTAAACACAAATTCAAATGAAATTGGGATCAGCAGCAATCAATATTCTTGTATTATGAATTTGCTTTTCCATGGAACCAAGTGTACAGCTCACTGATCAAGGCAGATAATGATAATCTTCATTCCACAAAGGTAAACTTTTTCCCAGAAAAACAAAACAAAACAAAACAAAAGACAGTATATTTTGTAGAAACTCATAAAAAAGTCGCATTACTCATACAAAAATTTGTATTTGCTAGGATTTCCCTAACATATACCACAGATTGGGTGACTTAAACAACAGAAATTTATTTTCTCATAATTCTAGAGAATTGAAGTCCAAAACCAACGTATTCTAAGAGTTGGCTTCTTCTGAAGCCTCTCTTCATCGCTTGTTGATCATCATAGTCTCCTTGTATCTTCACATTTCCTTCCTCTGTGTTTGCCTGTGTTCTAACCTCCTCTTTTTGTAAGAACATCATTTTGGAGGAAGGCCCATCCATATGGTCTCATTTTATCACAATTAGCTTTTTAAAGGCCCTATCTCCAAATATAGTCATATTATTGGGTATTAGGGGTGTGGACTTCAATATATAAATAATAAAGGGGAATACAATTCAGCCCGTAATAACATCTAAACACAGAATATATCTAAACATTGAATTTAAACTTTATAAGACTAAATATTAAGAAGGGTGACATAAAACATGACTGAGGAAACAATAGTTTCTAAATCCATCCATGCAATGTGTCTAAAGAGGCATTTCTGAGAGAAATCTATTCAAACTGTTCTTGAATAGGAAGGAAAGATTTTCAAATGATTGATAAATTGAAGGCTATTCAAAAAATACAACACCATGAAAATTAGCTTAAAAAAAGAAAACATCGGAGAAGTAAATCAAGAGACACAAATCTATAAGAAAGTATTCTCACTTTTAACATGAGATCAAACCAGGAAATTACAGGATTCTGGAGGCAGAATGGCAGGTAGAACAGAAGTGCTTAAAAGCTGAGAACTTGTAGTTTATTTGTGATGCATTGAAACGCCAATGCAGACACACAGGAAGATAAATGATCACTCATTGTGGGATTTTAAAAAGCCTACATTAAATATAGGACTCAATTCAGCTAAGTTTTCTCAACTACATAACAAGGATCTCCCTTCCTCTAGTTTCTAATAACATGTTCCTCATTTCCTACTGAGACCTCATCAGAACAACCTTCAACATTCATATTTCTACCAACATTCTGTTTGTGATAGTATATGTATTCTCTAACACAATACAGGATTTCTCTATGATGCTCCTTACTTCCTCCTGAGGCCTCACCAGCACCCCTTAACATCCCTATTTCTACCAACAGCATCTTCACAGCAATCCAGGCATTTTATTTATATCATGACTCCTAAAATTCTTCCAGCCCCTGCCTATTATTCAGTTATAAGCCACTTCCATATTTTCAGACATTTCTTATAGTAGCATAACACTTCCTAGTACCAAAATATTTATTGAAAGAAATTGGTTTATGTGATTGTGAGGACTGACTTTGCAGGTCAAGACCATCAGGAAAGGCAGACTAGAACAGTCAAGCAGAAGCTGAAGCTGCATCTACAGACAGGTTTTTGTTTGTTTGTTTGTTTTTTCAAGGAAGCTTCAATTTTGATCCTAATTCTTTTCAGCTGAGTAAATCAAGCCCACCCAAATTATCTAAAATAATCTTCCTTACTTTAAGCAAATAGATTATATACTTTAATAACATATAGAAGATAATTTCAACATAACACCTAGATTAATATTACACTGAATATGTTGATGCATAAGGCTGAGCTGAGCACTACACCTAAGTTTTCTGTTTGTCTCCTATATCCCAGACTTGGTACTAAAGAAGCTGGCAATTTGAAAAAGCCATTGGGAACAAAAGCAACAAAATAGCCCCAAGAGAACCCTGGAGAGAGGCAACCTCACAGGGCAGAAATTTTAGACAATAATCTTTTACCCCAGGTGAACAAGATGAAAAGTTCTCATGGTACCATCCCATCTCCATCAGCTAAGCCAAATAAGGACCCTAGACTCCATTCTTTCTGGGCTATAAGATGTCACCTCTTGTAGTCTGTCCCCAGGCTAGTTTTAGAGAAGACAGAGTAGAAAACTGGAGCTTTCATCCCAGTCTAGTGGTAACAAGGTCCCCCACCCTGCAGTATCAGTGGAGAACAGTGGGAATCCTATACTCACCACTTTTACTTCATGGCCTATATCAGAGGAGACTGAGTGGGAAGCTGAAACTTTCACAATCATGTCTTGATAATGAGTACTCCCTCTTCCCATTGTGTCAGTGATGACTATCTAGGAAACAGTAACCAGGAGTTCCTCTTCTCCTGGAGAAGGTACTATCAGTGAAGCATCAATGAAGACCTGGCGGAAAACCAGAAAGCAAGCTCCATCCATCCAATGAAGTAACCCTCCTCCACCAATGGTATCAAAGGGGCTTAGTAGGGAGACTGAACATTCACCCTCATCTAGAAGTAACAAGGCAGTACTCTCCATACTACTTTCACTGGCCCAATATCAAAGAAGACCTAATAAAACAGAAGATTTAAATAAGATCCAGTGTCATGGTGCCTGGGTGGTTCAGTCAGTTAAGCATCTGCCTTCAGCTCAGGTCATAATCCCAGGGTTCTGGGATCAAGCCCTGTGTCTGGGTTCCCTGCTCGGTGGGGAGCCTGCTTCTCCCTCTCCCACTCCCCTTGCTTGTGCTCTCTCTGTCTCTCTATTAAATAAATAAATAAATATATAAATAAATAAGATCCAGTGTCTTTTCATACCATACTTGTAGGAGCACATACGTGGCTTAGTCAGATGAGCCTCCAACTGTTGATTTGGCTCAGGTTGTGATGTCAGTGTTGTGAGATAGAACCCTGTGTTCATTTCTGTGCTTAGTGGGAGTCTGCTTGAGAGTCTCTTCTTCTTCCTCTGCACCTCCCTCCCTAAAGTAAATAATAATAATAATAGTAATAATAATAATAAATACTATACCTGTAATGTTTAGGAAACAATGAAAAGTCATTTATTCTACCAAAACACAGAAAGTCTCAACATGAATGTAAAAAGATAATCAACAGATGCCAACACTGAGATGAGACAGATATTGGAATTGTGATAGGATTTTAAAGCAGCTAGCATAAGCAGAGTCCACAGGCTATTATAAGCATGCTTGACATAAATGGGAAAAAAAGTCTCAGCAAAGAGAGGATGTTAAGAAGAAACAAACAAAATTTTAAAACTGAAAAATAAAACTAATTTGTAACTGAAAAATAAAATAACTGAAATAAAAATTTACTGAACAGGATTAACAACACAATAGAAAGACAAAAATTCAGTGAACTGTGCAAAATGGCAGGATGGGAATTTCTAGCACTCCTACCCCCATTAGAAGCATCAATTAGAACATCTGTGCACAAAAATACTTTTACGAGACCTAAGGACTCCAGGTTAGGAATACAGCTCCTGAATGAAGCACATAAATAAGAAGAAACATATTGAAGAGGGTAGGAAAGATAGATGCACAAATGATAAAGACAAGGAATCAAAGCATACCACTACAGAAAAACATCAATTCACAAAGGGACAGGAGGAAGGAAGGAACGAAGGAACAACAAAACATCCAGAAAACAGTAATAAGATGGTTCCTAACTATCAATAATTACTCTAAGTGCAAATGGATTAAATTCTTCAATCAAAAAGCATAAAAGTGGCTAAATGGATTAAAACTCCAGGCTCCACTATGCTACCTATGAGAGGCCAACCAGCTTTGAGGAGACATATAGGTTCAAAGTAAAGGGATGGGGAAAGATATTCCATGAAAGTGAAAACAAAAGAGAGCTGGAGTACCTACATTTATATCAGACAAAATAGATTTTAAGTCAAAAATTATAACAAGAGAAAAAGAAGGTCATTACACAATGCTAAAGAGTTCAATTTACCAAGAGGATAGAACGATTGAAATATATATGCATGTTGCAGTGAAGCACCTAAGTATATTAACCAAATACTCACAGAACTAATAGTAGGAGACTTCAATAGCACACTTTCAACAACAAATAGATCATTCAGACAGAAAATCAATAAGGAAACACTAAACTTGAATCACATTTTAGACAAAGTAGAGCTAACAGAACAGTCCACCCAACAGCACCAGAATACCCATTCTTCTCAAGCACACATGGAACATTCTCCAGAATATATTCTGGAGATGTGATAAGTTGCAAAACAAGCCCTAGCAAATTAAAGAAGATTGAAATCATTCCAAGTATCTATTGCAACTTTAGTGGTATGAAACAAGAAAATAATGAGAAAAAAAACTGAAAAATTCACAAATGTGCAGAAATTAAATAAACTCCAATAAATGCCTACATTAAAAACAAAAGAAATATCACAAGTAAACAACCTAACTTTACACCTTAAAGAACTTAAGAAAAAGGAACACACTAGCCCAAAGTTTGTAGAGGGAAAGAAATAACAAAGATCAAAGCAGAACTAAATGAAATTGAGACACCAAATACAAGAGAATAAAAAAATCAATGAATGTAAAAGATAAACAAAATTGTCAAATCTTTACCTAAAAGAGAAAAAAGAGAGAAAACTTAAATAAAATAAGAAATGAAGGAGGACACACTCCATCTGATACTACAGAAATATAAAGAATCATAAGAAATTACTATGAATGATTTTGCGCCAGTATTGGATAATCTAGAAGAAATGGATAAATTCCTAGAAACCACAGCCTACCAAGACTAGTACATGAAGAATGGAACAAACGAAAAATTTGAAAAGACCAATAATGAAATTATTGATGAGACCAATAAGATTAAACCTCCTACCAAAGAAAAGCTCAGAAGTAGATGGTTTCATTAGTGAATTTTACTAAATATTTAAAAAACGAATTAACACCATTCCTTCTCAAACTATTCCAAAGCATTAATGAGGAGGAAACAATTCCAAATTTATTTTATAAGGCTAGCATTACCCTGTTGTCAAAGCCAGATAAGGACACTACAAGAAAAGAAAACAATACCCCTGATAATTACAGGTGTAAAAGTTCTCAACAAAATTCTAGCAAACCAAATAAAAAAGCACAATAAAAAGATCATATGCCATGGTCAAACAGAATTTATTCCTAGATGCACTGGTAGTTCTGAACACACATATCAGTAAATATTTTATACCACATTAATAGAATAAAAAATAAAAATCATATGATTGCTTCATTAGATACAGAAAATCCTTTAACAAAATTCAACATCCTATAATAATAAAAATTATCAAAAAAAAAATTATCAAGACCTTGGGTATAGAAGGGATGTGCCTTAGGATAATAAAGGCCACAGATGACAAATACACAGATGAAAAATATACAAATTTCACTATTTTACTCAATAGTGAAAGTTTGAAAGCTTCCACACTAAGATCAGGGACAAGACAAGGATGCCCACTCTCACCACTCCTTTTTAACATAGCACTAGAAGTCATAGCCAGAGAAATTAGGCAAGAAAAACAAATAAAAGACATCCAATGCAGAAAGGAAAAGTAAAATTGTCTATTTTAATATAATATTCCTTTGTATAGAAAATCCTAAAGACACTGAAAATCTGTTAGAACTAACCAACAAATTCAGTAATGTTGCAGGATACAAAAACAACACACAGAAATCAGTTGCACTCCAGACACTAACAATGAACTGTCTGAAAAAGAAATAAAGAAAACGACTGTATTTTACAATAGCATCAAAAAGAGTAAAGTATTTAGGAATAAAATTAACAAATGAGGTAAAAGATTGGTACACTGAAAATTACAAAACATTGATAAAAAAATTTAGAAGACATATATAAATGGAAAGCCATCACATGTTCATGGATCAGAAGAATTGATATTATTAAATTTCCACACTATCCAAAACCATCTACAGATTTAATGCAATCCCTATCAAAATTCCAATGACATTTTTCACAAAAATGTAAAAATCTTAAAATTTTTATGGAACCACAAAAGACCTGAAATAGCCAGTACAATCCTGAGAAAGAACAAAATTGGAGGCATCATAATTTCTGATTTTAAACTTTATTACAAAGCTATATAATCAAAATAGCATAATATTGGCATAAAAAGAGACGCAAAGACTATTGGAACATTATCAAGAGCTGAAACATCCACATGTAACGTAACTAGTATTTGACAAGGAATCCAAGAATAGTCATTTCGGACAGGATAGACTCTTCATTAAATAAATGGTGTTGGGGAAAATAAATTCACATGCCAAAAAATGAAATTTGACCCTTATCTTATACCACTCACCAAAATTTACTCAAAATGGATTAAAGATTTTAAATTTAAGACCCGAAGTTGAAAAACTACTAGAAGAAAGGCTAGAAAGATGCTCCTTGACATTGGTCTTAGTAATGATGTTTTGGATGTGACGCCAAAAGTGAAAGCAGCATAAATAAAAATGAACAGGGGGGCAGCATCAAACTTAAAAATCTGCATAGCAAAAGAAGCAAAATAAAGAGAAAGACAATCTACAGTATCAGAGAAAATATTTGCAAACCACTTATCGGCTTAAGAGTTAATATTCAAAATATATATAGGGGACTCCTACAACTCAGTAGCAAAAAAAAAAAAAAAAAAACTGACTAAAAATTGACAAAGGAATTGAATAGATATTTTTTCAAAGAAGATATACAAAAGGCCAATAGGTACATGAAAAGATGCTCAACTACAAATCATCAGGGAAATGCAAATAAAACCACAATGAGATACGACTTTGCACCTGTAAGATGGCTCTTTTCAAAAAGACAAAAGGTAGCAAGTGTTAGGGAGGCTGCAGAGAAAAAGAAACCTTTGTACACTGTTTGTGGGAATGTAAATTGGTATAGCCACGAATGAAAACACTACCAAGATTCCTTAAAGAATTAAAAATAAAACTACTATATCATCCAGTAAATGCACTTCTGGGTATATACCTGAAAGAAATAAAATCCATATCTCTAAGTGATATCTGCACTCCCATGTTTATTGCAACATTATTTACAGTAGTTGAGACATGGAGATGAGCTACATGCCCATTGACACATAAGTGGATAAAGAAAATGTGCATATATATATACACATACATACATACATATATGTACATATATAATATATATAATGGAATATTATTCAGCCATGAAAAAGAGGTAAATCTTGTCATTTGTGACAGTATGGATGGGGCTTGTGACCAAAATGCTAAGAAAAATGTCAGACAAAGAACGTCATATATTGTATGCGGAATCTAAAAAACTGAGTTCATAGAAATGGAAAATAGAATAGTAGTTGCCAGAGGCTGGGGAGTAGGGAAAATGGGAACATGTTATACAAAGGCTATATACTTCCAGCTATAAGATAATAGGTTCTTTGGATCTACTGTACTGTATAATAACTGTAACTAACAAGACTATATTATCTATCTGAAAATTAAGAGAGTGAATCTTAAAATTTATTACCACAAAAAGGTAATTGTGTATATTTGCATAATTTGTATAATATGTATATATGTATAATAATTTGTATAAATATGTAATTATGTAAAATTATGTATAGGAATAGAGGTATTAACTAACATCATTGTGGTGATCATTTTGCATTATATACATGTATTGAATCATCTTATCATACACCTTAAGCTTACATATGTTTTATAAAAATAATATCTTAACAAAGCTGGAAAAAAGAGAAATTCTCTAAGAAAAAAAACAGCAAACTTAAAGATAATAGTAATTATTTAATCAAAACAACAAAGAGAAAATAGGCCAGAAAAAAAGAAATGAGCAGGATATCAGGGAGTTTTGGAACCATAACAAAAGACCTACCATTCATATTCTAGGAGTCTTAGGAGATAAAATAAGTGGAGGCTGAAAAAAATTCAAAGAAAAAACTGTCAATAATTTCCCAAATTTGATTTCAGATCAAGAAGCAGAGTGAATGCTAAACAACATAAAACCAAAAATAAACTCCCAAAGACACATTGTAATCAAACTCTGAAAACTAAAGAAAAACAAAAATCTTGTAAGCAGTGAGAGATAAATGATATAAATGAAAAACAATTAAAATGAGTGGACTTCTCATTTGAGGTCATGGAGCCCAGAAAGAAGTGGTACAAAATTTTTCAAATTTTTTAAAATAAACAGCTGTCCGCACTGAATTCTATATCCAGCAAAATGAAAAGGAAGTAAAGACATTTGCACACAAAGGAAACTAAAAGTATTTATCACGAGTCAGTATACTCTAAAAGAATATCCAGAAGGAATTCTTTAAGTAGAAAGGCGCAGTAAAATATGGGATCTAAGAACATCAGAATGGAAGGAAGAACAATGAAAGGAATAAGAGGTTGTCTTTCTCCTTTTGAGTTTTCTAAATTATGTTTAATGGTTGAAACAAATAGTGTATTTTCTGATGTGGTTCTTTATACTTACATATATATATATATGTATACATATATATATGAAATATTTAAGACAATTATACATTATAGAGGATTAAGAGACTTAAAGTAATGAATGATTTCTACATTAGACACAAATTATTAAAACGCTGTTTTCCAAAGTCTATCAGTAGACTCTGATAAGTCATGCCTGTGAAATGTTAAGCCTGGAGAAACCACTGAAATATTAAATAAAAGTTAGAACAAAAAACACTATACACCCAAACAGTATTCTAATAAAAATGTTTATGTGGCACACAGAAAAGAAGGGGAAAAAAACAGAGTAAGAAAAAACAAAAAATAAAAATAAATAAAATGCCAGACTTAAACCTTAACAAATCATTACTTACCTCAAATATAAATAGAATAAATATACTAATTCAAAGACAAACATTGGTAAATGAATTAAAAAAAATACATGACCCAACTATATTCAAGAGTCCTATGTTGAATGAAAAAGTTAGTCCCAAAGTGCCATATATGTTTGATTCTATTTATATAACATTCTTACAAATGACAAAGTTACAGAGATAGAAAACAGATTACTGGTTAACTGTGCTTAGAGGGTGGGTGTGCCCATAGAGTAGTAGCACAAGGCAACTCTTTGTGGCGATGTATCTTGATTCTGGCGATAGTTACATAAATTCATGTATGTGATAAATTGGCATAAGACAACACACACACCATATCCTGGTTTGGATATGGTACTGTAGTTATATAAAATATAGCCATTGAGGGAAACTGGGTGAAGAGTACATGAAATTTTCATTAGAGTAAAGGGGATTCAGAGCTTAAAGAAAATTAATATTTTTTTTCAAAAAAGGAAAAGATGGAGCGTCTGGGTGGCTCAGTGGGTTAAAGTCTCTGCCTTTGGCTCAGGTCATGATCTCAGGGTCCTGGGATCGAGCCCTGCGTTGGGCTCTCTGCTCAGAAGGAGCCTGCTTCCTCCTCGCCCTCTGCCTACTTGTGATCTCTCTGTCAAATAAATAAATAAAATCTTTAAAAAAAAAAAAAAAGGAGGGGCGCCTGGGTGGCTCAGTCATTAAGCGTCTGCCTTCGGTTCAGGTCATGATCCCAGCATCCTGCGATCGAGCCCTGCATGGGGCTCCCTGCTCAGCGGGAAGCCTGCTTCTCCCTCTTCCACTCCCCATGCTTGTGTTCCCTCTCTCACTGTGTCTCTCTCTATCAAATAAATAAATAAAATCTTAAAAAAAAAAGGAAAACATAACAGTATCCATCTTTATGTCATTTTAGATGTAATTCCATTCTTGAAGAAAACATCTTGACCTCTAATTTGCAATTGCTCTTAATTTCCTGTCCCTCCTTAAAAACTATCTCAATAATATACTAACCATATCATAATGTTATACTATTATGAAATGTCCAGTAAAACGGAAATCCCTTTGTAGAATCATAGTGCTTAATGTCCTCTCTGACTTTATATATGTAAACTATACAAATCAACTTTGTCAGATCAGGATCAATCAGGATCGGTTCTTTAAAAGATTTCCAGTCATTACTTTTTTGTATAATTTCCAAGTATTTAAGGTCTTTTACTCTGATAAAATTCTTCTATGGGTTTATTTATATGTGTGACAGAAAATGGAACTATTTCTGTCTTATTTCTACCATGGTACCAATACAATAAGTACAAGATACTGGAATAAGTATAAGGCAGAGATTTCCTGTATGCTGATTTTTTCAAAAGAAATCTTGGAGAATCTGGTTTTTGGTGTTTTTAGATTTATTTACTTATTTTAGAGAGAGTGCGGGAGAACCAGTGGTGGAGAAGGAGTTGAGGGAGAGGGTGAGAGAATCTCAAGTCGACTCCCCACTGAGCACTGATGTTGGGATCAATCTCACAACCCCGAGATCATGACCTGAGCCAAAATCAAGAGTCAGATGCTTAACTGACTGAGCCACCCAGGTGCACCTCAGAGAATCTGTTTTATGAATTTTGCTATTCTCAGCACTTTCGGCAGATAAAGGAGTAATAAAGAAAAATATAAAGATATTTCTTTGGAGAAAGTTGATGCTGTGGATCGCAGCTACCTCCTCCTGGGTTCAGAAGTTTGGGGAGCTACCTCTTTCATCTTAATTCCAGAGAGAGTGAGCATCAGTGGTGAGCATCACCACACACTGATAGATACGTCTCTGTAGACAGGGGATACTCTGCATTCTAGAATCACTCTAAGCTGCAAAATCTACAGGGAGAGTAATAACTTCACTAGTTGATTTGCTGGCTGAGCCAGGAGACAGCTTTATCTCTTCTTTAATTCCTGATAGGATAAAATTGTTTTCCCAAAAGTCTCAAGTCAAAGACATGTGAGTATATTCTGTGAACACAAAAGAGAAAGAGAGCTAGAGTGGGGTAATCACTGCTCTGCATAATAGCCCTTTTTAGAGAGCTAGAAGACCCAGCCACAGGAAGCTGGTGGTAAATAGTGAATTTTAAGAAGTTAACATTGACTACGCATATAAGACATTCATTTGCTTGTATCAAGGGAACTCAAGAAAAAGGTACTCAGCTATGCAAGTGCCTGGGGAGCCCATGGATATGGCCAGGAAATAAAATGTTAGTTTTATCTTCCATGCCTACAGAGTACAAAGCCAGCCTACATAGTAAACTTAACGCATTTTATTTTTTTATTCTTATTTTTTTAAAGATTTTATTTATTTATTTGACAGAGAGGAGAGCGATCACAAGTAGGCAGAGAGGCAGGCAGAGAGAGGGGGGAAGCAGGCTCTCTGCTGAGCATAGACCCCGATGTGGGGCTCAATCCCAGGACCCTGGGATCACAACCCAAGCCGAAGGCAGAGGCTTTAACCCACTGAGCCACCCAGGCGCCCCAAAACTTGATGCATTTTAAAGGAATGATGTGAAACCAAAGTAAAGTGTGTTGTTATTATGTCACCAGTAGTGATTGTTTAACATACCAAAGATTAGACAGATAAACAGATTGATAGATTTTTCAAATGAATATTGTTTGTACGCTAAATAATCTTACTTTGAAAATTATTTTTCAAAATCTTCTAATTGCTCTTCTAACTCCTCCAAATACTTCTATAATAGCCATTTAATCAACCAATGCAGTGATTTAGAAGAGAATAACCTCTCAGCTAATCTATACTGTCATTTTCTTTGCTTTATATCATCTATCTATCATTTATCTATCTATCTATCTCTCCATCTATCTATCATCATCTATGAATTGTTTGAAGGAGAATCATGATGTACTGTACCACAATGATAACAGTGAGGTCAAGAAGAATGAAAGGAGAGAGATATTTAGCCTTGGGATTATGGTTAAAAAAAAAAAAAAAAAGAGGATAAATGGAGTCGTTGCTTCAGTTGAGTGGCACAACAAAAGCCAAACTGAATGTGTCAAGGAGAGAGTATTAAAGGATAAAGCATAAAAGCAGGTATATGAGACACACTTGAAGAAGTAGGAATGCATCTAAATATTCTTCTACTTCACATTCCCTTACCAAAATTCCAAGTGCAATATCCCAACTAAGAAGAATTTTTAAAGTAACATTAAGGATGTTCAAATAAATGCTAATATATTTTTGCTCCACATAAAGTAGATTTTGAAAAAATCATTCAGTTTCATCTAGAACAAATGAATAGGTATATTGGTTTCAGAAGACAAACAAAATAAAGGGTCATATTTTGAAGTTTTTGAAGTATATTTCTTTCCTTATAGGGACATATGCTCACTATTAAAATAAGAGAGGACAAACATCCACATTTCAACTATTGAAGAAATGAAACATTTTAATTTCTTTCCAATATTTTTATAGTTGTTTTCATTTCTGCTAAACTTGTGTGAAGTTTGATTTAAAAATAGTTTAAACATGGCAAGAAAACGAAGATAATTTTCCTAATTCATTTGCTTCGCTCTGAAACTTGTGTTGATTTAAGTAGCTACACACATGTCCCTCTCTTTTCTTTTCTGTTGATTGATGTTTAGCCATATCTTTATTGTCTTATGTCTTTGGTATTAAAACACAATTATGACTGCCTTACCCATCAGTATTCCCTGCACAAATCCACTTGTTCCATACACTCTGGGTTTATTTTCTTAAAATCTCAGTCACTCACATTGAGAAATATCTACCGGGTGTGGAGGGAAGCAAAAATTCACATAGTAGCTGCATCTTCAGCCTGTGCATTTTTATTGTTTAAAGAAGCACAACATATCACATGCTATCTAAATATTGACTATCATTATTTATTTATCATGACAAACTACTGATACATCAAACTGTTAATAAAGAGAATTAGCGTAGGACCTAAACACAGAACAGAGATAATTATCTTATATTCCTCTGTAGATGAAGATAGACATATAGAACAGAGTGTCAAATTATTTCTAAATCTTGTAAGTAAAAACAAAATTGTACTAGTCTATATAGCCTATGCCATATCTTAGTAAGAATAAGTTATCTGTAATCCTGTTTCATTATACTTATAAGTCTTTTTTTAATTAAAGATTTATTTATTTTTAGAGAACGAGGAGGGACTAGGGCAGAGGGAGAGGGACAGAGAGTCCCGAGGAAGCTCCATGCTGAGCACGGAGCCCACCATGGAGCTCAATCCCAGGATCCTGAGATCATGACCTGAGTTGTAATTAAGAGTCAGATGCTTAATCGACTGAGCCATCCAGGTGCCCATGAGTCTTGTTTTGTAATTTCTATCTCTCATCCTTTGTCAAACAATAGCATGTTCTATTTGAAAAAAGTTTGCCAATGTCTATTAAATTTCTATTAAAAATTTCCTTGGGTTTTAAGCAATAAAGTTATTTTTAATTTTAAAACATATTATTTAATACATAATATAACAATAATATTAGAGAAGATTCTTAAGAAATTTAATCATCTCTAATTATTTTTATTACAACTTTACAGGCTTTACCTACTTGCCTGGATGACTTTTTTCCCACACAGATGCAATCTTTCTTCTCCTATAGTTATACATTTTGTTCTTTGTAATTGATATTATATTTAAAATAGTAATATAACAATTTTTTAACATATAATGTATTATTTGTTTCAGGGGTATGGGTCTGTGATTCATCAGTCTTATATAATACCCAGTGCTCATTACAACACATACCCTCCCCAATGTCCATCACCCAACTACCCCATCCCCCCACACCCCTCCCTTCCAGCAACCCTCAGTTTGTTTCCTATGATTAAGAATCTCTTATGGTTTGTCTCTCTCTGGTTTCATATTGTTTCATTGTTTCCTCTCTTTCCCTATGATCCTCTGCCTGTTTCTTAAGTTCCACATTTAACCTAGCTCTTTTTTATTAAATATATACTAGCCGAATAATATTTCGTGTAGTTGATATATCGTGATATTTGTAACTATTCTGATTCCTCCTTCTAGAAACAAATAACTTAAAAATTAAATGTTAAAATATAGCAAACTTATAACTTGAAAACTGTTATACTAGTAGCATTATAGAACCAAACAATTGATAGCTTATGATGAATATCATATTTCTTCTCTAAACACCTTGTGTGAGAGAAAGGAGCAAGATGGCGGAGAAGTAGGAGGCGGAGATAGTGACTGATCCCAGAAGTTCAGCTAGATAGTTATCAAACCACTTTAAACAACTACAAACTTAGCAGGAGATAGAAGAGAAGAAGAACAGCAACTCTAAGAACAGAGGATCGACCACTTTCCGGAAGGTAGGATTTGCGGAAAAGTGAATCCAAAGCGACGGGA
>CM052884.1:29077395-29089998 GCA_028534135.1 Potos flavus | reverse complement strand
CAAGCCTGGTGGTGGGTATTGAGGAGGGCACGTATTGCATGGAGCACTGGGTGTGGTACATAAACAATGAATCTTGTAACACTGAAAAAATAAAATAAAAGTATTTGGGGGAAAAAAAAAAAATAAACACCTTGTGTACATCAGAACAAGAGGAGCTGTATATCCCAGTAGTTACCTAGTGGTTTTGACTAAAGGCAATTTCTAAACCAAGGATTGGCAAACTATCCTTAGAAAGATGCTTGTTTGAATAAATTAATTTTTGTTGGAATACAGCCATGCTTATTCATTTACATAAAGTCCATGGGCATTTTTGTACTATAATGACAGTGTTGAATAATTGGGAAAGAGACTCTACGGCCCACAGAGTCTAACTTATTTACTATCTGGTCGAAAAGTCAATATGAAATGTTAGAATTAATCTCTAACACATTGCTTTATTGCTTTATGTTCATAGACTAATATTAAAAGGATACCTTTTAGCAAATTAGCTCTTGAGTAAGAGAAAAAGAGAGTATTTAGACCAGAACAGATCTGCTCCTCCCCTCATATCATTCACCCTGATGATACAGTGACTTTTTAGCACACAAATATGTCACTCCAGTGCTGAAAAACTAAGTAGTTACACATAGCTTTCAGATGGCATTAATTCCTTAGTATATTTACAAGTGAAATGTGAAAAAAATATTCTGATGTCATCATAAAAGTTTCATTCACAGCAGACATTTCTATGACTGTCAATCAATAGTTGCGTGTTATTATTTGATGTTTTATTCATACCTTCTGATGTGTCTAGTTTTTCTTACATGAAATGTTTTGTTCAGAATTTATTATTTTATATCTGTTAATCCCTTAGCTGAACGTTTGAATATTGGCAGTGCTTTATATTTGCACAGTCACAGGTATTACAATAAAAATTCACAGAAGCCTTCTTAAACAAAACCTCAATATAATTTTTCAAACATTGTATTAAACTGAAATATCCCTGCTTTGGGTAAAATCCAGAATCATAAAATTACTAGTCAATAACAGTACCTCAGTACTTACATTCAGCTCTAAAATCAAGTTTTTATTGAAGTACAGGCACTTTAATAAAAACAAAAATTAAGTGCAATTTTGTGATTGATCTGTTTCAAAATGTGAATAATCTCCTTCAAAATGCCAAAACCAGAGCACAGATTTGTGTGTTCCAAAATTCAGGCTGCTTAGAAGTTTCATATTTAACACAGGATACATGTATTATCTGATTTCCAATTCCCACTCACAATATTAGGTATATATCTGGAACATCTGGTAAATACACAGTAAATGAATTAATAGATGACATTATATCTATGCATATAAAAAGAAAGTCATCTTTTGAGACTTAGACTTGGCTAGAAAGTTCAGTTGTGAACCTGGATATAAGCACAGAATGAATTAAAATTAGTATACCTGGATCCTTTCATATAATGAAAATTCAAAATGAGTAGCCAATTTACTGTTAGCTTATCTTGGACTCTATCTAAGGTGATCACTAGTAGAATCGAAGACATCCTTGTTATGCCATGACTCTAACTTATAGCTCATTATTACAGAAAGGACCTATCAAAATGGCACAGTGAAGCTTCACTGTGGGCTTTAATTGTTATCGCAATAATTAAATAAAATGCTTTGCCCAGAAAGATGTAGAACAACAAGTGGAATTGCTTGAGAATGATTCTGAGAGTTATATCTGAGATGCCCAAACACATTCAAAGAAAAACTTCCCCTTCTAGCAGCAGGAAATGCTGTATTCAAGCTCAGCTTCCCTTCAAACTGGGGGAATGCTCATTCCCCACCCACATGCCCATCTCAGGAGAAGGCATTGCCAAGCTCTATGGGCCCTGAGATCTCTAAGTCCTTGCCAGCTGGAGTTTCTAGATAATTTCAACAGTCACCTGGTCTATAAAATACAGACTCTATGTATTACACTATTGATAAATCTGCACTGTTATTTTGCACCTACATAAAAGAAGAAAAACAAGAGGCAAAGTTCCTCCATTGAAATGCAGACCCACACTGCTGGCCCAGCAATATCCTGGTCCAGACTCCTTTGCTATCGCATAATGGGAGTCTGGACTTGTGCTTTTGGATTTCTTCATTCTCACTCTGCCATTGATGATTTTCTATTTCCCCAATAAACCTATTTTGATACTGTGAGATACTGTGAAATTCAATCCAAACCCAGAAGAGACAAACTTTGGGACTAAAAGGTAAGCAATAGTTGCAAATTAATATTTCTGAATATTTACAAAATAATGAAGTAGTCATATAATAGTATATGTGTGTGTGGGGAAAGCTCTTTGGGTGTCTATGTGAGTGTGAATGATGAGTCTGGAAAAAAAAATGAGCTTTATAGCTTGCTTTAAAAAGGATGTGACTAAAGTTTCCTCAAATCAAGAAAGTTTAGTTACTCCAAAGACCTTGATCTGAATTATCATGCCAGCTGGTCTAAAAGTCTTAGCCATAGTAAAGTTAAATCACAGGTACATGGAGGTCAAGGAGATTTCAAATGCTCTCATGCCAAATGGCTTTGACAATACTGACCTATATTATTCCTCATAGAAACTGACCATCCAATTTATTCTCATTTGAATTTTTATTATTTAAGGACGTTTCAGGGGTATTAATCCAGTATCACTGCTATTGCTTCTTTTGCCAGAATGAGACAGCTAATCGGAACATATATTTTTTGAAATAAGGATGATACAAGTGCAGTGGCGACAACAGAGCTAACCAAATAAAGTTCAGATATTAGATTATTATTTTCTTAGCGGGGCAATTTCCCACCATGATGAACCATAAGGCTGGCTTTACAAAAGAAGAGAGATTTCCTGCCTAGAAAAGTGTACATGTCATACTGAGCCCATAGGCAGTTTAAATTACAAACACAACATGAACGAGCATAACCAGGAGCATTAAATCAAATCTATGTACATAAAAGTTGCTCTAGGCAGAGATCCCAGAAGGTAGTAGAGGAAGCGGAAATGAGATGGGAAAACACCTTGCAGAGACTGTAGAAGGCTGTGAGTCAAGGTCAGCCAGTAAGTAAGGACATTACACAGGCAGCATCAACTTCAAAGCAAACAAACAAAAAAACACATGAACCTTGAAGCTGACCTTTTTGCTAATGAAGAGGTCAATTTCAAGGTGTGGTTTTTGGTATGGGGCAGGTAAATCATGTTAGAATGATAATAAGTAAGGTAATTCCTGCAGACAGCAGTCAAAGGTTACGACAACTCCTAATTTAAGTTACTCCATGGAATACCAAGTGATACTTATTCCCAATGTGATACTGCCCTTCTAATTGCTTTTTGAAGAATGATGGAGGCTAACTCCACAGGTTCAAAGAAAATTGTTTCCCCTTTTCTTGGCTCAGATTTCCCTCTTGGCTTTATTTATACACGCACACACACACACACACACACACACACACATATATATAATGTAAATGCAAGAATACACTGTCATCAAAGCCAGAAATCATAGGAAGTAAAATATTTTCCCCCCATTTCTTGATCATTCCAGAAAATTTCCCTAGCGGATGAAGATTAGCCCAGCTTTGGTTATATGTCCACTCCTGTAGAAGGGAGGCCCAAGCTGTGTGATAGGCATTTCCATGAAGTGGAGAAGGGAGAGCTAAAAAAAATGTTGCACTAGCAAAGCAACTAATGACCATGACATTTCACCAAGTGGCACATTCCATTAAAATTTTTAATATGATAGCTTTTCCAAATTCTAAATAATTGCTTGGCTCAACAATATCTGAACAGCTTTGGATTGTATTAAAAAATACTATAGGGGCACATCTTTGTCTTAACTTGTCTATAATCTCATGAATAGAAATCTCTATTTATGTAGCTGTAGCCTAACCACAAGTACTTTGGAAAGAATGACTGATTAAAACAATCGATCACAGAACTTACAGATGCAAAGAAGTTCAAGAGATCACTGCATAAATCCTTTGTATTTCAAATGATAAAATAGCCATAGATCATGATCTATTTTTTTGACCGGTCAGCTTTGATCAATTTTTTTGACCGGTCAGCTTTTGCTTGCCGGATATAGATACTGAAATAGGTGGTTTACAGAGAACACACAACAAACTTGTTTAGAAATCGTCAAAAGAGGGGCGCCTGGGTGGCTTAGATGGTTAAGCATTTGCCTTCGGCTCAGGTTATGATCCCGGGGTCCTGGAATCGAGTCCCACGTCAGGCTCCCTGCTCAGCAGGGAGCCTGCTTCTCCCTCTGCCCCTCTCTCTCTCTCTCTCTCTGTCTCCCATGAATAAATAAATAAAATCTTAAAAAAAAAAGAAATTTTCAAAAGAATTCTGGGAGTTAGGCAGTCAAAAGGGTTGTAGATTTTTCTACAATGATACTATGAATATCAGAGAAAGAAAATTCTAAATATATCTGCTACAACTCCTTCTTCCTATACCAATGGCAGACATGTCTTTGATACTGAACATGGCTTTATAACTATTACCATTTACACAGCTATTACTGAGGAAATAGAACTGGCTATAGTGGTAAATACTCATTGCCACTCTGTGTATAGCTGACAAATGAAATACCCTTATTGTCATAGTTTCATAGACTTACACTGGGGGCACTCCATAATAAAGCTGAACTATACTCCATAATCTATGAAAAGAACTCATGTATTTAGGATAAACACAGAAGAAACTACATACAAAAAAATGACCACCCTAACTTGAAAATATATTATATTTGAAATTAAATGCTGAGAAAGATACTTGGTTGTTATAGCTGCCTGTTTAAGGCACTGAACTCAAATCTTGGGACTTCCATGAAGTATCCTATTATCAGTCAAAACAAAGAGACTTCCACCACTCTGATGGTATTTCTTACATGATGCCTCTTTAACCTGATTCATTATACACTGTATCTTTACTACTAGAGAAGGGTTAACAGATTCCTATGCCTAGAAGGGCTAAATACAAACCACGTAGATCAGTGCTTGCCACACGATCTGTGTTGATAAACTGATTTGTTTGCTTGCTTTTCAATCGATTGCAGCCTGAAACATTTGTAAAGTGCAAGTATTTTGTAAGAAAACAAAATGTAAAGATAGATAGACAAAATAAAAACTTCAAAATTTCAAAGTATTACTGTTATAATAAACACATCATATTATTTCAATAAGGATGAATAACAGCTCACAGACTGTTGGCAGTTTTCACAGAACAAATCTGAATAGCAATTATATAGAACAGTGAAGTTTCTTGATATCTTTTAAGTATTTTATTTTAGTATCTCAAATAAACCATCTTATAAGTATCCTCTGTGTATGTGTGTGTATACACACACACTACATTTACTAAGGGATTTAACCTTACTCAATTGTAGGAGCTCATTAACCAGTCTTTGTAAGGTTGCTGTCTTCAGATGTGATGCTAAAGCTTAAGGTCCACAGAGCAAGAAATAAGGAAGGGAAAATTAATGTAAAGTGGGAAAAGTAAGAGCAAACAGGAACCCATAAGTATAAGCTGGAGTTCACAAAGATGGACTGAAACTTGTGTAAGATCGTGCTGCCTCTGACCTTGGTAATGAGGGCACCCTGCAGAAGCTGGGACCCTTTGTCACAAACCTAAACACACCTGGCCCAGGAGTTGGAGAACCTAAAGAGGATACAGGGGAAGGTAGAGCAATTGTACCAAGCTGCTGATTCACACCAAGTAAGTCAACAGGGGAGCTACAAAGTAGCCACTGCTTCAATTCTGAGCTCCAAATCTTCCACAGGAATCTCTCTTGTAGACTGCCTGAGCTGGAAAATATAGGGAAGAGAATTTGGGGAAATAAGGTGCAAACTAGCCAAGTTGAAACATTACAAACTCATCGCAAATGTATTTATTCTCCAGTTGTTCTTAAAGGTAATAGTAATTATGCTCAAAGGTAATACTATGAGCAAAACATTAATGCACATTTGATGAATCAACAGGAACTTACATCTAGCCTGAGTGTCAAGGATATTTTATCAACAGAAGGCATAATTCTAAATTACTATGTGAAAACTTTCAGTGGTTCAATTTTGAAAAAAAATCATAATGCAAGTTTAAAACACCAACAAAAACACTGTTTGGATAAAACAAACGGATCTGTGATACTTAACTCACAAATAGTTTCCAACTTCTGTAGTAGAATATAAGCATCTTGAGTGCCATATGTTAATCATATTTGAAACTCCAACAAGACCTTACAAAGAGACTTTTCTTAAAGAGCAGAATTAATGCATGTACTACTGAATAAATAAATTGGGATGGGCAGTTGGTTAGATATTGGAACAATGATCTAAATATGCCCAGATAACATGATGAAGTGTATGCTATATCAATGATTCTCTGATAAACCATATTTTGTTTCTATAACCAGTTCAGGAAAATATTAGTACATTAATTGCTCTGATTCAATATTGCAAAGTTAAATGAGGATTAAATAAGGAATAAACTGCACTTTTTTTTTTTTTAACTACACTTTTTAAATAGTTGCTCATTCCTTAAAGGGATGAAAAAAATTATGAGGGAAAAGGCAAATGGTAAATCTAAAGCTGTAGGAATTCAGTTCTTGGATCTTGGTAAGCAGGCATATTCTTTTATGAATTATTTATAAACTAATTAAAATAGAATAAATCACACATTTCTGATGGATGCAGATGGGACTCTGTAATGCCAGTCCACCAGGAAGGACAGTTTTGATATGACCTTAAAGTGTTCAGTAATTGCTATTTAGTAGAGCAGTGGAGTATTGTAATATTGCCTATTTTGTAGCCCAAATTGAACCAGCATCATGTCGATTAGCATATGTTTAAGCTATCTCTTTTTTATTCTCTTGCTGGTGTAGCAGCTGTGCTAAGGAACTGATTTCTCATTGGAACTTTGAAAAGCAGAAAACTATAACAATAAAGTTAAAGGAGATGTAGTGAATAAACTGTTTTTCAGAAGGTATGAAATACATGTGCATGTCCATGTGTAGGTAGAGTATATGTAGTTTTGTTGGTGAGTTGTTTTTAAGAAACTACTCAGCTTCCTGAAATCTGCATGCAGATTTGTTTTCATGCTTGAGCAGAAACAGAAACCACAAGTGTTACTCAGCACTAGTGCAAGCTCTATGAGACAAAAAAAAAAAAAAAAAAAAAAAAACAACCTGTCTGTACTTAGCAGGGGAGAAGAAAAAAGAAAGAAAATGCACACATGACCTTGTTGGGGGAAGAGTAGTGGTGGAGCGGATAGTATAAGAACCAAATGGTCAAAGTAGAAAATGAGTCAACCAGAGAGTTACAAGAACCTATTAAATCAAAGAAAATTGAATGCAGAAAAGCAGGAGGTCTTTCAGGGATCAAATCATGACCAGTGAAAGCATTGTCTATTTTCTTCTTTTTTTTTAAGATTTATTTATTTATTTTTTATTTTTTATTGTGTTATGTTATGTCTATTTTCAATGGGACTCAGCAATATTGTTGGGAGTCTCTGCATGTAATAAAATACTTGATAATAAAATAAAAAAAGAGGCTAAATACTTTAAACTTCTTGCATGTCCACTTTTATACCTACAGCAATGTATTAGTTTTTTAAGGCTGTTGGAACTAATTACTACAAAGCTTGTGCCTTAAAACAACAGAAATTTATTCTCTCACACTTCGATAGACCAGAAATCCAAAATCAAGGTTTTGGCAGGTTTGGTTCCTTGGGAAGGCTGTATGATAAACTCTCACTTGCCTCTCCTAGATTTGATGATTGACAGTAGTCCTGGACATCTCTTGGCCATTAAACACTCTCTCTGTATCTATCATCTTCTTTTTGTCTGTGTATTTTTATGTTTCTTATAAGGACATTTCCTTATAAGATTACAAGGACATTTTCTTATAACCACTATAATCTAGTATGATCATATCTCAATTCTTAGTTACATCTGCAAAGACTCTATTTCCAAAAATGGTCACGTTTTCAGATTCAGGGTGAGTATGAATTCTGGGGAAACACTATAAAACCTACTTCCATGATTTCTTTCGAAGTCTAGAAGCATATCAGTCAGTTATTTCCTGAGATTGCTTAGAGGAAAAACTATTTGTTTCCATATCTAATGATTAAGAGCTATATAATGGAAACTTGAATCATTATTTTTAATCAAGTGGCATCAGAATGGTTATGTAACTACCTATATTAATACTGTAAAACATTGCTTATAGGTGATCCAATTTAGAAAACAACTAAATATGTTTACAAAATCTGTGATTTTTTTTATCCTTTTTAAAAAAATATTTTATTTATTTGAGAGAGAGAGAGAGAAAGAGATCACAGGGAGAGGGAGAGGCAGACACCTCGCTGAGCAGAGAGCCCAATGCAGGGCCCGATCCCAGTACCCCAGGATCATGACCTGAGCCGAAGGCAGATGCTTAACCAACTGAACCACCTAGCACTCCTGATTTTTTTATTCTTAATGAAAAAAATATCATTGAATCCTGAGTGGGAGGCACTTAACTTTCCTATTAGATATAAGGATGTCAATTGAAGTCATTGGCAGTCTTTATGTTAGTACAGTGCCTTAAAGCACTGCTCCAACAACTTCTCTAAGTGATCCTGGTACTTAGTCAAGCTTGAGAAGCACTACTTTAGAGTTAACAAGTGATTTCACTTACATTACCCATTTAGTTCTTGAGGCAAGCCAATAATTTAGGCATTAACATTTTTTCTTTTTTTTTTTTTTTAGATTTTATTTATTTGACAGAGAGAAACACAGCGAGAGGAGGAACACAAGCAGGGAGAGTGGGAGAGGAAAAGCAGGTTTCCTGCTGGGCGGGGAGCTGGATGCAGGGCTCGAACCCCTGACCTTGGGATCATGACCTGAGCCGAAGTCAGACGCTTAACGACTGAGCCACCCAGGTGCCCTTATTTTTCCCTTCTTTACTGGTCAGAAGGCTCAAGATGAACTGACTAGTTAGACTGAATCACTGAGTTGATGGCAGAGTTGAACCAAAAATTTACTTATGTCATTTAATACAATATTTACTCAGTTTCACGAACAAAAACAAATAACATGTAGTCCACCAACTTCATCTACCTAGAGTGTATCTTACTTGCTTTTTCTGTTTCTTGTCTTCTCAAGCTGGATATAGCAGTAAAAGCTAACATCCAGTCCCAGACATCAACATCATTAGCTGCCAGGGCATTCTGGTTCCCTCTATGCTCTGCCTTGCAGCTGTGTGCTCTAGTCAGTCTGAACATTTGGAGGACCTATTGTGCTAAAGTTGTGTGGCCTGACCTCCACAGGTGTATCACTATCCCTTGTATAGGGAAATTCTCAGTTAAAAAAAAAAAAAAAAGAAGAGGCAGGGGAATTTATATTTGGGTATTTAAATTTATGACCCTTGCAAGAATATTTCTCTCTCTTATAAAAATGCATGCTTTGCATTCAGTGGTAAGCCACACATGGGAAAAAGTTATTCTTAAGTGTAGCAAACAAACATCAAAATAACAGTCAACCTTTCAGATATTGGTCTTTGCTAATCAGCAGGAACTGTGAGCTAAAACTTATGGAATAAACAGAATCTTAATTGCTCCTTTTCATCTTGCTGCCAAGTTTGATTTCTCATCTAGAAAATGTAAAAAGAAATAGTGAGTTGAAAATAAGATGACTGATGTGTGGCTCAGATTATACAGACCAGAAAATAGAATATATCACTCTGTATAAGGGAATACTCAGATCTCTTCCAGCCCATTCTTAACTCAATATATGACCTTTTTTTCAGTTGGGTATCTTCATTTTCATTAAGCTGATATAATAAATGTTGTTGTCTTTCTTATGTATATATTAGAACTCACAGAATATATATGAAATTTTAGACAGAATTTTAGAAGAATTTTTTTTTTGTCAAAAATATTTGACCACGTGTTTTTATTTCAAGAAAAATTCCAAGTTAAACTTGCTTCATAGAAAGGATCTGTAAATCACCATATTGTTGTTAAAGGTCTGTAGAGGGACTATTTGACTACCTTGTTCAGGGGAAGTAATCTAAAGAGAACTAACAATGCTTAAAATTGCATTGCCCCTAAGACTAACTGCACAGGTCTAATAAGTTATTATTATATATATATAAGTTATGCAAAACTTATTATGAGTTATGTAGACTCTGAACAATGTAATCACTTATAAAGTCTTGCAGGGGTGACATTAAATTAACAACATTTAGAAATCAGCAATAGTGCACAGAGGATTAGAGGACAACCTTAATTTTTTTTTTTTTTTCTTCATGGTTGGTCAACCGCTTGGAATATGTGAGGTTTTAAAATGTCACATTATAAAAAAGAATGCCTGCAAAGCAGATCCCAATAAAAGTGTTTCTTATAGTTGACACTGAATGTTGTATATAATTCTCAATACTTGCATTATCCTAGGTTGAAATAGTAACTTCGGATTACGATGCATAATGTATCATCTTAAATAGAAATTATTTCTGTTTTATTTCAGTTTTCTTTCCTTTAAAAGGTGTGATAACATAGCACCTTGATGTTACAGGATTTCAAAAAGATAACTTTAAGGACTTTGGAGTTTATCTCAGAATGCTTATGTTATTTAAAGTGTTACTCAGGTGTTATTGGTTCACAACTCTTTCAGGAGCTTCCTGGGTTTCCTGTCTCAAACCTAGGCAGAGAGAGACCGAAGAGACAGGCCACTCCAAGTTGGTAGGTGTCAGTTTTAATAATCAAAGAGAAGTTACATATGAGGCTTGTCTTGGGTGGCAGAAAGATAACGGATCTTGAACCCACCTGCCAAATCTTAAAAGTTTGCAAGGAGGCCATAACTGGGTTTAGTCTGTATACTGTGAAGGTGTTCTTAATACCACAGCACTATCTCAAGGCCATATCCTTGGAGCAGCTTCTGGGAGTGGGGAAAGGCAAGCAAGACCCACACCAAGGACAGGGGAGGGGTGAGGGCCATCCGAGTGCCAGGATCAGCTCACAGGTCAACTGTGGGCCACATCTTTTCAATGACCTTCCCCAACAATTGGCCTCATGTGGCTATTTGAATTAAATTAAAATTAATTTATACTAGGGGTGCCTGGGTGGCTCAGTGGGTTAAGCCTCTGCCTTCAGATCAGGTCATGATCTCAAGGTCCTGGGATCGAGCCCCACATTGGGCTCTCTGCTCAGTGGGGAGCCTGCTTCCCCCTCTCCTTCTGCCTGCCTCTCGGTCTACTTGTGATCTCTTTCTCTCTGTCAAATAAATAAATAAAATCTTTCAAAAAATTAATTTATACTAAATAAAATTAGATATTTAGTTCTTCAGTTGCAATAGTCACACTTTAAATCCTCGGTATCCACATGTGGCTAGCAGGTGCTGTAATGGACAGTAAATCTATGTGACAGTATTGATATAAGTTCTTGGAATTTGGAAACAAGTGCTTGGTGTTGGGCATTGGGATGGTATCCATTTTGCATTTTAGATAATTTGTTTAAGAGGCAATGTGAAGAATGAATTGGTGGACAGAGAGAGTGACTAGAGGCAGGGCGACTGAGTGGTTCCTAAACATAGATTCCTGTCTCCCACTGCAGGAAGACTTTCTCAACTTCTCCAGTCCTGAAATCATTCTGCCTTCTCTGTGCACCTGTGGTTTTTGCATTTCCAAATGTAATATTCCAGTCTACATATTCTTACAATGTGACATTAACACTCTTCCTTTGTGAGGTGACATCTATAATTTCTACCCAGACAGGTGAATTACTGCATGACAGGGTTATAAAAGGCAATATAGCTTTCACAGGGCTCTCACTGGTGACATATATCACCATGTACTCACAGTCTTGCAACTCTAAGAAGTTTGCCCTTGCTTAAAGTGGCCATGCTGGAGGGTCCTGTGGTCTTGAGGTGGAGATGACCGAACAGCTCCAATTGTTCCAGTCCCCAGCTGTTTGACTGTTCCTGGACCACACACCTTCAGAAGTTTCTAGCCCCCATCCAATATTGAATAAAGGCAAGAGACCTCCATCAACAATTCCTGCTCAGATTGCATACTCATCAGCTAAATAACTGTTTTAAGCTACTGAGTTTTGGAGAGGTTTGTTAGGTAGTGCTAGCAACTGTAACAGCACTCATACTATATTGTGATATTTAATAACTAATTAGGCTTTATTTGATCACTGTAATCAGTCTCTAATATAATTATTTCTTCATATAGCTAACTCTCAAATGTTCATTTCTTAAAATCAGGCATTAATTTTGTATCCCTAATACCCCGATAAATTCCTGGTATTCAGTAAAGGATAATGAAGAGAATATAGAAACAGAGTCAAGATGTTGGTGAGGATGCGGAGAAAGGGGAACCCTCCTACACTGTTGGTGGGAATGCAAGCTGGGGCAGCCACTCTGGAAAACAGTGTGGCGATTCCTCAAAAAGTTGAAAATAGAGTTACCCTTCGACCCAGCAATTTCACTACTGGATATTTACCCTAAAGATACAAACGTAGTGATTCTAAGGGGCATGTGTACCCGAATGTTTATAGCAGCAATGTCCACAATAGCCAAACTATGGATAAAACCTAGATGTCCATCAACAGATGAATGGATAAA
>CM052884.1:29039008-29077295 GCA_028534135.1 Potos flavus | reverse complement strand
GGAACTGGAGGGTATTATGCTAAGTGAAATAAGTCAATCAGAGAAAGACAATTATCATATGATCTCTCTGATATGAAGAATTCGAGAGGCAGGGTGGGGGGTTGTGGGGGGTGGGAGAGGGAAATGAAACAAGAGGGGATCAGGAAGGAGACAAACCATAAGAGACTCCTAAACTCATGAAACAAACCAAGGGTGGCTGTGGGTAGGGGAAGGTAGGGATAGGGAGGCTGGGTTATGGACATTGAGGAGGGTATGTGCTATGGTAAGTGCTGTGAGATGTATAAGCCTGAGGATCCACAGACATGTACCCTGGGGCAAATAATACATTATGTGTTAATTTAAAAAAATTAAAAATAAATTAAAAAAAAAGAATGGTAGAAACAGAGTCAATATGAGGTAGCTTAGCCTTAGACTATGTGGTATTGGTAACAAAGATAGAGAAGAGCAAGCTATAAGATAATTATCTACTGAGGTGAATGTATCCTTTTTTTTTTAATTTTTATTTATTTATTTGACAGAGAGGAGAGAGAGCCCACTGAGCAGAGAGCCCAAAGCAGGGCTCGATCCCAGGACCCTGAGATCATGACCTGAGCTGAAGGCAGAAGCTTTAACCCACTGAGCCACCCAGGCACCCCTGAGGTGAATGTATCCTTAAGGATGATAGAAGAACCTTGTAGCAACAAAAGCTGAAATGATTATTATTTTTATTAGTCTTTCATAAATTTAATCTTATACTTAGGCTTTTATATTTCTAATACATAGGATAATCTATTGCAAGATGAACATATAGATGTCACTGATTTTGTAATTAAGAAGCATATAGTAGGAGAAAAAAAAAGAAAATATACCATGATTACTAAATAAGTTAGGCTAAAGTTGGGTACAAAGCAAAAGATAATGGACTTTTTATAGTCCTGAGATTCATTCTTTGATTCAACTGATTATTCAGTGATTAAAACACAAATCCATTCCACTAATAACATTTCCTTTTCTTGTCTGATTTAAAGCCTCTACCCTCTTTTTACCTGTGTCACAATCGTATCAGAAATTATTAGCAGAACAACACTACCTCTGGTTCTTACACAACTTTAGGGGATGGCATTCAGGAATAAAGAACAATTCTTAACTGACTCGAAACTTATGATTTAGTGTTGGTGCCCTCTGTATATCCTAGATGTCTAAATGCTTGCTCCTTTACCTATTTCATGTTTTAGGCTTTCCTGAGAGATCTCTCTGACCTGAAGAATGTAAGGCACATTGTGGTCGGCCTCTCTTCATGCCCTGATTTTTTTACCAGTGTCCACATCCAGGAGTAAGCCTTTATTTCTGCTTACTGTGTGATTATTAATTTTGTCAACTAGATTAGGCTGTGGGGTGAAGAGATACTTGGTCAAACATTATACTGGGTGGTTCAGTGAGGGTGATTTTGAATGAGATTAACATTTAAATCTGTAGATTGAGTAAAGCGTATTGTCCTCCTTAACATGTGTGGGCCTCATCGAATCAGTTGAAGACCTGAATATAACAAAAGTCTTCCTCCCAAGTAAGAAATAATTATTCCTGACTATTGGACCTTGAACTAGGACTTTTACTTTTTTTTGCCTTCAAACTGGAACTGAAACAATTAGTTTTCCTAAGTCCTGTGCCTGTCAGCCATTAGGCTAGAATTACACAATCAGCATTTCCATTTCTCAGACCTTTGGATTCAGATTGGAGTTGTGCCATAGGGTTTCTGGGTCTCTAGCTTTTGGTGCACATCACTCTGAAGATTGTGGGTGTTGCCCAGCATCCACAATAATGTGAGTCAATTCCTTATAACAAATTATCTATATATCTATATCAACACTGATCTATCTACCTATCTACCAATTTAATCTATCTATCATCTATCTATCTATTATGTGTCATCTATCATCTATCTATTTCTCACTATTATCTATGTCTGTATTTTATTATTATCAATATAGATATGTATCCTGTCTTAGATATTTCTTCTGGAATACACTGAGGATGCCTCACTCCCTAAAGGAAGATTTCTTGAGTGAGGTCCTTTCGAAGCTCACTCAGCTGGGCTACCTTCTGAACTCCCAGTTGATTCATGAGAAAACATTAATTACTATCAACAGTGTGTGTGTGTGTGCATAGAATGAAAATCCAAACCGATTAAGGTTTGAAAGGATGAACAATACCACAATTTGAACTAATTCAGGGAGAATAATGTGACAGGAAATGGAGAATTAAGAATACCTGAAAGACTAACTTGGATTAATGTTCACTTAAATGTCCATAATGAATATATCATTTAGTCTATTGAAAAGAGTTATGTGGTAATTAAAAAGACTATTTAAATTTTACCAAAACAGCTGTTCTAAAAAGTGATTTGTAAGTTTTTTATTTTTAATTTGTAAATTAGCTATTTTTCATAGAGAAACAATGTATCGATGAATGATAGACACCCAGAAATGCCTCTCTCTACCCCAGCCTCCTCTACAAGGTAAAATAAAAAGATAAATATTTAACAAGGGATACTCAAGGTGAAACCCATGTCAGGTGTTGAAGTGACTCATATCTCCTCCTCACCATTGCACCACACACATCACTTTGGAAGCTGTGTGCTTGATGCAAAACAATAAACTTCCAAATACCTTTATGTGTAGAAATGTATTAGTGAGAAAGGAAAATTTAAATCCCATAGCTATTTTAAGTAAGAAGTGATTTAATATAGGTAAATAGAAAAGTAATCAATAAGAAGGCTGAAAGAGCAAAGGAGAGCAAAACAGATTTTAGGAAGGAAACCTGGTAATTCAGAAAGCTCAGCGATGCTGCCAGAAGGATCCACCCGCTTAAAGCCCAAAGGCTTTTTCAAGTTGTTTTGGAGCTGCTGAAAGACAGTCATTCAGCTACCTACCCATGGTAACTGCCAGTAAATAATGTTTTCCCTAGTTCTCTCTGCTTGGACTGCTATAACAAAATGCTATAGATTGGGTAATTTAAGTGGCAGGCATTTATTTCTCACTGTTCTGGGAGCTGGGAAGTCTAAGATAAAGGTGATGGCAGATACAGTTCTCAGCGAGAAGCTCTTCTGGCTTGCAGATATCACCTTCTCTCTGTTCTTCACATGGTAGAGAGAGACAGACAGACAGACAGAGAGAAGTCAATCCCTATCTCTTCTTATAAGGTCAGTAATTCTATAATGAGGGCCCCACCCTCATGACCTCCTCTAATCCTAATTAGCCCCCAAAGGTTTCATCTCCAAGTACCATCACATTTCAGGTTACGGCTTCATCATAAGAATTTGGGGGCCAGGTGTACAGAAATACAGTCCATAACATTGCCTTTTGAATTTTGCATGTGTCCCTCACCAGTGAGTTCTAGCCAGATTTTCTGCTGATAAGAAAGTCTGAAAAATTCCTTTATCAGGATTTCTACTCCTGAGGTATGGAAAAATGATTAGAAGGTCTGGGATGGTACTATGGTTCAACTTATGATATGTGATACAGTCTACTGCTTTGGATAATTCAGATCCATGTATTTTGTTTTATCCATACATATAAAAACCAAAAACAAAACAGACCAGTATAAACTATGCAAGGATGCCTGATTTTACCACATGTATTATACATCATTTTGGAGGTTTTTGCTATGTCAATAAAGCAAGATAAAAATAAAGGGTATGCAGAATACAAAGGATATATACCCCAAGTAAGTGTTTTTATTTGCATATGGCATAATTATCTTAGAAGAAAACCCTCAGGAATTTATAAATAACTTCTGTAATCAAAAAAATGTATATTCTGTAATCAAAAATGTATATAACAAAGACACAGGATACATGTTAATATAAAAATAACAATTGTATTTGTACACTAGCAGCAACCAATTAGAAGACAAAATTTAAAAAAAATTGTGATTCAAATAACATTTTTAAAAACAACAAAATATTTAGAAATAAATTTAACAAAGCATGGATCAGATCTTATCACTGAACACTGCAGAGTATTGAGAGAGAAACGTTACCTAAAGAAATGGAGATGAATATTATATTTATGGATTAGAAGGGCTCAATATTATAAAAATGTCACTTATTTTTAAATTAATGTGGAGATTCAATGCAATCTCAGCCAAAATTCCAGTGTATTTTATTCTTAAATTGAAGCTGACAAATTGATTCTAACATTTATATTGAAATGTAAATGACTAAGAATAACTAAAGTGATCTTAAAGAGGAAGAACATAGTTCGAGAACTTAAACTACTGAATTTGAATAATTATTTTAGAACTGGAACAACTATGAAAGGTAATGGCAAAAAGACATGCATATTCATTACCAAAACACAGTACATAATCTAGAAAAACACCCACACATATTTACTCAAGTACTTTTGACAAAGGTTTCAAAAGAATTCAACGAGGACAGGAGATTTTTTTCCCCATAAAATTGCTTGAAAAACTAGATGTGCATGTGGAAATAAACATCATTATCAAGCTATCCCCATATCATAAATGAAATGTAATTCAAAATAGATCAGAGATCTAAAGATAAAAGATAAAACTATTAAACTTCTAAAAGAAAGCATGCGAAAAAAAATAAAGCATGAGAAAATATCTTGGCAGTCTTGGAATAGGCAAATATTTTGTGTCCTTATGACACATAAAACACTAAACATAAAAGAAAAGAAATGATAAATTGACTTCATAAAAGTTAAAAATTGTTATTGTTCAAGACGCTATTAAGAAAATAAACATGGAAGCCACCAAAAGTGATAAAATATTCACAATATATGTATGTGACAAAGAAGTAGTATCTTGAAAACGTACAGAACACTAAGAACTCAATAATAAGAACAAAAACATCCCAATACCAAAATGGACGTAAGATTTAAGCAAATACTTCACTATAAAAGATATAGAAATGGTATGAGCACATGGAAAACATGGACATCTTCAGTCATTAGAATATGAATTAAAGTCACAAAACCACAAGAAGATACAACTGCACATGCATTAAAAAAGAAAGAGAGAAGAAAAAAAAGAGCAAAGAAAGATGAAAAAAGACAAAGAGAAAGAAAAATAAAAAATACATGACTATACCAATCGTTGATGTGACTATGGAACAACTGGAAGGCTCATGCAGTGATGGTGGGAATACAAAATGATAGTCACTTTAGAAAACTGGTTGGCAATTGCTTCAGAGGTTTAACATAAATCTACCATATAATCTACCATATAGTAAATATAGAGATATTTAACCCTGGGTACTTACCAAGAGAAATCGAAACATGTCTGTATAAAGAATCTTTAAAAACATTGATAACAACTTTAATCACAATGGCTAAAATTAGGAAACAGCTCAAATGTCCATCAACAGGTCACTAGATAAACGAATTGTGATATATTCAGTAGTTGGAATTCTACTTAGAATCAGAACTAGAAACTACAGATACAGTAACATGGATAAATCTTGAAATTATTATACTGGGAAAAAAAACCTAGGCACACAAGTTACATATAAAATGATTATATTTATATAAGATTATAGAAAATGCAAGCTAAAGCATACCAATAAAAAATAGATCAATAATTGTCTCAGGCTATGGACAGAGAAGGAAATGGACTTCAAATGGGAATGGAAGTATTTTGGTTGTCATTAAGCTTTTAAAAATATTGGTGTGAGGGTATATGATTATAGTTTCATGGGTGTATACAACTATCAAAATGGATCAAATTGTACATTTCTTAAAAATGGATACAGTTTGTTTTACATATTATTCAAATTTAATTTGAAAAAAGCAAACTTGTATCTTTCCCCAACATAATTCTACCATCCTTTGAACAAATAAGCATGATTGCATTTTCTCCCTTAAACAGGGGACTGCAACGGTCCATAAGTCATATATATCTAAATTATATCAATTCCTTCATTGGATTAGTCACAATTCCACCTGACAGCCTTTAACTTAAATACCAAATTATGGGCATAGCCAATACTAGAACATCTTGTACAAAATATTAAGGATAGAAGCTGAAGTGGAAATTGGCCAATATAGTCAAATATAATAATAAATCAATGAAAAATACATATAGTTGTTACAGCAGTCATGCCTGCATCTGAATATAGGGCTGTAGTTGGAACTTTTCTTTTATTACTCAACCCAATATTCCTTGTGCTGCTAGCCAGATCTTTTCTTTTCTTTTCTCTTTTCTTTTTCTTCTTTTCCTTTCTTTCTTTTCTTTTCTTTTTTCTTTTCATTTCTCTTCTTTTCTTCTTTTCGTTTCCCTTCCCTTGTTTTTTCTTTTCTTTTAAGATCGATTTATTTATTTATTTATTTATTTATTTATTTATTTATTTATTTATTTATTTTAGAGACAGGGAGAGAGAGAGAGAGAGAGAGAGAGCAACTGTGCATGAGCAGGGGGAGGGGCAGAGGGAGAGGAAGCCAGAGAATCTCCAGCAGACTCAGCACTAAGGGCAGAGCCCTATGCAGCACTCAATTCCATGACCCAGAGATCATGACCTGAGTGAAAATCAAGAGTCCCAAGTTTAACCAACTGAACCACCCAGGAGCCCTGGGGTACCTATCTTAGTGGAGTGATCCTATCTTTTATTCTGAAAAAATCTGAACGTCTGAGCCATTACAAATCCTGCCTTATTAAGTTGTTATAGTGTTTTTTTTTTTTAATAATTTATCCTAGAATAGCAGAGTTTTAAGGAGGTACTCTGAGAATTCTCTAAACCTAGGCTGAATCCTCTCTGTTCCAGAGGTCAAACATCAATTCTATTTTCCCTCCATAATCAAGCTCAATCACTCCAGTCAATAAAGCAACACCTTTTTTAATAGATTGTTTAAATAGTAAGATAAACCTGAAGAGGTCAAATGGCGCATTATCTTACTGCCCATGGAATCATTATTTGACTACAAAGTAACACCTAGTAACTAGAACATCTTCATAGAATTGTCAGTCAAAAAACAGAGGAAAAAGTGAAGAAAGTACAAGAGTAATTAAAATAATTAAAAGATTTGATCAAACAAGGAAGAGATAACTGAGGAATTGAGAAGGCATGAAGTAAAAAAAATCAAAACAAAAACAAAAAAACCCAGGAGTATTTGACATTACAAAAGCCAGTAAGAAATATATTTCAAGAAGAAACAAGGGTTAAATGTGTTGAATGGTGCTCAGAGATCTGTTCAGATGAAAAGAGAGAATTAAAAATATCATTTGTCAGTGAAAGGACCCCTGGTGACTTTCCATGTGGAAAGTGAATAAATGGTGTGAAGAATTCAGACTGAAGTAAGTTGAAAGCAAAAGGAAGATAGGGTATGGAGAAAGCAAGTGGATATTCTTTTAGGAAATAATTTGTGGAAGGAATAGGGAAATAGCCGAAAACCTTGGGAGAAAGGAAGGGATTTTAAAATGGTAGATAAATGTTTGTATGCAGCTGGTTATGATCCACTGGAGAGAAAGAAACAGATGATTAGGAAAGAACAGAAATAAAATTCTGCATAATTAACTCTTACTCTCTAAAACTCTTATATATGCAGACATAGAGAGCATTTAATGTCAGCTAGTATTTGAGCTGCCTCTTTGATCTTTTCCTTTTCTATATCATTGATGATCAGAATAAACTGCTAAGAAACTGTTGTTTTGGTCAATATGGCCCCATCAAGTCCATCAACTCTGTCACCTTTGTGTCCTAAGTGGGGCATCAGATTTTTTTGATGTTGCTGGAAACCTTAAATCTTAGAGTCTCACCTGCACCTCCTACTCCTAAAATATCCTTTCTTTATTACATGGGAATATTTTTCACTGGGAATAAATTATTCTTTCTTTATGTTTATAGTCATTTTTTCTCTGTTTCTCAAAATCTATTTTCCTAGTATTTTGGACTTAGATCAAATTATAATCTCTTTAATGGCTTTAAACATTTATAAACAAAAAAAAATAAAAGTAAATAAACAAAAGCCGGAAAGACAAGCGCCTACAGGCACCTCTGCCTCCTGCCAAGATATAAATCTTCCCTAAGGCACAAACAAGACACTAGTTAAAGAAAGCACAAACAAGGCACTTGCCTAAATATGGAAGAGATAATCAGAAAAAATATTTGGAGGGAAACAAAACAAATCAATTTTTTCATATCTCACAGTGTGTTCTAATGAAGATATGTAGATATACAAAGATAACACATGTGGAGATGTATATATTTTTATATACATACCTATATATGCATATATAGAGATGCATATACTTATTTCAGGAAATGAATAAATAAACATCGAGGGCCACAAGGCAGGTCAGCTTCAAAACCTGCCCTTGAAGCTGTTCCCCCTAATTACTTTCTGCCTTTTTCTCATGAATCTATTGCTTTTCTATGGCTTCAAATTATCTTCATGATCATGCCTTTCTGTCATGTGCGGAAGCACTGATAACTAAATGGTTATCAGTTATTTAAAATGGCAGTTTAAATGGTTCAAATGGTTATTTTTATTGAGGTATATAATGTAAAAATCTGAAAATTGAATGATATTTTCTAACAAATTGTAAGATAAACTAAAGGAAAAAAAAAACTGGCAAATTAAAAGCAAAACAAAAATGTTCCATCACTCATCCATTTGATTTCTAAGTGTTTACACCGTATGTTTACACTTAGCTAGAAATGCAGTCATTTCTGGCCCACGTTGTTGTAAAGAGCCTAGTTACTGGCTGCCTCCTTCATACCCAGAGCCCAGTGGTGCATCCAGTTTGTGGAGCTCTGATTTTCTGGCTTACACTCAAACATTTAAATTTGGCTTTATTAAACGTGGATTATTGAAGTAAATTGAAATAAAACATTTAATTAAACACCATTAATTCATACTTGCACTCTGAGGTTACTTTATCACAAAAGAACATTTTTGTACATATGAAAATCATGGACATTGAGGAGGGTATGTGCTATGGTAAGTGCTGTGAAATGTGTAAGCCTGAGGATCCACAGACATGTACCCTGGGGCAAATAATACATTATGCTTTAATTTAAAAAAAAAAGAAAGAAAAAAAGAAAATCACTGACTATATAAGTACTATAAACAAAACACTGACCTTTCCCTTTGGATCTGTCACTGTTTGGCTAGAATCCATGCCAGTTTTCAATTCTAGACCTTTACTTTCCCCTAAAAAAATAAACTAAAATTCTGGCGCTTCTAGTTTGTCTACATAGTTTAAGCTCCCAGTAGGACAGAATAAGATGGAGGAATCCAGTAATGAGAATATGCCCAAATCACCTGTTAACTTTTCTTTCTTTCCCAGGTCCTGTTGGAATTTGTCCTCTAGGTTTTCTATTTGTTGTTCTATATGAGAATTAAAACATTTTTTTCATTTCCATATTTCTGTAGCAAAGCACCTCGCACAGAAGAACAGAGCATCTTTTATAAGTATATCTAAAAATTTCTGATGTCTTCCTCTGAATGTACCTCTATGACAGAAGATTTAGACACATATACACACAGAGAAACACAGAAATAGCTGCACAGATTAGATTGGGGATTTTTTCATCAGAAGACAAATAGATAAAGAATTAAAAATATATTTGTGTGAAAATATCACCACGTTATATTTTGCTATCATGAAAAGAGTTTTGACTAGCAAATAGTCCAGATAGAAAGGTCAGTAGTCATTTGTCCCACCAAATAGCCTTTTAAATACAGAATATAATGCACATTCACTATCTAAGCAGAAAGGGTAATAGCTAGACTATCTCATAATTGTCACATAAATACTCTGACCCTCATAAATAGTTTGACCTGGGGTCGAAGACAAAGAGGTCATATGCCATAGTTGACGAATGTTTGAGCAACTACATTCCCAACTACGTTTTTTTACTTTTTTATCATAAGCTATAAAGATAAAGTAAACTATGAAGGTGCTCACTGATCCTCCAGACACCACACCATGTTTTCTGGCATGCAGTACATTTCATAATAAAATTTTAAGGAAAGAGGTAGAAGCAAGAATATTATGGATATTAAATATTCTTAATATCAAAAATAGCCTATTTGGAATTTTTTCTACTGCAATCATAGTTACCATAATTGAATCATGTTTTTTTTTCTAATTTTTAAAAAATTTATTTTAAATCCAGTATAGTTAACACAAGTGTTATATTAACTTCAGGTGTACAATATTCAACAATTCTATAGATTCCATAGATTCAACAATTCTATACATTATTCAGTGCCCATTAAGATAAGTGTACTCTCCATCTCCTTCACCTATTTCACCCATCCCCCCACCTCCTCTCTAGTATCCATCAGTTTGTTCTCTATAGTTTGGTTCTTAAATTCCACATGTAAGTGAAGTCATATAGTATTTGTCTTTCTCTGACTGTCTCATTTTGCTTAGCATTGTACTCTCTAGATCCATCCATGTCATTGCAAATGGCAAGATTTCATTCTTTTATATGGCTGAGTAATATACTATTATACATAAAGTATATGTTGTAATAATTAATATATAACAATATAATATACATACACAATATAATATATACACACAGCACTTTTTCTTTATCCATTCATCTATCAATGGACACTTGGGCTGCTTCCGTATTTTGGCTATTTAAATAATGCAGCAATAAACATAGGGGTGCATATATCTTTTTAAATTTGTCTTCATATTCTTTCGGCGAATACCCTGCAGTGGAATTACTGGGTTATACAATACTTCTATTTTAATGTTTTGAGGAACTCCTATACTGTTTTCAACAGCAGCTGCACCAGTTTACATTCCCACCAACAGTGCAAGACAGTTCCTTTTTCTCCACATTCTCTCCAATACGTGTTTTTCTTCTGTTTTTTATTTTAGCCATTCTGACCAGTGTGAGGTAATATGGCATTGTAGTTTTGAGTTTCATTTTCCTGATGATGAGTGATGTTGAGCATCTTTTCATGTGTCTATTGACTATCTGTGTATCTTCTTTGGAGAAATGTCTGTTTATGCCTTCAGCTCATTTTTTAATTGGATTGTTCATTTTTGAGGTGTTGAGTTATATAAGTTCTTTATATATTTTGGATACTAACCCTTTTGGATATGTCATTTGCAAATATCTTCTCCCATTCCATAGGTTGTCTTTTAGTTTTGTTGATTATTTTCTTCAACGTGCAGAAGCTTTTTATTTTGATGTAGTCCCAGTTGTTTAATTTTGCTTTTATTTCCCTTGCTTTAGGAGACATAACTTGAAAAATGCTTCCATGGCTTATGTCAAAGAAATTACAGCCTATGCTTTTTTCTAGGAGTTTTATGGCTTCAGTTTTCACATTTAGGTCTTTAACCCATTTGGGTTTTTTATTTTTTTTAGTGTGTGTGTGTGTGTGTGTGCGTGTGTGTGTGTGTGTGTGTGTGCGTGTGTGTATGTGTATGGTATAAGAAAGTGGTCCAGTTTTATTAATTCGCATGTAGCTGTGAAGTTTTTCCAACACCATTTGGACTATCTAATCCATAGTTTCAGATATCTGTGGACTGACGGATCCGTAGAAAAAACTATCTATTCCCCATTTGTAAATTCTTGCCTCCTGTGTCATAGATTAGTTAACTATATAAGCATAGGTTTACTTCTGGGTTCTCTATTCTGGTCTAGTGATTTTTGTATCTATTTTTGTGGCGGTATCAATTGTTTTTATTATTACAGCTTTGTGGTATAATTTGAAATCTAGGGGTATTATACCTCCACCTTTCTTCTTCTTTTTTAATATTGCTTGGGCTATTTGGGGTCTTTGTGGTTTCACACAAATTTAGGATTATTCTAGTTTGTGAAAAATTTTGTTGGTATTTTGATAGGGATCTCATTAAATCTGTGGATTGCTTTGGGTGATATGGAAATTTTAACAATATTTATTTTTCTGATCCATGAGCATGAAATGTCTTTCCATTTCTCTGTGTCATCTTCAATTTCTCATCAATTTTGTTGTTGTTGTTGTTGTTATTTTAAAAAAAAATATTTTATAGGGGTGCCTGGGTGTCTCAGTGGGTTAAAGCCTCTGCCTTCAGCTCAGGTCATGATCTCAGGGTCCTGGGATTGAGCCCCACATCGGGCTCTCTGCTCAGCAGGGAGCCTGCTTCCCCCTCTCTCTCTGCCTACCTCTCTGCCTGCTTGTGATCTGTCTCTGTCAAATAAATAAATAAATATTTAAAAAAAATATTTTATTTACTTGTTTGAGAGAGAGCATGAGAGTGAGTGAGGGGCAGAGGGAGAAGCAGACTCTCCGCTAAACAGGGAGCCTGAGACAAGGCTTGATCCAGGACTCCAGGATTATGACCTGAGCTGAAGGCAGATACTTAACTGACTGAGCCACCGAAGTGCCACTCTTTCATCAGTGTTTTGTAGTTTTCAGAACACAGGTCTTTCACCTCCTTGGTTAAGTTTATTCTGAGGTATTTTATTCTTTTTGGTGCAAATGAGATTGTTTTCTTAATTTGTCTTTCTGTTATTTCATTATTAAGCGTATACAAATGCAACAGATTTCTGTATATTAATTTTGTATCCTGCAACTTTACTGAATTCATTTATCAGTTCTAGTAGTTTTTGGTGGAGTCTTTAGGGTTTTATACATAGTGTCATGTTATCGGCAAATAATAAAAATTTTACTTCTTCCTTACTGATTTAAATGCATTTTATTTCTTTTTCTTAATGTACTCATAGGTTCCATGTTGAATCTTTTATGCACCTTCTTGATATCTTAATGTTTTAATTTGAATCTGAAATGCAGGAGAATGGGAGCTTTACAAAGAAGAAGATCTAACTTTCTAATAACTATGGGACTTTAAATGGGTTATCAGCTGTGCAAGTGCTCAGAAATTGTCTTTATTTATGTTAGGCACTGAGAAACCTAAGGATTTGAGGACTCCCAGATCAATTAGCAAAAATTTCATAAGGGCAGAGTTACAGAAGGAAAAAAAGTGATGAAGGAAACTAAATTAATTGATCACCTTCTAAATTCTACGCTCTTAACATATATTACACCTTTTAATTAAAAAAAACACTATCCTTTAAATAATTTTTGCATATGAAATTTTAACATAAGTACTATCAGATGTTCTTGGTACCCTGTCCCATATCCTCCGGTCCTTAGCACTTCAATATTTAGCAACATACTAGGAACCTAATTTCTAACTTGTAGCTCTTGAGTTTGTCTAAAGACTTTGTCTTCACTGCTAGACCCTGCTTTGCCACATGTTCAGAACATCAATTATAATCTTTCCAACGGTTTTAAGCTTTGTTTAACAAAATTCATAAAGACAATTGTCTGCAAGCATCCCTGCCTTCTACAGAACAAATCTTCCCTAAGAAAGCACACACACTGCTTTATTAACACCACTGTGCCCCACCCCCCACAACCTTCAACCAATAACTGAAGAAAGTTGTATAAATTCCTCATTTCTCTCATGTTACAGTTGAGATAAATCTCAGCCAAGTGCTTTATGCTTCAGTGCGTGAGGTTTCCAGCACAATTAAGCTCCAGGTGCCCACAGGGTATCTAGCTCCATAACACACATTTTATGGCTGCCTTTTCTTTCTTGTCTCATTTTCCACTCCCCTATATGAGTTTTCCTTCATGTACCAAGTAAAGCCATTTTACTTGAATCTTTATATCTGAAGACACCTAAACAAAATCACTAATTTTGTCACCTAATACTTTATTTGGTTACAGTTTTTATACCAAGGCTACATAAAAATGAATTCAAGTATAATTATTCCATGCCCTCCTACAACAACAAAAGGAAGGAGAGAAGAAATAAAGACCAACGACAAGAATAGTTTCTTTATTAGCCCAAAGAAATTGCCACACATGTCAAATATAAGCAGGTGACAGGTCAGAGCAAAATATTCCATTATGCTGCTTCATTTGCTGTTACTAGGAGTATTTTAATTACTCACTGATTTTTTTTTTTCCCTGCGACATGTGGACTGACAACTAGGAATGTAGACATTCATATAAGATGTCAGATAATTCACCGAGGATAAGAGTCTGTTCTTTTTTCCATCTCACTATGAAAGCTCTATACCTATTGTTTTTCTGTGTTCTAGGCTCCAGGTCTTGATATAGAATCTCAGTGCCATCTATAACTATATCTATATCTATATCTATATCTATCTATATCTATATCATCATATATCATCATCTATCTATATTATCTATATCTATATCTATATCATCTCTGTCTCTATCTCTATCTCTATATCATCATCTAGATCTAGATCTATCTCTATCTATCCTTCTAACTTTCTCAGTGCCATACGTATATATAGGGCACACAAACACATAAAATCTTCTCAAGGAAATTATATCCTCATGGTCAAAATTATCTTATTTTTTTAATCTAAAATTCGCTGCCTTTTTTTTCATCATCAGCCTTATCCATTTATATAGGTTAGTCTATATTTGTTAATTATGGCTTAGAAATCACTAAACTGCTCCTTCCTTCTGTGTGCACACACACACACATTTTAAGATATACACAAAACTACGTTAGCTTTTATAACAGCATAAGCTAATGACGTTCCTTGTCCTGTACAAAACGCCATGGCATTGCACTTCTACCTGTGGAGGGATCCACAAGGTCATACTGGGCTGGATTTATACCACATTCAATCAGAGACAGTAAGCAACAGGGAATAAGAGCTCAAGCTCAATGTTGAGACAAAATTAGTCCTATTCTCTGTTCTGCATGGTATCAGCTGTGTTTCTTGGGAAAATTATCTAACATATTTGTTTTTTAGTTCCTTCATTAGTAAAACAAAATTATTAATTTTGGTGCAACAAGAATTAAATTAAACACCACAATAAAATACTTAGCACAGTGGTCAGTATTAGCATTGTCCAATAAGGGTGAATTTCCTGTAATACTACTACTACTAATAATAAAAAGATAACAATAATTTTTTGGTTAAAAGTTAAAGCCTATGTGGTGACTAAATGTACTTGTTTTGCCACTAGAATCCCATGATAGTGAGCACATACTTTTCCAAAATCTTCATTGAATGTTGAGATACATGGTGCACTGTGGGGGAAAGAAATCTCATGTTTAAGCAGCTTAGCTTCCCTGGTCTCATCTATTTGAAAATGTCAGATAGTAATTAATCCAGCCAAGCTTTCCATTAACTTCTGTAAAGATCACAAATAATGCATTTTTCCACAAGTTTGAATGGTCTTGCATATGTTTGCTAATTTAAGTATGGGCCGCAAATGTTCAAAACAATGGAGTCTTTGCCATTATTTGGATAACAGATACAATGAGCCTTCTTATAAAAATAAAAATCCTCCCTCCTTACTTCTTCAGCAAGCAGCAACTTTGGAAAACATTAAAAAAAAAAACAAAAAAAACAAACAAACAAAAAAAAAAACAACCAAACAAACATTAATTTGATGCTTTCTAGACGCAGTGAGCACAGAAAATGAAAATCCTTTTAATTATTTCTACCCTCAATGCCCAAATATAATAAAAATGTAGTGGCAGAGGGAATCAAGCACCAGAAAAATGATTACTTGAAGACAACATGGACTTTTATTTGCTTATTCCCAAATCGTCTGTATTGAGCAAAAAAATCAACAGCATAAAGTATTCAGTGGAACCTTTCATAAAAGACACAATTGTATGGAGGATTGTTGGTCTCATTAAGTGACAACCAGACATATTTTTATGTTGTAGCTACCTTTCTGAGACTTACCTTGCTCTCAAAATATGTGTGTTGAATTACTCGTATACTCAAGATTTACTGAGACATCAAGGAACTCAACCTGTGGCTCATTAGATTTATAATAAAATGGTGGTGATGTTTTCTTAAATATATGTCAGAATTCTTTAAAATCGAGCCCTTTCTGAAATTTTATTTTCAATGATATGTGAATTCCAGCATCTCTTACTGCCTCTCATCTCTGCCTATAAATGAGAGGAAATTACTTCATTTGTGTATAGTGTTATGAATCAGGAACCACAGTGTGGAAATTACAAGTAAGAAAAGTAAAAAATTGGTTACATAATATGTCATATTGACAAGAAAAATTAATATTATTCAACATATTTGAAAATAAGCTCTTCACCCTTAAAAACTATCACTAAACTTTGACTTCTGCTCTGCATACTACCTTATTTAAACTTTTCATTCACAATGAAATTTCTGGAAAAAAATCCATATTTATTGTTTCAACTTTTCCATACCTTATCCTTTAGTCCTCACTATTTATTTCCCTCTATTTTACTAATGCTGCTGTGATGATACCACTAATCACTGTTGGATTATAAGTCCTATAGAAAAATTTCAGCTTTTTGTTATGTGACCTCTGTGCAGCATTAACACTAGAGAATCTCTTATATTACTGGGCACAGAAATCCTAGTTAATTTTTGCAATAAATATTTAACAATCATATAAATTAAATGATAACTCTTTTCCATGTCTAAACACCCGAATTGCAATGAAGTAGAAAAATTCAGTATGGAAATAGACACATATTTAATATATACAGTATTAAATCATATTTAATATATTTAAATTTTCCTTTTGGTATCATAAAATCGCCTCCTCTTACTTTTTCTAAAGTATTTATAATTTTCTGATGTTGAGTTAAACAAGGGCTTGTAGTATTATTTATACCAAATTGTATTTTTTAAATTTCTTTATAAAGTACTTTTTTTCTTTATTTGAAAGTATAGATTCATGATCAAGAGCAACTGATGTTTCCTATAGCTAACTGTGTCTTTTATACCTTGATCAAGTGTATAATTTATGAAAATGTTTTCGTGAGTTTGTCAAAATTACCTTCTACATTATTCCACTGCCAGAAAAATAAAATGAGAATGGAATCATTTTAGTGTAAATGGAGGAGCCATAATGCCATCTGTTGCACATATCTAAAATGAATGTAAGACTGGCCTGGCGCCAGCCTCTTGAGTCCCAACACTGTCCATCCACCTGCCAAAAATAAATAATCAATTTATGTTTTGATTCTTTAAATTTTTGACAAAATCAGTAAATCTTATTAACATTTACTATTCAATTACCCGAAATATTTCAGTTTGATTTGGGACTGAAATGAATATAAATGGGTTTCTTCTCTCAGTGCTAATTTAAGACACTAAAAAGCTGGAGTCGCATGTTTACCTTGATTAAGAAACATTTAAGGCCAGACTTGACTGTCTACAAATGTAAAGTTAGCTCATTTCAACCAGCATTTTCTTCTAGTTTCTTCCTTTCTTCTCACCACATGTCTTTTCTTATTACAAGCTTGGCTGTCATTTTTTGGCATTGATGCTCATGACATAGCATTAGCCTAAATCAGTATCTTTGCCTAATGGATGAATCTTCACTCCATACTTGTTTGGTTGTACGACATTGCTTTCTGATATCGTTTGTTCTTTGTATCTCAGACTGAGACCTGTAAATACATTCTTTCGATTCAATGAACTATTAGGGTGTATATATGTATGTGTGTAAGCATGTATGTATAATTTTGTATTTTTATTCTAATGAAAATTTTAAAATATATTAATGAGTCCATTTTTTCCACATCACCAGTATACCATATTTTCTTTGACAAAGTGAAATTATCAGATTTCAGTGCCTGCATTTACAAAAGTAAATTTAGGTTTACTTAGGTTTACTTAGGTGCCCTACATTTGTGTTTATAATTGCAACATCAGCAATGGAACCAAAAGATGTTTGGCACAATGTATAAGAAAATGATTCACAGTACATGAATATAGAAAAGAGAGAATTAAAGCATAACATAGCATATAATAATATACGTAATTTGAATTAAAAAGAAAATGTAGAGGGGTTCCTGTTTGGCTTAGTCGATTAAGCATCAGAGTCTTGGTTTTGGCTCCAGTCATGATCTCAGGTCATGAGATCGAGCCCCACATCATGCTCCATGCTCAGCATGGACTGAGATTCTCTCCCTTGGCCCCTCCCCCTACTCACACACACTCTCTCTCTAAAATAAAATAAATAAATAAAATCTTAAAAAAAAAGTGTAGAGTAGCAATGTCTCAATTATGATCTCTTGTTTCAAAATAAAAATAAGTAAAAAATAAGAAAACCATAAAAATGTGCAAATTTGTCTTTCTAATACATCTAGTATTGGTGACATATTTTCAGTAAGACAACATTGTTTGTCAAAACTTATTAACTTTGTCAACTTGATTTTTTTTAATTTTTAATGCTTTATTCAGTGATTAAAATCATATACATTTAACATAAATCATACAATATCAGTAATCAGGTCAAATATTCTTTGCTTTCTTACTTTCTGTCAGGAGTTATTTTACCTGGTTACGCTTATATAAAATCTCACTGCTTCTGACATCTATGCGCACTGTACTAATGGATTCATATTACCAATGTACATATTAAATTCACATGGTATCTGCTCACTGGAGAAAAATAGTGCACATAAATCAAAAGACCTTTTTTAATATAAGACAGTAATTTTGTGAGATACATATAATCTTTTTTTTTTCTGTAGGTAGAACTATATCTAGACATCTGTTCTGCAAATTATGTTTCCAAAGCTTACAACCGAGCTGTCACATTTCAGAACGGCGGGGCACCCACAGTGTCTACTTGTTTTATTATTGTAGACCATCTTTTAACAATAAATGTACAACATTTGTATCACTTAAAACTGGAGCCAGCTAGGAGTCACAGAAACTATATCTGTACCTTGATTACCCTGAAACAATTAAATCAGTTTTTAAAGTTTCTCCAATATTAACAAGGTTTTAAAGCATACTTCATGGACTTCTTTATAAATTATAGCAGTTCATACATGTGATAAAACAAGATTTCACGTCTTCCTTTTTTTCTTTATACTCACTATTCACAGTGAAACAGGTGCACTTTTTTTTTTTAAGATTTTATTTATTTATTTGACAGAGAGGAGAGAGATCACAAGCAGGCAGAGAAGCAGGCAGAGAGAGAGGGGGAAGCAGGCTCCCTTCTGAGCAGAGAGCCCTATGCGGGGCTCGATCCCAAGACCCTGAGATCATGACCTGAGCCGAAGGCAGAGGCTTAACCCACTGAGCCACCCAGGTGCTCATAACAGGTGCACTTTTAAAAATCTTTTTTTTCTTTTTCTTTTTCTTGACTTTTTCCCCCAGAGCTTGGAGGATGCTGAATGAACCACAACATCACTAGGTATTACAGGTAAAAAAAAAATCTGCCTTAAGTATTACAACCTAGCAGTGTCTGATAGATTAGAGTGGGCTAGCCACTACTTAGCATCATTTCAATCCCTTTGACAGCTAACAAGTGTACTGACAGAGAAAAATCCAGGGACTTGTTGCTAGATATTAATGCTTATTTGCAAGTGTGTATGTTTATAACTTTGTATTTTGATTCTCTTTTAAGAAGTTTAATCTTAGAATACAGTTTCTTTCCTCTTCCACTATTTGAAATCTTAGCTAAAAAGCTAATTTGAAGTATAATGTAATTGATTAATAAAATTATATAAGATATAGTCTTTAAAAATCTAACAATCTGAGTATTCATGTTAATTTTATTGTTTTTTAAAGATTATTTTAAAGTTGATTTTCTTGATCTCTTGGTTTTATGTTTGATTAAGAGCTATAACCATAACACTTTTATAACAAGCTTAGCTGAAGAAAATATTTATGTTGTTCAACATACTTTTAGATATCTGATTTGAGAAACACTAAGATTCTACTGATAGAATAAGTAGATTTTCAAGGTGTCCCTCAATTATGAGAAAATTTTTTTTAAGATTTATTTATTTATTGGGGTGCCTGGGTGGCTCAGTGGGTTAAAGCCTCTGCTTTCAGCTCAGGTCATGATCTCAGGGTCCTGGGATCTAGGCCCGCATCAGGCTCTCTGCTCAGCAGGGAGCCTGCTTCCCCCTCTCTCTCTGCCTGCCTCTCTGCCTACTTGTGATCTCTCTGTCAAATAAATAAATAAAATCTTTAAAAAAAGATTTACTTATTTATTTGAGAGAGAGAGAGAGTGTGTGTGTATGTGTGAGGGCACAGAAAGTGAAGGAAAAATCTGGAGCAGACTCCCCACTGAGTACGGAGCCCAGGGAGGGCCTTGATCTTACTACCCATGAGATCATGACCTGCGCTGAAATTGCAAGTTGGATGCTTAATTGACTGAGCCACTTAAGTACCCTGGCATGGAATTTAAATAAGAATATACAACTAAGCAGAATTACTAGAGTTTGATAAATGACTCTTCCATGCTAAGGTTACAAACCTTGCCTTACAGTAGAGGATTTCTTTCCAGTTTTAGGTCTGGGTGAGTAAAACTGATGTTACCCAGTTACAAAGTTGGAGTCAGAGGAAGATAATTTTTTTTTTAATTTTATTTATTTATTTGTCAGAGAGAGAGAGAGAGCACAAGCAGGGGAGCAGCAGGCAGAGGGAGAGGGAGAAGAAGTCCAATATGGGACTCGATCCCAGGACCCTGGGATCATGACCTGAGCCAAAGACAGAAGCTTATCCACCTGAGCCACCCAGGCATCCCCAGAGGAAGATCATTTTTAAAAAGAGACTACACAGAAATCTCAGACTGATAAATCATAAGTTCCCACTATAGTGAATAAAATACATATTTTAAACAAGAATCATTGAAGGAACATGAGCTGTATGATGGTAAATTGGCTACTGTCAAAATACCTAAAATCTGGCTGACCCTGATAAAAAGAGAATACATATTAAATTGGGTTTTTGTTTGTTTGTTTGCTTGCTTGCTTGTTTTTACCATCTCAGATCAACAATGTTAATATGGGAAAATTAGAAAAATATAAAAGATGAAGTAGTGAAAGCTCTCCTTGGTTATACTACATAAAAATAAAATATATATATATTGAAATGATATATATTGAAATGAAGGTCCATCCAAACTTAGCAAGTATGTTTTCTTTCTTTACTATAAGTATTTTATAGTTCTTATGTACATATTCAGAAGAAGTTATGATATGTCCCCAAAATAAAATTTACATTGTGTCAACTCATTATTCTTGAGCTAAAAATTCAAGAAAGCCATGTGGTTTTTTTAAAATATTTTATTTATTTATTTGAGAGAAAGAGGGTGCACAGGAGCAGGGGGAGGAGCTGAGGGAGAAGCAGACTTCCCACTGAGCAGGGAACCTGATGTGGGGTTTGATCCCAGACCTGGGGATCATACCCTGAGGCAGACATTTAACTGACTGAGCCACCCAAGAAAGCCATATTTTCATCTAGAAGGAGAAAGCAGACTTAATGCCCAGCATCTTCAAACATTACTGCTTACAGTTATTCAGCTTAAGGTCCTTATCCTACGTTACTACTCACAACTATTCAGTTTAAGGTCCATATCCTACAGTTCCCTGAACCGATTTAATACTTTTTATCAGAATGTGCTGAAGATTGCAATAAAAATCTATTACTCCATAATGAAAAAAATGGAACAAATTGAAAAATTATTGTCATCAACAAAAGAGTTAATTAATGTATAAAAAGGTAAAAGAAAGGTCATTGGATTGAGAATTGAAGTAATTATTTTGCTGCAAACCAGAAACATTTCTAAAAAAGGATAAAGTAAACCATTTAATAATAATTAAAAAAACACAAAGATCATGGCCATGACAAATGTAAGTGATAACAACAAGCTAGGATGATCATTAATACCAAAGAAATATTTGTTACCCTCAAACAGACTATGAAACAGTATCATGAGGTTTTTTTATTAAAATATTTTATTTATTTATTTGAGAAAGCGAGCACAAGCAGAGAGAGCAGCAGAGGGAGAGGGAGAAGCAGGCTCCTTGCTGAGCAGGGAGCCCAATGTGGGGCTCAATCCTAGACCCTGGGATCATGACCTGAGCTGAAAGCAGATGCTTAACGACTGAGCAACTCAGGCATCCTCATGAGGTTTAATATGCATGTAATTGAAGTCTGGGAAGGAGGGGTGACAGAAAAGGACAGATAGAATATTAAAAAAAAATAATAGCCCTTTTTTCATCTGGCATGAAAGGAACTTAGAAGTAACTACTTCATTCTAAAAAGTAAAAACTAAACAAACTGAAAAATTAACAATTCTTAGATCTGACAGAGAAGTGAATTTACGGGGTAACTGCAGCCCTCAAAATTGGTGGATAAAGGCAGACAGACTGAGAAAATCCATTATATATGAGAGAAAAAGCATGGGGATCAGAAAAAACTTCTGTAGGAACTACAGACTGAGTATGAAAACCTAAAGAGTAACTGTACTAAGGAAAAAAGAGAAATGACACAAATTACTAATTTCAGAAATAAAGAAGGGAACATCACTACAGATCCTTTAGACATTAATATGGTAATAAAAGAATATTAAGATTCGGGCTCCTGGGTGGCTCAGTGGGTTAAAGCCTCTGCCTTCGGCTCAGGTCATGATCTCAGGGTCCTGGGATCAAGCCCCACATCTGGCTTTCTGCTCAGCAGGGAGCCTGCTTCCCCGTTCTCTCTGCCTGCCTCTCTGCCTACTTGTGATCTCTCTCCTCTCTGTCAAATAAATAAATAAAAAATCTTTTTTAAAAAAAAGGAAAAAAAAGAATATTAAGATCAACTCTATTTGATAACCTAGATTAAATAGACCAGTCCTTTGAAAGACACGATCTGCTAAAACTCACACAAGAAGTAATGAGAATGCAAATAAGCTTATATGTAATTAATAACCTTCCAAAACAGAAAGTACCAGGCCCAGAGGTGAATTCACTGGTGAATTCTACCAAACATTTAAGGAAATAATTATGCCAATTCTATACAATCTCTTGTATAGATATAAGCAGAGAGAATACCATTTAACTCATTTATGAGACTAGCATTACCCTAACACTAAAGCCAGACAAAGACATTACAGGAAAAAAAAACATTTTTCAAGAACAAAGATGTAAAATTCTCAATGAAATATTAGTAAATCTAATCCAACAATGATAAAAATAATTATACACCATAGCCAAGTGGAATGTATCCTAGGTATACAAGGCTGGTTCAACATTTAAAAATCAATTAATGTAATCCATCACCTATGAACAACAAGGCAGTGGAGAGATCATATCAAAAGAAAAAGAAAAAAGCATTTGATAAAATCCAAATTCTATTCATGATAAAAACTCAGCAAAGAATAGAGAACTTCCACAATATGATAAAGAACATCTACAAAAACCTACAGCTAACATAATGTTTAATAATGAAACACTTGAAGATTCCCTTTTAAGATTAGAAATAATGCAAGAATGTTCCCTGTCGGGGTACCTGGGTGGTTCAGTTGGTTAAGCATTTGCCTTTGGCTCAGGTCATGAACCAGGGTCCTGGGATCAAGCCCTCCATAGGGCTCTTAGCTCAGTGGGGAGCCTACTTTTCCCTCTTCCTCTACCGCTCTCCCTGCTTGTGCTCACTCTTTCTTTCTCTCTCTCTGTCAAATAAATAAATAAAATCCTAAAAAAAAAGTATGTTTCCTCTTGCCACAGATTTCAACATTGTACTCAACTTCTACCTAAAATAGTAAGAAAGAAAAAAGTAAAAATGCACAGATTGGGAAGGAAGTAATAAAATTGTGCTCATTTGTAGGTGACGTGATTAACAATCAAGAAAATCCAAGAAAAAAAATTTGACAGAACAGTCCTAGAATTAGTAAGTGATTATGTTAATATTGCAAGATATAAGGTTAATATACAAAAATCAATCACTTTCATATATGCCAACAATAAACAAGGAGAATTTGAAATTTAAAGCACATTACCATTTACATTAGAACTCCCATAAATAAAATGCTTAGGTATAAATTTAACAAAATACGTACAAGATCTACATGAGGAAAATTAAAAAACTCTGATGAAGGATATCAAAAAAGAGCTACATAAAAGGATAGATATCCATGCTCTAGAAAAGAAGAGTCAACATTATCAAACTATCAGTTCCTCTCAACTTGATTTATACATTCAATACAATTCCAATAAAAATCCAAGCAAGTTGTTTTGTAGATATTGATAAACTGATTCTAAAATTTATTACGGAGAGGCAAAAGACCCAACACAATATTGAAGGAGAAGAATAAAGCTGGAGAATGAAATACCCAACTTACTTCAAGGCTTACTATAAAGCTACAGTAATCAAGGCAGTGTGATATGGTAAAAAAAATAGATAAATAGATTAATTCAGCAGAATACATAGCTCAGATATAGACTCATGTAAATATGGTCAAATGACTTTTTAACAAAGGAGCAAAAGCAATACAATAGAACAAAGATAATCTTTTCAACAAATAATGCTGGAACGACTAAACATCCACATGCGAAAAAAAAAAAAAATAATTTATACATGTGCCTTATAACATTCACAAAGAATTAACTCAAAATAGATAATAGACCTAAATGTTAAACCCAAAACTATGAAGCTCCTAAAAGATAAGATAGGAAAAATTCTAGGTGACCTTGTGTGTGACAATGACTTTATAGAAGCAATGTGAAAGGCATGATCTATGAAAGATAGGATAACCTACAGTTCTGCTCTGTGAAAGATAAAGTCAAGAGATGAGAAGACACAGGTTATCAGAAAATGTTTAGAAAATAAATATCTGAGAAAGGACTGTTATATAAAGAACACTTAAAAGTCAACAATAAGAGAACAACCATTTAAAGTATGGACAAGAAACACCTGGGTGGCTCAGTCGGTTAAGCGTCTGAGTTCAGATCATGAGATTGAGTGCCACCTTGGGCTCCCTGCTCCGCAGGGAGTCTGCTTCTGCTTCTGCCCCTCCCCCCACTTGTGCTTTCTCTCTCTCTCTCTCTCTCTCTCTCTTTCCCTCTCAAATAAATAAAATCTTTAAAAAAAAAGTATGGCAAAAGACCTGAGCAGAAACCTCATCAGAGAGAGAGAGAGTGAGAGAGATGGCAAACTAGGCATATAAAAAGATGTCCATCATCCTATGTTATTAGAGACTTGCAAATTAAAACAACAATGAGACCACTATACACTTAATAAAACAGCTGAAATCCGAAATGCTTAGGAACAACAAATACTGGGGATGATGTGGAATATTAAGAACTCTCATTCATTACTGGTAGAATTGCAAAATAGCATAATCACATTGGAAGACAGTTTGGAAGTTTCTTATAAAACTAAACATACACTTTACCATATGACCCAGTAATTGTATTCCTTGGTATTTACCCAAATGAACTGAAAATTTATATCCACAGAAAGATGTGCATATGGATATTTATAGCTGCTTTATTCATATTTGCCAAAACCCAGAAGTAACCAAGATATCTTTCAGTAGTTAAATGGGTAAGTAAACGGCTGTACATCCAGACAATGGAATATTATTTAGTGTTGAGAAAAAAACAAGTGATCAAGCTATGAAAGAGCATGGAGGAAAGTTAAATGTGTATTACTAAATGCAAGAAGCCAATCTGAAAAGGCTACATATTGTATGATACCAACTATATGACATTCTGGGAAGTGAAAAATATGGAAACAATAAAAAAAGATAAGTGGTTGCTATGACTGGGGAGAGGGAGGGATGGACAGACAAAGTACAGAAGATTTTGAGGGCAGTGAAACTATTCTGAAAGGACATCCATGGATACATGTTATTATACATTTGTCAAAACCCTCAGAATGTACAGCACCAAGAGAGAACCCTAATTAAATTATAGATTTTGGATAATGTTGTGTCAATAATATGTTATTTATTTAAAAAATCTACACTATGGTTCAAAATGTCAATATTGAGGAGGTTGTGCATGTTTGGGGACAGGAGATATATGGGAACTCTTTGCAATTTCTGTGCCATTTTGCTGTGAATCTAAAACTATTCTAAAATTAATGTTTATTAATTTAAAACATAATATCTAATAGTTTTCATAATATGATAAATAGTAGAAATCCAGCAAACCCCAAGCAGGATAAAGACAAAGTAAATCTCACCTATGTAAGTCTTAATCAAAATATCAAAAATAAAGAGAAATTAAAAATTAGAGAAATGAAAAAATAAAGAGAAATTAAAAAAAATAGTGCGGGTAGGGACTCTATACATTGAGAGGAATAAAGATTAAGAAGTGGCTGATTTTTGGGGCGCCTGGGTGGCTCAGTGGGTTAAAGCCTCTGCCTTCAGCTCAGGTCACGATCTCAGGGTCCTGGGATTGAGCCCCACATCGGGCTCTCTGCTCAGCAGGGAGCCTGCTTCGCCCTTCTCTCTGCCTGCCTCTCTGCCTACTTGTGATCTCTCTCTCTGTGTCAAATAAATAAATAAAATATTAAAAAAAAAAGAAGTGGCTGATTTTGACCAGAAAAATAGAGGCCAGAATATTTTTTTATCAAAAAAAGAAAAATATTTGCAAATTGAGAAATAATTTAAGATACTTAGAGACACAAAAAAGCTGTTAGACTTGATCACTGGCAAACATGCGCTACTAGAAATGCTAAAGAAAATTCTTTGGACTGAAGGGAATAATTATAAGCAGAAAGGAAATAATTATAAGTAGAAATTGGAAACTGAGGGAATGGAAGGAAGAACACTGTAAATGGGCAAATATAAACATTCATTTTGAGTCCTTTCCAAATTTATTGAAAAGTCATTTTAATTTACTAGGTAAAAATTTTAAAAAAGATATTGAGTTTATAATATATGTAGAAGTGAAATATATGACAAAAGAATACAAAGTGGTAAATGAAAATATACTGTCATAAAGTTGTTAACAATATACATGACACAATATGATAGTGTTTCGAAGCAAACTATATTAAGTTAAGGATGTATAATGTGAATCATTCAGAAAATTCTAAAGAAATAAAGCAAAGATGCATAGGTAATATATCAATGATAATGATAAAATGGAAAACTAAAAACAAGAACAGAAATACCGAGTTTAATAAATGCAGGAAAAAGAACAAAAAAATAAGAAAACATAAAGTTAATAAGATCGTAGACTTAAACTATCACACCAGTAGTTCCTTCCTTTCTCCCCTCTTCCGTTTCTCATTCCCTCCCTTTCTACTCGCTTCTTTCCTTTTTGGCATTCTATTATTTGATATCCTGCTTTCCTCTTAATTAGCTTTTCTTTTTTTCCCCTAACTTGTATTATTGCTTTATTTTCCTTTTCCCTTTTCTACTGTAATTCTGTTAAATATTCATGGAAGGAGCATTTGTGATTACCTTTCAGTCTCCCATCTTTACCTGAAATTATAGATAATACACATTTATTGATTCTTCACCATGCTCTGTCATGCAAATTTTAGATAAAATGAAAGCCAGGAACAGATTTTTTTATAGTAAGAAATGTTTAAATTATAACCTATAAGCAATAGAGATTAGGATTTTGGCAGGTCTCTTTTCGAAGTCTACTATCCAACTTTATAACATTATTGGGAATACTAGCTATTTCTTCTTTAGAGAATTTTTGATATTTTTGGATTTTAAAAATAACATAATCAACTGCAATATAATTTAGAAAGATGAAGCGATTTTGATTTATGCATCTCCTACTATAGAGTATCTTGATTGCTCATGAATGAAATAAACATTAATTTATGCTGGCATTTTAGCTACAAAACAAATGACATTCACCATTCTGATCTAAGCCTTAGTGAGAGAACTGTGAAGTATGCATTTCTCATGTAATAGTCAAAACTTTTATTTCTTCCTAGAGCTCTACTTGTTTCATAATTTTTCTTGAAATAAAACCAATGGAACAAATTTATAAAGTACAATGTGTAGGATCCAATTCAAGAAACATGTTAAACTTTATTTGAGTAGTATTAAACTAAACCCTGTAGGATTCCAAAGAAAGCCCATTTCAAAACCTATAGAAAATTTAAATGTTCTTCCATAAACTTTCAGCAAATAGCATGTTCACAGCTTAGTTTAAAATAAATTTTCAATAAATACATATAGATTTATTCAAATCAATTTCAAGTGCATTGGCTACCTGCTAAATATTGTACCAGACTACAGAGCAGGTTTGGCAAACATTTTTTATTGGAAAAGGACAGATAGTAAGTATTTTAGAGTTTGTTAGTCTTACTTTCTTTGTCTCAATTACTCAATTCTACCATTGCAGTGGGGAACAATGAACCAACGATATATAAATAAATGGGTGTCGTTGTTGTTGTTTTCCCAATAAAACAAAAAAAGGTGTCGGGCTGGATTTGGCCCACAAGGCCTGCTGCTCTAGAAGAAACAAAATGGATTAGACATGGTGACTAGATCAGTATGTATAGACATGGTCATTATATTTATTTTCATATATTTGATATACCTTCTAAAAATATTAATTATTTTATTTAAAAGATACATGCACATAGTATATAAGCAAAACAACTACATATCAGCTAAAATCTCAATACCTAATAAATAAATAAAGTAATAACTTTATGATATTAGTTAAACATGATTCAATATATATTCTCTATATATGTTCATTTGGGTAAGTGGATAGATATTGAGAAAAAATTATATTCTATTTAAAAATAGAATCTGGGAAGATGATGAAGTTGGATGACCCTAAGCTTGCCTCATTCCATGGATACAACCAGAGAACACTCGCATCAGTGTAAATAACCCAGAAAAGGACCCAAAGATTGGCAGAACAAACTCCACAACTAAAGGTATAGAAGAGGCCACATCAAAGAGGTAGGAAGAGCAGAGACATAGTAGGGAGCTAAAAGGTCCCTAGACTTCGATGGTCAGGAAGGAGCTGAGGGTGCAGAGAAGGGTGAGAAAGACTATCACCCAGGGTGTCATCACAGGGAAGACAAATTTCCCAAACATTTGGCATTGAAAGCAAGAGAGGGGCTGAATTTTGTGAATTCTTATATCCAGCAGGACTTAAAATCTGGAGTTTTAAAAATCAGGGAGCTCTGCTTTGGGAGAGCATGGTGAGGGCCTGAGGAAGCTGAGTCTCTGTCTTTAAAGAGACAACACGACAAACAATAGCTCATATGGGTACAGCGTAGAAGCAACAGTTTGAAAGATGCCTGAGGCATACAGGAGGGAGAGTTATTTACTCATCTCAGAGCATGTCCCTGAGAGGCAGGGATGAGACACCTCCAGGAACGAAGGAGCTGGCAGGTACCATTTCCTTCTTCTGCTCCCCCTCATAAACACAGGGCCTGGTGCTCACACTTACTAGGTAACTTGCTTTTATCAAGGCCCACTCACCCATGCTTTATCAGATCCACCCTTTCCAGTCACGCTTGCCTTGATTCTAATGCTATGGGTCCCCTCTCTGAGAAAACCAATAGAAGGTCTTACTCCATATAGGTTTTACAGGGCCTTGGTTCTGGAATGGTGCTGGTCACCTCCTGGGGAGGACACATCCACGTTTTAAAACTGCACTCCCACCTACACGTGTTGTGCAGAATGGCCCCAACTGGCCTCAGTCTCTACAGCAGCTGCACATCCGCTATGGAAGACGATAGGCACCATATTGTTAAAAGTGCATGCCCCACCCACTACCTTCAAGACGAAGAGACTTTCCTGAGTCACAGAAAGTTAGACATATGGAGGAGACAGAGGAAAAAGTCTCAAGGAATAAGACAAACAACAGCAAGAGATTGAAGTGAAATCAGTAAAAGTTCTATGCCTGATAGAGAATTTATTTTTATTAATTTTTTAAAAATAAATCATTATTTTTTTCAATTTTGTTGCCTTTTTTTTTACCTTTCTTTTTTATTGCCTTTGTTTTGTAAAGTTTTTATTTAGATTAGTTAGGTAACATACAGTGTAATGGTAATTTCATGTGTGTGATATAGTGATTCAACACCTGCGTGCGATACCTGGTGCTCAACACAACAAGTGTCCTCCTTAATGCCCATTACATGTTTCACTCATTACCCCTCCACCCTCTGCTCTGGCAACCATCAATTTGTTCTCTATGGTTAAGAGTCTGTTTCTCAGTTTGTCTCTTTCTCTCTGTTTTTACCCTTTACTCATTTCTTTTGCTTCTTAAATTCCACTTTTGAGTGAATTCATATAGTATTTGTGTTTCTCTGACTGACTTATTTCACTCAGCATAATACTTTCTAGCTGCATCCATGCCATTACAAATGGCAAGATTTCATTCTTTTTTATGGTTGAGTAATAGTCCATTGTGTATATATACAATGCACTGCTTCCACATCTTGACCATTGTAAATAATGCTGCTATAAATATAGGGGTGCATGTATCCCTTTGAATTAGTGTTTTTACTGGATTATAGGGTAGTTCCACTTTTAACTTATTGAGGAACATCCACACTGTTTTCCACAGGGCTGTACCAGTTTGCATCCCCACCAACAGTGTAAAAAGATTCCTTTTTCCCCTTACCAGCACCTTTTGTTCTTTCCTCCGTTTTTTATTTTAACCATTCTGACAGATGTGAGGTGATATCTCATGATAGTTTTGATTTGCATTTCCCTGATAATGGGGTTGTTGAGCAGTTTTTCATGTGATTCTTGGCCATCTGTATGTCTTCTTTGGAGAGATGCTTGTTGATGTCTTCTGCCCATGTTTTTATTTTTATTTTTATTTTTTAAAGAATTTATTCATTTATTTGACAGAGAGAAAGAAATTACAAGTAGGCAGAGAGGCAGGCAGAGAGAGAGGGGGAAGCAGACTCCCTGCTTGAGCAGAGAGCCTGATGTGGGGCTCGATCCCAGGACCCTGAGATCATGACCTGAGCCGAAGGCAGAGGCTTAAACCACTGAGCCACCCAGGCACCCCTTCTGCCCATGTTTTAATTGAATTATTTATTTTTTAAATATCAAGCTTTCTAAGTTTATTATAGATTTTGGATACTAACCTTCTATCAGATATGTCATTTATAAATATCTTCTCTCATTCTGTAGGTTGCCTTTTAGTTTTATTGATTGTTTCTTCTGCTGAGCAGAAGCTTTTTATTTTGATGAAGTCCCAATAGTTTATTTTTGCCTTTGTTTCCCTTGCCTCAGGAGACATATCTAGAAAAATGTTACTACAACTAATGTCAAAGAGGTCACTACCTGTATTCTCTTCAAGGACATTTATGGTTTCAGGTCTCAAATTTAGGTCTTTCATTCATTTTGAGTTTATTTTTGTGTTTGGTGTAGTTTCATTCTTTTGCAGTTGCTGTCTAATTTTCTCAACACCATTTGTAGAAGAGATGATCTTTTTCCCATTAGATATTCTCTCCTGCTTTGTTGAAGGTTAATTGCCCATATAAGCATGAGTTTCTTCCCAGATTTTCTATTCTGTTCTGTTGATCTATATGTCCATTTTTGTACCAGTACCATACTGTTTTGATGACTACAGACTTGTAATATAACTCAAAGCCTGGAATTGTGATGCTTCCAGCTTTGCTCTTCTTTTTTCAATATTACTTTGGCCATTTGGGGACTTTTGTGGTTCCATACAAATTTTAGGATTGTTTGTTCTAGTTCTGTGAAAATGCTGTTGGCATTTTGATAGGAATTGCAATAAATGTGTAGGTCACTTTGGGTAATATAGACATGTTAACAATATGTATATTTAACAAGTTCCCATCCATAGATGAATGGATAAAGAAGATGTGATATATATACAATGGAATATTATTCAGTTACAAAAAAGAACAGAAATCTTGCCATTTGCAATGACAGGGATACAGCTATAGAGTATTATGTTAAGAGAAATAGGTCAATCAGAGAAGGAAAAATAGCATATGATTTCACTCATATGTGGAATTTAAGAAACAAAGCAAATGGACAAAGAAAAAGAGAGAGAGAGGCAAACCAGGAGAGAGACTCTTAACTATGGAGAACAAAATGATGGTTACTCGAGAGGAGGAGAGTGGGGGAATGGGTGAAATAGATGATGGGGATTAAAGAGTACGCTTATCATCATGAGCACTGAGTAAGGTATAGAATTGCCTAAACACTATATTGTACACCTGAAGCTAATATAACACTGTTACCTACAGTGGAACTAAAATTTTAAAAAATAAGCAATATATTATTTTCTTTATTTTAAAGAAGAAAATAATTAAAACCAAAGTTCTTTGTAAATTTCAAAAATTTGAAAATAATGAGGCTTCAATTTTTTTCTAAAGAGGAATTAAAAAGTTTTAGAATGTAAAGACTATACTTTTTCTTTTACTATTTTCAATTTTAAACAGTATCAATTAAATTTCTACTTTAAAAGAGTATGTAAAATAAAGGAATCTATTCTTCTAAGTGATAATATGTACAAAATTGATTTTCATTCAAAGATAGAAATAAAAAAACAACATTATAGAAAAATATATATTGCTGTGAAAACTTAAAAGTAAGATATTATTTTTGAATTAATATATCGGATGTGAGATAGACCTTAAAGGATGGATCATAATAATGGTAACAATTATATTGTATTTTATAGCCAAAAAGTAATTGTGGACTTTTTATTGTTGTGCACTTAAATGTCTAATTTAGGTAGATATGTTTGCAAGGACTATACTTGAAGCTGAGAGATCAATTTGAACAAAGGTAAGAAGCCAAGGATCTACAATGTATATTTGGAGAGTAAGTGAATTCTCTGACTTATTGAAACCACAGGCTAATTATTTTGGCTGAGAAAAACATTAGAATCCAAACTAGGAAATGTATGGAGTTTACATATTAGGTTTTAGGCTATGTGGAAATCAGATCTGTGTACAAGAATATTCATATAATAACTTCTATTTGGTAGGTTTGTTAGGGGGATCACGAAGGTTAGATAATAAATTAAAATATCAGTGCAGAACATTATAAGAAGGATTAAATTCTTGAATTAGTAGGAAAGAGAAAATTGAAATACAAAGTGCTTGTGGCAATATTCATTTGGTTTTTTATTTGCTACCTTTTTCAGGAAAAAGAAACTTCTTTCCTTTGATGCAGGTTTTCATCTCCATGTGATTCTTCCTTTATATCAATTCTTTCTGTCTCTTCTTGGCATTCAACCCCAACCCAATCTGAGCAATGGAAGTCTTTCTTTCCAAAAAGACCAAACTGGAGTTAATGGTTGCAGCCTCCTCTTAGTCTTCATGGATGTAATAATAATGATAATAATAACAATAAATGACAATATTTTTAATTGAACACTTACTGTGTGTGAGACATTCCAAGTGATTTATAAACACAAATTCATTCAGGCTTAAGTTGTTAGTGGGGATGGGAAGAAATGAGACATAGTTGGAGAAGTAAGATGCCTGGTGATATTAAGACCACAACTGGAGTTTCTTTTTTTTTTTTTTTTTTTTTTTTTTTTTTACAACTGGAGTTTCTATGGCCCTGTTTCCTGCATCTCATTCTTTTGATTCTGTCAATTTCCCAAATGTCTTTCTAGGTATGGGAGCCAATAATCCCATTTTTTTAAAGCTACTCTGAGATAGTTTGCTAATATTAGAAATAAAGATGTACCAACAAATACAGTTCTTGACTGGTTAGACATAAAAGCAAATAAGAAACAGAAATAAACAGATGGTGATTCTGCAGTTTGGAGTCATATTGACTGCAAAAAGGGGATTCACAGAGGACAGAGGAATGATTGGGCATCTATTGTAGGGGACAGTGACTTCAATTTTGAGAAGCCAGGAAGACATTTGTAGTATAAAGGGGATTACCTAATAAATGGAAAGAAAACCCAGAAAGTCAACCATTGCTGATTTTATGACTGCCACCTGCACAGTCTCTCAGGGTCCCTTTCTCAGGACCACGCTTGGTTTAATAACGTGTTTTCACAGTCTTGAATTTCTTAATAATTTTTTTTAAAGATTTTATTTATTTATTTGACAGAGGGATCACAAGTAGGCAGAGAGGCAGGCGGGGGGGGGGGGGGGAAGCAGGCTCCCCACTGAGCAGAGAGCCTGATGCGGGGCTTGATCCCAGGACCCTGAGATCATGACCTGGGCCGAAGGCAGAGGCTTTAACCCACTGAGCCACCCAGGTGCCCCAAATTTCTTTATAATTTTATCTTTGAACTTGTGGTTTTCCAATGGTACAATAGAGCTTATGTGTGAGCAGAAGAGATATGCATCAGATGCTTATCTGTCATTCCTTGATGTCCCATTTGCATGTAACATTCACCATGTCACATGAGCACAGGATTCTAGTAGTTGCATAATGTGTGGGAGTTCAATGAATCTGGAAGTAACAACAGGGAAAATGTGTTACATCAATAACTAATTAAACCCAAACACTGACAAACCCAAGGGACCATACTTTCTTTTTGAACCAGAACTTACTTTGAATGCAAAAAGAAGACAATGGCATCCTAAGAAATGCAAATGGCCTAGGAATGCTGTCTTATTCTTTTTCACTCATATTCCTCCCCTTGATTAGTCAACCAGCCAACCACTTATGCTGGCAATGATGACATGGAAGGAAATGGAAAGATAAAGCAACCCATGGCTTACTTTCCTTTAGTTTCTTCTTTAGTCATTAATAAACCAAAGATAGAAACTGTTGGCAGAATATGCATATATCAAGAAGTGAAAGAAAAACAATTGAATTAGTTTGTGCAGCATTCCCATTATTCTGGTAGGAACAAAATACATATGCATGAATGAGCTACAAAATATGAGTTGTGTCATTAGGTGATTCTGCACATTAGTTGAACACTCTTATATTTGCATATAAAACTAGAAATGTACAATATAAAGATGAATGGTAAAATTCATATTAATAATTTAACATTTTAACTTTTTTTACTCAGAACAATATTAAATTCAAATTAAAAACAGTATGTCAGGTCAAGGGAAAGACTGTAGAAGAAAGAAAAAGCTGTATGTTTTAGTACTTTCAGTGGCACTATTTTTCTGTTTTTTGAACAAAGGGCCCTGCATTTACATTTTGCACTGGGTCATGCAAATTGTGTAGCTGACCTTGAAGTCCATGCTAAAAAGAGTAAAACAAATATACACATGCCCTCTCCATTTGATGGAGTCACTTAGCTGCCCCAACCAAAATGGGTTTGATGAAATTAAGGCTAGGGAATGAAGTGGCAATAACACGATGATGGTGGGCAGTGAAATGGAGAGAGTGTGCAAATGTAAGTGGTAACCTGGATTCAAAGATCAGTGAACCATTTAAGGGAAACCAATGGTATATCACCTAGAAGCATACATGGCAAAGTTTTAAAGTAACTATACCCTCCATTCCTTGTATTTCAATGAAAGCATTTCCATGCCTATAAGGAATCAACCTTGGAGTAGCATTTCTGCCCTCCATTTCTGCCCTCCATTCCATCTATTACACTCCCCAACGAGAAGAATGATTTATCAGGTGTTAAGAATTCATCATCCATGTGCCCACTTCTCACTTTTGAGTAGAACACAGGTATTAAACATTGCTATTCTTATTTCTGTCTTTCTTTTCTCTGTGCCGTTGGCTACCCATAACATTCAAGCTTCCCTCTCTTGAATAAGGTAAGATTACCAGAGTAGCATCTGTTCCTACCAATAAGAAATCTTTAATAGGGTACCTAAATTCACAATTTGTAGCATGGATGTGTAGGTTCAAGTTTGCTCTGCAGCCCTGCATTTAAAGATTAAAAAGCCTGATATTTCAATTCCTTTTGGAGATTTTTATTTATTTTTGAGTGGTTTAAACTCATAAAAGATAGCTGGGATTAATTATTACTTGTAAGGAGATGATTGCCTTTAAACATTTTAAACATAGATATCAGAAGGTAAAGTATGAGTCAAATGTTATACAAGTAAGACAGGGTTTTTGGGAAAATATACAGGTATTACCACCTGAGCTGATTTCTATGTATTCACATTGGCTATTTAAATAGTAAGAGAGATAATAGATTTCAGAGAACTTTAGAACTGAGAAATTACTGCTATTATTGTTGAAGACTTTTTAAAGATTTAAAATATGTTTAAAGTTAATATTTTCATCAACTTTTCAATAAAATCAGACAATCTAACACCAGTTATGGGGAATGGGAGAAGTGGAAATGTGGGAAGATAGTGGAAACACCCTCCTCCCTATCTTCAAACCGCCTGAGTATATGATTACTACATTAGTTACTAGCAGTTTGAAAAGAAGGAATGAAGGATAAGCAAGATGCCCAATACTACCATCCATCAATCATCATCTCTCTTCACCACAAAAGGCAGTTTTAGAAAAGTACTAGGAAGAGCTCACAAGAAACAAGTGAAGTGTTGGTATAGCAGAAATGTTTGGATCAGCTATCTATTATCATCCATATTATTATACACAATTTTTATTAGAAGTCATTTGTACAAGATTTTTTATAACACACTGATGTAAATAATACAAATTACATGATCACATGGCTTTGGAGTTTTAAAGATAAAAAAACACTGTAGAATATAAGGGTAGTGATTAATTATTAACAGACATTCAAAGCTAGAGAGAAGAGCTCTTTTAAAGATATTCTGCAAGAGGGGCGCCTGGGTAGCTCAGATCATGATCCCAGCGTCTTGGAATTGAGCCCCATATTGGGCTCCCTGCTCAGTGGGGAGCCTGCTTATCCCTCTCCATCTCCCCCTTGGCTTATGTTCCCTCTATCTCTGTCATAAATAAATAAAATCTTTAAAAAAAAGATATTCTGAAAGAGGTAAACTATTTCCCAAATGAACTTTTTGTTGTTGTTGTTGTTGTTTTTACAGAAACTATTTTCCTAGATCTGGATTTTAGGAAATATGTCAAATGCAGTCACATAAAACAGGGACCTCACAGCATGAAATACTGTTTTTCTGAGGCTAAGATTGCAATTTCTAAGCAGACACATCCTGTGTCTATGAAAAAATCAGTAGTAAGGCTAATTAAGGGAGATAAAATTGTGTGGTTATTACTTGCAAATATAGAAAAGGTCTTATAGGTACATTTTTTTTCCCCAGACACTAACATTGAAAACAATAGAGTCTAAATTTGGTATGAGTGGTTGTTTTAAGAATAAATATTTTTTTTAACCAGACCCATTCCAACCTCCTGACAGATAATTTTTGAAGCAAATCCAAATCTGTCAAAAAACAGTATTTATCTACATTTATGTCGGCTTTGGCAAGTATAAACTGTTTGAACATTGAGGCATAGTATTCATGAATTCGAAGCTTTTCTTATCCACAAACCATTAATGTAATGACTAGAGAGTAAGGTGAATTGTTAATTCTTTGTTCATTTATCATGTCTTTATGAACGTCTTAAAAGTATTTTAAGATAGCATCATTTCTTATGTTTAGTTGGAAAGCCTGCCAAAGTCTTTTTTTTTTTTTTTTTTTTAATGTGGGAAGCTTTGTGTGGGGATGAGTAAAATGTTAAAGTAACATATCAAAAAGAAACAAACAAAGAAGCAAAAAACCCTTGGTCCACCAAGGTGTTATTGCTAGTTTTATATGCAACCAGCCTTATATATTGTAGTAGTTAACCCTATCTAGGTTGAGATATTGAATTTTCATTTACAGTATACATGCTAGTAATAGTTGTTTATTGTTAAAATAGTTTTCATCTGACTGGTTTAGGAATTCTTGGGCTGAAAGATGAAGCAAATCACACAAGGTAAACCAAGTAAAATGGGGCTAATTGTCAGGTTTGAGAAAGCAACCTAAAACAAAGGCACTAACGTATGACCCCCTCTGTGTGCACAAGGCTGAACTTGCATGCCAAACCTGAATTAACATATCTGCAATAGGCCCAATACACACTGCCAAACAAGTTTATAACTAATTTTACATCCTTTAGAAAGAAGAATCTGTTAAGTCTTTGATCAATTCATGGAGATCAGACTTTTATCCTTGTACATATGATTATATCTCATTTGTGCCATATGTGAGTTTTGTCACACAGTTTAATTTAAACTTTTAGAGATGCTACACTCAGAAGAAGCACCCCATAATTCTGAATTTGTTTTCCATTTTCTTACATTGAAAAGATATACTTTTCATTTTTCTTTTTGGGGGGATTCCTTTTTAAGTTTGATATTTAATATCCACATATTTTCGAGTTGATTTCATCATTGATTTCTAAGTTAGTTAGTCCTTTTCTTTTGTGTGTGTGTGTGTCTCTATTTTATTTTATTTTTTTAATTAACACATAATGTATTATTTGCCCCAGGGTACATGTCTATGAATCATCGGGCTTACACATTTCACAGCACTTACCATAGCACATTTCCTCCCCAGTGTCCATAACCCAGCCACCCTATCCCTACCCACCCCTACCGCCCAGCCACCCTCAGTTTGTTTCGTGAATTTAGGAGTCTCTTATGGTTTGTCTCCTTCCTGATCCCATCTTGTTTCATTTCCCTCTCCCACCCCCCAAAACCCCCCACCCTGCCTCTCGAATTCTTCATATCAGAG
>CM052884.1:29001496-29038908 GCA_028534135.1 Potos flavus | reverse complement strand
TAAGATTTTAGGAATATTATCGAAAGCTCAAAATGAACATGGTCATGTTACAAAATGGGTGAAAGGAGTCATGAAATTATATGAAATTGAGTGAAACCTACCACTATGTCAGGAACTATAGGGACTGATGTGGGAAACAGAGGCAGAAGAAAAGTTATTAAATTTTCTTACTATTTAGAGCCCACTGACAAGTCCTTGAAACAGGCAGAGTGACATCCCTCTAGGGACTCAACTGCCTCCACCTTAATACTTTGCTAAGGGCAAAAGGCAATCCTAGCCTGACCTACCCCCACCCCAACCAGGATCCTGTAAGTCTGCTTTAACATATAAAAATTCCTTTGGAAATTTCCTCTATCTCTAAACCCTCCAAGATACATGCTGGCAATCATCCCCAAGCATATGGCCCGCCGATATATATATGAAGGGTCTCATGACTAGGGTTTATTAGACGATAATAAATGACCTTTTCCCAACAACAGCTAGCCCCTCAAGGTCCTGGAAACCTTGCTTCCAAAATTCCTTAGAGACTTACGCTATCCCTGACCCCCTCCCAACTTGCAAGTATATAATGGACCATTCCTCACAACCCCGGTGCAGCAGCGACTCTTCCTGCCCATGGATCTTGTCCCCATGCTTTAATAAACCACCATTTTGCACCAAAGATATCTCAAGAATTCTTTCTTGGCCGTTGGCTCCGGACTCTACCCCACCGAACCTCACCTATATTCTAAAACTTCATCAGGGACATTAACTATATCTATTTTAACATCCTTATTTATCAGTTATCAATGATAAAAGCAACTAATATTCACCAAATGTTTACTATGTTAACCTTTGTCCACATAGTACCAGTTTATGGCTATGTATTGGCATGATTCTGAAGAGCACCTTTTATCACTCTAAAAAGGATCTTCCCAGCTTGACAATAAGTTATATGCTTACTCTATTTCAAACACAGTTCTATGTGCCTAATATTACTATCTCAGTTAATCATTATTATAATATCTTGTGGTAGACACTAGTATTACCTCCATTTTAAAGATTTAAAAACTGAAGCCTAAACTTGAGAAGTTGGAGTGTCAAAGATAGATTTGTGTCAGACAGCATAACACTATAATCCCAGTTCCCAACTATTTGTCTTTTTGGAAGTTTAGAAATGAAACCTTGACTAGTTGGAACTTGATCCTTTCTGCAAGTTTAAGATTAAAGTAAAATTAAGTAAAATTACAATATGGAAAATGATCCACATTGTTGAGAGAAACAAGGTGGTCTTGGTATAGTTATACTGGCAGAAAGCCAAAAGCAGAAGGAAAGGAAGAGGCAGCCATGGAAAGTAATCAGATCTTCAGAGCTGAGAATATTTTTCTTAGGCTCATGTATTAGTTTGCTAATGCTGCCATAACAAAGTTCCACAGACTGGTGGCTTAAACAATAGAAATTAATCTTTTAACAATTCTGGAGGTTAGAACTCCGAGATCAAGTTGTTGGTATGGTTGGTTTCTTCTAAGACCTCTTTTCTTGTCTTACAGATGGCCATCTTCTGATTGTCTTCACCTGATGAGTCTGTATGTTTTCTGTTTCCTAATCTCTTTTTATAAGGACATTGGTCATGTTGGATTAGTGCTCACCCTAAAGATATGAAGGCTGGGACTTCCTATTCCATTATCTTACTAATTATACAAATTTGCAATTTACATCTAAGCCCTGTTTCAAGTGCATCCCATAAATTTTGAATTTGTTTTCCATTTTTCCTATATTGAAAATATATACTTTCCATTGTTCTTTTTTTTAATTCCTTTCTAAGTTTGCTATTTAATATCTACATATTTTGGAATTGATTTCAACATTGATTTCTAAGTGACTTAGTCCTTTTCTGGTTAAAGAACATACCTCTTTAAGATTTTAAGAATTCAATATATCTAAATATATTAAATTATGGCCAATAAATTGGTTGACTTTGGTGAGTATTCCATATGCATTTGAATACAGTATGAAATCTGTTGCTATTAGGTGGAGAGTTCTATAAATGTGAACTTTAAGTTGGTTGATACTATTAATCAAGTCCTGTTTCCATATAGACTTTTGTCTACATTTTCTATGAATTGCATTTTTATTGATCTAACAATCCTTGGTTTTAATCAGAATACCCAGGATATTTAACATTAATAGAATTAACAATATGATTAGGCACAAATTTTCAATTTTGCTGTTTAATTTTTCATTCACTCTGCTTCTGGTTTTTTTTCCTATTTTTCTATATAATTTTGAGTTTTATGATTGCATTTTATGACCATTACTTTTTAAAATTATTTTTCTGTAACTTATACCATGCGTGTTTACTTTATTAGAGGTAATCTTTTAAATAATATACCACTTTAGTTATAGGGTAAAAATCCTGCAGTGTATATCTTAATTTTCTCATTCTCATTCTCTTGTCATGCAATTTCCACATATATATTTAAACTCAAAATACATTATTACATTTGCATTAAAAATGAGAAAAATATTTTATATTACTCATGTTTTTGCCATTTTCATCGCTCTTTTTTCCCTTGTATAGACCTAAATTTCCATCTTTTCATCTATTATAGTTTTTAATCTGTTTGAAAATCTTCTTTGAAGATTGGATGTTTTTATTTTGTTTTATTTATTTAATGTAGGTCTCTGCTGGCAGTGGATTTTCTCAGCTTTTGGGTTTTTTTTTTAAAGTGTGTTTAAGGGGTGCCTGAGTGGCTCAGTGGGTTAAAGCCTCTGCCTTTGGCTCAGGTCATGATCTCAGAGTCCTGGGATCAAGCCCCGCATCGGGCTCTCTGCTCAGCAGGGAGCCTGCTTCCCCATCTCTCTCTGCCTGCCTCTCTGCCTGCTTGTGATCTCTCTCTCTCTGTCAAATAAATAAATAAAAAATCTTTAAAAAAATAAAAAATAAAAAATGAAGTGTGTTTAATTCTTCTACAGCTAAAATTCATAAGAAAATTTGGGTGTGTATAGAATTGTAAATTGACTTTTTTCCTCTGTCTCTCAGTGTTTAAAAAATATCAATCTGAGGCCCCTGGGTAGTTCAGCTAGTTAAATGTCCAACTCTTGATTTTGGCTTAAGTCATGATCTCCTGCTGTGAGATTGAGCCCTGCATCAGGCTCTGCCCAGAGCATGCAGCCTGCCTGGGATTCTCTCTCCCTCTCCCTCTGTCCCCCAGCCCTCACACGTGCAGAGTCTCTCGAAAAAAAAGTCAATCTATTATCTTCTGGTTTACACAGATTTTAACAAATCTAGAGTTCTTATATTTGTTCTTCTTTTTGTAAACCGTTCTTATTCTCTGGCTGATGGTGGATAAAAGGTTAATTAGACATTAATTCAGAGTCATTCTATAATAGTCCTTATTACTTAGTTTTCTCATTTATACGAAGTCACTTGACAACTCACTTCATATAATCATTAACAATGCTATTTTATACATTTGACTTAGTATAATTCATTTAATATTTCTTCATTAATATAACATTTTAGGATTTTTCTTCTTATTTAAAATATACTCAAAATGAGAAATTGCTTGCAACATGCCCATTCAGGAATCCCATATTTTCTAGTTAATAAATAAGTATTTGAAAAAATAATAAATCGATATTTGTAGGGGTGTCTGGGTGGCTTAGTTAGTTAAGCACTGGCTCTTGATTTCAGCTCAGGTCCTGATCTCAGAGTTGTGAGATCAAGCCCCATGTAAGGCTCTGTGCTGGGTCTCGAACCTTGTTTAAGATTCTCTCTCCCTCTCCTTCTGTCTGTTCTCCTTCAACTCTCTCTCTCTCTTTCTAAAAAAAAAAATAAATAAATAAATAATAAAAATAAGTTAAAATAAATTAATCAGTATTTGTAAAGCCAAATATAATGGAGGTTTGCAGAAGAGCACCTTCTAGGTGGGAAATAGTTGATGTCATTTCTAATATACTGTACTTCATGCTTTCTTGATTTTCTCCTGTTCCCTCCTAAATCTGGAATGTCCTTCCCATATTTGATTAAGAAATTCTTACAATTTTTTTAGCTGATTCTGCAAAATGGTTCTTGGTATTGATTCTTTACAGATATGCCACCCACATCCATGAAATTTTTTCTCATTTTTCAAAAAAGCTTTCCTGGACCACCCAAAGCAGAATTAATTATGCCTCCTTTTTGTTCCAGTAGTATTGACACCTTTATTTTATATGCAAAATGATATAAATAGCTCTTACTAGTGACTCAGACTTACATTCAGTATAATCTCAGATTTACACTTAATATACTCTCCAGAGTTGAAATGTTACATAGAATTTTATTTTTCTATTATTATCGAGTATCTAGAGAATAGTAGATGATGAAGAAAGTGCTTTTTGTTTTTTTCTTTTCTTTTCTTTTTAAATCATGGGTTGTTATTACAGTTAACCAATTTCTTCTTTACTTCATGCAAAAGAGATACATTTATTTCAAAAAAGTTTCTTCCTCCAATAGTGTTTCACTTTCACAAGCCTAGATATAAGGTTATTATATTCTGTGGATTGTTACATTCTGTTTTCATATAGTGAATTATTATGTCCTTATAAGCTAAAATGTATTCATAATAATAGTTATATTTTAATATACATTTCATGAATATATAATTACATCAAATCTGTGGAACTAAGGCAGAAACTATTTCCATGTTATTGATAAGAAAATTAAATATTTTACATTAAATTGACTTGAAACATTTACAAATGTTTGTGTGAATCCTACTTGACATTTCATACATTATTATTATTGTTATTATTATTATGTTATCTATAGCAGTTTAAAGTAAAATCACTAATAAAGTTTGTATGCAAATAACAACCTAAAGGCAAACTGTCACTTTTACTCCCCATTCAAGTTTTCCATTCATATCACAATTTTTATTGAATATTAATAAATATAAGCAATTTATTATTTGATTTTGATTGTGAAAAATATTTGATAATATTAGGAAATTATGTCATTCAAATATGCACATTTTATGCAAAATTTAAAACTATTAGTAAATCTTGAAAATCTGGAATTTAGTATGAAATAGAACTCTAGCTTGAATTTTAAAGTTAAAGACCATGTGATCAAATCAACTATTTGAAGGACAACTGATCAACAGCTTATTCATTCTAATGTAATCTCTTTTGTCTTTCATTCAAGAAGTCAAATCCTCAGTAATTATTATATATCTAACATCTGTAGAGATGTAAGGAATTTAAAATGGGAGAGAAAGGAACCTCTGTCAAATAAGTTACAAATTAGTAGAGATATTTAAAATTAACTATTGTGCAAGATATATTTCAATAAGGATCTTAACTGAGAACTGAGTTCTGAAGTAAAAGAATTTCTTCATCTGGAAGCATCAAAGAAGTTTCATTGAGAAGGCGTGTTTGAGCTCCACCTTGATGAGATAGAAGAGATCCACACATTTGAATATGTAACCATGAGACAGAAGAATAAATAAAAGCAGTTTATGACTCAAAGCAACAGGACCTAAAATCAAAAGGATTGATATAATGGAAAAATAATGAGTTTAGGAAACATGTTTGTAACCAGTTTTCATAATCTGGAGTAAATGACTTAGTTTTTAATTTTAGTTTACATAATCTGGAATAAATTATTCTATATGAAGAATGCATTGTTATGAGGGTTAAACATGATAATTTATATAAATTACATTGTGGATGATAGGTGCTTAGTAGAAGATAGTTCCCTAAAGAGTGCATTCATAAAGGCAACAACACTGTCCTTAAAAAAAGAGAACCTGCTATAATACATAGTTTCTCCTTACATGACTTCCTCCACCTCCTTGCCGTCCACTGTGCGTCTTCACCCTTCTTTTCTCAATCCTTTCTGCTTTCATCATTTATGATTTTCAAATGAAAGGCTCAAACCTAATCCTTCCTGATTTTCTCAACTGATTTATTATGTAGAAGTTATTTTTATCAACTCAGTGAATAGGAGGGAACTTCTGATCCTTCATCATGTTTTTGAAAAGCAAGATACATGCTGGTAAGAACTTGTTGATTGTATATGGCATTGCTTTGAAAGGAAAAGAAACATCACATATTCAACATTTTCCATCTAAAAAAAAAAAAAAAGAAACCAGAACAGTGTATCATACTTATTTCTTATCCAATCAACTAATCAGTGCTTTTCTCTTTTTCTGTATACTTAAATTCTCTTTTCAGATTTAGTTTGAAAACAACCTCTACTGCTATATTAAGAAAGGAAGGTTTTCAAACTGACTTTGCAGCATACTGAGGAATTGAATTACATAGAAAAGCTGCACGAAACATTTCACATGCTTCTAAATATAGATACCCTTTTAAATTAGAGACTCATCTTTGTCCTTGAATATACTGCAGCACTTCAAGTGGAACAAAAGTTTACAAGAAAACCAATTTTTGCCTTCCCAAAATAGATTTATGGCACAGGCTCAAAGTTAACATTTCACAGAAGTCCATTTTTAACGTTTGCATCTTTTATTTTAAAGAATGGTAATCTTCAAGATATTAATTCATTGCATTTTATCTTAGATGTTTATATAAAGATTAACTGGAAGGGATGCCTGATAGAAATTCATACCTGATAACTGGAGTATAATTTTTATATTTGGTAATCAAGTCTTCTTTTGTTCTATAGTTCTTATGTTGTTTTAACTCACAAAATAGGAGTAATAAATATGACTATTATATTTATTTTTAGAAGTTCCATAATGCTCATGCCACTAATCATTGCTTGAAAATATTTTAAGAATATTGGTATATTTTAAAATAATCATTCTAATCCATGAATTATTGAGTTCTTTGTATTTTTACATAATATATACCATTTAAAGAAAAAGTGGAGCAAAGTGATTTTGGTAAACAGACTAAATCAATAATTCATGAACATCTGCATAGTGATAGCTAAACTATTTACATGTCATGAAAACATTGAGGTGAAACCATAATAAGAAATTGTTAATTGTACCACATTACAAGATTTTATCAAGCTAAAAATGCTTTAACCTGCCTTTATTTGAAATTTACACTTAATTGCTAACCTAAGTTATTTCTTCCCAGCATCTGGTATTTTATTTGAAATAAATATAAGATGTATCATACGTTTGTCAAGACAATTGTGCCATCATAATCAGGTAAGAATAAATTATTCAAGGATAATCATTTATGTGTAAGGACCTTACACTACATATACACATAAGTAGAATAATTAAACATAGTTATTTTAGCCAAAGACTTTAATTTAGATCACTGTAACTCAGCACAATGGTTTTGTCTACTATTATCCTTTGACCCTTCGTACATTGCTTTCTGTGTTTCATTTTCCTCAACTGTAACATGTAGATAATAATCTACCAGATGAGATTGCTTTCTGGTTTAAGTGAGGAAATGTATCTAAATTGTGTGGCACAAGGAGTAGTTTCTGATTAGTTTAGTTTCTGATTAACAGGGAAGACAAATTAAAAGCAAACAAATCAAAAAAATAAATAAATAAAAGCAAACAAATCTTAGATGTTCAATATGTTAGATGATTAAATGCTTAGCATTTTTTCCTATATTAGCAAATAAGTTATGAATGAAAATAACACTAATCACTAATATTAGGGCCAATTCTTTGTTGTAAGTGGTTTTAATAGGGTGCATTTTGGTTTATGACGGTGGTATGATATGGCTGCCAAAATTGTCATCAAGCTATAGGATTTGTCTTCTAAAAACCATTAGTTATACATTCTGTAAATGGCAAGTTCTTTTAATTTTCTCACAATATCAAAATTTGAAAAATCTTGTCTTTCAAACTCAATTATATTATATATTTGTAAACATCTTATTTGGGATTAACTTTGAAAACCAGCTGTACAAAGCAGGGTGTTACTCAGCAAGGCCAAGGAGATGTCCGATAGCTTTACTTCTGCAACTACACATACTCAGCCTACCTTGAGCACCAGAGAAGAGAAAACCTGGTGTGTTACTTTCCTGATCATTTCTTACATTATTCATGCCAAGCAGAATTTGGAATAGAGGTTATTCTGAATGGTTTCAGTTATTTTGTTAAAGTCATCTCTACATTTTCAGGACAACTCTCTTAATCTAGTTGGATCTCTTTTTGAAAAATCAAGGGTCTAATTAAACAATCTAACTTAAGAGAACAACCTAAGTACCATTGCTTTCTTTTTCACCTATTTCTAGATAATGAATGACTTAATCAGTCTTCAGAGAATAATACATAAATGTAATACTATTTTAAAATGGTTCTCTATTATTAGCTTCTACTTGTTAGTAGAATTTGACCAATGGGGAGGTATTTTAATAGTGTTTTCATGAAGAATTAGTCCTTAGTTTAGTCTGCTATTTTCAGCCATTCTCTCCTTTACATATAATACATATTAATTTATTGTGTATTATTAATAATATAATAAATATTTATTAATATATTAATGTTCTAGATAGAGAATTTATATTTGTTGTGAGTCCTTTCAGTTTATAAATTGGAAACTCTTTGTGGACAAGTGTTCCCCACCTGCATCGTCTCAAGCATAATTCTTAAAAATCTCTTACATGAAGGCAATCCTACTTCCATCTTAGAGGAACTTGTCCCAAATCCTTGCAGATGCTCATTATTTCTAGGGACTAGTTGATTAAATGTGCTCTTTTATTGACTTGTGACAACTTGCAACATGTATGAACAAATTGCAGTTTATCTTTGTAAAAAGGGAGTTAAGCTGAATAACAGTACAAAAGTTCATAAACATACTTTTTAAAAAACCTAGTAAAATTTCCTAAATATGTCCTCACAATCATTACAACTTCTTCTATGAATTCAAAATAAAAATTGCATAGTGTTAGCCAGAGATGAGTTCCACAAGTCATATGATAAAAACTTCTTCTAGTCCTAAGTCAGTTTTCTGGCAAAAATGTATATTATTTGTTAAAATAACATGTACTTATGAAGGTTTGGGCTATCCAGATAGATATTTGTGTGCACTTGTATGCCAATATGACTATGTCAATAGATTTTACTAGAAAATGCCATTATTTTACATGTACTAACTTAACTGGGAAATTATAGATATGTAAAACTATTTGGTGTTTAATGACATATTTTACCAATATCATTATACCGAGTCAACATAGAGGATTGCTTTTTTATTTATTTGATTTTTGACATAACTGTCTTAGAGCATATCATCTTTCCTTATTAAATTGATGAACAATAAAGGACTAGGAGTAATAAGATACACTCAGAGACTTTAAAATTTTTTATGACATATTGTTCCAAATTTTCTTCATGTTTAAAAACTATCTCAAATAATCACAGTTTCTGCTCTTACTATATTTAGATGGATTGCTGATAGTTAAAAATCAATTTCATCTGCCATGATTATATTGTTAAGGTAGGGAGGATTAAGCTTCTCAAAATCAATTAGACCAGACACAGTCAAATTATTTACCAAATTCAGTCAGTCTATAGGCAACTTCATTTCAAAATCTGTCTTTATTCCTAAATCTCATGAGCAAATACCCCCCAAACATTATACATACATTTATTTGTTTGTTTATTATATTGCTATCAGAGTGCCCTGTTCAGATTTTTGGTTTATATTTTGCCTCACTCATGTGGACACGATTTCTGCGTTGTTAATATTTTTCAACCTCTTTCTACTTGGTCTGATTTGCTTCTTCCAGAATAAGCAACATATTTTCTGAAGTAAGGTTAGTATTCAAATTGTCGAAGTAGATTCCTTTACTGTCACAAATTTAGTGAGACCTTTAAATAATTTTCTTATATTAAATAAGAAAATCATATATGTTCTTTACTTTTAATCCAGTAACTCTACATATAAAAATTTATGCCAGCAAAATACTTGGAAAGTTAGACAAGAATTTTGTACACAATTTGTATACTAATATTACAATGGTAATAGGAAGTAAAAATTAATGATATACTTTTGTCAGTGATATTATATTAGGTGAAAAAATGATTTATATACATTTATGTCAATATATATAAATATATGTATTTATATATATAAAACTATATCAATTGTATATGTAAGTATGTTATTTGATTAGGTATGACAAGTGAAACTTAAACGTGGTTGGCTATAATTCTGTATGGTTAAATATATATATACATATATATAATATAAAATATATATATTTATAAGTATATATATTTCATGCTTTGAAGAAGGAAGACAGAAAGAAAGTTGGAACAAAATAAGTTTAACTTGGTTTTAACCTACGTATCATAGTAAGAAAATTGCATACTAAATCAAGGGTCTGCCTTAATTTTCTTTCCTTTCTCTTCTTAGGTAGATAAAAATGTCTGGGCTAGGAGGGAAGCTAAGATGGTGACATAATAGGAAGACCTAGGATTATCTCATCCCTGGGACTCAGCTAGATAACTATCAAATAATTTTGAATACCCAAGAAATTGACCTGAGGACTAACAGAAAAAAGCTCCACAACTAGAGGGAGAGAAGAAGCCACATTGAAAAAGGTAGGAAGTGCAGAGATGTGGTTTGGGAGAGAAATGGTTCATGGGTGCTGCAGAGGGGAGGAAGCCCTAGTCACGGAGAAAGGTGAGAGAGGCGGGAGCACACAGAGAATTCACAAAGGATAACACTTCCAAACTTTGGTGTGGAAAATGAAAGGGGCTGATTTTCATGTGTTTTTGAAATCAGAGGGGCTTGAAGACTGGAGTTTTACAGGTCAGACTTGGCTGGGATAGAGCACTGAGGACACTGTTCTATTCCCGGGTAGAAGGCAGTCAAGGAACCTGGGGGCAGGTGGTGTGATCTGAAGAATACCTAAGGCTCACAGGGAGAGATTGTTCACTCTTCTTAGAACACATCTGTAAGAGGTGGTATTCACAGAGATGCCTCTCTGGGGACAAAAGAGCTGGTGGATGCAATTCCCCTCCCCTGCCCTTCAGCCTAGAGGCAGAACCACTTACTGAGGGACTAACCTGAACACTGTCTGCCTAGCCTTCTTGCCCCAAGTCCCATGCCCCTGGACTCCTTGACTGTCTTTCTCAGGCAAACCTGCATCAGTCCCAGTGCAGGGACTAGAAGACCATTGCACGCCCCCGCCACACCAGGTCCCTAAAGTTTGGAGTTTTAAAAGTCAACAGCCTTGGCTGGGATACAGCCCAAAGTGCAATGCACTGCTCCTAACAGGCAAGCAACCTGGAGATAGACAGCATGAAAACAACAGCAGTTGGAAAAATGCCTGGGACACAAGCAAGGAGATTATTCACTCTTCTTGGAGTGCTTCCCTGAGAGCAGCAAGCATGGAGAACCCTCTCTGGGGACAATGGAGCTGGATGGAGTCATTTCCCTTCCCCACCTCTCAGCGTAAACCAGCTTCAGTAAACAGCAAGCACCAACACTGGCTGCCTAACCTGCTTATACCAAGTCCTAGTCCCCTGCACTCTGCCTGTACTGCCCTTCCCTGGCGGGTATGCTTCAGACCCAGTGCAGTGGGCCCCCCTCTCAGATCGCCAGCAGAAATGCCCTCCCACACCACATCTCCTGACAAGAGAGTTCTGCAAGTCTTCAGTTTTAGTGGAAGAAGCATCAGGTCTCATTTAACAAGTAGAGCAGAGCATACCTAGTTAAAACACACCACATGCTGGCCAAGTTCCAAACACTGCCCACTGCAGGCAAGGAGAGCTTGACTGGCCTGAAGGATAGAGCAGCCAAAACACAGCAGCAGAGTGCACACAGCACACACTAGAGACACTCCCCAAAGTGCCAGGTTCTGGACACTCTATGACCTCTTCATAAAGTCATTACTCTCAGGAACAGGAAACATAAACAAGGCTTTTCTAACACATAGAAGAAGTCAGAGACTTAGACAAACTGCCAACATGGAGGAACTCATCCTAAATGAAACAATGAGAAAAAGTCACAGCCACAGATCTAATCAAAATAGATATAAGTAACATGCCTGATGGAGAATTTAAAGCAACAATCATAAGGATACTCACTGGGCTTGAGAAAAGAATTGAAAACTTCTTAGGAGTTAAAAACATTAGAAATGAAAAATACAATAACTGAGGTTCGAAATAGATGAGATGTAATGACCACAAGGTTGGAAAAAGCAGAACAAATAAATGATATGAAAGATAAAATTATGGAAAATAATGAAGCCAAACAAAAGAGAAAAGAAGAATTATGGAACACAAGAATAGTCTTAGGGAATTCAGTGACTCCATCTAATGTAATAACATTTGTATCATAGGAGTCCCAGAAGAAGAGAGAGAAAGGGGGCAGAAAATTTATTTAAGGAAATGATAGCTTAAAACTTTCCCAATTTGGGGAAGCAAACAGATATCTAGAACCAGGAGGCAGAGAACTCCCAAAAAATAAATAAAAGCAGGCCAACACCAAGACATATTGTAAATAAATTTGAAAAATATAGTAATAGAGAAATAAGTCCTCAAAGCAGCAAACAAAAAAAGTCCCTAACTTACAAAGAAAGATTCATGAGGCTAGTGACAGATCTCTCAACAGAAGCCAGAAGAGAGTGGCATGATATTCAACGCAATGAATGGGAAAAATCTGAAGCCAAGAATATTCTATCCAGGAAGACTGGATTTTTTTTTGTTTTTGTTTTAACTGCAACTGACTTCTCTAGGCATTGATTTTCTATCCTGCTGGATTTTATTTCCTGTTTTATATTCAGTAGAATATAAAATCGGTTCACGGAAGTCAGTTGCAGTGCTATACACTAAAAATGAGACAGAAGAAAGAGAAATTAAGGAGTCAATCTCATTTACAATTGCACCTAAAACCATAAAATACCTAAGAATAAACCTAACCAAAGAGGTAAAGGATCTGTACTCAGGAAACTATAGAACACTCATGGAAGAAATGGAGGAAAACACAAAGAGATGGAAAAATGTTCCATGCCCATGGATTGAGAGGACAAATATTATTAAAATGGCCACACTACTTAGAGCAATTTGCATATTCAGTACAATCCCTATCAAAATACCATCAACTTTTTTCACAGAACTGGAACAAATAATCCTCAAATTTGTATGGAACCAGAAGAGACCCCAAATAGCCAAAGGAATGTTGAAAAAGAAAATCAAAACTGGTGGCATCACAATTCCTGGGCTTCAAACTCTATTATGAAGCTATAATCTTTAAGACAGTATGATACTGGCACAAAAAATAGACACACGGATCAATGCGGCAGAATAGAAAACCAGAAATGGACCCTCAATTCTATGGTCAACTAATCTTTGACAAATCAGGAAAGAATAGCCAGTTGAAAAAAAAAAAGTCTCTTCAACAAATGGTGTTGGAAAATTGGGCAACCACATGCAGAAGAATGAAACTAGACCGTTCCTTACATCATACACAAAAATAGACTCAAAATGTATGAAAGACTTCAATGTGAGACAGAAATCCATCAAAATCCTAGAGGAGAACACAGTCAGTAACTTCTGTGTCCTTGGCCACAGCAACTTCTTGCTAGATACATCTTCAAAGGTAAGGGAAACAAGGGAAAAATGAACTACTGGGACTTCATCAAGATAAAAAGCTTTTGCATAGCTAAGGAAACAGTTGACCAAACCAAAAGATAACTGACAGAATGGGAGAAGATATTTGCAAATGACATATCAGATAAAGAGCTAGTATCCAAAATCTATAAAAAACTTATCAAACTCAACACCAAAAGAACAAATAATCCGATCAAGAAATGGGCAGAAGGCATGAACAGACATTTCCTCAAAGACATTCAAATGGCCAACAGACACATGAAAAAATGCTGAAGATCACTCTGCATCAGGGAAATACAAATCAAGCCACAGTGAGATATCACCTCACATCAGTCAGATTGGCTAAAATTAACAAGTCAGGAAATGGCAAATGTTGGTGAGGATGCAGAGAAAGGGGAACCCTCCTATACTTTTGATGGGAATGCAAGCTGGTGTAGCCACTCTGGAAAACAGTATGGAGGTTCCTTCGAAAGTTGAAAATAAAGCTACCCTAAGACCCAGCAATTGCACTACTGGGTATTTACTCCAAAGATACAAACATGGTAATCTGAAGGGCCACCTGCACCCCAATGTTTATAGCAGCAATGTCCATAATAGCCAAACTAGGGAAAGAGCCCAGATGTCCATCAGCAGATGCATGCATAAAGAAGATGTGGTGTATGTAGTAGAATATTACACAGCCACCAAAAAAAAAAAAAAAAAAAAAAAAAAAAATCCAAATCTTGCCATGTGCAAGGGCACAGATAGAACTAGAGGGTATTATGCTAAGCAAAACAAGTCAATCAGAGATAGACAATTATCGTATGATCTCACTGCTATGTGGAATTTAAGAAACAAAACAGGAGCATAGAGGAAGGGAGAGAAAAATAAAACAGAATGAGACCAGAGAGGAAGACAAAATATAATAGACTTTTAAGTATAGGAAACAAACTGAGGTTTGCTGGGGGAGAGGGGTGAAGGGATGAGGTAATTGGGCAATGGATATTAAAGAGGGCATGTGATATAATGAGCACTGGGTATTATATAAGGCTGATGAATCTCTGGCCTGTACCATAATACATTATATGTTAATTAACTGAACTTTAAAAAATGTTTTTTTTAAATTAGTTTTATTTCTTATCTGAATCTAAATTTAATCTTGAATACCCATTCCGCTGATGTTTAAAAATCTAATCTTCGTGATTCCTAGCAAATTCAGTTAATGTTTTTCTAGTCAGTTGAAAGGTTACTACAATTCTTGTTTCCTTTCTCATATGTGGTACATGAAGATCTGCGAATTATTACAATCTCAAGGACTCTAAACCTGGAAACTGTTAGTGCCACATATCTGGCACTATCATCATCTGCACAGGAAGGGGATATACTAGTCTGTATCACTTGGTTAAACTACATGTGTAAAACCCCATGTAGGACTTATAACTTACTGAGTTCACCTCGTGCTCATATAGGATGAGGATCTTGGTAGAATCCCTCTAAAGCTAACAAATTTCCCAGTTGTTATCTGCAAACTAACCACAGAATTTATCTAGTAGTATAATATATAATTATGTATTATAACATATTATATATTTCACATATATACCACGACTTCTTTATCCATTCATTGGTCATTGGATATTTGGGCTCGTTCCGTAGTTTTGCTTTCTGACAATGCTGCTATAAACATTGGGGTGCATATGTCCCTTCAAATCAGCATTTTTTTTACCCTTTGGATAAATACCTAGTAGTGCAATTTCAGAATCATAGGGTAGTTCTATTTTTAACTTTTTAAAGAACCTCCATACTGCGGCTCCACACTGACTGCACTAGTTTGCATTCCCATCAACAGTGCAAGAGAGTTCCTGTTTCTCCACATCCCTGACAACATCTGTTGTTTCCTGTGTTGTTAATTTTAGCCATTCTGACTGGTGTGAGGTGTTACCTCATTGTAGTTTTGATTTGTATTTCCCTGATGATGAGTGATGTTGAGCATCTCTTCATGTGTCTGTTAGTCATCTGTATTTTTCTTTGGAAAAATGTCTTTTCATGTCTTCTGCCCATTTTTAACTTGCTTTTTATCAGATAAGTCTTTTGCAAATAACTTCTCCCATTCCATAGATTGCCTTTTAATTTTGTTGAATATTTCCTTCACTGTGCAGAAGCTATTTAATGAAGTCCCAACAGTTTATTTTTGGTTTTGTTTCCCTTGCCTCAGGAGACATATCTAGAAAGAAGTTACTACAGCTGATGTTAAAGAGGTAGCTGCTTGTGTTGTCCTCACAACAGATTTTGATGGTTTCCTGTATCACGTTTACATCTTTCATCTATTTGGAATGTATTTTTGGTATGGTGTAAAAAAGTGGTCCAGTTTCATTCTTCTGCAGGTAGCTGTCCAATTTCCCCAACACAAATTGTTGAAGGGACTGTCTTTTTTCCATTGGATATTCTTTCCTGCTTTGTTGAAAATTAATTGACCATACAGTTTTGGGTTCATTTCTGGGTTTTCTATTTTGTTCTATTGATCTTTGTGCCAGTACCATACTGCCTTGATCACTACAGCTCTGTAATATAACTTGAAGTCCAGAACTGTGATGCCTTCAACTTTGTTTTTCATTTTTCAAGATTGCTTTGGCTGTTTGGGGTTTTATGTGGTTCCATACAAATTTTAGGATTGTTTGTTCTAGTTCTATGAAAAATGCTATCGGTATTTTGATAGGCATTGCATTAAATGTGTAGATTGCTTTGGATAATATGACATTTTATTTTTTTAAAGATTTTGTTTATTTATTTGACAGAGAGAGACACAGTGAGAGAAGAAATACAAGCAGGAGGAGTGGGAGAGGGAGAAGCAGGCTTCCCGCCAAGCAGAGAGCCCAATGCGGAGCTTGATCCCAGGATTCTGGGATCAGGACTTGAGCCGGATGCTGACACTTAACTACTGAGCCACCCAGGCACCCTTAATATGACATTTTAATATTTGCTCTTCCACTTCAAGATCATGGAATGCCTTTCCATTTCTTTGTGCCATTTTCAGTTTCTTTCATCAGTGTTTTATAGTTTTCAGAGTAATGTCTTTTACCTCTTTTGTTAGGATTATTCCTAGGTACCTTATGATTTTTGGTGCAGTTGTAAATGGGAATGGTTCTTTTATTTCTTTCTATTGTCTCATTATTAGTGTACAGAAAATGCAATGTATTTCTGTACATTGATTTTGTATCCTGTGACTACTGAATTCGTATATCAGTCCTAGCAATTTTTCGGTGGAGTCCTTTGGGTTTTCTGTAAAGAACATCATGTCATCTGCATATAGTGAAAGTCTGTATTCTTCCTTGATGATTTGGATGCCTTTTATTTATTTTTTGTTGTCTAATAGCTGTGGCTATCAGTGCTATATAAAATAATAGTGAAGAGAGTGGACATCCCTATTTTGTTCTTGACCATAGAGTAAAAGCTCTGTTTTTCGCCATGGGTTTTCCATAGATGGCCTTAATTATGTAGAAGTATGTTCCCTCTAAACCTACTTTTTTGAGAGTTTTTATTATGAATGGATATTTTACTTTGTCAATGCTTTTTCTGTATCTATTGAAAAGATCATACGATTCTTATCCTTTTTTTCTAATAATGTGGTCTATCATGGTGATTGATTTGTAAATATTGAACCACCCCTGAAGCCCAGGTATAAATCCCACTTAATTGTGGTGAATGGTTATTTTAATGTACTGTTGGATTCAATTTTTAATATTTTATTGAAGATTTTTGCATCCATGTTCATCAGGGAGATTGGCTTATAATTCTCCTTTTTAATGTGGTCTTTGGTTTTGGAATCAGGGTAATGCTGACCTCATAGAATGAGTTTAACAGTGTTCTCCCCTTTCAATCTTGTGGAATAGTTTGAGAAGAATAGGTATTAACTCTTCTTATATGCCTGGTGGAATTCCCATGGGAAGCCATCTGGCCCTGGACTTTTTTTGTTGAGAGATTTTTTGATTACTGTTTCAATTTCTTTGCTGGTTATTGGTCTGTTAAGGTTTTCTATTTCTTCCTGTTTCAGTTTTGGTAGTTTTATGTTTCTAGGAATTTATCCATTTCTTCCACATCGTCCAATATGTTGGAATATAGTTTTTCATAATATTCTCTTATAATTGTTTGTATTTCTGTGGTTTTGGTTATTATTTCCCCTCTCTCATTTGTGACTTTATTTATTTGGACTCTTTCTCTTTTATTTTTAATAAGTCTGTCTAGGGGTTTATCAATTTAATTAAGTGTTTTTCAATGAACTGACTCCTGGTTTCATTGATCTGTTCTATTGTTCTTTTATTTCTATATCATTTGTTTCTATTCTAATCTCTATTATTTCCTTCCTTCCTGGCTTTTGGTTTTATTCGTTGTTGTTTTGTTTTTTGTTTTTTGTTTTTCCTAGCTCCTTTAGGTATAACTAAAATTCTATTTCTGGCCAAAATATATGTGAAAGTAAAGTGATTTTAATATATGTATCTAAAAATAAAAAGAATAAAAGTTAGTTATTGGAGGATGTACTTTACAAACAAGTGAGAAAATCAAGAGAAACAGAGGACACAGACACAGATCACTCAAAAATAAGAGGGAGTAAAGGAACACTTTAAATTATAGTGAAGAAGGATCCATATGCCACAGAAGGGGAAGGCCAAAAAATCTGTTTGGAGTGGGATTATAGTCTCTGGAAAGGACTTTCGTAGGTGTATTAATTGGTGAGACACATGATATGTCTAAACTTCAAGGGATATTTAGATAACTGATGAAGATTTTCTTTTGATATCTTTCTTTTTTTTTTTAATGAAAATCATACAAATGATTAGCTTCCAGGAAACAAAAGGTGGTGTAGGAAGAAAGGTTAATTATAGTTAACTAAATGGCTCAGATGTAAATAGGATTTAGTTATAGCAAATTAAACAACAAATGTCAGTCTAGCCAAAATCACAGCGTGACAATGTTTCAAGGATAAGTGAATGGGTAAAGTATGCTTGTGTAGTGAATGAGGTTGGGGAAGGGTGTGTCTATGGAAATGTTTGTTCCATACTAGGGGCAAATAATTCATACCTTAAACCAAAAAGTCTAAGGAAGAAACATTAGTTTGTGTTTTCAGGGATATATATATATCCCTGATATATATATATATATATATATATATATATATATATATATATATATATATAATTATATATATATAATTATTTTGGTATAGATATATATATATCTATACCAAAATAATTGCCTAAAAGACATTAAGTAGTTACCTCTGGTGAGAATGAAATGGAAAAAAAAAGTGAAATAGAGGAGCTTTGTTCATTAAAATCCTTGCAGAAATAACTGACTATAAGTATATTCGTATAACTTTGTTAAAATTAGACACTAAAAAGATTTAGAAGGCAATAAAAACAAAAGATATACAATTTGGGCTCTATATTCTTTTAGAATTCCATGGTATTCTCCTTCCTCAAAAGTGTAGGTGATCTCTAGGCCACTTTCTCCCTTTTTTTTTTTTTTTTTTTTTGGCCCTTGTCCCAGCAGCAGCCCATCACGCGTATGATCCAGCCACAGAGGATGATGGCCACCGCCATGCCCATGAAGCCAGCTGTCATCCTGCGCAGATGAAGGGCATGCCACTCATCCTGACGGGTGGTCTTCGCGATGTTGAAAGTGAGGTTCCTGGGGATGGTGGCTGAGGAGTAGTGGTATTTGATGTACTTGCATTGCTCAGTTTCTCCTCCAGGCCCCGATCCTAGGCGTGAAGGGAAAAGGGTCCTTCCCAGCAGAGCCCACCCTGGGTGGGAGGCATCCTGAAGTCTCCCACTTTCTCCCTTCTTTGATTAACCATTAGCATCGTGTTTCAGATTAAAAGATACTGGAATCTATGTAGTTAAGATTTTGACTTGATAACTGAATCCTTGCCACATCATCTCCATTAAGGGGCTGTATTATCCAGCACTATACATAGCACATTGAAAGAAAGCAAGAAATAGTGCCAAATATATACCTAGAGTGTTGGACTACCCGAGGTTATTTGATTGATGTAAATTAAGATTATATGAGAATATTTACAAACTGAATTGAAAGGCATATCTAAATAAAAGAAGAGTATGGGAACTCAAAATTAACAACGCTGTTGAGAATATTATGCAAAAAGAGAAACAGCTAGAGTTAGAGTTTCATATTAGTGCTTGAATTAAGTGTCAGTGGACATGGTGGTGATGGTGATGACAGGAATCACACTGAGGATCAAATTATATACATTTTTGAAATTTTCCATTTAATAGTTGTGTATATGAGTATAATTAGGTTTGATCTACTTCTCATCACCTATGGCCACTTTGTGTTAAATCCTAAGTGAAGCTAGGTTATAGATACAAATAAATAAAAATGAAAAACATATGTAGAATGTGAGACACTTTCAAATCATATGTAAGATAGCTAAAATTACAAATTATAAAAATAAAAGGGACATAAATAGAAATAGAATTGGAAAGGTTTGGTATTAATATTCATATTAATGAATTAATATTCATTAATATTATGAATTAATATTCATAAATATTAATGAAAATAGAGAAAGGTGAATGAGAGTAGTGATGGCAACTCTGAACCTATGACACCAGTGTCACCAGAATTGAATCAAGTGGAATTTCATGATCTTTAATTTTAATTTTTGCAATTTTGAAGTGTTTATTTCTATATTACATATAAAAGAAATTAGTTTGGAAAGAAGTTCTATAGATGGCCCAAGGGTACACAGACAGTAATATTAAGAGCAAGATGTTAAACCTAATTCAGTCCAGTTACAAATACACAGTTTGATATACTACATCACACTATCCTTTTGTCCTATGCAATTCAGAAGGATTCTCATGATTGTCCTGTTACTGTTGCAAGTTAATAATCTGCTACTGACATATTTATTATCCTTGATCTGAGATGATGCACTACATGTATAGGCAATTGATAGAAAAAATTTTACACTTGTTTTTGCAAAGAGGGACCCAGTATGCGCACATCATATCAATTAACTCAGTTAATTGATATTCTGTAATTGATATTCTGCACATCTTGGATATTAAATGCATAGATTATGACAATAAATGCATGAAATAAATAATGTATGCTTTGGTGATAGATCTTTGACAATCTGAAGTGATTTTCCCTAGAGAAAAACAATTATGATTTGGCAAAAGTATGTTGCTGGTCAGGAGACCATTCAGTCCTCATTGTACTGTTTTTCTGAATCATGATATTCTCTGTCATTGTTGTTGTTGCTATTGTTTTGTTGTTGCTGTCTACGTTTTATATTCCTATATGCATTTAGCAAAAGGCAGCTTTACTGAGACTTGGACCTTAGTCATCTAACAACATGCAAAATCCCAAACTGTAGATCAGATAATCCTTTTTAAGCACAGGTTTTTCAATGAAATGGTTTTTATATAATAGTCCTGTGCTTATGGGGCATTTTTTTTCCTGCTATGAATGGCAACATAAAATAAATGAAAAGTGAAGCAAGAAACCTTGGGCTTGATTCACTAAACTTGATTTGAGGAAATACATTTTCATTCTATAGTAAATTTCCTCTCAAGTAAAATTTCCATATTTTGTGTGAGGTATGTATACATAAAAATTTAGGCTAATAATTCATGTACCCTTTTACATTATAATGCCAAATAAAAATTCCATTATAGTTTCAAGTCTGTAAATTCATTGAGATAGATATTATAATATGATTTGTTATATTCTCAATTGAAAAGCATTTAAGGAACACAGCACTGTAAACTTTCATTCAATGTTGAAAATATGATCTAACACCAGTGTTCAAAACACTTATAAGAATTACTTAATTGAGACATCTTACACAGTGCCTTGTGAATAGTATATATTTGAGGAATAAACACTTAAAGAATAAATACATGGAAGACATAAAAACTAAGGGAAAGAAGGAAGGATGGAAGGGAGGGAGGAAGGGAGGAAGACTTCATGAATTTTGGTATCTCACCCTTCTCAAAATACCATACATACAAATAACATTGTTTATTGTTTTCCACATTATTTAACTTCAGAGCCGTGGCTATTGTGTGCATAGCTCCCCATAGCACAATACCTGAAACAACAACAATTAAGACCAGACACAACTAAACAAAGCCTTGTATAGGAAAAAAAAAAAAAAAAAAAGAAAGAGAGAGAGAGAGCGATATTTAAGTTACCTTTCCATTCACCTTAATGGTTCATAAAGAAAAATGTATATGTAAGTAATGGAGAAATCTCAAATACAATTGAATTTTTTTCTTATTAAAATTATATGTAATCTTCCATTTACTTGGGAAAAAGAGAGACATGGAGAAAATTAAAGGAAGAGAAAAATCAACCTAACTGCTAAGGGTCCCAAGTCACAGAGATAATACAGTATGTGCTAACAAGTACAGCACAACAGATTGTTTGCCATCGAGTAAGCACTATAAATCAATAGAAGGACCTGAGTCTCTGCAACTAACAACAAAAAGAAAAATAACAACACAATTTCAGTGAAACAGAATAATCTACAGACATGTCAATGTTTGACCATATGTGGAAAACTATAAGTTATTTAGAATGAAAAAGGGTGATGGAGACTGAAATAGAATAAGAAATATCAAACAACAACAACAACAACAAAAAAGAAATATCAAACAAGCCTTATAGATATTATATCAGGAGAAGATGTAGTGGAGAGTCAGAGCATGATGGATATATGCAAACTTCCTTGGAACAATTTTTGATTCAGGTGACATTTCAGTCATGAACAGTTTCATCCTATATTAAGATAAACATCTTTACTTATCTACTTCCCTGGAATTACATTTGCCTACTTTGTGAAGTAGTTACACACATAACATACACAAACACATCAAACACACACTACATTGGTTAAATAAACATAATCTGTGTCCACTCATACACTGAAATGTTACACACCTGTAAAAATAAACTAAAAAATTCTCTAAAAGCTAATATGGAGTGATTTACACAATATATTGCTAAGTAAGAAAGCAAAATGAAGAGGAAGAGGAATACTCGTTGATGGAAATACAAAATGGTACAACTACTTTGGGAGACTTACAGAAGTAAACATAATCTTACTATATGATCCAGCAATCATTCCCTTAGGCAATTACCTAAAATAATAGACAATGCATATCTGCATGAAAACATCCATGTGGATTTATAGGAGCTTTTTTTTTTTTAACCAAACTTGGAAGTAACCAAGATGTCTTTCAGTAAATGAACGGATAAATAAATTGTAGTGCATCCAGACAATGGAATATCATTCAGTGATTAAAAAAAAAAAAAAATCTGACAAGCCATAAAAATACACAGAAGAATAGACATGGAAGAAACTTAAATGCTTATTACTAAGTGAATGAAGCCAAGTGAAAATGCGACCTATTATGTGGGAATAGGTACATGACAATCTGGAAAAGGAAAAACTATGGGGACAATAAAAAGATCAGTAGTTGTCAGAGGTTAGGGGGATGGAGGGATAACAGGCAGAGGACAGATAATTTTTAGGGTAAACTACTCTGTGCGATATTATAATAGTGGATATATATCATTTTATTAAGTTGTCAAAACCCATAAAATGTGTAACATCAAGAGTAAACCCTAATGTAATCTATGGATTGAGGGTGATAACGCTGTGTTAGTGTAATTTCGTCAGCCACAACATTTGTAACACTCTGGTCAGGATGTTGATAGAGGGGGAGATTTGTGGGGCCAGAAGACATATAGGAACTCGATACTTTCCACTTAATTTTGCTTTCAACCTAAAGCTGCTCTAAAAATAAAGCTTATTAAAAACAAAGTGATACATGTCATATTTTAGGGAAGAAAGGGGAAATTCTGCTTATTTGTAAAAAAATTAAAAAGGCAATAAAGATAAAACATACACTATTAATTTGGTTGCCTAGAGGAGATGAGTAGTATCAGTTATGTGAGTGAGTGCCACTTCTTTTTTTTTTTTGTGAGTGCCACTTCTTAAAGTATAACTTTTCTTCTGCTTTTGACTTCTAAAAACAAATATATTACTATAACAGTATATTATATTAATAACATATCCATTAAGGAAGAAGTAAAGTTAAACCATCTATGAACCATGAAGTGGAGCTTCACCAGACACAGAATCTCCTGGCACTTTGATCTTGTACCTCTTAGCCTCCAGAACTATAAGAAATAAATTTCTGTTGTTTTTATGCCAGTCTATTGTATTTTCAGTATAACAATCTGAACAGCCTAAGATACCTTATATCTTTGCATCTTGATCTTGAATTCTAAGTAGTGTTCAGCTCAAAGTAAGTAGGATTCCTTGAAAAAAAATACTAATTACAAGACTGATACAAGAAATTTATAAAGGTGAACTGAGAACCTCTTCTTATGCCTGAAATCAAAGAAGAGCTCAAAATCAATAGGGACATATTAAAAGAATATCTAATCCTTCAGAGAGCAAAAGCCTTTTGCTCTCCACATTTCCCTAATGTGGATGATCTGGCTTCTTCTCGACTTTCTCTAACTACTTTTAACAGCTGCTCTTAGGGCCACATTTCATAAATTTTGCTGCTGGGATAAGCTTAGGTTGTTCAAACCCAGATACTTTCCAGAGCATTCAGTTAACAACAAGAAACCCTTAGTTCATCCCTGTTCATCCAACAAACTGGGGAACAAGAATACCCTTATTCTTTCTCCTGTACTTCACAGGGTGCTCAACCAAAGAAAGTGAAGCCAATTGTCTATTTTTGCCATTGCTACCTATATTTATCACTGATTCCTTTACCCTTTCTCTCTAGTATCTATTTCCCACAAAAGGATAAGTTGATATTGGGGGTACTGAATCAAAGTGGCACCTCTCAATAAACCCCAAGAAAGTAACTCTGTACCCAATTTTGACAGCTTTCTCTCTCTATCTCTCATGTCACACACACACACACACACACACAGTCATATAATAATCTATGCATGTATATGCATCTTTTAATTACTTTTACACTTTAAATTATGTCATGAAAATTTTACAGGTCATCAAATTATCTTTGAAAACACGAATTTAAAGACTGCGTGATAAGGTCACCTGGGTGGCTCAGTCAGTTAAGCATTTGCCTTCAGCTCAGGTCATGATCTCAGGGTCCTGGGATCAAGCTTTACAACAGGCTCCCTGAACAGTGGAGAGAGTGCTTCTCCCTTTCCCTCTCCCTCTGTGCTCTCTCTCTCTCAAATAAATAAATATATTTTTTAAAAAAGACTGCATGACATTTTAGTGCATGGTTAGCTTAGATTTTCTAGATAATAGACAAATCACTACTATGTTGGTATATGATTGACATATAGATAATTTCCAATATTTATTAAATGAAGTTCATTGTCATAATCATCACTTAGCATAAATATTTGATCATATCTCTGATTATATCATTAAAATATTCTCTAAGATTTAGAATTAAAGTTCTTAGTTTTTTAAAAGAAATCTAATTCCATCTATATAATTTCTCCAAATAGCCTTCTGAATTATATGAAAGAACTAAAAATTATTATTAAACTAAGGTTTCATTAATTACTAAGGTATTTCAAATTTCATTTTTAGAAGTGAAACATTTGTAACAATGACAGGTGATCAACTTTATAATTTGCTGATTTACAGTACAGTTGCTGGAGAAGAGGTCGACCCAACTATATGACACTTTCTAAGCATAAATTTTACAAAGGAAAAGTTACTTTTAAGGGAAAAAATTCTCTTTGTTTGGAAAACAATGAAACTACATCATTGCCTTAGTTATTAAATAAAGATACAAGATCATTTGTAAGGGTCTCATATGATGCAGTTTTCAAGCCATCTGGATAAAATATTTGAATTCAGTATATATCAGATGTTTGTTTCATGCAGATTATTTGAACAAATGTATTATTTTTAAGTTAAAAACATAGCAAAGACTGAATTTTTGGATTTCTATGTGGTCAGTAAATCAAACTATGCCTTCAATAGTCAAGCCATGCAGATAATTTATTATAGCTGTTTCCATGAGCTTTATCAGTACTAAAACTCAAAGATGAATAGTATGGCAAGTACTAATAGTCAAAAAGATCAAAATTAATATATAAACTTGTGATTTTAGGAATTTAATGACACTGTAAAATGTAAACAGAAATTTACTATGCTGACTTAAATGATTCATATATTTATCAGAGATAGAATTGATATTTTCATATTATTTGAGAATAATATTAAGTAATACTAAGGTTGCAGGCCTCAGGTGGTGATGGCAAGATATCTAAGATTCTTTGCACACAAATACCACTTGTAGATTGACTAGGGCAAAATATATTTTGAGTTTTCATAACGTTGCAAAATGATTTTGATATTGAAGAGATAGGAAATCATATATGACAAATCTTTAATGGAATAATAAGTTTCACATGAAAAAATCAGAGTTTTTTCTTTTGAAAATTCTAATTTTAGAAATACCATCAAATACAGATTCCAGTGAGGGCACATCTGAATAGTCTCTGCAAAGCTACATTTCAAGGATCCGTATCATGGTAGATTCTACACTGTAGAAGTCTGTATCACCGTACCCCTCTTTATTGACAGGAGTTTGAGTTAATGTGGTAAAGATAGCCCCCATTAACTTTTGTAAATTCAGTGATGGACAGACTTTGAGATGATAAGTTATATTTTCCTTCTCAGAAGATTATTTTCTAAAAGTTATTTAGACAAAGAACTGAGAGCTAAGAAACCCTTTCAAATAATGATCCTGAACACAAGGGGAAAGGAAGTTCAGTGCAAATTATTTTTATGAAAGGAGGAAAATAAAAGAGAGATGGAGGAGAAAAAGGAGCAGTATTTACTTAGCATAAGCCATGTCCCAGTCACTGGGCTCAGCACTGTACATCCATTGACTCATTCATGACTCATGATGATGTTATAAGATAGATAGTATTGTCTTCAGTCTAAAATAAGAATAATTAGAAATATTCATATCTCATATCCAGAATTTTGCAATTAGGAGTTCAGAGATGGTTTAAATCTTTTTTATTAAGATTTTTACTTATTTATTTTAGAGAGAAAGTCAGTGAGAGTGGGGGGAGGGGCTGAAGGAGAGGGAGAGAGAAAATCTCAAGCAGACTCCTCACTGAGTACAGAGTCTGATGCAGGGCTCGATCCCACAACCTTGAGATCAGGACCTGAGCCCAAATCAAGAGTCAGATGCTTAACTGACTGAGCCACCCACATGCCCTGAGATGGTTTATATCTTACTAGACTGACTCCAAAAAACTTGCTCTTAACACAAGTAAAATATTAGACAACGCATTCTTTTTTTTTAAAGATTTTATTTATTTATTTGACAGAGAGAGAGAGATCACAAGTAGGCAGAGAGGCAGACAGAGAGAGAGGGGGAAGCAGGCTCCCCGCTGAGCAGAGAGCCTGATGTGGGGCTCGATCCCTGGAGCCTGAGATCATGACCTGAGCCGAAGGCAGAGGCTTTAACCCACTGAGCACCTAGACGATGCATTCTTAACAGAGTTTACAACATTGATTTTCTATGGCCTAATAGAAATATAAATAAATATTAAGTTTGACCAAATGAAGGCTAAACAATGCTATTCCTTTTGAACTCCTGGTTCCTAGAGTTATATTCTGTTATCTTTACTTGAGGATTTTTGTTCATAAATCAAGCGTTATTTGGTTCATGAACATATTTTCCTTTGCAAATTTATTCTTGTTAAAAATAACCAAAAGTCAAATACTCACATTTTAGAGTTTATTTTAGAATCTGTCATTTGTTTATATCTTCATCTTGTCTTCCTCAAATATGCAGGCTAGAACCAGATAATCAAACGATTTTAAACCAAAAATTGTTTTAAAAATCACTAATAGACTCCATACATAAGAAAAAATAAACATAATTTCACTTAGGCATTATTTCTTTAATTAATGATTTCTTGAAAAAAAAGAAAAGTAAAACAATAGGAGATTAATTAAGCCTGGCCAGTTAAGAGAAATGATCACCGAACTTTACATATTGGTAATTGATGTACAGAGAGAAAACTCACTGTACTGTCTACAGAACTCTGGCTTTGGGAACAGTATAACAGAGAATTTATGGAGTTCAGTCTCAGTACTTCTGCGATCTTGAGCAGGCCCTTTACATCTTGAAGCTCTGTCTTTTCACCTGCAAAATGAGGATAAAAATACATTTCTAACTAATTAACAGGATTATTGCAAAAATATAATGAGATAAAATATATGAATAAAAAATTTGGGTGGTAAAACATGACATACATATGTTATTTTAATTCCTGCCAGCTCCCTAGTGTCCAATAAAGTTAGTCAGAATGTAGCTTTAAGTTTCTCGTTTATGTACTTTATAAGAAGAAACTTATAAGATGCTTTTGTGAATTAAAAAAAAAAAATTGAACAAATAGCTACTCCCAGAGGCAGGTGATCTGTGCAAGTAGATCAGGAGCAGTGGTTAGACTTTGTCTTATTATGATGAAGACATTGAAAGGAATTACATGCTTCAATGATTCCCCAGAGACAGGTTATACAGGTCAGCTCCTGATATAGTAGAGAAAACATGCCTACAGGAAATTCAGTGTTTACAATTACTAACAGAAGTAAAAAATAACAACTATTAGAGTCCTCCAAAGGACAGTTGAGTAGAAGGAAGTGTAGTGCAATCATGCCAAGAGCTCTCTGTTTAGAGACATAAAAGGAAATTAGTGTCCTCCCACCATCTCATTATCAGATGGAGCCTCTGGCCCTTTGAGGTTTGGGTAAACTTATTTTAATTTAGAGCTTCCCTTCTATTCTTCTGACTCTTGTCTCTACTCTAGAGAAAAGAAGTACTGATTCTTTTCTTAAAGACTTTATTTATTTATTTGACAGAGAGAGAGAGATCACAAGTAGGCAGAGAGAGAGCGAAGCAGGCTCACCGCCGAGCAGAGAGCTCGATGTGGGGCTCATCCCAGGACCCTGAGATCATGACCTGAGCGGAAGGCACAGGCTTTAACCCACTGAGCCACCCAGGCGTCCCTGATTCTCTTATGCCATACACTCCATACACTCACCTTTTCCCTACTTTACTACAAAATTGCTTTTTACAGCAAGGTTTTATGGAGTTTGTAACTTTCTTCAAGAGTTTAAGGGTGAAAAGAATGGTAATATTTTACTAAGCCCAAGCTTTTGAAGTACAATGCAGTCTCAATCTCATCCCTCCTTCTTTTGAGTCTTTAAAAATTAGTAACACTTCTCTCTCCCCTAGGCTCCTATGTCATCTAAATCGGGTAAAAACACTTACAGGCCAGCTGCTAACCCAAGCATGCTTATTTGGGAATTTTTCCATTGAAGTGGATAGCATCTTTTTTCACTAAGAATTCCTTACTAATTGCTAAGAGAATAGCATTTTGTCCTACTTATTATTTAAAATTTCCTTTAATCTTTTCCTTGGCTGAGACATTTAATAGTTTATTAAGTAAAAACTGAAAAAATATAATGTGATTTCTAAATGAATACATATCTATCTATCATCTATCTATATATTTATTCAGAATTAAGTGGAGGATGCATTCAATAGTATAAGCCTGGTTCTCACATTAAATAAGCTTAAATGATTCTCTTTATACTACCCTAATTAGATACCACCTGTTTAACTTCCAGACACTTCAAATGGACTAACATTTTGAGCACCAATTAGGACCAGGGACTCTACATGACTCATTCAATCCTAATAATTATACGGTCTCATTTTATTAATGAAAAACCAGATTTAGTTACTTTGAAAAGATTGTATCATTAAATAGAAGAACATGGAGCACAATCTCAGTCTGACTTTAGGATAAATGTCCTTTGAGAATCATCGTGTTGTCTTCGGGAAATCGAAAATCTCTTAAGGCATTACCAAATAATCTTAAACTTTAAATTTTAATCTTAAACTTTAAATTTTAGAAGGAAAAAATGTCATATGCAACAATGTGGATGAACCTGAAAGACATTATGCTAAGTGAAATAAGCCTGGCTATATTGCATGGTTCTATTTATATGATCCTCGATTCTGAGGTCCCTTCTCTGAGGGCTCCTCCCTTGAGGAGTTGCCCGCTGTAGCCTGCCCCGTGTGCTTATCTGCTCTTTCTCTTCCCTGCGAGTGTGGGACTGCTGTCCTTGTGACCGAATGAATGCCCTGCCCGCCGCTCCCCTCTGCTGCCGCTTGCCTCCCCTGCTCAGCTGCCCCTGCGGGAGCCACACACGTTCCCCGTCGCCCCTGCACACTCTGAAACAGGGCCAGGCCCACACACCCGGTAAGGGTGTACATTGTATGTCGGAAGGAAGAAAAAGGTTTTCTCACTTTGCAATCCCACAGAGCAGCGCTGGATGCTGTTGGAAACGCAAGGTGTACCCTTCAGGTGGACCTGCCCTCAGCAAGACAGTGCTTCCTGTTTGAGAAAAAAATAAAAACAAAAGATCACCTGTTCCCCAGCCTTTTTCTCTACCCCTGTATTTTCTCTCCTCCCCTTCCCCAATAGAAACAGAAAATACTAGAATTTATTTATATGTATTGATGTTGTAGGTCTAGGTGAAAAAAAGTAAATGTTTCACTGCTTTATTTAAAAAAAAATCAGTTATGCACAATGGATGAGGTTTAGAGATCTTCTGTACAACTTTGTGTCCATAATTAACAATACTATATTGTACCTACAAAAGTTTAAGAGGGGAAATCTTGCGTTACATATTCTTACCATAATAAAAATAAATTAATAATAAAATAAAAGTTACTTTAAATTTTGTAGCAAAAACAAGTGAGTAAAATTAAGAAAAACAAAAAAAAATTAGTTCTATAAATTCAAGTGTTTAAACATAAAACAGAAGAAGACTGATATTTTGTAATTTGATTCTATTTCTTACAAATATTAAATTATTTTAAGGAACATAAAAAGTATTCCAATTCTACCAACTTTATTTGTAATTATATTACATATTTTCACATCTCAAACTTTTATATAACACTAATATTAATCAAAAAAGAACATGTGAGAGAAGCTCTAATTTGAACTGATGATTTACCTTTCCTGTGGAAAATTCAAGAAAATCTCATAATGAAATATCTGTATACCTCCTGTTACTAGCAAGTCTAAACCTCCAATAAATCTCTCACCAATGAATCTAATCCCCATATAGCTCTGTAAATTCCCTAGTGACCTAATTTTCCTCATTCCCCTACTGCCAAAGCTTACCACTGTTCCCCTTGTAACACCTTTTGTCAACTGCAGCCCCCACCTTCCACCCAGCTTCAAACCTTCTCTGAACCCCCCATTATCATCTTATTTTGCTGAAGATGTGACAGCCAAAGCAGCCATCAAAATATAATCTGTCATAGTCCATGGATTACAAGGCCTGAATATGGTATGTCTCCTTGTATCTCATTTGAATATACAGACCATTTGTTTTATCTCAAAAACCAAGGATTCTTTCAAATTATGCCATTAGTCTTTACTGTATCCTAGCTGTCTTTGATGTTGGTATTTACTACCATTTATCACTCTTCTTCATTCTCTTTTTTTTTTAAAGATTTTATTTATTTATTTATTTATTTATTTATTTATTTATTTATTTATTTGAGAGAGAGAGGAGGAAGAAGAGGGAGAGCAACAAGAAGACTCCACATTGAGTGCGGACACCAAGCCCGACACAGGGCCCAGTCGCAGGACCCTGAGATCATGATGAGCTGAAATCAAGAGTTGAATGCTCAATCGACTGAGACATGCAGACACCCTATCACTCCTCTTCATTCGTGAATTTTCCTCATTCTGTCACCTAGTTTGCCATTTTCTCTTACATCATCATTTTTGTCATTATTCTTCACATGGTCTAAATTTATATTAAGGATTGACTCAATTCCCTGGCCTCCTAGGTCTTTGGCATCTATACTTCCTGTAATCTACTTCTTAATTCCACTTTACTTATCTCTCATGTGGTAGACATTTCTGTTATCAATTACTACATCATCTCTGTAGTCCTAACTTCACACATTTAATTCTTTCACCAAATTTACTATTTTCTCAGCTCCTTTACATGAGTGCAACCACTGCACACAGTTTTCTGTCCAATAAACAAATCCAGTTATTCCATTTGTCAACTCCTCCTGTTTTCTTTTTCTTATTTTCCAGCTTAAATTTCATGCCTCCTCACCAGAACCATGCAGTTCATAAACTCTTTACTCTCTTGTACCTCACTCTCTACACCAGAACTTGCTTGGAAAATTCTAAACCCCAGTGCTCCACAAATTTTACCTTCTCTGAATCTTCAAATCAGTGGCTGAACATGGCTAGTGAAAACCTTAGGTCCCTGCTAACTGGATTCCATTTAATTGTACCATAAATCTCAAATTGGAACTCAGCACCAGTGGTGAAATTTTCCTGAGGATTTCACTCTTCTGCTTTTCAAGAAAATGATTTCATACGTATTCTTCTAAGACACAAATCTCTAGTAATATTTTCCCTTTCTCATTTTAAGTAGAACTCTCCTCTTTTGACATATTGAGAAAAAAAGGAACTAATTATCTGTAGCTATGCATTTAATCTTCATCCCATCCTCTCCAAAGGGATGAATTTGCCTACCATACTTGAAATAGTTTGCAAATCCTTTTTATTCTACATTAGGTTTTTGAAATTTATTTATACCAGTATACATAGTGTTTATTTATTGATTTTAGCTTAAATACTTTCTTTTGCTGAATAAGTAAATATGTATCTATTTTTTCATACTTCTACTGAAAGACGGTTGCATTATCTGTATACTTACAATGTTAAGATGCCTGCAGTGAACATTCATAAAATTGTCCCCTTGTCTGCCATGTGGAAAAGTTTTTCTCAGTGTAGATTTCTGAATGCAGAATTATTGGATTTGCAAGTATGCATACTGTTAAAACTTTAATTAAGTAAAGTCAAATTTCCCTCCAAAGTGATTTTAACAATTTACACTCCCAACAGCAATTTAAATTAATTATTTTTTTCACATATTATATCCAACACTGGTAAAAGAAATAAATTATCAGACTTTAAATCTTGCAGAACTGGCAGGTGTGAAAACTATATCTAGTTCTAACTTGAATTTTTCTGATCATTACTGATGTGGAGTATTCTTTCATGTGTTTAACAGTCATTCAGATTTCCCTTTCCATGAATTGCCTTTAATACCTATTACCATTTTTTCTACTGAAGATTTTAATTTCTAAACGTTTTAAATCATAAAATATATCCCAACAGAATGTGTAAAAAATGCAGATGTACAGCATAACAAATTTGCAAAAGCGACAACAATGTAGCTACTCTATACTGCAGTTTCACCTGTTTTCAAACTTTATAGAAATCAAATCATTCAGTATTTATTCATTTTGTGTCTGTCTTCTTCCACTCAATATAATATTTAAAAATTCATAAAAGTTACTCTGTAGTTTATAATTTCAGTTGCTCTGGTATATTCCCTTGTACCGCTTCCTGACGGCGCACGGGAGAAGAATGAGGCACAAACAAGTCAGCTGCAATAGAGATTGGGAGCAGGGGTCGGCAGTTGAGAAGACTGCCGCCTCGAACAACTCCTTAATCCCATATTTATTGGATAGGAGATGATAATCAATAAAGAAGATTATACATTGTTTGTAGGTAAACAAGAAGGAATGTGAGTCATAGTTGATCACGAGTCTTATAGATTAAACAAGGAGAAGAGAAGGGTGTGCCTGGTCAATCAGCATGGAATTCGTTATAGAATAAGCTCGCTTAGCACTTAAACGGATAACCCCATCAGCAAGCTCTCCCGGAGGCAGGGGAGATAACGAAAGAAGGAAGCAGGCGGTGTTCCGCCCTGAGCGAGCCGGGCCTCCCCAGCTGCTCAGTTTCCATGAAGCAGGCGGTGTTCCGCCCTGAGCGGGCCGGGTGTTCCCAGCTGCTCGGCTTCCTTGAAGCAGGCGGTGTTCCACCCTGAGCGAGCCGGGCATCCCCAGCTGCTCTGCTTCAAGATCGTGTATCTTCCCCTCCACCTGAGGCCTGCTGGACTACCATGTTTTTCTCAAGGTTATCTTTAAGCATGCTTGCATGACCAGCACAACTCCTCCTGGTTATATTTTCAAGAGTGTATTATTTTGAGGGATGGTTACACCCTTGTATAAATGTATCATTATTCTTTTTTTCTTGATCTCATTTTGAGCTGCTTTCATTTTATTTGTGACAGATAATGATACTATGAACATAGTTGTCCTTGTATGTTTGTATAAATGAGCATTTTTCCACAGATTAAATGTTTATGGTAGTGGTAGAACTCCCTAATTGAAAAGATTATGAATTCTCAGCTATACAAAATAACACCTGTTGTTTGATTTTGCTGTTCTATTGTTTTTAGCTTTAAAAATAAAAGTATAATTTTTTTGGGCTATTTATATTTTTACTGCCAGTGTAAACTCTAATTGCTCCAAATTCTTCCCAACATGATATTGCTAGACTTTGTATTTTTTTATTTTAATCTTTTAGATTTATAATGTGTATATATTCGCGGCTTTACTGTGCATTTCATTAATTACTAGTTTGATTTACAACCTGCTTAAAATATTTGGTCATCTATATGCCCTCTTTTCTGAAGACATTTAGAGTTTCCTTTTAAGAAATATGCCTCTCTCTCTCCTTTCCTTTTCTCTTTCCTTTTATCTTTGCTGCAAAAATTTATATTAGGTTATCTGACCTTTCTTACTAATATATTGCAATTCTAAAAATATTATGAACGTAATCTCTTCGCCAGTTACATGTGTGGCAAATACCTTCTACCACATGGCTTCCCTTTCTTAATGATGTTTCTGAAGTTGATGACTTTAAAGTAATCAAATTTACATGCCTTTTCATTTACATATGGAACTCTGTGTGTGTGTGTGTGTGTGTGTGTGTGTGTGTGTGTTTATGGCATGAAGTTGTGGTCATTTCTCCATATTTTCAACTGCTCTTCAATTATATCTTTATCATGTACAAATATGCACATGTGCCTAATTCTGGATTTTTTAGTTTGCTTCAATATTCTTGCTCAGAGATTGGCAAACCATTTCTTAAAAGACCAGAGGGAAAGCATTTTAGGCATTGGACCATACACTCTGTGGTGACAAACTGGAGTAGCATAGAATAGCTATCTTCTAATGAAACTTTAGTTACAAAAAGTGATGATTGGCCTGTAGGTCACATGCTTGCAGCTCTGTTTTGTCTAATCCTGATGTAGTATGGCCCTATTTAACAGCTATACTGTATGATAAATCTTACCATTTGTTAGAGCATTCTTACCATTTTGCTATTCTTCAGAGTATTTGGGCCAGACCCAGAACTTCGTATCCCTTCATTAATTTTAAAATCAGTGTATTAGATTTCTTCATTCACCTTCCAAACACTCTAAGAAGATTTTCACTGGGTATGCAATATATTTGTATTTCCATTTACTATAAATTGACATCGTGAGTTTTTCAAATCGTAAACAGTATACTATCTCCGTGTATTTGGGTTTTCTGGAATATCTGTTGAAAGAGTTGTATTATTTTCTGCATAGATATCTTATAAATATTTTCTTAGATTTATTCAGAGGCACTAGATATTTTGATGCTACTTTGAGTAATTTTGTTTTTAATTTCCAACTCTAACTGTTCTAAATAAATATTAAAGATTTCTAATAGAGATATGGAATGATATTATTTTTATTATATTTTAACTTTGTTATCTTACTGTTATTTTTTAAAATAAATTAATTTATTTAGTTTTAAGTATTCTACACCCAATGCGGGGGTCGAACTCACAACCCCGAGATTGAGTTGCATGCTTTTGCAACTGAGCCAGTCAGGTTTTGCTATATTACTAGTCTTAAGTCATCGTTTACTCTTAGCAAATGCAAGAATAACTACCCTCCTCTTGCTCATCACAAAATTTTCAGTGCTTATCACTGTTACTGGAATATAGTAGATTCTTAAAATATATTTATTGAATGAATGAATGGAAAATTAATAATTAATAAATCTAAAGTGAAATGGTGACCAGTATATGATGAGTGTGTATTGGAAATATTGCAAGAGAAAATAAATGCTGATGCATTTATGAAGTTAAAATAAAAACAGTTTTAGTCTAAAACCTTTAAATCTATAAAACAATGATTCCTTAAACATTTTCTTTATTTATTTGAGAGTAACGGAGAGAATGCAGGAGCAAGGAGGGGAACAGGGAGAAAGAATCTGAGGTGGACTCTACATTGAGAGGAGAGCCTGACTTGGGGCTCTATCTCACAACAGAGAGGTCATGACTGCGAGATGAAGCCGAGAGTTAGGTGCTTAACCACTTGAGCCATGCAGGGGCCCCAAAATAATGATTCTTTAAATGTGGTCTAGGGACAACTTCTTCAGAATTACTCAGGGGCTTATTAAAATGCTGATTACTCCAACTTTGAACTGCTAATTTGAAATCTTTTGTGTAAGATTCACCATCTAATTAGCAAAAACTAAATATACGTTTATTTATTTTACCCAATCCACATGCAACAAAATGTATTTCTTAAGTTTATAAACCTAAAATACTTAGTTAAATTTATTAGGTGGATGCTAACAAAATGCAATAGTCACATATTTAAATGTTTACTTTACCTCTTCTAGGAAACTGCATAATGCTATCACATTATGTCACAACTTCTTGCCAAAATGAAGTATTCTTCTAGTCATCCTATTTCAGATGTCTTAATTATAAATCAGAGACTTGGTTTCCTAAATAATTTTGGAAATTGGCTTAAACCTTAGAATCAAAATACTACTGTTTAGGAACTACAGCTCACATCAGACTCCCCTGGGCTGTTATGCTCTTATATTTGACTTGTAAGAAAATTACTTATGTTTCAGCTTATCTTTCCGTCTCCATTTTTTAAGATGATGGTAGGTTTAGATGCCCATCTAGAACTCAACAATGAAATTACGCCCTGTGACTTTTTTCCCTGCAACTTCTTTTGTTTAGAAATACATAAAAAGAAACTTGACATTTTATTTTATATTTTTGTTTAGATTTCCTACTGATGTTTTGGTTATTTCCTCATTTTAATAGTGAATTCTTCAGTAAAATACATTTTAACTGCAACATTTGTATACTTGGCTGTCTGCAACTGTGACATTCAACTGTGACTCCATTTTCCTCAGGAGAGTGCATTTTATTTATATCAGTAGAATGATTTGAGTGATTGTCTCTGTATAAACCTGGCTCTTTTGTTCCTCTGTTCTTGTATCTCTGCAGGTAGAGTGGACAGGGGAAGACTGAGAGTCATACTTACTTTGTTTAAAAAATGATCTATTTGCCTTGGCCATTTTTTTGTTAAAGTTCATGTTAGCTTATTTCTCAGTGTTTAGATTGGTTATATAATTAATAAATGCCCCAATTCTCTGATGAGTTCTACTGTTTCATCAGTAGCCTAGTCCCAATTTAAAATAAGAAAGATCTATTGATTTATTTATATTATTTAATAGACTATTATTTAGACTCTATTTTCTCAGTTCACTGATGCCAATACTATATAGAAGGAAATCAACAGCTTTTTCAAAGAAGGGCCAACCTTCTGGTTTCCAAAAGTTTGAATTAGGCAATGTCAATGACCAAGGAAACTTCTAGTGCTAGTAGGTGCTTAATAAAAATGTAAGCTTTTTCTATGCTACCTAAAGCAATCTACACATTTAATGCAATCCCCATCAAAATACCATCAATTTTTTCAATGAAATGGAACAAATAATCCTAAAATTTATATGGAACCAGAAAAAGACCACGGATAGCCAGAGGAATGTTGAAAAAGAAAACCAAAGTTGGCGGCATCACAATTCCAGAC
>CM052884.1:28976318-29000996 GCA_028534135.1 Potos flavus | reverse complement strand
GGGGTAGGGGCGGGTAGGGATAGTGTCGCTGGGTTATGGACATTGGGGAGGGTATGTGCTATGGTAAGTGCTGTGAAATGTGTAAGCCTGATGATTCACAGACATGTACCCTGGGGCAAAAAATACATTATGTGTTAATAAAAAAAAATGTGAGCTTTTAATACCTATTATTGTCAGGAACAAGGAGCATAGCACTTTTTCCTAAGGAACTGAGATCTTAGAACCCTCAGGATATAAACTCTAGACTCCTTGAAGAAGCAATAACTGGTGTACCCATTCCACATGGAGTATGTTGCTCTTCATCTTGTCAGAAAAGATGAAATCTGCACAGGAAGGAAATAAGTAAAGACCAAACTGCAACAAAAGTACTAAATTTTGTTTTATTTCCTAGCCAGGGCATGGGTTATTCAAATCAATTTTATATACTACATTTTCTTGATTTTTCTTATTTCCAAATTATCTCATGTTGCTCACAGAACATCACTAATACACAGCTCTCTTCCTCTGTGTATGTGACTTTCTGTCAGTCCTCTCTCTTATCTCCCTCTCTCTTTCTGTCTCTCAACACAAAAGGACAAACTGAACATACCATATTATACAGTGATATAATTTATAAGAAGTCATCTTCTCCAAGCCCTAATTGATGTATGAATACCCTTTAAAGCATAATTATAAAAAATTTTCAGAAATTCATTGCTCTTACTTAAACATGTCTGTATTACTTTTTATTTTGAACGTGTTATTTTTTATCCTTAATTTCCATTTATTATTCCCAATACCCTTTCCCACCTGATAAACATGATTAAAAATCAATGTTGGCATGTGGTTACACTGATTAAACTTTTTGTGATTTTCACTATTAAATTATTTTTAAAATATTATATCCTACAGATAACTTAATGGTCTCTGGAGAATAATTTGTATCAATTAGATTTCATATTCTCCTTAATAATAATCATATTTCTTCTATTACTGGTTTGTAAGGTTTGTAAAACTACACATACTACACTTGATCAGTGCTTTTTTTCAGTTCTCTGATATTCTATTCAAACTTTAGTCTAGGATGGGCAGAAACATAATTTGAAACAAACCTGATCAAAGCAAAACATAGAATTCATGATTTTTAACTATTTTAGACCTATAAAATTAGAGTATTCATAAATAAGCTTATTACTATATGTTTTAGGAATCCTCATGTAAATCATTTTGTTTTTTTCTTTTATCCGAAAAGTCCAGAATGTGAAGTCATTGCTATCATTTCAAAATACTAAACCAAAGATTTAATTTTCTTTTTTTCAGGCAAAATATAAGACCTATTTCAAATATAACCACCTGCAACATTTCATTACAACAATCACAAATTCATCATTTAATTTTAATACAGTTCTTTATCCAGATGTCAATTTGGATGATGATTTTGCAATTAATATCAATTTAAAAAATTTCCCTATGAGAAATATGAATACAAAGGGAGGATTGTGAAAATCATGACCACTAATCTTGATACACTTTCACACTCCTGCAATTGCAACTTAGGTATTTGATTCCCACTGATTTCAAAAAGAGGTCAGTTTATGGAAATGCTCTATAGGCCTGCAGTTGCTAAATAAGTGCAAAATGCCTGTGAAATACTCAATTTAAGAAGGCAAATTTTAGAAGATGATATCTAGAGAAACCACAAAAATGAAGTATTTTGAGCACTTCATAAAAGCCAAAAAAATAAAACTAAAGCAAGTAAGCGAGCAACCAAGCAAAATAAAACCCAAAACAACTATGCCAAAAGATAACGACATTCAAGATTTCAGGATGTAAAGCTTTACTACAGGTGATTATTTCTGACACACTAGAGTAAGTCCTACTCTAGTCACTGAAGTTGAAATAACACCACCTTTTAATAGCTAACTTTTTTGAATATTTCCATGTGTTTTAGATTGAAATTATATATTAAATGTCATGTATCAGAAATAGCTTTTATAATCACTGCTTTTTCAGAAGGTTTTCCTTTATAATTCCCCCTGTCTTAAAACACATCCCTGTAACATGGCTAGTCCTTCAACAAATGTTTCTCTATTTTTCTTATTCTTCATCTCAAAATCTGTTCCAGAATTCTCTTTACTGTCTCTACTTTTTCACTACCTACTTTATCCTTAACCTCTAGTAATATGGCTTGTATTTTTACCATTCTACTGGGTCTTGCAATTGCTAGGAGGAGGACAGGATCAGCTTCTAACCCAGGACTGTTAGAGAAGTCTGTACTGGTGACATCATAGACTTGCCAAGAGAGTTCCAAAAGATATCTTTTGAGATGTTCTGAGAGAACAGGACAGGTATCCTTTGGCTTGAGTAAAAGGAGGTCCAAAATGGATTTGGTTTGTATTGTCATTAGAGTGCAGTGGTTGCTGGGTTTAGGGTTCCCATATGGGGCTGGATTTTGTGGGGTTTGAATTTCTCCACAGCATCAAGAGAGTGAGCAAGGGGGTTTTCCTATCAGATTGCTCAGATGCAGTTTACCCAGATATGGGGCAAGTGAAGAAGAAGGAATAAGATGTTAGCAGTCAAACATCAAAATTGGAGTCAGACACTACATTACCTATTGAAACAACATTCTCTGTAGAGCCGATACATTTCTAATTGATAGGTCCAAATGCTTATAGTCAGTCCTAACTGTTCAAAACATGCTTCTCTGTGGTAAATGGTTCTCTGTTATTGGTCAGCCTCTCGTAGCCAGAGGAGAGGGTCTTTGGAAGGGACAAATGCTCAAACTCAGACTCAATTACTGGGCATCTATGATCACCTATAGCCCGGTAGTAAAGAGCCATGCAAGGATGTCACAGCTTTCTTAATTGACATGTGGCTGCAATGAAAGATGAGAAAGAAGGGATTAAAATACCCAGTGATGGTAGAAGTGTTAGGTAGACAAAACAATTGTCGGCTAAACTTGTAAACTCTCCCTTATATTGGTTTCCATAAGAGAAAGTGTCTATCCACTAATGCCACCTCATTGGTAATGTTTTCTTTCACTCTTTCATGTTTGCTTGCTTTTTTAAATATAAAGCTCTTAAATTTAGATATTCCCTGAGTTCAGTTATTTGATTTATTTTGGTACATTATATTTATATTTACTGCTTAGTGTTTTACTAAGCATCTTTGCATACTGATGTGAGATAATTTTCCAATGGGTTTCTCCTATTTCTGCACATCTTGTGACGTAGGCATTGATTTCCCTTTGTTGAAAACTATTTTTTCAAGGATATCAGTACAGAGAACAATCTGGGGGAAAAAAATAGGGTCTCCCTCTGGAACAAAGTAAAGGCATGATAATTGTACTGAATAATAAAGAAAATGTCTCCCTCTAGGGTAATGGGCATACTGCATATGCAAATATGTCCTTGTCCTCTTTACCTTGCCCCAAGGAAACTGGTTTTGGGGAATTGGTGGAGAAAGCTGATGTTCTCTGACCATGGCTAAGCATGTGTGTGTGTGTGTGTGTGTGTGCGCGCACGCACGCATGCACGCCTGTATTTATGGCCCCAGTTGGATGCAATCTCTCTTTACTCAAACTCCTTTAGCAAAAGCAAAACAAAACAAAAAACAAACAAAAAAACCAGAATAATGGATGACATCATCTTTAAAACTGATTTCTACACTAATAGTCTATGTTCATATGAACTTATTTAGACCTTCTCCTTATTTCTGCCCAGGGCTACAGAGAAATATATCTATATTTCTATATCTACCTATCATTTGAATCTGTAATTAGAAACTGATAAATGCTACAAAAAACAGGAGGAAGGTGCACATAAAAGCTAACACCTGGGTAGTAAGGTGAAATGTTACATTAAATGGTCAAATATCAAAAACGATATCAAAAACAGCAAAATTATTGTTTTACTGTTATTAAAAAGATGAACAAAACAAATCATGTGTATAATGGTGGGATGTGTTTTTAAGCAGTGCTGGGAAAGCCAAGACAATAAGTGAATGAGCTCAAGGAACTGGAAGAAGGGCAGAATGGGGGGGGGGGCAGTGATTAAGAGGCAGAGTGATGTGGGTGGTTAATAGAAGTTGTTGGTTCTAGTTGTCCTCAAATATTCTCATTCTCCTCTAGTGATAGAATCCAAGTTTTTTCTTGACACATCATTCCACTCTGCTATTTTAAAAATAAGAAACTCTAACAGCCGTTTTGGGTCATGAAGAGGTGGCAGAGAGGTGAGCTAGAAGGAACAGGTGTTGCTAATAAATTCACACATCTGTCATGTCAACCCTGTGCTACCTACCTTGGGATTTTTAAGCGAGAGATAAATACTTTCTCATTAATTAAAATCATTACTTCGGGATTTTCTGTTTTAATTGTCAAAGCTATTCCTAATTGGGGCGCCTGGGTGACTCAGTGGGTTAAAGCCTCTGCCTTCAGCTCGGGTTATGATCTCAGGGTCCTGGGATGGAGCCCCACATCGGGCTCTCTGCTCAGCAGGAAGCCTGCTTCCCCTTCTCTCTCTGCCTGCCTACTTGTGATCTCTCTCTCTCTGTCAAATAAATAAAGTCTTTAAAAAATATTTAAAAAAAAGCTATTCCTAATTAATATAGGTAAGCATAGATCTAAAATAAAGTTTTATAGATAATATTAAGGGTTTTAGATATTATTCTTAGTAAAATGGAATGTTATTGAAGGATTTTAATGTGGGTATTTCAGATGTTGATCTTTAACATTATATATATATTTATTTATTTTTTAAGATTTTATTTATTTCTTTGACAGAGATAGCACAAGTAGGCAGAGTGGCAGGCAGAGAGAGAAGGGGAAGCAGGCTCCCTGCTGAGCAGAGAGCCTGATGTGGGGCTCGATCCCAGGACCCTGAGATCATGACCTGAGCCAAAGGCAGAGGCTTTAGCCCACTGAGCCACTCAGGCACCCCATATATATTTTTGAAAGATAAGATGTCCCTAGGTATGAGTAAATAATTTCTAATGTGGTGAATGCCTAAACTTACATTCCAAATCCTCCCCCGCATCATATCACTGGTGATTTTTGATCATCATTTTGAAAAATCAGCATTCCTAAATGATATATTATCAGTAACACCTTAGACATTATAAAGAAAGAAGGCAGACACTTATCATACTTTTAACTAACCATAAATCTACTTTGTGGACCCACAAAACTAGATTCCCAATATTAGCTTCCCCATTCATTAACAAGGAGGCTTGGCAAGATCTGAATAACTGAATTCAGAAAGCATGCTAAATATGTAGAAATTAAATGAATTAAATTTTCCATCAGTTTAACAAGTTATAGAGTGTTTGACAACTCTCACAAAACTTAATAATTATTAAGTAATACCTTCAGTATTTACCATGTTAAAGGTAGATTGACAAGATATATTTTACTCTATGTATATGAAATAATAGGATGGCTTGACTTGCCAGCTGTTTTCAGTTCCATTTTTCTTTCCTGAACACCTTTTAAAATATGACTACATTAGAAGTCAATCTACTTCACATAGTGCTTTATGATACAGTTTAGGCTTAAGCTACAATGTAAATCAAACATGGGAAATTTAAACTAGATGTATTGGTAGAAAACACAACACAAACCAGGGAAGGGTAGTTAAAAAAAAAAAAAAAAAAAAAAAGCCTTCTTTGGTTGCTGCATTGGGAGACATTTCACAGACTACAATATGAGTGGTTCCAAATGTTGTCTCTGACATCCAGGAATATAGGAGGAACTCAAAGATTTTTAAGAGAAAGTTAGATGGAGAAATCTTACTCATTTAGTCTCATCAGTTAGGTCAATGCCAGTTGTCCAGTTTACTATCTTTGAACTTAAAATTAGTAGAGATGCCCCCCAAAGAAGTCAATGCTGTCCTGATTTTTCCCAAATGGGAAGAAGGTACACCTAAAAGCAATACTTCTTATTTCAGAGAGTGAATATTACTTAGAGATTTTCTGTTCTAACAAAAAATAGGCAGTGGCTAGCATGTCAGATCATATTCAAAATATTTTTTCACATTTATCATAAGTAAAATTTCCTAATTTTAATTTCCTTTTGAACCCTATGTTTTTGGTACTCTAATAGTATTTCGAGTGTGTATTCTTACCTAGTGTCATACATCTTCTTTCTTAATTGAACATTTAAAAAATTTCATACCATAGTATCTGCCTCTTTGGAATTCACTTTTGCTATGGGATTATTTATACCAGTGAAAGCTGCCTCTAGGATAAGCCTCCCCTGCACCTGAGGCACCATTTTTATTTGAAGGAAAATGAAGTTACTATCACTGTCTCTGAAGCCTATACATCCTCAATTTTATTTAGGATTAATTGCTCTACTAAAGGGTCCTGAAGGCATTACCTCTCCTCAGATTTTGAATATCTAGGCCTAAAGTAAAATTTCTGTCATCTTTTTACATTAGTACTGAGATAAGATAAGACTCTAGTGTTTACATTGTTTGTTTGTTTGTTTGTTCGTTTTCAAAGAGGGGTCTATTAAGTTTGAGGAGCTTAATCACTTTCTTCAAGCTAAATTTACTTTCCATCTAAAACATGTCAGCTAATGTGTTTGTTAGCATTGAGTGCCTTCTGTTTTCCTTTCAATTTTTATTTGCTTACTGACTCAAATATTTGCCTTCTTAACATGTTCCCTTTAGTTTGTTGTCTTGTTGAGTTTCTCATAATGAAAGTTAACAAACGAATAAATTCTGTGTATTTCTAAAGTTTTATAAATAATATTACACATATTGGATATCCCATCTGAATTATATTTTTCCCATTAAATGAACATCCAATCCAGTCTTGTTCCCTATTTGTTTATCTGCATGTTTTCTCTTTATTAATCTTTTTTTTTTGTTATTATTGTTTTATCTTCAATTGGAACCTCAGCTACATCAATTTTGAGACATATTCTCTCAAAGAACATAACCCCTATCTATAATAACTATGTCACCTTCAAACTCACTCAGAAACTTTTTGGAATATTTTATACTAGTCTTCCTACTATTTGTATCCCAAACCTACCCAGTATCATTAACATCTTAGAATAGCTGTTTTAAACTTTATAGATTGGCACTTCGATTGCTCTTAGAGTAGACTCTGTCCACAGCTTTAAAAGGTCACATCACAAAAGTTTCCAGAATATTGGCTTCCTCTGAGGGTCCTTCTAGTCCACTTAATATGATCTTTGTCAGCTCTGTCAGATTTCTCTTAGTCATGACTATGATCTAATAATAACTAAAGCATATCCCCATTTTCTAAGGCCTATTTTAAAAACAATTAGACTCAATACATTTCTCTATGCTTTATATCTACATTATCTTGGCTTTTAAAATAATTTCACCTTCATATATACTGGCATCTGTTATAAGATCTCAGCTTTCCCCATGGAGAAATCTATTCTTTATCCAACTAAACTAAACTCTCCCTTTTTTTTTTTTTTTTTCACTCACCAGTGCTTTTCAACTGATAGGAAGACTAAAGCATGTGTTCAAATCATTCTAATTCTTCTTTTTTTCAGGAAAAAAAGCAAAAAGATTTGTTTTCCTTAGATATAATGATCCAGTCTCAAGCATTTGTTGGATTTCCCCCCTTTGGACTTATGATAGTTCAGAGATTTTTGTTCTTGTTATTTTTTTAATCTGTTTTTCTTTAATGGCATGTGTGTGTGTTTAATAACAGATGTGCAAACTTACTCATCCAATTACTAATAAATATCTACAGTGGGTTTACCAGTGCCACAATTTTAAGCTCTGAAATCTTATTGTTCAAACAATATGCATTAATAAACTCTACTTCAAATCCTCCTTGCAACACTAATTCAAGAAATTATTGGCAATATATTTTATCCAAGATAAATATTGTGTATTTAAATGATGATGTGTATTTCTTGTCAAAATTGCTTACTGATAGCCTGTGGTTTTTTTTTAATGAATGACATGTAAATGGTGAGGTGTAGCTTCACTGAAGATAAGAAGATACAATTGAGGCATCTACATGACTAAGAAAGTATAAAAGCCCAAGAGACCCTAAAACTGGCCATGCCCAAGCACCTTGCTCTCTGTAACATACGCATTCCAAGTATGGAGTTACTTGGGGATATTCAGAAACTGCACTTATGACCTTCATTATGCTATCACCATGCATATTGTGTGTTGCCTGTCCTGTTTCTTATATTGATGATAAGTAAACTTGACACTGGCCAAGCTTACTGTGCTTTGTAAGTTTGATTGTCAATTTGAAAACAAAATCACTGCTGCTGGTTGAGCAGAGTGGCCATTGCCATTCAAAACCTTGAAAGGAAAAACAGAATCTGATAAAGCTACTCTTGTGTTGCATGCCACATACTTATCTTTAACAATTTAAAACTGGGCTTTTACTATGCTCCTGGAAAACACAGAGAAAACAGCTGCCTTTAAAACTTTAAAAAGTCTTGGTCTGGTTTGTAGTACTGACTGAAAAGCAGAGTGAAAGAAGAAAAAAAAAATACTGTTACTGAAGTTCTGCTTGGTTCAAGATGAGCCTTTATTAGAGATATATCTAAACTTTGTCACTTTTTTATGTATTCAAAGTCAAACTGCAAGTATCTTTTATTAAAATCTTATTATTAAGGCCACTAGCTTTCAAAAACCTAATAATTAATGTTACCCAAATTGGCCTTTCTATGTATTTTTTCCACAAGTTCAATTGAACATTTCTTAAAGTTCATAGTTAATACAACAGAAGTTGTGCAGTTAAAGTATTCAAATAAGTTATTCAAGTTTCTCCAGTCTAAAACCAATTGAAAGATAATTGCAGAAGACAAAGATGGATATAAAAATGTTAGCATTATTTCAGCTAAAAGCTAGATGGAGAATGTAAGATAGGTCTGTAGACAAGAGGGTACACTAACATTTTTCTCCTAAAGTAGATAGACTTACCTGTAGAGCCATAGGCCACAGAGGACTTTCCATGAGTGTTAACACTTGCAGAATTGAGTACAGATAGAAGTAGAAATTCTGAGCTTGTTGTAGATAATAAAATCCCCCAAAGAGAGAAAAGTACTGAGTCAAATATATTCAGCTCCACTCTCATTTAGGCATGGAAAATGGATTTCATCCCTTTTAGGGAAGGATAGAGAATAAGTTTTCCTTCTAAACAATGTCTCCTTGTTCCTTCTACTCTTAGGCTGTTAACTACTGTGAGGGAAAGGACAATGTTTATTTTCTCACAATGTGTACCTGAACCTTCCCTGGTACCCAGTATCAGCCACTTAAACACTCCTGAAGAATGAAGAAATGAATCAAGAAAAGAAAATGAAGAAGAATATTAGTGGTACGTTTTTGAGAAATTAAATAGAAAGAAAAGCAAAATTTAGTTAGTTAAGGAAAATTAGATGGTTTGAGTACAAAATTAATTTATCGGCACATGAATTCATTAATTTAAGAGGTGTAATTCAATATGTGAGAGAATTAGCATTGACATTTTTAATACAAGTACCTCTTTTTTTAAAAAAATATTTTATTTATTTATTTGACAGAGAAAGACACAGCAAGAGAGGGAACACAGCAGAGGAAGTGGTAGAGGGAGAAGCAGGCTCCCCACGGAGCAGGGACTCAGATGCAGGGCTTGATCCCAGGACCCTGGGATCATGACCTGAGCTAAAGGCAGATGCTTAACAACTGAGCCACCAAGGTGCTCCACAAGTAGCTCTTTTTTTTTTTTAATATTAGTAACTTCTTATTAAAAGTTAGTCAATATTTTTATTTACCTAGAATTTGAAATTTTATTTTATTTTAAGATTTTATTTATTTATTTGTGACAGAGAGAGAGAGAGAGAGAGAGAGTGAGCACAAGCAGGGAGAGCAGCAGGCAGAGGGAGGAGCAGGCTCCCCACTGGGCAGGGAGCCAGATGCAGGACTCTATATCCAGACCCTGGGATCATCACCTGAGCCAAAGGCAGATGCTTAACCAACTGAGCCACCCAGGCATCCCAGGAATTTCAAATTTTAAATATGTGTTCTTGCATATAAAGAGAAGAAACTAGTGAATTTTGAAGGAAGTATCATCGAAATACATTTTACTTGCTAATAGGTACTTGCTAATATGTAATGTAAGACTTAAACAGAGTCCTAAGTGTTAGAAAGAAAAAGGTCATTCTCCTCCTCCATCCATGACTTTGATAAAATTTGACATCATAAATGCAGGAATAAAAAGATCTTTAGATGAAGAAAATCAATATTTTTAGTTTAATTTTATGATAAAATAATATGTTCACTCAACAAATAATATTATTGGTTTTTAAGTTGCCAGGCTTTACAGCAGTGGCTGAAGATGCATAGAAGTATAGTGCCCAGTCCTGACAACACGAAGCTCTGATATATAGCTCTTATTAGCATCATTATAAAATCTGTACCTAAAATAGGAGTGTCATAGATATGCTCTAACAGTATTTTGAAATGACTGTAGGAAGTAAGTCTAAACCAGATTCAGGTTTTAGGTAAAGTTTCTTGATAAATAGCAAAACAGATTTCAAAATTAAAAGATATACTGTAGTGAAGACATTCTTTTAGCCAAAACTGTTTTCATAGGAATTACATACATTGGGTTAGATATATCAAAAGTGGCCTATATTATAAAACAGTGCTTGAGCTAAAAGAGATGATTTTCACCTGTGGGCTGAGGTAGAATACTAATTGATTACATTCCCAGATAAATAGTATGGAAACTATAAGTCTTGCTCTGAGGGAAAAATGGGTAATACTGGCTAAGCATGAAGGCAAGTAGTGGTCTTAGTTTTTAAAATAAGGCTTCATTGTAGTGAAGTCTTCAGCTATTATTCAGAAACTGAAAAAAAAATAAAACAGCTCCACTCATATAGAATGTACGCACATGAAAACAAAGTCTGTAATTGAATGAGCATGCTAACATTGTGGGCTTGTTATATAAATGCACAAAAACTAAGTTTATTGCTATCCAATAAATATAGGTTAAATAAAGAGTTAAATTTGGTAATGAGGAGACACCAGCAGACTGAAAGTGAGAAGATAGAGAACCATGTATCATACTAAGGGACATCAAAAGAAAGCCAGAGGAGCCCATCCTTAACAAACTAGACAAACAGATTTTAAACCAAAATAATAAGAGATGAAGAAGGGAACTACATCATAATAAAAGGTCTATCTAACCAGAAGATCAAATAATTGTAAATATTTATGCCGCCAACTTGGGAGCACCCAAATATATAAATTAATAACAAACATAAAGAAAGTCATTGATAACAATAAAACAGTAGTAGGGGACTTTGATACTCACAGAAATGGGCAGATCATCTAAGCAGCAAATCAATAAGAAAACAATGGCTTCGAATGACGCACTGGACCAGATGGACTTAATGGATGTATACAGAACATTTCGTCATAAAGCAGCAGTGTACACATCCTTTTCAAGCGCACATGGACCATTCTCTAGACTTGATCACATACTGGGGCACAAATCAGACTTCAACAAGTACAAAAAGACTGATATCATACCATGCATATTTTCAGACCACAATGTTATGAAATTTGAAGTTAACCACAAGAAAAAATTGGAAAAAAATACCCCACAAATACATGGAGGTTAAAGAACATCCTATCTAAAGAATGAATGGGTTAACCAGAAAATTAAGAAATAAATAAAAAAGTACGTGAAAACAAATGAAAATGAAAACATGACAGTCCAGAACCTTTGGGATGCAGTATATGTGGTCATAAGAGGGAAATAAATAGCAATATAGGCATACCTCCAGAAGCAAGAAAGGTCTCAAATACACTGCCTAACCTTACACTTAAAGGAACTAAAAGGGAACGGCAAATAAAACCTAACGCCAATAGAAGAAGGGAAGAAAACTGAGAGTAGAAATAAATGACATGAAAAAAAAAAAAAAATGACAAGAACAATAACAACCAAAGAGAACAGATCAACCAAACTAAGAGCTGGTTGTTCAAAATAATTAATAAAATTGATAAACCCCATCCAAACTTATAAAAAGGAAAAGAGAAAGACCCAAATAAATGAAATCATGACAGAAAGAGGAGAGATCACAACCAACACCACAGAAATACAATTATAAGAGAATAATAACATAGGCAAAGACAAATTAAATAACATTGTGAATTTCCTATTAGTAATTTGTGAAGCCAGGATTTAAATCTAGTTAGGCTGCCTTCTGAACCTTTGGTCTTAAACTACTGCATAGTGCATCCTTAATCATGGCAGTATACCATTTCTCTTCATACTAACCTGATACTGTCAAGCTTTTTTTTTAATCCTTTGTTCTGAAAATGCATTTAGAATGAAGTAATAGATTATTAAAGATTAACAATGACAATTTTAATTTTTTATCCAGGCTTAATAGGGTTTAGAACACAAAGTACCTAGTAAACCTTCAATGTTAGAGAAATCAATAAAAATAATATTCACAATAATGGAAGACCACAGCCATCTTTTTCATTTGAATCTAATATTTATGTCTTACTGAGTCTGAAGTATTATTTACATATATTACTTAGATAGATTTATCAGTAATAATCTTATATAGTAATACGCTAATGCTATCTACCCCAAATGTTTTTTTTTTACTTTATTTAGTTTAAGAAATATGATTTGCTTTATAAGCCTGTATGAAAAGGTTTAAGGTGAATTAGAAAAATCTTAACAATAAATTATTTTGTAATGGAAATGTTATAACTGGCCAATGACCACCGTAAAATTTACTATCATATTTCTGTTTTTATTTTTGATTGTTTTGTCCCAAATATGGCTAGGCTGCATTGAATCATTCCCATATAATCAGAGATTCAAGTCTAATGCCCAATGACATATTAGTAAGGCTTGGTAATTTTTTTATATCGAAGAGACAGAGATCAGATTCAAGGAGGCTGTGGGAGTTGGAGTGTATAGGATAGAGCAAGGAGAGAAAGGAAATACATAGATAAAAAGATCCAGACATATGAAAAGAAGACTTTTGAGTTTGTTGGTAAATGTCAAACCATGCATACATAGAATGAAACTCCATGAAGCTGGAAAAGAATGATCAGAAACCTGTATGTTGAACAATTTCCATGCAGGACTTAGACATTCAAATTCTACCAACCAATGTTGAAAATCCTCATAAAAACCAAGGACATTCAATAGAGAAACTGCAAGGGTTGTTCCTTAGTAAATGACTATACTAATACTGAGATAAAGGTTCTATTCCCAACAAAAGTAAAACAAACAAATAAACAAACAAACAAAACCTAAGTCAGTAAAGAATTGAGGTGCTCTGCAAATAAAATAACTTCTTACCAGAACAAAGCCCAACATTGATGAAGCAAAATAATAAATTATACTGTTCAAAAATGTAAAATTCATGATGTGAAGATTCTGATACAAAAATTGCTAGACCCATAAAAATCAGGAAAATGTGGCCCACAACCAGGAGAAAAATCAGTAACCAGAAAGAGACCCAGAATTGATAAAGTTATGAGAATAGCAGGCACTCTTCAAAGTATTATAAATACGCTCACAGACTTGAAGAAAAGCATAAATAGAATAAAGAAATGAAAGATTTAAAACTTAATTAAGTGAATCTTCCAGAGATGAGCATATATTGACTGCACTAGGAAGTTCCCTGGCAGAGATGAACTGCAGATTAGATATTGCAGAAGGAAATATCAGTACCTTGAAAACATAATAATAGAAACTATGGACTAAAATGGAAGGAAAAAATTGGAAGACATGAGCTGAGTTTCAGTGTCTGTGAGACAATGTCAAGTAGTCTAACCTTAATGACTGAGTCCCAAAATGAGAAGTGAGAACCAATGTAAGAACCATTTTTTTGTAATTTGAGAAGCTACAGAGAGAAATAGCCAAAGATACAATCATACTGAGACATTTAACACATTCCGAGACACTTTAACACATTCTGAGACATTTTAACACATTTTAACTGATAACTCATCAAGGCAAAATTCAAGGCTATGCAGCTTCTGCTTGTTTCTCATGGGACACTTGCTCTGGGTGAAGCCAGTCACCATGTAATAAGTTCAGCTATTCTGAGACTGCTGTCTGGAGAGGCCATGCATAAACACTTGAAAGCATCAGATGAGCTCCCTACAGAAAATCAGTATCAACTCAAAGCAATGTAAGTGAGCCATGTTAGGTGTCAGCTTAACTGAATCTTCAAGAGACTGCATCTTCAGCCAGTATTTGGATGTTATCCCATAATGAACCCAGCTAAGCTGTCCCCAAATTCCCGACCCACAATATAAAATTATCATTTAGAGCTGCTAAATTTTGACATATGTTCTTATCCAGAAATTGATCATTGGAACAGCAAACAAATTCATAATTAAAAATTATCATAAACAAACACGTTTCTATAACCTTCACACTGAGATGGCTTCAATGGTAAATTCAATTAACATTGCTAAAAAAAAAAAAGCACATTTCCAGAAATCAGAATAAGGTGATCAATTATTGTATTGTTTCATGATATTAGCTTACCTTTATTATGAAAACTTGTTATAGACATGACAAGAATTTCTTTAAAAAAGAACATTAATCTCATTTTTGATCATGGTTGCAAAAATCTTAATTAATATACTAACTATAGGGGCTCCTGGGTGGCTCAGTCAGTTAAACATCTGCCTTTGACTCAGGTCAAGATCCTAGGGTCCTGGAATCCAGCCCCACATCAGGCTCCCTGCTCAGTGGGGAGCCTGCTTCTTCCTCTCCCTCTCCTGCCATTAGCCCTGCTTGTGCTCTCTCTCTGTCTGTCAAATCAATAAATAAGTCTTTAGAAAAAAATGTATATACTAAAGATACATGCAGCAATAGACAGATGATATATGATAGATGATAGATTGATTGATAGATGATATATAGATAGATGATAGATAGATAGATAGATAATATGCCATAAAAAATATTTTTTTCCCTCCAGGAATGCAGCATTGTTTTGACATTTGAAAATCTATCAGTAGAATTCAACATATTAACAGAATAAAGAAGAAAAATAATTATTACAGTAGATTCAGAAAAAATATGTAATGAAATTCAACATCTATTCATGATAAACAGTCTTAGCAAACTAATTTCCCTGCACATCTGTTGGGAGTGTAATCAGGTATAGCCACTGGGAAAACTATTTTGACCTTGTCTGTCAACTTTGCACATATACCTACCCAATAGCCCTGAATTTTTACTCCTAGGTTTATACGCAATATGCATGCACATAAGCAACAAAATATATGTATAAAATTTTCTTAGCTGCACCATTTGAAAGAATACCAAGTTGGAAGAAATCCAAATACCCATCAACATTTGAATGAATAAATAAATTGTGTTTTTATTCATACAATGAAATACTACATAGCAGTAAAAATAAACATATACCAATAAGAACATGGATTAATATCATATGCAAAATGTTGAACGAATAAAATCTACACACAAAATAATAGATATCATATGGTACCATTTTTTAAAGTCCCCAAAGTGACAAACATCTATAAATATAAAAATTCAAGATAGTGTTTACATTTGAGAAGGAGAAAGGAGTGACCTAGAAGTGCTTTGGATGTGCTGGTAATAAACCATTTCTTGACCTATATTTATGATTTATCAGGTATAGTCAGGTATAGTCACTTAGTAACAACCAGTAGTAAGCAAAATAAAGCCCCCCTCACAAAGACATTCATCTCCAAATGCCTCAACCCTGTGAACATGTAAGTTACATGGTGAAAGAGAACTAAAGGTACAGATGGAATCAAGGTTACTAATCAACTAACCTTGAAATAGAAAGATTATCCTGGATTATGTGGATGAGTGGGTTGGGAGATGTAACCACACAGTGAAAAAGGGAGTTAGAGGAGTGAGAACCTGAGAAATGGCAGCACAAGAAGAACTTTGCCCTACATTGCTGGCTTTGAAGATGGAGTCACGGAGACATGAACCAAGGAAGGTGGGTGGTTTTTAGAAATACTCTTTCCTACAAACTACAAAAAGAGCAGAATCCTACTGACACCTTGATTTTAGCATAGTCAGATCCATATCTGGCTTCTGACCTCCAGAATTGTGAGATAACAAAATCGTATTATTTTAAACCACTAACTTTGCTATCATTTGCTATGTAAAGTAGCAGTAAGGAAACTAATGTATGTCATCAAGATATACATTATTTGTGCACTTTTTGTAGTTATTTAACACTTCCAATAAAAATGTTTTATATATGTGTGTGTATGACCTAGATATCTATTTCAAACAGCACTGAAGTTCCTAGAAATTAATGTTCAAAAGTAAAAGGGAATTAATATTTTTAATACTCTGGATGGAGAAGATTTCCAGTTATCAATGAGGAAACAATTTGTCTAGTGCATTTCCAAATCCCATGTGGTAGGATTAATAATGGCTCCTTAACTGTGGCTCCTAAAATGTGTCCATGTCTTAATTCCCAGCACCTGTGGCCATTTAACCTCATATGGTGAAAGGGACTTTAAGATATGACTAATTAAAGGATTTTAAGATGCGCTGATTATCCTGAATCATCTAAGTAGGCTCAATGTAACAACAAGAATTTTATAAGAACGTAGGAGAATCAGAGTGGAGAAAAGAATACAACACAAACAGAAGTAAGAGTGTTGTGGGGCAATGATCCAAGGACTGCAGGCAGCTTCTAGAATCCAGAAAAGGCGTGGGGTCATAAATTCTTTCCAGACCAAACATACAGAAGATATCTGTGCTACCACACTTTTGCCTTAAGAACTTTGGAATTGCAAAATCATAAATTTGTGTTGTTTTAAGTCACTAAATGTGTGGTAACTTGTTGCAGCAGCAGTAGAAATAAATACACCACCTCTAGAATTAGGAAAAAATGCCCAGAGTCAAAATAATTGTTTTTTTTGTTTTGTTTTTTTTTTAAGAAGAGTCTACTAATTGAGTTTAAGTCTATGGATTATGGATTCCAGTCAACTGGCTTCACATAAATTGAATTTTTAGGCAATTGAGAAGATTTCACCCATCTACCTTCCTGACCTCAGATATCATTAAGTTTTTGGTAAGGTCTTTGGACAATTTAAAACAATGAGTTTTTAAAATACAAATGTTTGGTATGGTAATTCTATGGCCTAAGTGTGAATTCGGTAGATATAAAAATGTCTGCCTTTAAGCAATTTTAAAACTCTTTAGAACTTTTTTGAAAAATTTAGCAGTGAACTCCATTAACTACCTGGTGTCAAACTAATACAATATATGAGACCTTGAATGAAATGTTGTCAAAAAAAGCAGTTGATGGAAGTACTTTTGTTTTATTCAAGGTGTGAGGGAGCTTTCACTCTGAGACTGAATAGAATAATAAATTTGGGGGGCGCCTGGATGTATCAGTTGGTTAAGCGACTGCCTTCAGCTCAAGTCATTACCCCAGGGTCCTGGGATGGAGCCCCACATTGGGCTCCCTGCTCAGTGGAGAGCCTGCTTCTCCCCCTCCCTCTGCCTGCTGCTCTGCCTACTTGTGCTCTCTCTCTCTCTGTCAAATAAATAAGTAAAATCTTAAAAAAAAAGAATAACAACTTCAATGAAATTTTAAAAGTTTAAGTAAAGAATTTGAAGTAAAGATTTAAATTAAGTAAATACTTTTAATTGGGAGAGTTAAGTATTTCTTTGGCCTTTATTTACTTATTTATTTTGTGTGTGTGTGCTTGAAAATATTTGGACTTTTACTTTCAAAAGAACTAATCTTTTAGTCTTAATTTTTTTCTGACATTTTAATGATATAAAAGAGTTTGACATTTATATAAAATGTTGTCGTTAAGCTATTAAAGCACTTAAGCATTTGCCATTGGAGTCATGTTAAACTACTACAGTACATAACTGATGTACTATGCTGTGCTACATAGTAGCAGAAAATATGAGATGAAAAACAAGCATAAATGATTACTTTTCAGACCTATATACAAATTGCCCTTGTATAATCACTCAAGTGATATGTTGATTTAGCCCATTTTAAAGCTTTTTTGTTTCTAAAACCATTAAACCTACTTGTGATCCCCAGAGGATAGTCAAAGGAACATTAAATAGAGTTCAGGAGAGACATAGAAACGGAAACACATCTGCTGTGAGAGACTGCTCATCTATTTCCAAAAGGACCATTTATACCCAAATGGACAATGAACTATATGGTAAAGCTCAACATAATCAAAGGAAATGAGTTCAGGTGTGTGTGTGTGTGTGTGTGTGTGTGTGTGTGTGTGTGTGTGTGTTGTTTTATATTTATTTATTTTATTTTTTTTTTTGCAAATTTTTATTTGAATTCAGTTAGTTAAACATATAGTGCAATACTGGTTTCAGGAGTAGAAATTAGTGATTCATCACTTACATATAACACCCAATGCTCAACAAAATAAGTGTCCTCTATACCCGTTATCCATTTAGCCCATCTCCTGCACACCTCCCCTTCATCAACGCTTAGTTCATTCTATATAGTTAAGAGTCTCTTATGGTTTGCTTCCCTCTCTTTCTTATTTTCCCTTTCCCCATGTTTATCTGTTTTGTTTTTAAATTCCACATGTGAGTGAAGTCACATGGTATTTGTCTTTCTCTGACTGACTTGTTTCACTTAGCATAATACACTCTACCTCCATACATATCATTGCAAATGGTGAGATTTCATTCTTTTTGATGGATGGGTAATAATCCAGTATATATATAATCACTTCTTTTTTATTCATTAATCAGCCAATGGACACTTGGGCTCTTTCTAAATATAACTGTTGTTGCTACAACTACTATAAACATCAGGGTACACATGCCCCTTGGATTCAATATTTTTATATCCTTTGGGTAAATACCTAGTAGTGCAGTTGTTGGGTTATAGGGTAATTCTATTTTTAATTTTTGAGGAACCTCAATACTGCTTTCCAGAGTTGCTATATCAGTTTGCATTCCCACCAACAGTGTAAGAGGGTTCCCATTTCTCCATGTCCTTGCCAACACCTGTTGTTTCCTGCCTTTTTGCCATTCTGAGAGCTGTGAGGTGGTATCTCATAGGTGTTTTTTTTTTGTTATATATATATATAGATATATATCTATATATATATAATTTAAATTTAATTAATTAACATATAATGTATTATTTGTTTCAGAGGTACAGGTCTGTGATTCATCGGTCTTATATAATACCCAGTGCTCACTAACAACACGTACCCTCCCCAATGTCCATCACCCAGTTACCCCATCCCTCCACCCCCTCCCAACCAGCAACACTCTCTTTGTTTCCTATCCTTAAGAGTCTCTTACAATTTGTCTCCCTCCCTGGTTTCATCTTGTTTCATTTTTTCCTCTCTTCCCCTATGATCCTCTGCCTTGTTTCTTAAATTCCACATTAGATTGAGATCATATGATAATTGTCTTTCTCTGACTGACTTATTTCACTTAGCATAATAACCCCTAGTTCCATCCACGTCATTATAAATGGCAACATTTCATTTTTAATGGCTGCATAATATTCCATTAGAGATATCTATATCTTTACCTGTATATCACATCTTCTTTATTAATTTTTCTGTCGATGGATATCTGGGCTTTCTCATAGTGGTTTTGATTTGTATTTCCCTGATGATGAGTGATGTTGGGCATCTTTTCATGTGTCTGCTGGCCATCTGGGTATCTTCTTTGGAAAGATGTCTCTTCATGTCTTGTGGCCATTTCTTAATTAGATTATTTGTTTTTAGGTTTTGAGTTTGCTAAATTCTTTATAGAATTTGGATACTAACCCTTTCTCAGATATGTCGTTTGAAAATATCTTCTCCCATTCTGTAGGTTGGCTTTTAGTTTTGTGAGTTGTTTCCTCTGTGGTGCCGAAGTTTTTATCTTGGTGAAGTACCAATAGTTCATTTTTGCTTTTCTTTCTTTTGTCTCAGGCAACATGTCTAGTAAGAAGTTTCTACGGCTTAGGTTAAAGAGGTTGCTGCCTGTGCTCTCCTGTTTTGATGGTTTCCTGTCTCACATTTAGGTTTTTCATCCATTTTGAATTTATTTTTGTATATGGTGTAAAGAAATGGTCCAGTTTCATTCTTCTGCATGTTGCTGTCCAGTTTTCCCAACACTGTTTGTCTTTTTTCCTGTTTTGTTGAAGATTAGTTGGCTATACCATTGTGGGTGCATTTCTGGATTTTCTATTCTGTTCTATTGATTTGTGTGTCTGTTTTTGTGCCAGTTTTGTGCCAGACATCATGCTGTCTTGATGACTACAATTTTGTAATATAGCTTGAGATCCAAAATTGTGAAGTCTCCATTTTGTTTTTCTTTTTCAAGATTGCTTTGGCTATTTAGGGTCTTTTGTGGTTCATATCTGTGAAAAATACTGGTGGTATTTTGATAGGTACTGCATTAAGTGTGTAGATTGCTTTGGGTAGTATAGTCATTTTAACTATATTTATTCTTCCAATTCTTCCAATACATGAGCATGGAATGTCTTTCTACTTCTTTGTGTCCACTTCAATTTCTTTCATAAGTGTTCTACAGTTTTCAGAGTAAAATATTTTCTCTCTTTGTTTTTGGTACAATTGTAAATGGGATTGATTCCTTGATTTTTCTTTCTTCTGTTTTGTTTTTGGTGTATATGGAAATGCAACAGATTTCTGCATGTTGATTTTATATCACCCAACTTTACTGAATTCATGTATTAGTTCTAACAATCTTTTGGTGGCATGTTTTTAGTTTTCTATAGACTATCACGTTGTCTGCAAATAGTGAAAGTTTGACCTCTTCCTTGCTGACTTGAATGCCTTTTATTTATTTATGTTGTCTGATTGATGTGGCAAGGACTTCCTGAACTATGTTAAATAACAATATTGAGAGTGGTTATCCCCATCTTGTCCCTGACCTTAGAAGAAAAGCTCTCAGATTTTCCCCAGTGAGGATGATATTAGCTGTGGGTCACTCCTATATGGCCTTTATAATGTTAAGATATGTTCCATCATGCAGCCCCGGAATAAATCCCACTTGAGCATGGTGAATAATTCTTTTAATGTATTGTTGGATTCGATTTGCTAGTATCTTGTTGAGAATTTTTGCATTCATTTTCATCAGGGATATTGGCCTGTAATTCTCTTTTTTAGTGGGGTCTTTGCCTGGTTTTAGAGTCAAAGAAATGCTGGCTTCATAGAATGAGTTTGGAAGTTTTCCTTCTGTTTCTATTTTTGAGGGCAGTTTGGGAAGAATAGGTATTAACTCTTTATTAAATGCCTGGTAGAATTCCCCTGGGAAGCCCTCTGGCCCAGGGCTTTTGTTTGTTAGGATATTTTTGTTTTCTGATTCAATTTCTTTGCTTGTTATGGGTCTGTTCAAATTTCTATTTCTTTCTGTTTCAGTTTTAGTAGTTTGTAAGTTTCTAGGAATTTGTTCATTTCTTCCAGATTGCCCTGTTTTTGGCATAAAATTTTTCACGTATTTTCTTAAAATTGTTTGTATTTCTGTGGTGGTGTTTGTGATCTCTCTTCTTTCATTCATAATTTTATTTATTTAGGTCCTTTATCTTTAAATTTTGATAAGTCTGGTTAGGGCTTTATCAGTTTTATTAATTCCTTCAAACAACCAGCTCTTAGCTTTGTTGACATGTAATATTGTTTTTTGTTTGTTTTATATCGTTTATTTCTGCCCTAATCTTAATTATTCCTCTTCTCCTATTAGTTTTAGGTTTTGTTTGCTGTTCCTTTTTAGTTCCTTTAGATGTAAGATTAGATTGTGTACTTGAGACTTTTCTTCCTTCTTGACGTAGGCTTGTATTGCTATAAACTACCCTCTTAAGACCGCCTTTCCTGTACCCCAAAGGTTTTGGACTGTCATGTTCTCATTTTAATTTGCTTCCATTTACTTTTCTATTTCTTCTTTAACTACCTTGTTAACCCATTCATTCTTTGGTAGGATGTTCTTTAACTTCCATGCATTTGTAGTTTTTCCAAATCTTTTCTAATGGTTCAAGTTTCATAATATTATGGTCTGAAAATATGCACAGTATGATCTCAGTCTTCTTGTACTTGCTGAAGTCTGATATGTGACTCAGTATGTGACCTATTCTAGAGAATGTTCCATGTGCACCTGAAAAGAATGTGTATTCTGCTGCTTTCAGATGAAATGTTCTGAATATATCTGTTAAGTCCATCTGTTTCAGTGTCATTCAAAGCCATTGTTTCCTTATTGATTTGCTGCTTAAATGATCTGTCCATTTCTGTAAGTGGGTGTTAAAGTCCCCTACTATTATTATATTATTGTCAATGAGTTTCTTTATGTTTATTATTAATCAATTTATATTTATATTTATGCCCCCTCAAGTGGGGGGCATAAATATTAACAATTGTCATATCTTGATGGATAGACCCCTTAATTATGATAAAATGCCCTTCTTCATCTCTTTTTACAGTCTTTGGTTTAAAATCTAGTTTGTCTGAGAAGTAGGGCTACTCTGGCTTTCTTTTGATTTCCATTAACATGATAGATGGTTCTCCATCTAATCACCTGCAATTTGCAGGTGTCTTTAGGTCTAAAATGAGTCCCTTGTAGGCAGTATATATGTGGGTCTTCTTTTTTTCTTTTCTCTTCTTTTATCCATTCTGATATGCTGTGTCTTTTATTTGGAGTATTTAGCCCATTTACATTCACAGTGATTATCGATACATATGAATTTATTGACACTGTGTTACCTGTAGATTTGTTGTTTCTGTTGATGTTCTCTGGTCTTTTTTAATCTTTGTTGCTTTTGGTCTTTTTTCCCCTACTCAAAGATTCCCCCTTAATATTTATGCAGGGCTGGCTTAGTGATCATGGACTCCTTCAGTTTTTGTTTGTCTGGGAAACTCTCGCTCTCCTTTTATTCTGAATGACGGCCTTGCTAAATAAAGTATTCTTGGCTACATATTTTTCCCATTCAGTACCTTGAGTATATCTTGCCATTTCACTTCTGACCTGTTGATTCGCAGACCTCTACTTGCCTAGTGGAGATGTGCCTGTAAGGGTAAGCGGCCGGGTTTATTGTAAGCGCATCTCATGTCCACTAGGTGGTGTTGTTTTGTTCCCAGAAGATTTCAGCACTGATAGGCAGGATGAAAATGGCAGTGCCCCCTTCCCTAGCCCCAGAGCTGAGAGTTTGTACCCTCCACGCCTCAGGCAGCCCTCACAGAAGAGTGATCAAATTACCTGTCTTGTGTACCTGGCTTCTGTCAGATCCCTGTCTTCACCCTGCTTGTATCTGAGCTATTTTTATCTCAGGTGCATGGCTGGATTTCTAAACTCCAGATTTTAGGGACTACTGTGGTGTCAACCCAGGCTGATCCTAAGGGGGAGGGTCTTGCCATGTTTTTGCCATTTGTTTGTGTAGTGGTTCAGTATTTATGACAAGGTGGAGCAGAGAGCCAGCACCCAGCCTAGCTGCCCTCAGCTGAAATCCCTGCTCCTATGCCTGGGAACAGTGCAGTATGTTGGCACTACCCACTCTTCTTGTGGCCAAGGGGATCTTCAGACCATGCTGTCTACACCTGGGTCTCTGCCCTGCTTCTCCACCTGAGCACCTTTAAGTCAGGCATGACCTCAGTGGTGGCAGACTTCTAAAATTTCAGATTTTACTCACTACTTCTTATAATACTTTGTGGTAGCCTCCATAAACATGGCTCCCTCCCCTCTGCAGTTATATCTCTGTTATATCTCCCTCAAATCAACTCTCCAGAACTTCTACCTTCCAAAAAATGGCCAGTTTTCTACTTGTAGACTTATAGTTTTGTTCCCTTAGACCTCAGATTGATTTCTTGGGTGTTCAGAATGATTTGATAATTAACTGTGTTCAAGGGATGAGGAAGCTTAGGTTCCCCCTATTCCTCCACTATCTTAACTTCTCCTTAAAATAACAACAACAACAACAACAAATATATATATGATGTAAGGGGTTTATGTTTGAAGAAAAAAAATGAGAAAAATGGTACAAGAACTCACATACTGTTAACATAAGATAATTTATCAACCATTCCTTCTCTCTGCATCTCCAAACCTCTTTGCCATTGACTCACAATGTCCCACAAATGATCGTTTCTTGGAGTACTTGTGCAGAGGATGTTTGTTTTACAAGGACAATCAATGATAGTATAAAGAATAATGAGTGGAAACACAGAAAGAATCTAAGCTTTAATGATGTTGGCCTATATATGCTTCTAAGTGGAGAAGATAACAGGTATTGGTAAAATTGTGTCTTTTGATGTTCTAAATTAGATAGAGTTAATTTAACATTTTTAAATTGAGAGCAATTTTATTTTATTTTATTTTTTCCCCCAAATACTTTTATTTTATTTTTTCAGTGTTACAAGATTCATTGTTTATGTACCACACCCACTGCTCCATGCAATACGTGCCCTCCTCAATACCCACCACCAGGCTCGCCCATCCCCCCACCCTCTCCCCTCCAAAACTCTCAGTCCCTTGTTCTGAGTTCACAGTCTCTCATGGTTCTTCACCCCTCCGATTTCCTTCAAATTCATCCCTCCCCTCCCTCTCACAATGTCCTCCATGTTTTTTCCTTACGCTCCACACGTAAGTGAGACCATATGATAATTGACTTTCTCTGCTTGACTTATTTCACTCAACATAATCTCTTCCAGTCCAGTCCATGTTAAAAGAAAAGTTCGGTAGTCGTCCTTTCTGATG
>CM052884.1:28958435-28975818 GCA_028534135.1 Potos flavus | reverse complement strand
CCACCCCCTTCCCCTCCAAAACCCTCAGTCCATTGCTCTGAGTTCACAGTCTCTCATGGTTCTTTGCCCCTCGGATTTCCTCCAATTCATCTCTTCCTTCCCTCTCACAATGTCCTCCATGTTTTTCTTTATGCTCCACACGTACGTGAGACCATATGATAATTGACTCTCTCCGCTTGACTTATTTCACTCAACATAATCTCTTCCAGTCCAGTCTATGTTAAAATAAAAGTTCGGTATTCATCCTTTCTGATGGAGGCATAATATTCCATTGTATATATAGACCATATCTTCTTTATCCATTCATCTGTTGAAGCTCTTTCCACATCTTGTCTCTTTCCACAGTTTGGCGATTGTGGCCATTGCTGCTATGAACATTGGGGTACATGTGGCCCTTCTTTGTACTGCATCTGCATTTTTGGGGTAAATGCCCAGTAGTGCAACTGAAGGGTCATAGGGTAACTCTATTTTTAATTTCTTGAGGAATCTCCACACTGTTTTCCAAAGTGGCTGCACCAACTTGCATTCCCACCAACAGTGTAAGAGGGTTCCCCTTTCTCCACATCCTCTCCAACATTTGCTGTTTACTGTCTTGTTGATTTTGGCCATTCTAAGAATCTCCCTGATGGCTAATGTCAATGAACATTTTTTCATGTGTCTATTAGCCATAACAAAATATAAGTATATATAATGTATTTAAGAATGAACAAAATTACAATATCCAGAAAAGCATGTTCCATGGGTTGTGATATTACCGTTGTAATTTATGTAAATGCAGACACAGTAATAATGATTGATAATTTAGGGTTTAACATATTTATTGAGTTGTAGTTGACACAGAATATTATATTAATTTCAGAAGAGCAACAGGATATTCAACATTTATATATCTATGAAATTACTACCAGGATTAATCTACCAACCACCCATCATCATATAAAGTTGTTAATATTATTAACTATATTCCTTATGCTGTACATTGTATCCCTGTGTCTTATTTATTTTCTAACCAGAAATTTGTATCTATTACTCCTTTTCTCCCATTTTGCCCAGTCCCTCATCCCTCTATTCTTTGGAAACCCCTGGATTTCTCTCTGCATATGAGTCTGTTTCTGTTTTTCTGTTGTTAATTTTTGTTGCTGTTCATTTATTTTGTTTATTTAGATTCTACATGTGAGTGAAACTATATATATCTGTCTTTCCCTGTCTGACTTATTTTACTTACCATAATACCTTCTAGGTATGTATACATACAAACACACACACACATATGCATCTTGTTTACCCATTCATCTCTTGATAGACACTTAATGTTGCTTCCCCATGTTGGCTATTGTAAATAGTGCTGCAATGAACATATGGGTGCTTATGTATTTTCATATTAGTGGTTTTTTTCATATAAATAACAAGAATTGAAATTGCAGGATTATATGTGAGTTCTATTTTTAATATTTTGAGAAACTTCCATACTGTTTTCCATAGTGGCTGAATCATTTTTCATTTCTACCAACAGTGCATGAGGATTCCCTTTCTCTGCATTTTTGCCAACACTTGTTATTTCTTATCTTTTTAATAATAATCATACGAACAGATGTGAGATTATATTTTGTTGATTTGTTGGTTTTGATTTGCATTTCTCTGATGATTAGTGATGTTGAGCATGTTTTTATGTGTGTTAGCTATCTGTATAACTCTTTTGGAGAAATATCTATTAAGGTCTTCTCATTTTTAAATATTTTTTTTTCAATACTGTGTTGTAGGATTTTTTTTTAAGCTTTTATTTTAATTCCAGTTAGTTGACATATTCAGATATTGCTTCATCACACCAAGTCAACCCCTTAATTCTCATCACGTATTTAAGCCATCCTTCCACCTCTTTTCCTTCTGGTAACCATCAGTTTGTTCCCTATAATTAAGAGTCTGTTTCTTAAAAAAAAAAAAAAAAAAAAAAAAGTCTATTTCTTAGCTTAGCTCCCTCTTTTTTTTTCTTTTTTTCCTTTGCTTTTTTTTTTTTTCTTAAATTCCATGTATGAGTAAAAGCATATGCTATTGTCTTTGCCTGACTGACTTATTCTGCTTAGTATCATATTCTCTAGCTTCATCCATGCGATTGTAAATGACAAGATTTCATTCTTTTATGGCTGAATAATATTCCATTGTATATATATACCACTTATTTTTTTTTTTATACCACTTCTTCTTTATCCATTCATCTATTGATGGATACTTGGGATATCTTTGCTGTTGTAAATAATGTTGCAATAAACTGAGGGATGAATATATTCTTTTGAATTAGTGTTTTTGAATTCTTTGGGAAAATACCTAGTAGTGCAATTGCTGGATCCTAGGGTAGTTCTATTCTTAACTCTCTGAGGAACTCCATACTGTTTTTCAGAGTAGCTGCACCAGTTTGCATTCCCACCCACAGTGCACAAGTGTTCTTTTTCTCCAAATCCACTCCCAACACTTGTTTTTTGTTGTGTTGATTTTAGCCATTGTGACAGGTGTGAGGTGATATCTCATTGTATTTTTATTTGCATTTCCTTGATGAAAAGTGATGAGCATCTTTTCATGTGACTGTTGGCATCCTGGATATCTTCTTTGGAGAAATGTCTGTTCATATCTTCTGCCCATTTTTTTAATGAACTGTTAGATTTTTGGGGTTTGAGTTGTATATGTTCTTTATATAATTTGAATACTAACCTTTTATTGGATATGTTATTTGCAGATATCTTCTCCTATTCCATAGGTTGCCTTTAATCTTGTTGATTGTTTCCTTCACTGTTCAGAAGTTTTTTATTTTGATGTAGTCCCAATTGTTTATTTTTTCTTTTGTTTTTCTTACCTCAGGAGACATATCTAGAAAAATGCTGCTACAGCCAATGCCAAAGAGGTTACTGCCTTTTTTCCTTCTAGGATTTTTAGGGATTCAGGCCTCACATATAGGTCCTTAATCCATTTTGGATTTATTTTTGTGTATGGTGTATTAAAGTGATCCAGCTTCTTCCTTTTGCAAGTTGCTGTCCAGTATTCCCAACACTATTTGTTGAAGAGACTGTCCTTTTCACATTGGATATCCTTTCTTGCGTTGTGAAAGATTAACCACATAGTTATTGGTTTATTTCTGCTTTTTTATTCCATTCTATTGATCTTTGTGTGTATTTTTGTGCTAGTGTCATATTGTTTTGCTTACTACATCTTTGTAATACAACTTGAACTCTGGATTGTCATACCTCCAGCCTTGTTTTTTTTTTTCAATGTTGCTTTGGTTATGCAGAGTCCTTGTTTTGTTCCATACAAATTTTAGAATTGTTTGTTCTAGTTCTGTGAAAAATGTTGTTTGTGTTTTGATAGAGATTGCATTAAATGTGTAGAATGCTTTAGGTATTATAGATATTTTAACAATATTTGTTCTTCCAATCCATGAGAATGGACTGTCTCTCCATTTCTTTGTTTCATCTTCAATTCCTTTCATCAGTGGTTTATAGTTTTCAGAGTATAGATCTTTCATCTTTTGATTAGATCCATTTCTAGGTATCTTATTATTTTTGGTAGAATTGTAAATGGGACTGCTTTCTTAATTTCTCTTTCTGCTGTTCATTACTGGTGTACAGAAAGGCCACACATTTCTGTACATTGCATCTTGTGTCCTGCAACTTTACTGAGTTCATTTATCAGTTTTAGCAGTTTTTTGGTGGTGCCTTCAGAAGTTTTTTTTCTTTTTCGAAGATTTATTTATTTATTCTAGAAAGACAGAAAGAGCACACAAGTGGGAGAGGGGGCAGAGGAAGGAGAGAGAGAATCTTAAGCAGTCTTCATGCTGAGCACAGATCCCAATGCAGAGTTCGATCTTAGGACCCTGAGATTGTGACCTGAGTCAAAACCAAGAATCAGATGCTTAATGGACTGAGCCACCCAGGTACTCCTTTGGGATTTTCTCTACAGAATATCATGTCATCTGCAAATAGTGAAAGTTTTACTACTTCCTTACCAATTTGAATTCTTTTTATTTCTTTTTGTTGCCAAATTGCAATGACTACAGCTTCTAGCATCATGTTGAATAAAATTGGCGAGAGATGACATCCTTGTCTTTGTTCCTTACCTTATGGGAAAAGGTCTCAGTTTTCCCACTGTGGGTCTTTCCTAGCTGGCCTTTATTATGTAGATGTATGTTCCCTCTAAACCTACTTTGTTGAGGTTTTTCTTTTTCTTTTTTCTTTTTTTTATCATGAAAGAATGTTATACATTCTTCGTCATACAATGTGAAATGTTTTTTTTTCCTGCACCTATTGAAATGATCATATGGTTCTTATTCTTTTTCTTATTGATGTAGTGTAGCACCTTGATTCATTCATGAATATTGAGCCACACTTGCAACCCAGGAATAAACACCGCTTGATTGTGACTTAAAAAATGACTTTTTTAAGGTATTGTTGGATTCAGTTTGCTAGTATTTTATTGAGGACTTTTGCATTGATGTTCATCAGGGATATTGGCCCGGAGTTCTCTTTTTAAGTGGTGTTTTATCCAATATCAGGATAATTCCAGCCTCACAGAATGAATTCCCAAGTTTTCTTTCTTTTTCTTTTTACTTATTTATTTATTTTGGAACAGTTTGAGAAGAATAGGTATTAACTCGTCTTTAAATGTTTGGTGGAATTTGCCTGTGAAGTCATTTGGTTCTGGACTTTTGTTTGTGGGGAGTTTTGTTTTTGTTTTTGTTTTTTATTACTGATTCAATTTCATTGCTGGTTATTGGTCTGTTCAAATTTTCTATTTCTTCTTGTTTCAGTTTTGGTAGGTTGTATGTTTCTAGGAATTAATCCATTTCTTCTAGGTTGTCCAATGTGCTGGAACATAGGTTTTCATAATATTCCTTTATAATTGCTTTTATTTCTGTGGTGTTGGTTCTTATTTCTTCTTTCTCACTTGTGGTTTTATTTATTTGAGTCCTTTCTGTTCTTTTTTTTATGGGTAGAGCGAATTTATTTTCTGGTGAGTGAGAAGTAATGATGAAAAGATGTAAAATCCAGATCCTTTGTTGTATTACATACCATATTTTAATTGTATATCCCAGTACCCCAAAACTATACACAAGCCTTATTTTATCAGTATACTGATGACACGTTGTTCTTTTCTTCATAAGTCTGGCTAGAATTTTATCAATTTTATTGATTTTTTTCAAAGAACTAGCTCTTGATTTCATTGATCTATTCCATTATTGTTGTTGTTTTTAATTTTCTTCTTTCTGTTGGCTTTAGGTTTTTGCTTATCGTTCTTTTTCTGGGTTCTTTAAGTGTAAGGTTAGGGTCTTTATTAGAGATTTTTTTTTCCTTCTTGAGGTAGGCCTGTATTGCTATAAACTTCCCTGTTAGAACAGCTTTTGCTGCATCCCAAAGATTTTGGATCATTGTGTTTTCATGGTCATTTGTTTTCATGCATGTTTATATTTCTTCCTTTATTTCCTGTTGACTCACTCATTGTTTAGTAGCATATTGTTTAACCTCCATGTATTTGTGATCTTTCCAGACTTTATCTTATGGTTAACTTCTATTTTCATTGTATTATGTTCAGAAAAGATGCACAGTATGATTTAAATCTTCTTGAATTTGTTGAAGCTGAGTTTTTTTTGGCTCATATGTGGTGTATCCTGGAGAATGTTCCACGTGCAGTTGAAAAGAATGTGCATTCTTCTGTTTTAGGATGGAATGTTCTTTATATATCTGTTAAAACTATCTGGTCCAGTGTGTTTTTCAAAGCCATTTTTCCCTTGTTTGTTTTATGTTTAGGTGATCTGTTCACCAGGGCCATGGAGAAATTTTTCTGTCTCCTCATTTTGTCTGCTCCTCTGTGTTTGTTTCTGTCTATTAGTGAAGTCAGCTATGTTTTCTATTCTTGAATGTAGTGATTTTATGGGGAGTCTGGGTGGCTCAGTCAGTTCAGTGTCCAACTCTTAATTTTGGCTGAGGTCATGATCTCAAGGTCCTAGGATCAATCCTCATATTGGGCTCTGCTCTCAGTGGTGAGCCTGCATAAGATTCTCTCTGTCCCATAGCTAAAATTAACATGTCAGGAAATGACAGGTGTTGACGAGGATGTGGAGAAAGGAGAACCCTCTTACATTGTTGGTGGGAATGCAAGCTGATGCAGCCATTCTGGAAAACAGTATGGAGTTCCTCAAAAAGTTGAAAATAGAGCTACCCTATGACCACGCAATTGCACTACTGGGTATTTACCCTAAAGATACAAATGTAGTGATCTGAAGGGGCATGTGCACCCCAATGCTTATAACAACAATGTCCACAATAGCCAAACTATAAAAAGAGTCTAGATGTCCATCAACAGATGAATGGATAAAGAAGATGTGGTATACACACACATACACACACACACACACACACACACACACACAGAGTGGAATATTATGCAGCCATAAAAACCCCACAAAATCTTGTCACTTGCAACGACATGGATGGAACTAGAGGGTATTATGCTAAGTGAAATATGTCAATCAGAGAAAGACAATTATCATATGATCTCACTGATATGAGGAATTTGAGAGACAAGACAGAGGATTATAAGGGAAGTGAGGGAAAAATGAAACAAGATGAAACCGGAGGGGGAGACAAACCACAAGTGACTCTTGATCTCAGGAAACAAACTGAGGGTTGCTGGAGGGGAGTGGGGTGGGAGGGATTGAGTGACTGGGTGATGTACATTGTGGAGGGTACGTGGTATGGTGAGCACTGTGAGTTGTGTAATACTGATGAGTCACAGACCTGTAGCCCTGAAACAAATATGCATTATATGTTAATTTAAAAAAAGGATATAAAAAATGCTATAAAACACATTTGTCCCAGAGAGGAAATAAAGTAAATAAATAATGGTAATTGTATTGTCATATCAGAAATGGAAAGATTAAAGAGGAAAAATAATTCTAAATTTTGAGTATATAAGAGTGTGTCATAATGCAATTTTAAAATGCATTCATTTTAAAGTAGATAAAAGCCGAAAGATATTGAAAAAATTTGAAACTACCGAAGCATATCTTAGTAATTGCTAAGAAAATATCCTTGGAGAGTGAAACAATTCTTAAATACTGTAGCGATCATCATAGGAAGATAATTAAATTAAATATCAATATAGCCAAGTAAGACACTCTGATTATTCCAGTAGGAAGTATAAATTTTAATAACTAAACAGAAAATGGATGAACTATAATGACAAAGATAAGTCTTCCTTTGGGTGAGTATATTTCTATTCTCAAAGAAAAATTCATTGTAATTCAACACGTAGAACTGAAAGAACTGTTTTGAAAGTTCTAAATTCCTAAACCAAATAATCCGTTCCAGATAAGAATGGCTAGCAAGTACAGTGAGATCAAGAAAAATGCTCAAATATAAGTTCACTTTATATTTCAAGTATGGACTTTTGAATCTCCCCATACATTTAACTGAAGAATAAAAATAAACTTGTTCTGAGAAGTCTGAAGTGAGGTTTCTACTCAGCATATGGACTTCCTTACGAAGAAAAAAGGAAAGGAAGGGAATCCTTCTTAAGAAGCAGTGTGGACTAAAGAAAAAATAGATAAAATTTAAGTCGCTTCACAGTGTCTGGCTCTTCAATATGTCACAGTGGGTGAGAGTTCTCTCTTAAAAGTAGCTTTCCATCTACTTGACTGAAACATGTCAAAAGAAACAACAAAGGGTATCTCTTTTTTTTTTTTCCTAAGATTTTATTTATTTATTTATTTGACAGAGAGAGAGATCGCAAATAGGCAGAGAGGCAGGCAGAGAGAGAGGGAAGCAGGCTCCCTGCTGAGCAGAGAGCCCGATGTAGGGCTGGATCCCAAAACCCTGAGATCATGATCCAAGCCGAAGGCAGAAGCTTTAACACGCTGAGCCACCCAGGCGCCCCAACAAAGGGTATCTCTTAATCCCTTCCACAATTTAGTGGATGAAGCCATCCATCCTGCTGGGAGTAGATAAAGCTTGAATCTCAAACATGACCAGTAGCTTATCTCTCATGGGATGATCTGAGACAAAATCTGAAAAAAAAACAAAACAACTCCAGGTTTTCAGAGGGGTTATGTATTCTAGAGTTATATCTCTGAATTGTTCACTCCATGCAAGTCAAAATACTAGGATTCAGTAAGATGTAACCAAATTTAAGAGGCAACTTTGGGATGCTGGCTTTTCATGAAGGCCTTGCTTATATAACTTATTCTGAAATGAGACCATCTTTATGATTATGCTCAACTGAAAAATAAAATGTAACATTTTCTCTTTGTTCCAGTGTCTGTTCTGTCGATGATAATTAATACAGAAAAAATGGAGAATATGGTATGTTTATTGCTCCCCTATCAATTGAGTTTGAATTGAAATGATAATGGAGTTAAATTTGTCCTGAGATAACCTGGATGAAGTTTACATTAAACCCCTGGGTTTCCTTTTAAAGGGCACTCAGAAAAAAGTACTCCCTGTAAGCAACTCCAAAGTGTGGTAATGGGTGGAGCTAGGTTTGGATTACAGCTCTGCCTCTTAATTACTATGTGATTGTGCCCAAGTTATATAACATTTCAGAGTTTCTGTTTTTTTTTTTCTGTACAACATATTAGTAATGACATATGATTTGCAGTGTTGTTGAGAGGATAGTGGATAATGTATATAATCTACTTAGCACAATGATAGATAAGTGGTATATAGTTAATAAATGGTAAATGCATGATTAGGCAAGTTTTATTATGAGGCTATAGTTCATTCAGTTCCTTTGTTCTTTGGGAAGCTATTACATCTTGGCATTAACCAGGCTTAGAGGCAAGATCCCTGTTGATATGATAGACTTACAGAGAAAGTAGGTTTTATGTGGTTTTACTTTTTACTTTGAAGTAGAATTTGCTGTACTTCTAGTCTCAACAAATTTGATTGATTGTGCACTGTAAAGTTTATTGTAAATTTTATATTAAAGAAGGCAGAATACAGGATAATTCTATGAAAACAGCAATCCTCCTTTTGTAAAATGTGACTGTAATTAATGACTATAGTGAGTAACAGAAATAAAATATCATTGGAGGGGAGGTACAGCATATAAGAGCAGAGCCTCTGGAGGTACCCACTGGATTTAAATCAGCCTTTGCTACTAACTATCTGTGTAATGTTGAGGAAATTCCTTAACCTTTCTGTGCCTCCATTCCTCTGTATTTAATGTATTTGCTGTAGGGTTGTTGTGGTCATTACATTAATCAAAGTTTGTACAGTACATAGTGTCTGGCACAGAGTAAATTTTTTATTTCTGTTCGTTAACTGAATCTACTTGAAAGAAAATGGTGATTTTCCAGTCTTTTGAAAATTTTTATTCTCTTTAAAATTAATTAACATACAGTCTTATACTAGTTTCAGGGATTTTTGTTTTTACTTTCTATTTAGATTTTCCCTTTTTTTATTGAAGTTTAGTTGGCACACAGTGTTAAATTAGTTACAGATGCATGCCACAGTGATTCAGTAAGTCTACACATTATGCTATGCTCAAGATGAATGTAACTACCATCTGTCATCATATAACATTATTACAATATTATTGACTATATTCTCTAGGCTTTACTTATCCTCATGGCTTGTTTATTCATGTATCTACCGCCTACTTTAAAAAGGGGGGAGATAAAAGACAAATTTTGATATGTTGAAAATAAAAGGAAAAAAAAAGAAAATAAAAGGAATACTTTTTTCCTGTTTTTGATGAGTGTGGTCTTCAATGGTTAAGGGGATGCATGGGACACACAATCAGAATTAAAAACAGCCCAGATAATATTTGACATGGAAAATCAGATATCCAGTGGAGTTATAAATAAATATATTTGAAGAATTACATGGCCTGTGTTTTAAAAAAACTAAAGAGTATCATAAATGTTATAGTACAAGATGTAATCCATTTCCTAACCCTAAATTTTACTAATTACCATTCACAAGGAAAAAACACATACTCTCTCTTTTTTTAAATCCTAATATTGAAATTAAAATCTACATCAATATCTTAATTTTTCCATTGCAAACATGATCTATTCACTTCTTGCTCTGGCTGTTGTATATACAGCATACTTTTACTACCACTCCAATTTCCCAGCATGTCCAATTCACTAGAAAAATACATTCATAGTCTACCTTAAATGAGTTCATTCAGACTTGTTATGGTTTAATGATGTGCATTGATTTTTTTGGAGATAATAAAAAAAATCTTAATAAAATTGCTTCTAATTTAACTTCAAAGATGGAGAAGATATTGCTTACATAGATAACCAATATCTGGTATAGAATCTTACATAATTACATGGATATTTCCTTTTAGAAGTAAATAGCAAGAAACTCTTTCTAAAAGATAAAATGAATTATTTATACCCTTACATCTTCCTTTTATTCCAGGCTTATAAGAATCCTACAGATAAATGAAACATTCAGTCATACAAACACATACAAACTCACGTACAGTGAGTTTCCTTAAATATTTTTTTGAAAAGTGAGGGGTTGTAAATAAAGGGAATAACAGTAACAAATAATAGATGTTTAAATGTGACATCTAAATTTTCACATTTCTTTTATTCTGCCCTGTGTTATAACTATATTATATCTTACTTCTTCACTATAGTTTTAACTATTCTGAGACAGCAATCATGCTTTAATCATTGTTCTTACCATAGGACCTGCATTACATAAGGTAATTCTCAATAAATATTTATTGAAATGACAGACAATATTTTTTCCGAGTTCCGCCAAATCAGGAAGTTTGTATATTAAGTCATTTTGAAACTATATCTTTTTTTTTAAAGATTTTATTTATTTATTTGACAGAGCAAGAGAGATCACAAGTAGGCAGAGAGGCAGGCAGAGAGAGAGAGGGAAGCAACCTTCCTGCTGAGCAGAGAGCCAGAGGCAGGGCTTGATCCCAGGACCCTGAGATCATGACCTGAGCCAAAGGCAGAGGCTTTAACCCACTGAGCCACCCAGGCGCCCCAGAATCTATACCTTTTTGCAATCATCTTCCTATAGGAAATGTCCAATCACCAGCACCATCCTCAGTAGTTGCAACCTAATTGTGAAAAAAATGCAAGGTTATGGTATCAAAAACCTAACTGACTTAAGAAATAGTCTAAGTCCATTCATTGCAAATTACACTTTATATGCACAGAAGTGATAAGTTTTTTAAATAAACCTTTGAATTTTTAGAAATCAGTGCCCTGGATTTCAATTCCAGTTCCAGAGATGCCAAGCTCATATTCATCATCAACAGAAGCCCAGTGTATCTAAATATTTCTGTGGTTATGACTGAAAGAGAATTGCTTTCAAGACATTTTGCTACAATTCAGTAGCTACCAAAAGATTCCACTACCCAGCAGGAAATGATGGCCTTCAGAGTTGTAACCCCCTTCAAATGACTGTAACAAGAGTTCTAAAGGGTTTTTCTCACTGTGTTACTATGCACTGTGTCTCATTAGGCTACCTACGGTGCAGTAGTTACAGAAAGACTTGACAGATCTAAAATGTCACTACAATCACTTTTACCAAGTGCTGTCACCAATGCTTAGTCTGCTTTAGTTTTGTGGAAGGAAATGTAGAAAGGCCATGAAGGTCTTTCTTAATGGGAACAAGCAATTTGGTTTAAGCTCTAAAATAAGGACTTTTGTTAAACTCTGTGAGCATCTTGACAGAAATTCACCCCAGTGAACACTGTATTTATTAAGATAAAGGTCATCCTATCTCCATGCATCCACCTGCTTGATAGTACACATAAAATGTATCCATTTATCTAGTTATATATATATATATATATACATATATATGTATAAATATATATAAATCATATATAATTACATATATATAAATTATATATATATATATAATATAGGTATGAACATGGTCACTCAGCAACATGTATTTTGTAATTTATTTAATCTTGCATGTAATTTATTGGGATTTGAGGGACCAAAAAAGCAGCACCATTTCTCTTTCTTGAGTCGAAAATGAACTGAAAGATAGACAAGGTATCAGACAGGTGGAAACAGAATATTAATGTTGAGATATGTGCTATGCATGTGTGGACATGTCAGCACCCTAATACTAAACCCCAAAATCGAATTAGAAGTTGCTCCTCTTTCATTTAGGTTAAGAGAAAGATGTTTAGAGATTTAGGAGAAAAGAGGTTTACAATAGTTCCTTTAACTTCGCTAAGATTTTTACCATCATCTAGATTAAAACAAATTCTTGTGGTTAAGGATTGGACCAGCCAAACTTATTAACAGAGAAGACTACATAAGAGTTTAGAACTAGAACTCTAATACTCATTTACTGCTCATAATATTTATTTCCCTGAAAAGTCATTTGGGCAAACTTGTCTTAAGAATTAAGAACAGTAGTTATGGCAAAGATGACTGGTTAACATCCATTCTGTTTATGTCAGGAAAACACTTGGATAATATTTTTATTTTACTTATTTGTTGATATAGTTGTTTTCTCCCACTTTAATGTAGGCACATGGTGATCAAGGGCTCCAACTTACTAATACCTTGCCTGCATGATGTTTGGCACATGCAAGTGAGATGACACGATGAGTAAATATCTGAATGAAAAACTAAACTTGTAAAGTTTAAATATGCTGTGCTTTATATTGAATGCTACCAATGTTGTGAAGTAATTTTCTGGATGTAGAGTCAAAATTATTATTTTTATTCCTCTTGTTATCGAAGCTTTTCAAATTTTAAGAAAGTAGAGTTTAGAGATCAAGTGTTTTGACTCCAGATAAATTACATGAGTTCCAAATCCTGGCTCTAGATAATATTGATTGTGTAAATTTGGCAATACACCCAACTTTTCTTTGCCTTACTTTCTGTCATTTTTAAAAAGAATTATTTATTCATTTGAAAGAGGGATAGAACATGTGTGAGTGAGCAGGAGGGTGAAAGGAGAGAATCTTCAAGTAGACTCCCTGCTGAGCACTGAGCCCACTTGGGGCTCAGTCTCATGACCCATGAGATCATGACCCATGAGATCATCAGCTGAGCTGAAACCGAGTTGGATGCTTAACTGACTGAGCCACCCAGTTACACCAGCCTTACTTTCTCCACTCCACTCCTTACTTTCTCCACTCCACTCCACTCCGCTAACATGGAGATAACACTAGTTCTTATCAGTACTTCATACCTTGTTAAATTTAATAAAAATTAAATGAGCTATTATCTATAGATTGATCAATTGATAAAAGCAATTAGAAAAATATATAATAAAGAGTTTAACGTGTTCACTAAAATTATTATTATATTTCTGTAGCATTACATATCTATTTTCAATAACTGGAAAGTAAGTTTGTTGTAAACAATTTTTCAATGTTATTTAAATTCCTATTCCTCACACTTAACAGCTAGCAAATGAAAATGAGAGGAAATAAGAAAGAAAAGATGCAAGGAAAAGTGAGCTTGAACTCAGATGTCTTTGAATTTCTTATTCTGCCTCTTTTCCATGTTGTTTTCACCTTTTTCTGAAACTCATTTGCAAAAATTCTCTGTGAAAAATAGTATATGCTTTAATATAAACTTATCATTTTTGCTTCCTAAGCCATGCCAGTGAAACCCTAGTAGCCTAGAGTTTCTTCCATATCCTGTCTCTACTGCATGTAATATTACTAACTATTCAATCTATGAGGCTTTATTCCTCTGGAGTGCTTCCCCATGCACCAAACCACCCCTCCTGCAGTAGGTGTTGGATTGAGGAGGACACTCATGATGACCTTTACTTCTCAAATCTAGTCCATGCACCTTTGCCTATCATTTCTGGGAAGACTTCAGTGGCCCTTATCTTATGTTCCCACTGACTTTTGCAAAATTCCAGAAACATCTTAGGTTTCTAATGAGTACTTGTTATTTAAAGGAAGAAATCATGAGATGAAAACAAGAATTTGCATGACTTAAACAGTGATTCCTTAAGTTATCCATGAATATTGCTGCTTACACCTACAAAGATTTGCAAATGTTAAGTGTAACAGGAGTGAAGACCCTCTGACAGATCAAACATTCAGTGGGTTCTAACAAGAGATCTCCAGAGGGAGCCTGGAGAGATATAGGAGGAGAAAGAGCTTATTTTCCTTCATGAGTGGGAGGATACTTTAGATTTCTTAAAGATGGAAAGCAATTACTATAATTTCTTCTTTATAAATAAATGTAGCTTTTATTGCCAAGAATATTTTTTCTATTTCATAATAAAAATGCTGAATATTTATTGGACTTTGAAAGGTAATTTTGCTTTTGCTATTTTTTAATCAGCATATATTGTTCATGGATGATTCCCAAGCCACACTTCAGAATGAAAAAACTTTTAATTAAGAAAATTAACAAAGCAATGATAAAGTTACTTCTGGGTAAAAAGTATTATGAGTTTTTAAAAAGTAGTAAAATCTCAAACTCACCATGTCATTTTAGGGATCTAGTAGTCAACATTAAAAATAAAAATCTTTGTGATTAGGAGGGAGGAAGCAAGATGACAGAAGAGTAGGGGACCTTGTTTCATCTGGTCCCTTGAATTTAGCTGGATAACTATCAAACCATTCTGGACACCCATGAATTCAGCCTGAGATATAAGGAAATATATCTGGAGCTCTACAAGTAGAAAGGTGACTGCTTTTTGCAAAGTAGGAGGTGCAGAGACATGAATCTTTGGGGAGATATCAGAAGATAAATGGAGGGGGCAGGGAGCCTTCATAAGCTGGCTACCAGAAAGTGATATAGCCCTGGAGTGCAAAATTAGAACCCTTAGGAAACTGCTCCAGTGAGAGACATCCCTGTCTGAAAGAGACTCAGGGGATGAAAAGGGAAGAATTCTAGGTGGGTCAGTGTGGTCTCAGGATCCCAGGAGTCACAGAACGAACATGGGTGCCTGAGTCAGTAGAGCGCCCAAGCAGCAGAGTGGGGAAACTGGTTACTGTCAGTGAACCCAGGAGGGGATCGATTCTCAGCTCCAGTCACCATAAACCATGAGCTAGGCTGATCAGGTGACCACTCTCCCCCTGAGCACCCTAAAAAGGACTGGAACACATTGACTGTCTGCCATTCCCCAGAAGGGGCAAAACAGATGTGCCCACGACTGGGCAAAAGCTCTCAGGCTGGCAGTCCCAGAAAGGATAGTGGGGAGACACTCAGCTGTCCCCAGGGAGCAGTGGAGCAGGCACTCGCAGGAGTCCGCAACCACTCTCAGCCCCAGGGCACATAAAGGGTAGTGACATGGGTCCCTCAGCTCCCCCCCCCCCCGCCCAAGAAGATTGCTGTGGGCTCACACCACAGGAATGTGTGGAGTTTGGCACACACAAAGGTGAAGATTGTACCAGAGAGTTTGCTGAAGAGGGAGGACTGAGAACTTCCAGCTCTGGGGCTAGAGATTGGAGCATGGCTGTTCTTATTCTGATCCTCTAAAGAGGTGGGAAAGACTAAAGGGAACAAAAGCCACACAGAGGACCAGTTTACACTGAGCCCAGCCCTCTGGCAAGGGATGTCACAACTCTGCTCAGGCCAAGATACCTGAGAAGCAGCACAGCAAGGTCCTCTCCCAGAAGACTGGAAGAACAGGTACAAACTAATTTATGAGTCCCACAAGACTGTAAAACTCCAGTGCAGGGGAAAATAGTATATAGAGTTCGAGGTTTTTTCTCATGAGTCCTTTATCTTTCAGCCTATAATTTTCCATTTATTTATTTATTTATTTTACTTTTTTTTTTTCAACTAGTTTATTTTGCCAGTTCTGTTCTTAAGTAGCTTTTTAACTTTATTTTTTACCTCTACATTTTTTAGATATATGCTTCTTTTTTGGCCTTTTTATACTCTCTCCAATTTTATTTGTATGTGTTAGTTTTGGTTTCTTTGCAATTTTGAATTTGGTGTCTTCTAACACAGAGACCAAAATTTACTCAGGAATAAGCGGATCACTCTGCTTTTGTCCACCCAGTGAGATTTATTCTCTCTTCCCCCTACCTTTTTTTCACTCTTTTTTTTCTTTTGTTTTGTTCTGTTTTTGTTTTTATTTACTTTTCTGTTTTGGTTTCTGACTGCTTCGGATTTGTCTAGTGTGTATTTTGTTTGGGTTGTTGTTATTTTTGATTCTGCTCATTTGCTCACCCATTCTTTACTGGGCAAAATGACTAAAAGCCAACCGACAGGATGGGAGAACATATTTGCAAATGACATATCAGATGAAGGGCTGGTATCCAAGATCTATAAAGAACTTATCAAACTCAACACCCAAAAACGAAATAATCCAAACAAGAAATGGGAAGAAGACATGAACAAACATTTCTCCAAAGAAGACGTATAAATGAAAAAAAAAAAAAAAAAAAAAGAAGACATACAAATGGCCACCAGACATATGAAAAAATGCTCCACATCACTTAGCTTCAGGAAAATACAATCAAAACCACAATGAGATACCACCTCAAACCAGTTAGAATGGCTAAAATTAACAAGACAGGGAAAAACAAATGTTGATGAGGATGTGGAGAAAGGGGAACCCTGTTAACCTGTTGGTGGGATAGCAAGCTGGTGCCACCACTCTGGAAAACAGTATGGAGTTTCAAGGAGTTAAAAATAGGGGTGCCTGGGTGGCTCAGTGACTTAAAGCCTCTGCCTTCGGCTCAGGTCATGATCTCAGGGTCCTGGGATCGAGTACCACATCGGGCTCTCTGCTCAGCTGGTAGCCTGCTTCCCCCTCTCTCTCTGCCTGCCTCTCTGCCTACTTGTGATCTCTCTCTCTCTCTCTGTGTCAAATAAATAAAATCTTAAAAAAAAAAAAAGTTAAAAATAGATCTACCCTGTGATCCAGCAAAAGATACAGATGTAGTAAAATGAAAGAGTACCTGCACCCCAAAGTTCATAGCAGCATTGTCCTCAATAGCCAAACTGTGGAAAGAGCCAAAATGCCCTTCATCAGATGAATGGATAGAGAAGATGTGGTTCATATATACAATGGAATATTACTCAGCCATCAGAAAGAATGAATACTTACCATTTACATCTAAGTGGATGGAACTAGAGGGCATTATGGTAAGTGGAATAAGTCAATCAGAGAAAGACAATTATATGATTTCAATCATATGCAGAATATAAGAAATCGCACAGAGGATCATAGGGAAAGGGAGGAAAAACTGAATGTGAAGAAATCAGAAAGGGAGACAAACCATGAGAGACTCTCGACTCTGGGAAACAAACTGAGGGTTGGAGAAGGGGAGGTGCGTGGGGCATGTGGTAATTGGGTGATGGGCATTAAGGAGGGCATGTGATGTGATGAGCACTGGGTGTTATATGCAACTGATGAGTCGTTGAATACTCCATAAGAAACTAATGATGTACTCTACATTGACT
>CM052884.1:28863761-28957935 GCA_028534135.1 Potos flavus | reverse complement strand
CCCTCAGTTTGTTTCCCAGAGTCGAGAGTCTCTCATGGTTTGTCTCCCTTTCCCTATGATCCTCTGTGCGATTTCTTATATTCTGCATATGATTGAAATCATATAAATTAAACATGCAGGTATTTTTTTTTATGGAAAATGTCTCTATGAGAGAAAATGGGGATGGAATTTTAGAAGGGAGGGAGCTGACAGAAGAGATGCAAATCTGACCCTGAGTGAAGTAAAGAAGAAAATAATGTTGGAGAGAAATGTCCTTCACTGTCATGTATTCTCAGAAAAGATTGACAAGACTCTGTGGGATCTTTAAGCCAAATCAGCCATTTAGAACAGCTGTATCTCTTTCAGGAATAGGCCTTCCCCTGTGTCACATTCAGTCATTGGCTGGCACCAATCTGTGGCAAGTGCAGCCTTATTGTAAACAAGGTGATGAATTTCAGAGTGTAGCAGCTAGGACATTTTATCAATTATAACCCCCAAATTCTGAGGCTATGATCCATATTCTCATGGCCATCTTAGTCAATTTTTATATAAGGCATATCTTCGCTGCACAATTTCAAGAATCAGCTCTTCCGGGGCACCTGGGTGGCTCAGTGGGTTAAGGCCTCTGCCTTCAGCTCAGGTCATGATCTCAGGGTCCTGGGATCAAGCGCCATATCCGGCTCTCTACTCAGTGAAGAGCCTCCTTCCTCCTCTCTCTCTGCCTGCCTCTCTGCCTACTTGTGATCTCTCTCTCTCTGTCAAATAAATAAATAAAATTAAAAAAAAAAAAAAAAAAAGAATCAGCTCTTCCATGGTTTCTGTAGGCCTTTCTTCCTGAAGAGAAACTCAGAAGTAGAAGCATAATGATATGAACTCCCTGCAGTTGATCTCAGGACCACCACTTCTACTCATGATCTTTCTCTTCCACAATCTATTCTAACTTCCTCACCCTCAGATAATTGTTTACTTGGTGGTTTATTTGGCAATACAATCCAAATTTCATTTCTAAAGTATCTGAACCCTTTAAATCAGGTCTTCTCAATTTGAAGTTGACATTGACATTTACTATTACTATTATTTACTATGAAGCATGGGAATGTCAGGAGGCACCCAAAGGGATCATCTGGATTCAAAACATATTCCTTTCTGGGTGAAAATCAACCCTCTTTTTTTACTGTTGACCATGGTCAATTAACTTTGTCAATATAGTGATACCTCTTCTTGTCTGTTAGTCTCTGGGTACAAGAAATTCTTAATGAACTGGTAGCAACTGGAGCATGTAGTTTCAATGGGAACTTTTCTGTGTTGCCTGACAAGTGTGTGCTGCCTTTTGGGTCCAGAAACTCCATCCCTACAGAGTCCAACTTGTGATAGGAGACAAAAATTCTCCAGTGAGTCATGAAAATGATAAGTAGGGTATGTTTTTACTCATTGTTCTTTGCCCCATATATGCTTCTTCTCAGGGATACAACACCAGGTGAGAATCTGATTTCATAAATTTATTGTGACCTAAAACATAGCACTTCATAAATTCTGAGTGCTTTTTCTGAGCTGTCATTTCAATTGCACAATTAGAAGGTCATCCCAACTTTCAATAAGGCCAGTGGCCTCAGGGTGCTGCAGCATGTCATAGGACCAGTTGATGCTACTCCCACACTTCCTATGCTGTGAAGAGGTCCCCTGATTCAATGTTATGAGGTGTAAAATATTATAAGTACTCTAATGATATTTCTGATTGAAGCTCTGTCAGTTGGAAAGAAAAGTATATACTAGGAATAGGTATCTATTCCTGTTAAAATGAATTACCGACCCTTTTGTAGACACTCCTTGCATTGTGTCACTTCTGTAGCGGCTGATGACAAAGACTGGCTCATTTCACTTCATCTATTTGGCTTCTTAGTGCTTTCTCTGTGGTGTATACTGTCATAGGGCATTAAGGTGTAATACTAAAATATTTACACTTTGTATCCATTCCCACATGTTTATCCCTGTGACTCTACATAGACCTCCTCATCTCTAATCTTGCAACCTTTTCTTTTCCAGATTCTTGATCAGTTAGTCAGGTGTTTGGTCACTGCTCAGACCCAGACTTTGTCATTACAGATGTGCTTTAGATGATCATTACATCATCTTAGAAATTTACCCACTCTAATTACTAAATCCTAAGTTTGGTATTCAACTTCTTTTCTCTCTTTTTGTAAACTACCCAAGGAAGCCTCTGGTCCTCTTAATTACTTACAGTCATTTCTTAAGTTTTTCATTGTCCTTGTATAGAGTATCAGTACAACTTAACAATAGCCAGCCTATTCTATTCTCCTTTTATGTAACTTCCCTATCTCCCCCTCCTCTCACTCTTGCATCCTCATGTTTTCCCAAAGCCTGTATCATTGCACAGACTGAGGTCTTCTCTTTTCTTAGGACATTTCCTCAAATCACCACCTGTGAAAGCTTTTGCAATTGCACTGCCACTTTCCTACCTCACATAACTCCTCACATATTGTCCTCATTGTCAGGCAGATGAGTCACCAAGCCCTGGAATTCTGTCTTACTCCTTAAACTTCTGTGTCAGGTTTGTCCTTTGGAAAGGAGATGCTGAAATAGAGTGAAGAGTACACAAGATTTATAAGTGATTATACCTGACAAAAAGAAAAGGGAGAAAGCAAGTTTTGCAAAGGAGCTGTTGGGTCATGAATAGATCTGATACAGTCTCTGCTAGATCAAAGGAAAACTTTGCATCAAAGATTGCTTGCCAAGGAGTGTCACATTTGCCTTAATGGCCAGGTGCTTGTACTTCAGTCCTGTTTGGTCACTGTGGGTCATCCCTACAAGAGTGCAATCTACACTCAAAAGCAGAGGTAAACCAAAAGGAGGTAAGAGGCTGTTGATTAGATACATTTCTACCATTTGTTTAACAAGGCCCTTCACGAAGAAGGATTTGGTCAATGAATTTCTTTCTGCTATAAGCAAACTGTCACATTTTTTATGGCTGGGAAGTGGAGAATCCTCAGAAGTTTAACAAAATGCTTGATAACTCTGATATTCATATGAATAAAAAACCAATACCAAAAAAAAAAAAAAAAACCTCATAAAGTAAGCCTGATTTGACACTTTTGTTCAAAATCCAATATTTATTTAATCTATGGATGCTTTTAACCAATTATGTGCTGTCAGTGGACAAAATTATAACTGTTGCTTGTCTTAGAATAAATTTCCCATTTCATTCTAAATATGTAATAACATATTGTGGCTTTAGAAAACATAACAAAATGATGTAGACCCAAAATGATTATATTTTCTGGTAATCAATAGGCATGCATTATTATGAATCATCTGTGTTTTCAATAGAAAAACATTTTTAGGACAATAACTCAGTGTTTGGAAAAATAATTGGAAAATTTTTAATTTTCTTTGTTTATAGTGAACTTAAATATTCATTCTCCTTTGCTGTCATCATTTTTTAAGAGGTTACTATTTCATATAGTTTCATCGACATATAAATTTAAAAATGTGTACATTCTAAAATATAAACAATTTGATGGAGATTAGAATTATTCATTAATTGTTTTTTCAATCTTTATTATCTCAGTCAAAACTTTTAAAAATAAATTACATGTAATTTTTAATGCTTCAGTTTTTCCATTTATTAAATGCAGGCAATAAACTTCTCTCTCTACTGCTGAGTTCTACACTGCAATCACTGTGTCCTACATCTAACATTTTAATGTGTCTGTTTTCCTTCCTATCCCTTTCTATTTCATATAAACATGAGTCCTTAGATTTGTCAGTATAGACTGGAGAGAATGAAGGTAAGTCATTTCAAGAAACTCTGTAGCATCACTCTTTACTTCTTTTCTGTCCCCTGCCTACATGTATAGTATGAGACTTTGGATTGGAAGAGAAGAAAAATGAAGTTTAAAGGTTTTATAAGAATTATTAATTTGGCATTATTTTTCTATGTTTGTTGCTAGTGTACTGGATATTGCATCATCTGGATAATCAAAGAAAGAATGTTTCATCTTGCTTTCCATTAGTCAAGATGTTTCAATCCACTGTAAGCACACCATTATGATTCTGAAGCTACCTTCTAGGAAAGGACACATATATTTTTTTAAGGCAACATATAGAAGATAGCAGTTAAGAAAGAGGAAAGGAAAGAAACTCCAACTGTCTTCAAGATGTCTTAAAGCAGATCAATATGGAATATGAAGTTATCCTGGATCTATTTTTTATGACCTGTTTAAAAATACATTTTAACTTACTAGTATAAATTTGGTCATTTTTCAAGAAACATAACAAGCGATAAGCAGTCTTTGGTCTTAATAAACTTTACTATCTTAAGGCCAGAAGTGTGTAATTTCCAAATAAATAATGTATCTTTATTTAAAAATTTGATTTATTTCTCTATTCACACAATTTATTACTCCTCCATGTTGACCTAAATTCATTGACACAATGCCAATAAAACTGATTTTTGTTTCAAAATTTGACTATAAATGATATGATATTTATTTATTATTTGTGTTTACTTATAGAACCAAATGACTTATTATTTGGTCTTAAAGAGAAGCAAGACAAAATTTTTCAGTTATTGTAGGAATTAAGTCATTTATTCATAAAAAAATAAAAATAAAAATAGGTCAACTACAATGTTCAAGATCCTAAGTCAAGTGCTGAGAATATTAAGATGAATAAGACCAAAACTCTATCCTGGAAAGACCTACAATCAATCAGAGTAAGTGGATATGTAACTAAGGAGAATAAATTATAAAAATCTTAAGCGTTGGTGGCAAATGCACCTGACATTAAATGCTTGTTTTTTGTATGTTTGTTTGTTTGTTTTGTTTTGTTGTTTTTTTATGTATTTTTTATTTTTTAATTAACACATAATGTATTATTTGCCCCTGGGTACATGTCTATGCATCCTCAGGCTTACACATTTCACAGCACTTATGATAGCACACACCCTCCTCAATGTCCATAACCCAGCCATGTTTACCATTAATCATCTCTGTGATTCTGAGCAGGTTCATTCAACTCTCTAAGCCTCATTTTATCATCTGCAATATTGACATAATGCATTAGTCCATATATTCAGAACTACCAGATTTAAATGAGATTATTTATTTAAAATGGATAGCGCCTGCCAATTATAGGCTCTCAACTAGTGCCATACTTTCCTTAGACTATATCATAACTTAATATAAAATTTCTATAACAAGAATGTGCAAATTGGCTGGGTGCAGAGAAGGGAATAAATGATTCATCATTAGGGTGACAGCAAAGTCTTCATAGTAGAAATATAACTTTGGAAGTTGGAAAATGAGTTAAAAGGTGTCAAAAAGGGAGTATGGTCGGAAGCAAAAGGTAGGGGGTAAATAGAATGATGAATCAATGTGACAGGGTTTGTTGGGCAGGTAATGAGAGACAAGACAGAAAAGGTTAGGTTGCTGACTGGATTAACAATAATGCCAGTAGTTTAGAAAGTCTTTGAGTGAATCAGAATGAAAATATCTAATTCTAATGAGAATTTTAAGTTTGACCAATAGCAAGCCATGTTTCTCATCACTTCTCTGGCTATCAGTTATCTCTACTCTTCTTCCATTGGACAAGTCTGGTCTTACTTCTTCCGCTACTTCATCCTCTCTTTAATTCCTTCTATGTCAACTTTCCTCTGTGCTTTCTGGAAGCCAATTACACCTAAATAAATTGCCTTATAACCTCCCAATAGTCATTGAGCCCTCTAAAACCCATGTTTATTAGATACTTACATGTTCAACTCCAGTACCCTTTGGCTTCATTTTTAATCAGCAACATAGTGTATGGACACACTTTTAGGCTTGATCATTTTGATTAGAAACAAACATTAAAGTGCATTTGAATGTTTTAACCCCATTCTTTGGATGATTAATAAGTAATATATTTAAAAACATATATGCAGGGGTGCCTGGGTGGCTCTGTGGGTTAAAGCTTCTGCCTTCGGCTCAGGTCATGCTCTCAGGGTCCTGGGATCAAGCCTCACATCAAGCTCTCTGCTCAGCAGGGAGCCTGCTTTCCCCTCTCTCTCTGCCTACTTGTGATCTCTCTCTCTCTCTGTCAAATAAATAAATAAAATCTTAAAAATATATATACAGATAGTACTGAAAATCTAAAGAATTTAAAAATAAACAGAGGTGCCTGGTTGGCTCAATCAGTTAAGTGTCCAACTCTTGATCTCAGCTCAGGTCCTGATTTCAGGGTCGTGAGTTCAAGCCCTGCATTGGGCTCCATGCTGGGCATAGAGCCTACTTAAAAAAAAAGAAAAAGAAAAAGAACCAAAAGATATACCACCTCACAATTTGGTAAAATTCTTTCCAGGTAATTTTGATGTTCTCTTTTATAACCTATTCTAAATGATATAACAAAATATATAATATGATATAATTTTGTGTAGCTTTAATTTTCATACATTTATATCACATTTTTATTAAGAATTTAATTATATGAAACATACTGATTGTGACCCGATTTTCCATTGAATTATTTTTTTAAAGATCTTACTTATTTATTTGTCAGAAAGAGAGAGAGAAAGAAAGAAAGAGAGAGTGCATGAGTGGGGGAGGTGCAGAGAGACAAGCAGACTCCCTGCTGAGCAGGAGCCAAAGCAGGGCTGGATCTTAGAATCCTGAGATCATGACCTGAGCTGAAGGCAGATGCTTGACCAGGATCTCCCTAATAATTCTTTCTTTTGTAGACGTTTTTCTATGTCAATGAACATAGATTTACAACATCATTTTAAAGGTTACATAATTTCCCATTCTTTTTATATACTATAATATAGCATGTGTTCAGGTAAATTAATTCTATTGTTTAAAAATTCAGGCAAAATTGCGTTACAATCCCTACCTGTGGATATCTATACTTATATATACAAATCCAATAAGTTTCCTCAAATTCAGCTGGTCATAATTTTCTGCAATGAGTATAACCAAGAAATACTCAAGTCCATGAAAACCAATATTGTTCTTTTATAAATGGTGATAGCTTTAAACAATATATTTTGAGTCTGAAACTTTTATGATCCTGAGCACTTGTTTACTATCTCAGAGAATAGCATGTATTTTGAATATTTGTTTAATTATTTGTTTTTAAATTTTGATAATAGAAAAACAAATGGCCAGACCAAATGCAAAAAGATTGATAAAATATTGAAATTATAAAGTGATGCTACAGAAAAGATCAAACCACTAGTTTGAGATAAAACTCTATTAAATATGCAACTGGTAGGGGCCCCTGAGTTCAGGCCATTAAGCATCTGCCTTTGACTCAGATCATGGTCCCAGGGTCCCGGGATCGTGCCCCATGTCAGGCTCCCTGTCAGTGAAGAGCCTGCTTCTCCTTCTTCCTCTGCTACTCCCCCTGCTTGTGCTCTCTCTCTTTACCAAATAAATAAATGAAATCTTAAAAAAAAAAATATGCAGCTGGCAATAAAAACAAAGAAAGACTAATACTTAAAATGAAGAGTAATAGCTTATAGAATTAATCCAGTTAAAGTATTGGATATGAGTATTTATGTGTAGCCAATGCATCATTAAGTAAAAATTCAGATTATAAAAAGCTAGGTTTTCAACAGTGGCTTAAAAGTACAAGCTTATTTAATTCATATAAGAAATATAAAGTTTAGCCAGTCCAGAGATATTATAGTTGATGAAGTATATCATCAAAGACTTAGATTTCTTCTGTGTTTTTGTTCCATCATGCATATAACTTAGTTTTTGTCCTTAGAGAATGTAAATGGAATAAGTGGAGGAGTAGAATTTATATTATGAAAAGAAAACCTTCCTCTAAAATGTCTATCAGACTTCTGCTTATATTTCATTGGTGAGGAATGTGTCACATGGGTCATTCTTACCTGTAAAGGAGGCTGGGGAGATCAAACAGGTTTAGCTGGGTGTGTTTTCATACCCAATCAAAACCAAAGTTCTCTTAGCAAGCAAAACAGAAATAAGTGTGTGTAACAAACAAGAGTAGCTTTCTCTCTAGAAAAATTAAACTTTTAGTTAAAATATTTTCACAAAGAAAATTCTATACTCAGATGGCTTTACTAGCAAATTATACCAAAAGTTTAAGGAAAAGATACCAATTTTATAAAATCTCCTCCAGAAAATTGAGGAGAAGGGAATACACAACTAATCTTATGAGGCCAGAATTATCCTGATATTAACATCGGGCACAGACATTACAAGTAAAGAATACTATAGAATACTATCCCTCATAAACATAGAGGAAAAAATTCTAATTTTTAGAAAATTAAATCCAACAATGTAAGAAAATGTTCCTAAATCATTGTCGACTTGGACTTACCCCAGGAATTCAGAGTGAAAGTCTAAATACTTTCCCTAAAGATAAGAAACAGGGCAAGGATGACTGTTTTCAACACTTCTGTTTATGAACATACAGGAGTTTCCAACCAATGCAATAAAATAGATAGATGATAGATAGATATAAATTGGAAAGACAAAAGACATAAGAAATAAATAAGATATAAAAATTAATAAAACATGTCCATCTATGTAGGAAATTCTACGTAATCTCCAAATTAGTTACTAGACCTAGTAAGTTAATTTATCAGGGTTGCAGTCCACAAGATGAACTACAAAAAGCAATGTGTTTCTATATCCTAACAATAATCCCTAACAACTGGAAAGAAAAAATAAAAATTAAAAAATACAAATTACAGTAGAATGAACAAATATGAAATATTGAAAGATAAAACGGACAGAGTAAATGAAAGGACTGTACAACTGACAGCTGAAAAATATTACTAAGAGAAATTAAAGAACACATAAATGGAAGGACACATGATGCTTAAGAATCAGAAGACTTGCCATTTTTAAGATGTCAAATTCTTCCCAAATTGATCTACACTTTTTTTCAAAAGATGTAATTTATTTGTTTGAGAGAGAGAGAGAGCACAAGTGGGGAGGAGAGGGAGAAGCAGACTTCTGGCCAAACAGAGACCCCAATGCAGGGCTCCATCAGGATCCTGTGATCATGACCTGACCCAAAAGCAGATGCTTAACCAACTAGATGCTTAACCAACTGGAGCCACCCCCACACCCCTTGATCTATAGTTGTAACTCCATTTCAATAAAAGTTCCAGCAGGATTCTTAAAAAATTTATAAGCTCAATCTAAAATTTGTTTGGAAATACAACGTATCTAGAACAATCTAAATAACTTTTAATACGAACAATGCTGGAGGACACATGATCTCACTTTAAGACTTTTCAAAGCTGTAATAATAAACAAAAGTGTGGTAGTAGAGTCAAACAATTTGATTTATGGACCAAATACCAATCTTCTGGGTATGAAGCCCAATGGATCTCACAGATAATTTTTTAAAGATTCACATTGTGGAGACGATACAAATAGCAGGAAAATGAGAAAAATTTAAAAAGTAGTAGTGGAAAGAGTTGGTAGAGGTAGAGACAATTATTTTAAAAACAACAAACTAAATGCCTTTTGTTTACAATTTCAAGTTAGTAGAGATGAACAACTAAAATGAGGGAGAGAAAATAATATGACAATATCACTACTCTCAAAAACAGATAATAGATGAAGATAAACATAGAAAAAATCAGACATATAGAAATATGGATGAAATACTATGATAAAAAAATTCAAGTAAATTAGCTATCAGAATAAATGGTTTAACGCTCCAGTTAAGAAAAAGAGGCTATGTCCAAAAGTTTAAAAATTTAATGATGGAGTGCCTGGATGGTTCGGTGGTTATTATTATTGTTATTATTATCATTATTAAAAATTCTGAAGCACCTTGACATGTAAGAGCCACAGATTAAATATGTTTAGATCAGTTTAAGTCAGTTAAATCAACTTTAAAAGCTTTGTTAAGTGGCAACTTGAGGAGAGAAATCAAGCCTACATGATTGAAAAGCCAAGTATCTTCCACTGGGGAAATCGCTTCATTAAGGAGGAAAATGCTGAAACATGACTTAAAATATACTTACTAATTGAAGGATGCTGATAACGTCAGTGCAATTTGTTTTTTCTTAACCTTTGTAGAGTCAGCAGCATATGGTGGTTAAGCTTTGATATGAGATTGCCTGGGTACAATTTATTGTTCTATTACTTTCTGACTATATACTCTGGGGAATTACATGATAATTTTCTCATCTTTTCTGCCTTTTGTTTTGTTTTCTCATCTTTTCAATGGCGGTAGTACTTGTACCCACTTTGTAGGAGTTTACTGAGGATAAAGTAAGTTAGAATGAAATATTTAGAGTGATAGTTTTCTTTCTTATCTTTCTTTTTTCCTTCTTTCCTTTTCTTTTCTTTTTCTTCCTTCTTTCCTTCTTTAAAAATTTCTTTCTACTTGATCTTCTGTATATTCAGAATCCATTTTTAAACATGAGCACTCTAATTCCAGATTCGATGCATGAGCATCAAGAAATGAATTATACCTACACATGATATATTTAACCTACTTGTTAACTACTACAAATTGAAGCTTTGAGATACCTAACTGAGATAATCTAAAGATGATGTGATTCAAACTAAAATATATATTGACATAATTTATGTCTACCAGAAGCATGTATAACATTTAATTTACATAACAAGCAAGATTAATATTTTCACTATTGTAACTTCATATTTAGTTTTTCCACTACTCATTTTAAAATATTTATTTCATAAGAAGTAATGTAACACTTATTATGGGTTGGGGGACATATAAGTTATTGAGAATGCAGGGGTGAGTGAAAGTATGTGCTAAACTTACTGAAGTCATGTAATCCATTAATTAAAACAAATGTCCAAAATATCTTGTAATTATTCAACTACTTCAATATTATTTCCCTCTCAAATGAAAATTCAGGTTTGTTTATGATCTGTGATGGAGATAACACATGGAACATGGTGCAGAATAAACAGCTTGGTTCTCTCTCTACACTAAAAGCAGCCTTTAGAAATCAGGACATTGAAAAAGTATCAAAAATTGTATTTTATGTCAAACTTGAAAGCATTTATAAACCATAATCCCAGACAATAAAAAGAAGTCGATCTGCAATAAAAAGTGAGCACTTTGCCTCACTATAGAACATCCAGTGCTGCACACAGGATCTTTAAAATGGTGCATGTTCCATAAATGTCTACTCGATGAACAAATGAAGGGACAAATTTGTTGAGAGATGAATTTAACAGTGGACACAAGATAGGGCAGATTTCTAGCTGCAGGCAAAGATATACATTTTTAGGATAAAGTCCTGAGGGTTAAAAACCAAAACCAAAACATCTACTCGGAATCAGAATGTTGAGTGTTCAGTACAATTAGAAATTATCCATGGTCATTTCTTTCTATCTGCAGGAAATGGGACTGATAGTGGAAATATTTACTCATACAAGTCTTATGTGGGTAGTTGGTAGAGAAAAATGATTAACAATTAGCTCTACAGCAACTGTTCCTGATCAGTAGAAGAAACAATTGACAAACACATATTCTTAGGCATAAATCTGGGGCTAAGCATCTCCACTGTGAGTGGCAAAATTTTTCATTAGCCCTGAAATGAATCTTTCTCCTATGGTAGAGGTTTCACAAGAAAGAGAAAACATGAATTTCTTGCTGACCAGTAAACCAGTCACAGTTTCGTTGTGTTCCCCCACAATTAATAATGCTAGTATTGCTAGGCCCAGGAAAAGAAATGGCAGGCATTCAGATATAAATAGTCACCAGAATGGAAATAGCATGGATTCTCCAAATTTGTATGTAGGGAAAGAGAAGAAATGACTATAATAGATAAGAAGGAAAAACTATTCAGTTGGCAAAATTAAATAAATAAAAAGTGAAAAAGATGAAAACTGTGGAAACCACACAGGGATGTTTATAAATCTAAATTACCTAGATATACAATGCTGAATATAAAGATTATATGTTGTTATATCGATAATATACAATTTGGATATTATTGGTTTGATGGAACTTCAAAATGGTTAAAATGAATTCCTGCGCTAGTATGGGGATAGAATAAGGCAATATACATAACAATGGCAAACACATGACTAGCACATAGAAATTGCTCCATATATTCAATATGTTTTAGGATAATATGAATCCGTGTATGTGTGTATGTGGTATGCTTAAACATTTAAGTAGATATTGAAAGGAAGACAATGTAACATCCTTTTTTAGATAGAATTCATTTTGAAACAAGACTAGAAACTCCATTTCAATTTTAGAAGTGGCAATCACTGGACTCCTATTTTTCTTTCTGTCTTATCTTCACATAAAAACCTTTTTCTTAACATGGAAGATATTCCTTTGTTAAATTTAAAAAATCCAGGAACTTTCTGCTCCACTAATATGGTTTAAGTGCACTTTCCCCCCCCTTGAGGGAGTTTCTATATCTTTATATTTCAAGATCTTAGATGCTTCTCTCAAGTTTCTATACAGTTCTTAAAAATTATTTTTACCTTGTGTATGATCAAAAATTATTCTGTTCAGAAGTCTGAGTTAAAGCCTTTGCAGTTCTCTCAGCTTGCTGGTGATTATTGCTCAATAGCATTCACTTTCCTCCATATCTTGTTGAATATAGCTTCTATTTTCTCCTCCAAAGAGGTTATAAATTTCTGCAATCATTTTACCCTACGTGAATCACATCAAACATGCCCCTGAGAGATTATGGTTCATCCTTTCTGACATCTGGGGGAGCATTCCAAAGCTAAGAAGACAAATACAACACTGAAGCTTTTTGAGTGAGGGGCTTGAAAATGCTATTTGATGATTTTTATATTTCACCTGCAAAGCACTAAAAGAATAACAATACTCATTCCATATCTATTTCATATAACCATTGCAGGGATTCATTAAATCATCTATGTAATGGGCTTAGAGCTCTTCAAAGAAAAATGCTCTGGGATCATGTTGCAGCTTTCATCCCATGACCTGTCTATGACCTTTTACTGAAACTAGGATAGTTATTTTTTTTTAATTTCAAAAGGCAGCAGTGATAAAGAGAGGGTGTCAGGCAACTTTTCCTTAAAAGTTCAGTATAAAACAGCAGGCATTTGGCCAATATTAGTTTTCTTCCCTGTGAGTTTTCTCTCCAATGAATACCTCAAACGTACCCTGCAGTTTGTGCAAACCTGCAGGTCTCACCTCAATGCAAGGGATTTTGCACTAATTTGGGACCTTTAAAAGCTGTGACTCTTCACTTCCAGACTCCTACATTCCATGCAGTGCATATACATTTAATGCCCAGAACTACACGCTGTATGGTGAAGTATAGAAGAGCTACACTGTGATTTTATGTAAAATAAAATCTGCCACAAATTATTGTGGCTATAAGAATAAATACATGGAATACAAACAAGACACTCATTTTATTTTATTTTTTTATTTTTATTTTTTTAAAGATTTATTTATTTATTAGAGAGAGAGTGAGAGAGTGAGAGAGAGAGCACAAGTAGGCAGAGGCTGAGGGAGAAGCAGGCTCCCTGCCGAGCAAGGAGCCCGATGTGGGACTCGATCCCAGGACTCTGGGATCATGACCTGAGCCGAAGGCAGCCGCTTAACCAACTGAGCCACCCAGGCGTCCCTAGACACTCATTTTAGATTCACAATGTCCATTCACATAGAATTGCAGCAAATAATCTTTGAACACATAGCACTGTCCTTGGAATATAGTAGGCCCTTAATAAATACTCTGTGATTACTGAAGAAACCATGGAAATAGTTCAAGAAGGTGGTATAGAAAGAAGTTGAAATCACCTTCTCCCACTGACACAACAAATCTACAGCTACAAATGGAAAAATTCCCTATGAAAAAGACCTGAAAACAAGCTGAACAGCATCTCCACAACAAAGGATAAAAGGGCCACAATGAAAAGGGTAGGAGAGGTAGAAACAAGGTCTTACCAAAAACCCAGCCCTGTTCCCTGGCACAGCGACACATGGTTGGGAGGGATATCACAAATATGGAGCTTCTCTCTGAAGATCAAGTGTTTGTGCCCCACATCAGGCATCTCATCCCTTGGAACCTGCACCAGAAAGACGAGCCCTCAAACTGTGTAGTTCGAAAACCAACAATTCTCGGGGCGCCTGGGTAGCTCAGTGGGTTAAAGCCTCTGCCTTCGGCTCGGGTCATGATCTCAGGGTCCTGGGATCGAGCCCCGCATCGGGCTCTCTGTTCACTGGGGAGCCTGCTTCCCCCTTTCTCTCTGCCTGCCTCTCTGCCTACTTGTGATCTCTCTCTGTCAAATAAATAAAACAAAATCTTTAAAAAAAGAAAAGAAAAGAAAACCAACAATTCTTACATCCAGGACATAGGGCTATTGAGAATTGGAGACTCAAAGATTCACTTGCTAATCTCTGCTTTAATAAAAATGGTGCTGGGGTGCCTGGGTGGCTGTCATTGAGCATCTATCTGCCTTGGCTCCCATCTATCTGGCTCCCTGCTTGGCGGGAGACCTGCTTTTCTCTCTTCCATTCCCTCTGCTTGTGTTCCCTCTCTCACTGTCTCTCTCTTTCAGATAAATAAATAAAATCTAAAAAAATAGAAAATTAAAAAAAATGGTGTTATCTTGGTAATAGATTTCTTCTTGAGCATAATTGACATGAGATTTTCCCTTTTCATCTAATTTGCTGACTTTATTGGCATAAAGTTTTTCATAATATTTCCTTATACTTTTAATATTTGTACAATCTGTCTCCTTTGGTAATCTTTGAACTATTCTCTCTATATTTTCTATGTGTACAGATAGAACCACAAAATAATGATAGTTGTTCCCAATAATGAAATGTATATGTTGCCACATGCAATCAACCCACCTAGGCTCCTGCAGATCTCATTGTTGGGAATGAGCAAAGCAACCTCTTTTCAAACCATTGCGATCGGCTTTCTTTTGCCTATGATGGAGAAAGACTTAAGGTGGTGCTTTTCCTTAACGTCTCTGAGTAGGAGAATAAAGACCATCCTCTTTTCAGAAGATTCTAGGTAACAAAGGGCCCACTCTAGTAAAGATACTCATAGAACATAGGACATCAATCTGAGTCCTGTACTAATATTTTCCCCTTCCTTAAAATCTTCCTCCCCACTTCTCTTCATCTCACACCACCATTTCCATCAAGTTTGGTACTTCATAGTCACCAGACTTAGATTAGACACCTGGCAAAAAATAATCAATTAGTTTAAATTTCCATTTCTTCAAATTTTTCCATTGAATTCACATATTTTTTGATACATTGGAGAAAAAATATATCTTCATATGGCAAGAGAAATAGCGTATACGTAGTGTTTCGCAAGACCCTCTTGATAACATAGAAGGGGGATATTGAAAGTGTGAGGGAGTATATTGGCAATTAAAAACAGAGTATATCAATTGAAGTTCATGAAAAAGAGATTTAGGGGTACCTGGATGGCTCAGGTGGTTAAGCACTTGCCTTCGGCTCAGGTCATGATCCTGGAGTCCCAGGATCAAGTCCCACATGAGGCTCTCTGCTCAGCCAGGCGTCTGCTTCAACCTCTGACCCTCCCTCCTCTCATGTTTTTTCTCTCTCACTCTCTCTCACTCACATAAATAAATAAAATCTTAAAAAAAAAAAAAAAAAGAAAAAGAGATTTAGCTGGGTCTCAGGGAGCTGAATAATGCCAAAAATTTCTATATATTTTACCTGTGCTCCTCTCAATGGATCATTTTAATATTTTTCTCTCTGCCAACTGGGTCCTCCCATATGGTAAGAAACATTGTCCCCAAGAGGTTTATAACTTCACATCTCACAACATCTACTCAGACTGGATTTCCCCACAGGCTGTTTAATCTCCGACTTCAAGATTAACAGGAAATGCTCTGATTGGTCATTGGATGATCCCAAGTAGGCTGGGGAAAGTCATGCCAAAAAAAAAAAAAAAAAAGGAGGAGCCTCATATTCTGGGGACACATTAGCACAAGAATTAAGCTTAGGCAGACAGCATACAGAGAATATATAATACTGGTTTCTAACTCCAAGTATAAATAAATTGAGATACACATGTGCACTTAATAAGGCATATGAGAAAATTAGGATTGCTTCTTTGGCAATTCCTCTGTCCACAATGCTACACATATCAATTGGTGTTCATCAAATGGGTACATTTAATTTAGTATCCTTAGTGTTCCCTGAAGGTCCTCAGTAGTCAGGTTTTATCTCATATTTGTTATCACGAGAACTCTTTCTGTCATTATACTTATGTAAATTTGAGAATGTGCCCTAATATCTATGATGCATAGTTATGTATGAGAAATTGATTATACAAAATTGGTATGTCAATACCATTGATGAATATATTGCCTAAAATTGACTCCAGCTTTCAGATGTATTTTGTTTGACCTGCACAGTATTCGTTTATTTTTGGGTAGAAAATCATGATTATCTGGCTTCAGTTGAATTAAAAATATACATGACAACACAAGGCTGGGACTGAGTAGCGGTTGCTCCCTTTACAGGAGCATACCTTCTACCCCCTATTACTATAGCTACTCAGCTGGCATCATTCTCATGCGGTACCATCTGACATTATCAGGCATTTGATATTGTGAATCCTGGTTAATTGGAAAAATATGCATGTGGGAATGCTTAGGCTTCTTTCCGTTGAATCTGAATCTGAAACCTGGAAATTCTATTAACTGCCTTGATTCTTCTATAAAATTGCAAATTCTCTAAGTACAGAGATTACATCTTTCTAATTTGTGAATTGTCCACCTCATTTGATGTATTACATATGAGAAATAAAACTCCTGGAAGCAATATTTGGTAAACAATGTTTGGAAGTTTTCTCTGGGCATTTTCCACTCAGATTGAAGGGTTTAAAAGCTCAGACTCCACCTGGAGGGAGCTTCCTTAGCACATGCACAGGAAGGAAGTGCAGACAGAGATCAGAATCTGCAATAATCACTTGGTGCTGATATCTATGATATCTATATTACATAGACTATTTTTCTTTAAAAACTTTAGAAATATAGAAAAAATAATTAATGTAGAATAGCTAAACCTAAATCTGGATTTGTTATATAATATTCAATTCCTTTTTGTTAAGAAACCATTTGAATTCTTTGCTAAACATGGCTACAAATATGGCAGCAAGATTTTTTCATTTTTTAAAAGATTTTTATGTATTCATTTAAGAGAAAGAGAGCACAAGTGGGGGGCAGGAGTGGAGGTGCTGAGGGAGAAGCAGACTGACTGCCCACTGAGCAGGGAGCTTGATGTGGGACTTGATCCCAGGACCCAGGGATCATGACCTGAGCTGAAGGGAGATGCTTAACCAACTGAGCCAACCAGGAGCCCACAAGTTTTGTTTCTGTTTTTGTTTTTCTTTTTAATTGGAGCTGTCATTTTATTGTTTAGATCTTTGTATACTCTTTTTTTATTTTTTAAATTTAATTAATCAACATATAATGTAATATTAGTTGCAGGGGTAGAGATCAGTGATTCATCAGTCTTATATAAGGCCCAGTGCTCATTACATCATGTGCCTTCATTAATGTCCATCACCCAGTTACCCCATCCCCCCACTCCCCTCCCCTCCAACAACCCTCTCAGTTTGTTTCCGATGAATAAGAGTCTCTTATGGTTTGGCTCCCTCTCTGTTTTAATCTTGTTTTATATTTTTCCTTCTTCCCCTATGATCCTCTGTTTTGTTTCTTAAATTCCACATGAGTGAGATCATATGATAATTGTTTTCTCTGATTGATTTACTTCCCTTAAAATAATACCTTCTAGTTCCTTCCACATCATTACAAATGGCAAGATCTCATTTTTTTGATGGCTGAGTAGTATTTCACTGTATATATACACCACATCTTCTTTATTCATTCATCTCTCCATGGACATCTTGGATCTTTCCACACTTTGGCTTTTTTGGACATTACTGCTATAAACATTGGGGTGTAGTATCCCTTCAGATCACTAACATTTGAATCATTGGGGTAAATACCTACTAGTGCAATTGCTGGGTCATAGGGTATCTCTATTTTCAACTTTTTGAGGAAACTCCATACTGTCTTTCAGAGTGGCTGTACCAGTTTGTATTCCCACCAACAGGGTAATAGGATTCCCCTTTCTCCACATACTCATAAACATCTGTCGTTTCCTGACTGGTTAATTTTAGCCTTCTAATTGATGTGAGGTGATATCTTATTGTGGTTTTGATTTGTATTTCCCTGATGTCGAGTAATGTTGAGCACTTTTTCATGTGTCTGTTCACCATTTGGATGTCTTCTTTTGATAAGTGTCTGTTCATGTCTTCTGCTCATTTCTTGATTGGATTACTTGTTCTTTGGGTGCTGAGTTTGAGAAGTTATTTATAGATTTATCCCTCTTTCTGATAAGACAATTGAAAATATCTTCTCCCATTCTGTAGGTTGCCTTTTGGTTTTGTTGACTGTTTCCTTTGCTGTGCAAAGAGCCAAGATGCCCTTCAACAGATGAATGTATCAGGAAGATATGGTCCATATATACAATGGAATATTATGCCTCTATAAGAAAGGATGAATATCCAACTTTCGTTTCAACATGGATGGGACTGGAAGAGATTATGCTGAGTGAAATAAGTCAAGCAGAGACAGTCAATTATCATATGGTTTCACTTACATGTGGAGCATAAGGAAAAACATGGAGGACATTGTGAGAAGGAAAGGAAGGGTGAATGGGGGGAAATAGGAGGGGGAGATGAAGCATGAGAGACCATGGACTCTGAGCAGCAAACTGAAGGTTTGGAGGGGAGGAGGGTAAGGGGTTGGGTGAGCCTGGTGGTGGATATTGAGGAGGGCACGTATTGCATGGAGGACTGGGTGTGGTACATGAACAATGAATCTTGGAACACTGAAAAAATAAAATAAAAGTAATTGGGAAAAAAAAAAAAAAGCAAACAGTTTGTTTCTCTTGGTTTTGGAGACATGTCTAGCAAGAAGTTTCTGAGGCCAAGGTCACAGAGTTTGCCGCCTGTGTTTTTCTCTAGGATTTGATGGATTCCTGTCTCACATGTAGGGCTTTCATCCATTTTGAATCTCTTTTTGTATGTAAGAAAATGGTCCAGTTTCATTCCTCTGCATGTGGCTGTCCAAAATTCCCAACACCATTTGTTGAAGAGACTGTCTTTTTTTTTTTTTTTTTTTTAATTGGCTGTTCTTTCCTGCTTTGTCAAAGATTAGTTGTCCATAGAGTTGAGGGTCCAAATCTGGGTTCTCTATTATGTTCCATTGATCTATGTGTCTGTTTTTGTGCCAGTACCATATTGTCTTGATGATTACAGCTTTGTAATAGAGCTTGAAGTCCAGGAATTGTGATGCCCCAGTTTTGGTTTTCTTTTTCAATATCCCCCTGGCCATTCTGGGTCTTTTCTGGCTCCACACAAATTTTAGGATTTTTTGTTCCAGTTTGGTGAAAAAAAATTCGGTATTTTGATCGGGATTGCATTGAATGTGTTGATTGCTCTAGGTAGCATAAATGTTTTCACAATATTTGTTCTTCCAATCCATGAGCATGGAACGTTTTTCCATTTCTTTGTGACTTCCTCAATTTCTTTCATGAATGTTCTATAGTTTTCTGAATACAGATCCTCTGCATCTTTGGTTAGGTTTATTCCTAGGTATCTTAAGGTTTTGGGTGCAACTGCAAGTGGGATAAACTCCTTAATTTCTCTTTCTTCTATCTCATTGTTGGTATAAAGCAATGTAATTGATTTTATATTCAGCCACTTTGTTGAATTCCTGTATGAATTCTAGCAATTTTGGGGTGTAGTCTCTGGGTTTTCTATATAGAGTATCGTGTCATCTCCAAAGAGTAAGAGTTTGACTTCTTTGCCAATTCAGATGCTTTTTATTTCTTTTCATTATCTGATTGCTGAGGTTAAGACTTTTAGTACTATGATGAACAGCAACGGTGAGAGTGAACATCCCTATCATGTTCCTGACTTTAGTGGAAAAGTTCTCAGTTTATTCCCATTGAGAATGATATTCACTGTGGACTTTTCATATATGGCTTTTATGATATTAAGGTATCTAACTTCTATCCCTATACTTTGAAGAGTTTTAATCAAGAAAGAATGTTGTACTTTGTCAAATGCTTTTTCTGCATCTATTGAGAGGATCATATGGTTCTTGTCCTTTCTCTAATTTATGTGTATATCACATTGATTGATTTGCAGATGTTGAACCAACCTTGTAGCCCAGGATTAATCCCACTTGGCTGTGGTGAATAATCCTCTTAATGTACTGTTGGATCCTATTGGCTAGTATCTTGGTGAGAATTTTTCCATTCATGTTCATCTATAATTCTCCTTTTTTGGTGGGTTCTTTGTCTGGTTTTGGGATCAAGGTAATGCTGGCATAATAGAAAGAGTTTGGAAATTTTCCTTCCATTTCTATTTTTTGAAACAGCTCCAGAAAAAGAGGTATTAATTCTTCTTTAAATGTTTGGTAGAATTCCTCTAGGAAGTCATCAGGTCCTGGATTCTTGTTCGTTGGGAGATTTTTAATTACTGCTTCAATTTCCTTCTTGGTTATGGATCTGTTCAGGTTTTCTATTTCTTCCTGGTTCAATTTTGGTAGTTTATACATCTGTAGGAATGCATCCATTTCTTCCAGATTGCCTAATTTTTTGCATATCTTTGCTCATAATATGTTTTTATAATTGTTTGTGTTTATTGGTGTTGGTTGTGATCTCTCCTCTTTCATTCATGATTTTAATAATTTGGGTCCTTTCTCTTTTGTTTTTGATAAGTCTGGCTAGGGATTTATTGATCTTATTAATTCTTTCAAATAAGCAGCTCCTAGTTTTGTTGATCTGTTCTACTGTTCTTCTGCTTCCTATTTCATTGATTTCTGCTCTAATCTTTATTATTTCTCTTCTTCTGTTGGGTTTAGGCTTATATCCCATTCTTTCTCCAGGTCCTTTAGGTGAAACTTAGGTTGTGTATTTGAGACCTTTTTTGTTTCTTGAGAAATGTTTGTATTGCTATATACTTCCATCCTAGGACTGCCTTTGCTGACAGAATGTTTTGAAGAATTGAGAGACAAGTGGTAAGATAAATATATTTGATTTAATCGAAGTACATGTGTGTGTGATTGTGAGTGAATATGTATTTGTTTCCCAGTAAAGTATTTGTATAATTTCACTTCAGAATGGAAAGCCTCAAAATTTTTACACATAGTATAATTATTTTGAAAATTATATGATGGCTATCAGGTGCAGCAAAAGAAACAAACAAAAAATATATACATAAAATAAATAAAAGACTTCCCCTTACCCTCATATTCTGCAAAATAGTACTGGCATTAACATCTTAATCTATAGTTATTGCCAGATCTACAATTATAACTATATATAGATACATTTATAACGTCCTATTTGTCCTAATAGCTTGAGCTGTATTATTGTTTTTTAGATTCTTAAAAGCATTGTAATCAAGTTTTCTAAATTACTTATCCATTTTGAAATTCTAATAGATCAAGAGTAGGCAAACTATGACTGACTTTCTGCCTCATTTTGTAAACAAAATTTTACTGGAATACAGCCATGCCAGCTCACTTACATGTTGCTCATGGCTGCTTTCACAGCACAATCATAGATGGAGTAGTTGTGTCAGAAACTATATGGCCCCCAAATTTACAAAATTTACTAGCTCATGCTTGAAGTAAAAGTCCACCAACACTTGTACTAGATAATACTAATAAAAAGTTATGTAGGGGCTCCTGGGTGGCTCAGTGGGTTAAAGTCTCTGTCTTCAGCTCAGGTCATGATCTCAGGGTCCTGGGATCGAGCCCCGCATTGGGCTCTCTGCTCAGCGGGGAGCCTGCTTTCCTCTCTCTCTCTGCCTGCCTCTCTGCCTACTTGTGATCTCTCTCTCCGTCAAATAAATAAATAAAATCTTTAAAAAAAAAAGTTATGTAAGGTAAGTTCAATTGTAACACTTCAAGTTTAAGAAAAAACTGGCAGTTTATTTTTCACACTAGTTTGTGTACTAAGGTGATTTTATTTTCTTCCTTTTATAACAAATAATATATTAATTAGTATTTCATTTTTGTCTTTGCTTTTAGAGCATTAATAATAGAATCGCTTGGGGTAGGCTCCACATTTTTATTTTTAACAAGCATATTTTTGATCAATATCATATTAGTAATCTCATAGTTTAGTATGCTTTTGCAATGTTTTTCTTTTCTATAAAACATCTTTAACAACAAGCTACTAATGATGCCAAATAAATCATGAGAAACCTAGAGATTTCTCTGTCTTCATATCATATGCTAATTCTCTGAGCAGCACCTGGTGCTGGAAATACAACTTTTCTTTTAATGTTCACAACAACCTCCTCAGATGGGTTTCAAAATAATTACCTTGCAAATCATAGGTGACAGACCACATAAAAGTAACCATAATTATTGACTTTAAATTTTAAAATATCCCACTCATATTTTATTATCTAATACTTAGTTACATCTTTCTCAACTTGAAATACTACCTAACCATAATGGCATGAGTCAAGTGCTGATTCAGGTGTTTGAAAGGAAAGAATCTCTAACTTTGATTGCCACAGCAAAACACAAATATCAATAAAAGTTAGGATTAAATGAACTGGTGTATTTAATCATTATTTCATTGTATTCTTATAGTTGTGTATGAAAAAAAACACAGTGAGAAGTGCTTTGCTAAAAACTTGATTGTGAATCTCTAGATGTTTTGAGGTAACTACTAAGGAAAAAAAAATAATTGGTTTTAATGTTATTTTCTTCTTACTTAAGAAATTCAAATATAAAGATTTTTTTTTTCAAATATAAAGATTTTATCCTTAAAGGACTAAGTGGCCATACACAATTATTAATGTGTTTATTTCAATAATTATTTATACTATGTTGAAAAACAGATGGAAAATTAGCAAATTCATAAAATTAGCCTACTTTTTTTACAGCAGACAGTTTAGACATGTGCTTTACTTTTTCAGAAAATAGCAGAAAGATATATTTCAGAATAAGGCCAATATAAACATATAAAGTCAAGAAATACTTTATTCTAGTTTTGTCATCTAAATAAAGGTGCCCTAAATAAATCAAATAGCTCCACTCTATGGGAAGATATACATCATAAATGCCTAAATATAAGACAAGAGCTTTTTTCCTCATAAATTATCTCTCAAACAAGAGAGAATCAACCTATATACCTCATCACACACCCTTTGATTTTCTTCCTGTTAAAATGGATAGCTTTGCCTGTTCCAACCTAATATCAAATCCTTAACTGGTCATTGATGCCCATCTTTTGTCTCCCAAAAGAGACAAAAACAGTCTCTGGCTGTTTTTTTCTGGGTCTTCTTTCTATATCAAAAACTTTCCTTTTGTATAGCTAATAACGTAGTGTTTACAATGTGTAAGGAACAATTTTCAGTGTTTTACACATGACTTTATGCATTTAATCCTATAATTTACTATTATCAAACCCATTTTACACATAAGAAAATTAAGCCAGGATTTGAGCCCAGGCTATGTAGCTTGAGACTCTACATGACCTAAAAAACTGCACAGTTTTGCCTTTCATCATAGCTGCATAAAGCAACTATAAGACTCCCATCTTAAAATATCACCACCAGTAATCATAACAAAACAAAAGAAAACCCTCTTTTCATTTCCACACTGCTCTCCAGCTACACAATCATTTCTTGTCTAGGTAAGCAGTTACCTCTTTTGCCAAATGGAATTCTCTGTAAACATGTTACTGAGGTAATCAACAACAGTTAACATGGTTGTTCATCCTTTTAAAATATAAATTAAGACCTGTCACTCTCATCCTGCATAGACCTTCCATTGACTTCCTGTCATAATCAGAGGAACTCTGAAATATCTATCAAGGTATACAAGCTTCCACCTTAGCGGGCTCTGGCTATCTCTCAGTCTCATACCCTCTTTCCTTCTTTGATGAGGTTTCCAGCACCACTGCTTGCTCCTTCTTAAGGGCTTTTGCACTGCTGTTCTCTCTGACTGACTTACTGTAGTCTGTTCTTTTGTACATTTATGTTCCTATCTCCAAAGCTGGAATTAAATTGATTTTAACCAGCTTAATCTGAACTGAAAATCTGTAGAAGACAAAGAGGTAAGAAAAGAGTCTCATTAATTTCAGTTGTTTGAACAACCAAATGACTGTGCTTTGTAACAGATCATGTAATTTAACTTGCTAGATTTTGCAGAGCATCAGAAAACAAAGATAGAAGCCCCACACTGTTTTTATTAATTAGAACATTATGCTGGAATTAAAAACTACTTTCTTTACTTTCCGAGGAGATCCGGTTTATATAAGTACAGTTTCTGGTGGAGATAGGTAAGTAGGTAGAGGATGGATGGATGGATGGATGGCTATATACAAACAAACAAAAGATAGAGGGAGATGGAATGAGGGGTGGATAGACAGAATTTATTATGTTGAAACAACACAATTCATAATCTTGGTTAGTGTAATGTGCATGTATTTTAATTTCCTATAGTGTATAATTTATTTTCTTTTGTATTAACAGATTACTATTGGTCTGAACCTAGGAAAGCACCCTCTAACTTAAAAAAAGGTAATATCTAAATCTATAAATGTATGTTTCCTTTCATAATTATTTAACTTGTAAGATTGCTATGACTTTTAAAAGAGATAATGTTTGCAACATGGTTAGCATACGGTATAGTGAATACCCATTATTTTTATTACTATTGTTACTTTTATTTGAGGCTAGTAAGGCAGGCTCTATGGTCAGCTTTATCAACAAAAGTACTGATAGTTACTCTTTATTCTTTAAGACCACAATGTGCATGTATGACTCTAAAGAAAATTGAAATTTAACACTTAAGTGATATGGAAATAGAAATATTTTATTCCCTTCAGCAATTACACATTTAAATCCCTTCAAATGGGTACAATTGGTGGAAACAATGTCAGTCAACTTTTAAATAAGTCATAACCCCACAACATCTGAATATAGTTAAGGAACTTTTATCCAACTCTAGAATCCCTTTCTGAGAGTCTGTTTCTGATGCCTACTGCTTAGGTCAAGTTACTAAAAGAAAAACCTAACATGGGGATTCTAGTGTTACGGAACACAGACTGAATCCTGGCCAACAAAACCAAGCAACACTCAGAGATCTTGGAGGATTTGCGATTTATTTCACGCTAGCGGTCCCAGAAGAGAGTAATCTCTCACGGTCTGAGACCTGAGCACAGACAAAGTGGGTATCTTACACACTTGTACTTTGGTATCTGTGCCACTCTTGCAGCTGTGGCTGGTGGGGCTTAGGGGAAAGCCTGGAATGGCCCTGGGACCAGGAATGGGATTCCCCTGCTGGATTGATCAGCTACCTCAGAACACAGATTTTCTTTATCACTATCTCAAAGGATTATTTAGGCAATGCCCTCAAAAAGAATGGGAGTAGAGTTGAGGAAGCAAGATAAGGCAGAGGTATAAACTAAATAAAATTTATCCTCATTTGGAGACTAGCTTTAGTCTGATATGATAGGTGAGATCTAGATCATTCCCATATTTCATTTCAGCTTTCAGTGGATTTACGGTTCTTCTTCATCCTGCCAGGATCCAGGTTAAAATATACATATATACATTTTATCAGACTTAAGCACAAGAAAAAAAAAAATGACAGTTCCTAGATTGCATCTTAAAACTTCCACTCCGAAAAGGCTTATATCACTTTCTTTCACACAGCAAGTTATATGGCCAAACCTGATGTCAAATTGGGTAAAAAGTGTTTCTCCTACAGAAAAGCCCTACCTAGGAATAGGTATTAAATGGAATCCTAATACAGTTTCCATAGTTCATATTTTTGGCTACAAAACATTTGGTTTCTTGTATTATATTTTGACTAAAAATCTAAGATTAGGAATTACTTTTATGGACTATTGATTTATATATTATATTACTTTTGATGGGACTAAATTCTAGAGAATAGATATCACATCTACAAAGACCAGAAGGGCATACCATTATATTGAACCATAATAATTTAGAATCATAATTTTTAATATATTGGACATATATTGCCTAATTTATGATCTCTTATTAAAGAATACATTTGTGAAAACCAGATGAATAAATATATAAAAGACACAAATACTTAAAACCTTTAAAGTTAATACTATTTTTTTCTTTTTTGAGTTTTTATTTAAATTCCAGTTAGTTAATATACAGTGTAATATTAGTTTCAGGAGTAGAATTTAGTGATTCATCACTTACATATAACACTCAGTGCTCATCACAAGTGCCCTTCTTAATACTCATCACCCATTTAGCCCATCCCTTACCCACCTCCCCTCCAGCAACCCTTAGTTAGTTCTCTATAGTTAAGTGTCTGTTCTCTGGTTTTCCTCTCTTTTCCCCCCTCTATGTTCATGTTTTTCCCCTATGTTTTGTTTCTTTGCTTCTTAAATTCCACATATGAGTGAAATCATATAGTATTTGTCTTTCTCTGGCTGACTTATAAGAATACTATTTTAATTTGCACAATTATAGGGGTGCCTGGGTGGCTCAGTCATTGAGTGTCTGCCTTCAGCTCAGGTCACGATCTCAGGGTCCTGGGATTGAGTTCCATATCAGGCGTCCTGCTCCACAGGAAGCCTCCTTCTCTGTCTCCCACTCCCCCTGCCTGTGTTCACTCTCTCGCTGTATCTCTCTCTGTCAAAAAAAAATAAATAGAATCTTTAAAAAAATATTTTACACAATTATAATGCTTAAAAGTCTATCTTACTATTAAAAAAACACATGGATTTAAAAATCAGGCATGATTTATTAAGAACTGTGACTCTGGCATTTACAACACTAGGCTAGTTGCTTAATTGCTCTTGGCTTCTGTTTCCAAATTGCAAACCTTGCTTAAAACCACCAACTTCACAGGGTCATTATGAGGAATAAAAGTGGAATATAAAGGTATCAGTAACTGACAGTTATCATTATTTTATTTATTACCATATCTAATATATATCTAAGAACAAACTGGGTACAATTAAGGTGAGAAATGAGAAAAACGACAACAATATCCATTGTATAGCTTTATTTTAAAAATTGCTTTACCTTTTTGTTATCTTATTTTTCTTATTGGACATAGAGAGACAAGAAGCAGAACTGCATGGCCCATTAGCCGATTCAAGAAGGCCTTGCTTTATTTCCTAATATGCTTTATGACATATCACACTAATATCTCTTGAGTTTCACATTCCTCTTTTCTTATAGCTTTCTAGGACCATAAAATGGAAACACATTTTAAAATCAAATGATATTATTTCCAAATATTTTAGTATCTCTCTTCTGGAGTTACTTCTATGTCTTATAATTCACTTATGGCCATTGCTATAATAATTTAAAACTATCACAATATTCTCTGCAGTATCTTCAGTAGTACTTTGGCAAGGAAAAGAAAAAACATGTACACCCACACATGTATTCTCCTATCAAAACTTAGAAAGATTCTGGTAGGAAATCTCTCTCTTTGCATAACTATTTGTGTTTTAGAAAGCAAGCCAGGCAATAACAAAATAACAATATCACAGTCAGCAGTAAGTTTTTTTCTATGTTTGAGCTCTATTTTCAAGAGGAAAAATTTAGTTTATATAAGGAAGTAAAAAAAAAACAGTAAGACTTGATAAGTATTCTTAGGAGCTTCGGAAGACGACAGAGTAGAAGAATCCTGAGCTCTCCACACCCAATGTTTACAACTAGATATCCACATCCAAGTCAACAAACCAGAGTGATCCAAAGATTAGCAGAACAAACTCTGCAACTAAATATAGAGAAGAAGCTGCATCTGAAAGGTGGAGGGAAGGTCAGAAGATGGAGGGAAGCAGCCCAAAGGAGGGAGGGAGCTGTGAACAGAAAGGGTAAAGAAATAATCTTCACACCAGGAAGCCCACATGGGTAAGACTAATCCCCATAACATTTGACTTTGAAAACCAAAGGGGGTGAATTTGTATAACCAGAGGAAGTTGGATCCTGGAGCTTTAAAAGTCAGCTGACTGAGCACTAGGCAAGCCAGGAGGGTGAGTGATAACTGGGTCACTGCCCCTAAAGAGAATAGATGTAAAAGAAAAAAAAAAAAAGAGAATAGATATGTGGAGATGCAACATAAAAATGACAATTTACAAAACACCAGGGGCAAAGAGGAGACAGATCTGTATATACTGGTTTTGGGGAGTGATTGGGAGACTTCTCAGGGAAAAAGGAGCTGGCAAGCACTTTTCCTCCCCTGTCCTCCAGCATAAACATAGGGCCACCTGAAAGAGGCATGGCTGCATAAATACTTGCTACATAACCTGCTAGCAGTGCATCAAGCCCCTGAATTCCTCCTGAAGACTCACCCACTCCAAGGCTTCAGCCTTGGGCTCAGGGCGAATTTTATTAAAGCTGTGCATATACCCTGTCCAGCCATCCAGTGCACAGCTGCCACCCCACACCTCACCCATCTGCTGCACCTTGCCCAGCCACCAGCATCCTTTGCACCCAGATGTGTGCCTATCGCCGCTTCCATACACAGCCCCCACTGTAACTGTGCTTTAGAGATCAGATCTAGGACTAGTTGCCCAGTGCAAATTTTGCCAACATTGCTGCCCCATCCTTAAGTACCCTAGTAGGCATACCCCTCAGAGATAGCCTATCTGGATCCCAATAACACCACTGAGAGCAAGCACAGCCCACAACAGGCAAAGGGTCAATGCAAATAATTGCATGAAAGGAAGAATGACTCAGACACAATAGCAGGACACAAGCAACACACATAGGATGCTCTCCTGAAGTGCCAGGTTCTGATGAACAGGGGACACTGCACTGCAGGGCATTCCACTAATTATTTTTTATAAAGTCACTACTTTCAAGAGCAGACCTACCTAACTTTCCTAATACACAGAAATAGACACGGAGAGGCAGACAAAATGAGGAGACAGAGAAATATGTCCCAAATGAAAAAAACAAAACAAAACAAAACAAAAACAAGAGAAAGTCACAGAAGGAGATCTAAACAAAATGGATGTAAGTAATATGCCTGATACAGAATTTGAAGTAATGATCATAAAGAAACTCCCTAGACTTGAGAAAAGGGTGGAGGACATCAGTGAGACCCTTACAAAGAGATAAAAAATAATATCAGAAACGAAGAACTCAATAAATAAAATTAAAAATACACTAGATAGAACAAATCACAGGCTACAGTAAGCAAAGGAGCTAATTAGTGACCTACAGTATAGAATAATGGAAAGCACTCAAGCTGAAAAAGTGAAAGACAAACAAATACAGTATAATGAGAATAGACTTAGAGAACTCAGTGACCTCATCAAGCATAATAACACTTGAATTATAGGGATCCCATGAAGAGAAGAGAGAGAAACAGGAACAGAAAATATATTTGAAGAAATAATAGCTGAAAAGTTCCCAAATCTGGGGAGGGAAATAGAGATCCTGATTCAGGAGGCACAGAGATTCCTCAAGAAATTCAACCCAAGGAGGTCCACACCAAGACACATAGTCATTAAAATGACAAGAAGTCATGATAAAGAAAGAATCTTAGAGGCTGCAAGAGAAGAGAAGAAAGTTATCTACAAAGGAAACACTTAAGGCTATCAGCTGATGTTTCAGCAGAAACTGTAGACTAGAAAAAAGTGGCATGATATATTTAAAATGCTGAAAGAGTGAAATGTGCAGCCAAGAATAGTCTATCCATCAAGGGTATCATTCAGAATAGAAGGAAACAGAATAGAAGGAAACAGAAACAGAGACAAACAGAAACTAAAAGAGTTCATGGCCACTAAACCAGTCTAAAAGAAATATTAAAAATGATGTTTTGAGAGGAAAAGACCATAAATGCAATTATGAACAGCAGGGAATGGAAAAACAGTAAAAACAAATATTCCTGTAATAAATTAGTCATGGAACTCAAAAATAAAAGCTCTAGATGCTTACGCATTATACCTAAATTGTGTGTTTGTGGTGGAGGGGGAGGGAGGAGTAAAAAATTGGTCCAAATTTAATTGGCCATCAAGTTAATATAGACTGCTATATGCAGATGTTATATACAAAACTAATGGTAACCAAAAATCAAAAGCCACTAATAGATATTCAAAGAAAAAAAGAGAAAGGAGTATATCACTAAAGAAAACTAGCAAGTCATGAAATAGACAAAAGAAAAAAGGATCAGGAAAAGCTACAAAAAAGAACCACAAAACAAGTAACAAAATGGCAATAAATACATATCGATCAATAATTACTTTGAATGCAAGTGGACTAAATGCCCAAATCATAGGGTGACTGAGTGGATAAAAAAAAAAAAGAAAACAAGATCAATCTATATGCTGAATACAAGAGAATCATTTTAGACCTAAAAACATCTGCAGAGCGAAAGTGAGGAAATGGAGAAACACTTACCATGCAAAAGGATGTCAAAAGAAAGCCAGGGTAGCAATACTTACTTTGGACAACATGGACTTTAAAATAAATACTATAAGAGGCAAAGAAGACACTATATAATAATCTTTCAATAGTTTGGCTATTGTGGATACTACTGCTACAAACTTCGGGGTGCTGTTTTCCCTTAGAATCACTATATTTCATCTTCGGGATAAATACCCAGTACTGCAATTACTGTGTCATAGGGTAGCTCTATTTTCAACTTTTGGAGGTATCTTCCTATTGTTTTCCGGAGTGGCTGTACCAGCTTGCATTCCTACCAACAGGGTAATTAGGTTCCCCTTTCTCCATGTACTTGTCAACATTGTTCTTTCCTGACTTGTCAATTTTAGCCATTCTGACTGGAATGAGTTGGTATCACATTGTGGTTTTGATTTGTATTTCCCTGATGCTGAGTGCTGTTGAGCACTTTTTCATGTGTCTGTTGGCCATTTGGATGTTTTTTTGGAGAAATGTCTGTTCATATCTTCTGCCCATTTCTTGATTGGATTATTTGTTTTTTGGATGTTGAGTTTGATAAGTTATTTATGTATTTTGGATACTAGCCCTTTACCTGATATGTCATTTGCAAATATCTTCTCCCATTCTGTAGGTTGCCTTTTGGTATTGTCAACTGTTTTCTTTGCTGTGCAAAAGATTTTTATCTTGATGAAATCCCAATAGTTCAGTTTTGCCTTTGTTTCCCTTGCCTTTGGAGACATGTCTAGCAAGAAGTTGCTGTGGCCGGGGTCATAGAGATTGCTGCCTGTGTTCTTTAGGATTTTGATGAAGTCCTGTCTCACATGTAGGGCTTTCATCCATTTTGAGTCCGTTTTTGTGTATGGTGTAAGGAAATGGTCGTTTCATTCTTCTGCATGTGGCTGCCCAAATTTCCCAACACCATTTGTTTAAGAGACTCTCTTTTTTCTTCAATTGGCTATTCTTTCCTGCTTTGTAGAAGATTAGTTACCCATAGAATTGAGGGTCCATTTCTGGGTTCTCTATTGTGTTCCATTGATCTATGTGTCTGTTTTTGTTCCAGTACCATTGTGTTTTGATGATTACAGCTTTGTAATAGAACTTGAAGTCCAGAATTGAGATGCCCCCTCTGTATATATATATACACAAAAATAAGATTAAATACAATGAAGGGATAGTAACTGTAAAAACAAAAATTTAAAAAAGGTTTTAAAAAGGAGTTGATAAAATAAGAAATCGGTTGAAAAGAGAATAAAATTTTTTTTAAAGAGAACAAAAATAAAAAAAAATAAAGTTGGACTACTAAAGAATCATGGGAGAAAAGCCATGAGTTCTATGTGCTGTATTCTTCTAGTACTAGAGTTTTGCAGTATTCATTGATCAGTCAACTTGGTCTTGGCTGAATGTTCTTGCTGTTCATCTGGGGAGGGACCTGTTGCATTAATTAAGTGTAATTGCCTCAGGCGAAATTGTACAGCTCTTGCCAGGGGCGAGGCTACATAATCTGTTCCAGTTTGTTCTATGTGGCTTTTGTTCCCTTAAGGCTTTCTGTGCAGTTTAAGAGGATGAGAATGAAAATGGAGGCCTCCCAATCTCTGGCCCCAGAGCCGAGCTCGGGGACTGACTTCCTAGTGAGCTTTCAGAGAAAAGCATTCAATCACTACTATCTCCTTGGTCTCTGGCCACACTCTGTGCTCACCTGGCCTGTGTTTGAGTATTTCTCTCTCAGGCACATGACCACGTTTCAAATCTCCAAACCCCACAGTCTTCTGTAGCACACTCCCATGCCATTCCTCCATGGGAGAGGAAGGAGGATCTTGCTGGTTATTCTGTCTGCTGGGCCCCTGCTCAGAAAACAGCCAACTGTCCACGCTTTCCAGTTTATGGTAATTGCAGACTGAGAGCCCACCCCTGGGCTCACTGATTGCAGCCAGCTTCCCTGCTTTGGTGCCTGGGAGCTCTGCCATACTCAGACACCCCCAGTATTCCTGTGACCCTGAGGATCTTAAGACCACACTGCCCCAGCTAGGTTCCTATTGCCACTTAGCAGATTGAGCAATGTCCCTCATGAGAGCAGACTTCTAAAAGTTTTGTTTTTGTGCTCCACTGACACATTACTTACTGGCAGCTGGCTGATGGAGGCTACCTCCCCCCGTGGTCTGTCTTTCCATATATCACCTCTGATTCACTTCTCCACACCTCCTGCCTTGCAGAAAGTGGTTGATTTTCTGTTCATAGAGTTGCAGCTATTCTCTTCTTTGATCTCTGGTTGAGTTCACAAGTGTTCAAAATGATTTGATAGCTATCTAGCTGAATACCTGGGACCAGAATAAATTAAGGTATCCTACTCTTCCACTATCTTGGACTGTCTCCCTGGTGTAGCCTCTTTGAAAACAATTTAGAGGTCCCTAAAAAGCTAAAAATAGAACTATCCTAGGAGCCAGCAATTGCATTAGTGGGTATTTACCCAAAGAATACAAAAATACAAATTTAAAGAGATAAATGCACCTCTGTGATTATAACTGTATTATTTACAATAACCAAGATATGGAAGCAGCCAAAGCGTTCATTGATAGATGCATGGATAAAAATATGAATATTGTTCAGCTGTGAAAAGGAATGAAATCTTGCCAATTGCAATGACGTGGATGGATCTAGAGACTATAATGCTAAGTACATTAATTCAGGCAGGGAAAGATAGATACCATGTGATTTCCCTTCTATGTGGAATTTAAGAAACAAAACAAACAAGCAATGGAAAAAAAGAGAGAAAAAGACTCCTAACTATAGATAACAAACTGATGGTTACTGGTGGGGGGATGGGTAAAATATGTGATGGGGATTAAGGAATGCACTTGTGATGATTACAGCGTGATGTATGGAACTACTGAATCACTATATTGTACACCTGAAATTAATATAATGCTCTATGTTAACTAACTGGAATTAAACTAAAACCTTAAAAAAAAATACAAACTCGTTTCTTATGTACCATTACAAAAATAGGAAAAAAATCTATGACATGTTTTTGTAACTCTTTTGTGTATTGTCTCCTATTTATCATTCTATGTTTTTTTTTTATCATTCTATGTTTTAATTGGAACCTTGAATACACATTTTATACAACTATCTTACAATTGCTTGTACAAGAGCTAATTTAATCTCATTTATAATCAAAATTGTGTGTAGGTTAGAGATTTCTAGAGGTGAATACCAAAAAGAAAAAAAGAAAAGGTCAGTGGTGCTTGTTAAAATATAAATTCCTAAACCTACTAGCCAAACTTTTGAATCAAAACTTTGGGAAAGACCCCAAGAATATACATGAAAACACTGTTTCCACCAATGATTTTTATTTTTATTTTTTCCACCAATGATTTTCATAAGCATTAATTTACTTTATATTGCATTACATCTTGAAAATCCAAAAATTAAGAAGAATAAATGTGCAGTAAATATATTCCACTTTTCATAATGATTTATGCATATAAACCAAAAACCTAAGAAGAGTTTCAAAGAAACTCTAATGTTTAAAAGAAATCATATCCTGCACATCTGTAGGTTAGATTTTCCTATATTCAATCATGTGTCTCTGAATAATCAAGTTCTTTCAAATTTAACATTATCATATAAATCTAACCAAATAAAATTCAACAGTAAAAATTATACATATGCACTGTGCATATATTATATGTATATAAAGTAATTTTTTCTACAACACTAAAAATTATATATATATATATATGATTTTATATTATATAAACTAAAAATTTTGCAGGGACAAATAAATCAAACAGCAGAAAAAGTACAGGTCAAAAAATTATCTATACATAATAAACAAAATTTTGATGTCAGTGTATATACAAATCAATATCAAAAATCTGTATCATAAAAATATGCTGAGGATATGAATAGGACATTCATCACAGAAAATATTTAAAACAAATAAATATAAGAAAAGATGATCAATATCTATCATAATCAGAGAAATTCAAAATAGGGAACTTAAAGTAAAATTCAAATTTTATTTCTCAGATAACAAATAAAAGTATTGGGGTACCTGTGTGGCTCAGTGGGTTAAAGCCTCTGCCTTCGGCTCAGGTCATAATCTCAGGGTCCTGGGATTGAGCCCCTCATCAGGCTCTCTGCTCAGCAGGGAGCCTGCTTCCCCCTATCTCTCTGCCTGCCTCTCTGCCTACTTGTAATTTCTCTCTCTCTCTGTCAAATAAATAATTAATTAAAATCTTTAAAAAAAAAAAGTATTGAGAAACACTGAGTCATAAAAAAATGGGTTTTCTCATACACTGATAGTGAGATTATAATTGAAATAGTTTTAGAGTTTATTAAAAAAGTATAAATTCTTCGCTTTATCCATTCTACTTCCAGGAGTCTTAGCCAAAGTAGTACTAATACATAATTACAATGATAACATGTTCAAAGCATTCGTTTTATTGTTTGAATTATTTAAATATGAGGGGGGGAAATCTTCCTATAAAGAATGCCTACATGTGCATGGTTTATTCATTACATGGGATTTAATTTTTAAAAAGTAAAAATAATGAAATAGGTTCATGCGAAATGCGAAATGATGCTTATACTATGTGGTTAGGTTAAAAAGTAAATCATAGAAAATATAAATGCTTGATGCTATTTATGAAAAAGGTCCTTGTAACCACATGAGAAATAAGTTGTAGAAGCTTACACATCAAATAATTACGTTAATCATTACTCAAGAGCAGAAAAAAAGGAGATAGAGTAGGTATTTTCACTTTTTATCTTGCATTTTTTAAAATATTAACTAGTAAGTACATATTGACAATTTTAAAAAATGAAATTTAACAGAAGAGGAATGAAATGAGTTAACCACAAAATGCTTTTCCTTAAATTCTTGGTAAATGCTCGAATGTGATTATCAACGAATTCAGTGATCATAGAGGTTCTCTAGGAAGGAATTAATAAAGGTCTGGACAAAGGGCCCACTACTGCCCCCTCTGAAAAGTGGAACAAAATCTTATAAAAACGTGACAACAGGGAAGAAGGAATAGTTAACTCTTCACACCAGCTTGCCTAATAGGAATTATCGAGGATCAAATAAAGTTGACTTCAAAGTTTAGAGGATATCCAGGATTATAGTAGCCCCCTCCCATCCATCATTTTGTTTTCATTGGCTTCAGTTACCTGTGGTCAACTGTGGTCCTGAAGCTGATAATCCTCTCTCTGACTTATCAGAAGGTCAGTAGTAGCCTAAAGCTATGTCGCCATGCTTACTTATGTCAGTCACCTCAGTTCTTCTCATCACATAAGCATTTTATCTCACATCATCACAAGAAGAAGAGTGAGTACACTACAATAAGATATTTTGGGAGAGACAGAGAGCTAGAGATCTCTTGAATATAACTATTATTACAACATATTGTTAAAATTGTTCTATTTTATTATTACTTATTGTTGTTTATGCCTTACTATGCCTAATTTATAAATTAAACTTTATCATGGGTATGTATTTATAGGACAATCATAGTATATAAGGGTTTGAGATTATCCATGGTTTCAGGCATCTACTAAAGGTCTTGGAATGCATCCCACACAGGTAAGAGGGGACTACTATATATTTCTACCATTTTTTTTCTATTTCCCTTGTAACTTCTTACTATTACTTGAAACCAAATATGTCAGCTTCTTCTCTACTGAAACACTTGCTAAAATATATTAGGTCTAAGATAGATAGATAGATAGATAGATAGATAGATAGATAGATAGATGAAATGAGAATTTTTAGAATCAAAGGAATTGAAAGAGAAAATCATGCTGTTTAAGAAAAGGGCAACAACTGCAAAGACCTTGAGTCAGGAATGTACTTAACATTTTAAGGAATAACATGGAGGCAAGTATCACTGGAGGAGAGGAAGCAAGAGGGTTAAGAATGTGAAATACACCAGATGAGCTGTGTGTGTGTGTGTGTGTGTGTTTATGTGTTGGGCGAAGAGATACAATACATATAGCCGTTTTGGCCAGGGTCAGCACACTATACCTGGGGAGCTGCCATTTGTTTATATAAATAAAGTTGTATTAGAATACAGCCATAGCCTTTTGCTTTGTATTGTTTGTGCCTGACTTCACACTATAAAACAGAGTTGAGTAGTTGCAACGGAGACCACAGAGCCCATAAAGTATAAAATATTACTACCAGGCCCTTTGCTGGTTCCTACTTGAGATAATTGTAAATACTTTGGCCTTTATTCTAAGTCTGATGAGAAGACAGATGCTTGATTCCTATTGTATCTATGTCTTGAAGGACATGGTAACAGTTTTAGATTTATTCTATGTGTGAGTAGTCTTTGAAAATTTTTAATTAGGGCAGTGCTCAAAGAACTATTGTAGCTATTTTGTGGAGAATAAATTATAAGAAAGCAAGAGTGGAAGCACAGAGAAGAATTAGATGGTCTAACAGCAGTGTAAATAAGAAATTAAAAAAAAGATGACATTGGAAAGACAGAAATTATAATAAATGGTAATTGCTAATATATTGGTAGGTGGTGAGAGAAAGTTAAAAACCAAGAATGACTCATAGGTTTATAATTTGAACATTTGGTTATATAGGAAATGTTAGGGATAATCAAGTTTGGAAGGGAGAGAGCATATGTGGTTCCTAGGGATAAAATAAGCCTGGGATAGCTCTTAGATTCCCAAGTGGATATGTGAATAAAAATGTATGTAGGGATTTAAGAAGGCAGAACTTGACAGAAAAATATGGGAGCTTTTCTATAGAAAGTACACAATTTGAAGAGGTTAGATGAGATATCTAGGAAGAAAATGTTGATGGGAAAATAGAGAATATTTAGATGTCTAGCAGAAAAGCAGAAAGAGAGCAAGAGGTCAGTGATTCAGTGTGACAGTGAGGGTCCCCACAGAAAAAAAGATGGCAGCATTCAACTTCATGATTACATTCCTGATCCTTACTAACAACAGTTGGAATTTGATTTTAATAATATACCATGGATTCTATTCTAATGGTTAGATAATTGATTTTAGTAATATACCATGTATTCTGATTGGGAGGGAAACGAAGACCTGATGGATATTGAGAAAGTGATAGGGATGGTGAACTCTGCATACACAGAATGAAATCTTCTCAGAATAGGATGCTAACTAGTCATGGTGCAAATAAATTTTTATTACTCATGGCTGATGTTTAACTTTCCTTTATCATAAGGAGAATAACTGTAAATTATTTTAATAATTCCTTGTATTTGTGTGTCATTTTACACTTTAGATATTTACACATGTATCAGAAAGTACAAAAAATAATAAAATAGTAAAAATTAGTAAAATAGTAACTATTAATGAAATAGTAACTGAAGCACATTGACCATTGTCTTAGAGACTTAATAAATGAAGAGTAATCTACCAATAATGTGAGTAACAGCAGAACATATATCAGATGAATACTAAGAAGGAAAACAGAAAATTCCTCAAGCAAAAATTGGCTTAAGTTGTGCTAAAACTGGGCATTCCTTATGGAGAATTATAGTTATTCATTTTACATTGCAGTCATGTAAGGAAACACTGTGAATAGTGGGTAATAATCAAAATGAAATCACTCTTTTCTGCTACTGTAATTCTTTGGAAATTAATAATCTCTTTGTAAATTATATGGATGTGATGTGGTAAGAACTGATGTTCTTGTATCTTCATTCTCCTACAAACTTCTTGGGGCTTGAAGGTGACACAATTACTAAGAGCTTCAAAATGTTATGTGATAGTGGAAATTCCTGCTTATAGGTAGGATATTGCTCAAATAGATAGGCTTTGTATTTGAGTTGATATGATCCACATTTTTTAAAAGGGATTAGGTATTACTACATATCCTTTATCTTAGTTATAATAAGCTTTGACTGTAAGAGTAGAAACAGAAATTAAACATTAACTATATTTCAAAGCTTGTCTTATAAATGTTAACACAGAGTCAAGTTAATCTCAAATTTAAATATGTACAATTCTGAATAAATGCTGCACTTACACAAGCAATGGTGCCAGAACATTCTTTACAATTTACTGAGCTGTTTTGTATGACTGCACACTCAGCTAACACAGCCATTTTATACTTAACTGAGTAGATTCAGAGCCAGAGTAGAGATACTTTTTATTTTAACATCACCTATAGCTAAGTTATGCCAAGATTTCCATTATAAGCCTATTTTCAGGGCTTAATATATTTGTAATAGTTTTAATCATGGACTGAATCCAAATTTCTTTCTGAAGAATATCAAGCAACATAGCTTTAGAAAAAAGGAGGCCAAATATATAGGGCTAGGGAAGCATACAAATATTAGGAAGAACACAATTTCTGTGGGGCATGTAACTATTTTAGTAATGTAGGGAAACTATAATACAATTTTGTAAAAGTAATCTCTATACCCAACATGGGGCTCAAACTCACAATCCTGAGTTCAAAAGTCACATGCTCTACCAACTGAACCAGCCAGGTGCTCCTAAAAGTGTGTTTTAAAAAAAAGATTTATTTATTTATTTGAGAGAGAGCAAGTGAGCACTAGCACAAGGAGGAGCAGAGGGAAAGAATTCCAAGCAGACTCCACATGAAGTATGGAACCCCATGCAGGGCTCTATCCTGGGATCATGACCTGAGCTGAGATCGAGAGTCAGATGCTTAGGTGACTGCACCACCCATGTATCCCCTTAAAAGTACAATTTTTGAAAAAAAGTAATGACTGGCACTCATAGAGATAGGCTGACAGGAGGGAAATTTCATGGACATTTACAGGCAAGATTAGATTCTTTGAACTGACACTTTCAACTTCTCAATCAAAGTTATCCGTGCTATATTTGTTCAATTACCCACCCAACATTTGGATTAATTTGTCTACCAGAAATTGTTATTTGTGTATGCTTAGTCCATATACTGATTTCCACTCTTGATTTTTCCTTTTTACTCACCATTTCTACACTTAAAATATTCCTTTTTTTTTTTCATAGTGGAAATGTTTTTATCAACCATGGCAAGCTTGCAACACTGAATTTCTCCCTCTCTTAGTACTGTGCACCAAAGAAGTCCAGAAATGTTTCCATGGCATGTGATTTCTGATGAGAAAGAACGATTCTCCAAGCGAGTTTTATTCTTTGTAAGGATGAGAATTGGGCATCTTTGCATCATTCACCTGAAGGCTGAGCTTTCTCACTTCTCACATAATCATTTCTGAGGCATTTTGATGGACACAAGATGATTAAACACCATTTGAGTAAGTCTTGTGCATATTACAAAGCATTGCTTCATATATCTTCCTGTGTATTACCATGAGAAAATCAATATCTTTTATCTTTGATTTTCCTCTGATATTATTTCTTCCTATCTATGATACATACTGGATGCTTGGTATGGAAAAATTAATTAGATTCAGTGTTCTCTATTTCAAAAATGGGTAAGAACAAAACTCTAGTTAGAAGAATACAGGATAGTGTTTAGGATTCTAAACTTTTCTATTCTAGTTTGAATTTAGACTCCTCCATTTAAAGCTCTGAGACTTGAGAAAAATCTACTTTCTAATCACCATTTTTTTATCACGTAATCATTATTAAATGACAACTATTAAACTAATAGCTCAAAATTGCAAACATTTATTCAGTACCAGGTACTGTCTAATCATATTTTATTTAATCCATACAACAACACATTGCAATGAGTTGTATTATTATCTTAATTTTATAGTGAGTGAATGAGAATTAGTGAGATTAATTTATTGGCAATCATGAGCATCGAGTGATGAGACTTGGATTTGTACCTAATAGTCTGGATCCCAACTTCATGCCCTTAACCTCATGCACTACAGTCACCATTTCTGAGAATTAAGTAAACAACACCTTCAACAAACTCATCCCAATGGTTGGCACACAGGTAGTGTTCAATAAATGATAGCTAGCTATAGAATCTTAACTGAATAGAAAAGTAGATTATTTGAAAACTTGAAAACAGAAATATCCCATCAAAGTCTTTCTATTCAAAAACTGAAGTCTAGACAGATTGTAACTTGGTCAATTTCAAATGAATCTATTATTTTAAAAAATTGAAGTAGTTAAGCTTAAAGTCATTCACACATTCATTAAATTATCCATCCAAAAATAATAATCTAGCAATATATATGGATAAGGTTATCCCCAAGATTTGGCAGGCATGTTAAATAAATTAGAATAGGTATTTCCCTCACAAAGTAGGGCCTTAACAAAGACATTTGAGAACATTTGTCATTCTTCAGGTGGTTTATTCAGTTAGCCAGTAAGTAGGTTAGTCATTCAACAAGTATTTCCTAAGATTCACGAATGTGACTTTCGGGTATTTTGCTAGACTCTGTGATATATTAGTGGACCACAAAATAAGATAAATTTATTCTTACGGAAGCAAAAGTCCACAAAAGATTTACTAATAACATGTTTAATGGCCAGAACTGCTTAGGGCAGAAACAACTAGAACACATTTTATGCACAAAATGTTATTTCCAATGGACCTTAAAGAAAGGTAAGATTTGGCAAAGTGGAAATAGGGCTGGGAAAGCATTTTTAGAAACAATGTAAACCAAAAATTGATGATGACAAGATGTTAGGCAAATACTGAAAAATTTAAGAGTTAAACTTATCTTTAATTTAAAACAAAGGTTCTCAAATTTTACTAAATAGAGATCTACCTGAGAAGACTTTAGAAAATCCCAATGGCTAGGTTTCTATCTATACTAATTAGTATGTCTGAGAGATGAACTAGGTATTAGTATTGTTTAGAGATCCCCAGAAGATCCCAGTGTGCAGCAGATTTTGAGAACCACTGTTTTAGAATATAAAAAAATAAAAGCTAAACATTCTGAGAAGAAAAATAGGTTTGATTACATTGTGAAGGATTTAAATCTCTAGGAAAAGCATTTGGACATAATTCAACAGGATATGTGAAATGATCAGAGAAAAGGATCTTAAAAAAAAAAAAAGAAAGAAAGAAAAGGATCTATAGACAAAAAGAGAACTATGTTCCATAACCAAGAGAAGGGACACCTGACATTGTGATTGTTGCAGAGGAAGAGCTTCCTGTACCCTGTGGTCCTTCTAACTGGACTTAGAATCAAATTGATTTGAGACAGATTAACAGGAGAAAATAAAATTTAATAGGTGTATGCACAGGGAATTTACATAGACATGAAATTTCAAAGACAATGAGGCAGCGTGAAGCTTATCTGAGCTACAGAGAGGGGTAGGGTCACTCTCTGTAAGAGGATACAAAGGAGAGGGAGGCTATTAGCATAAAGGGAAAGATGTTTAGACAAACAAAAGTTGCGGTATTATGCAGATAAGTTTCTTAGGTAAAGGAAGGTCTGTTAGTAGTTCTTTTCCTGATATAGGCTCTCCTTTTCAATATAAGTCTAGGTAGTTGAGGGGGAGTCAGAGCTCTTTTCCTACATCTGCTTTTAATCGTTTTTACCTCAAACTGATCTTTATGCCAAAGTGGCCCATCATGGGGCAGCCTGCCCTTGGACCCTACATGATCAAAGACCTAAAATGTCAAGGAGAATAAGAACAGAAAGTTGACTTATAGAATTTGGCAACGAAAATGCATTTGATAACTTTCAGGAAGCAGTTTCAGAGTAGCAAGGGAGAAAACTGGATTCCAAGTGGTGAAGAAGTAGCAAATATTAATATAATACTACTTCTTCTACACCTAGACACAGACTGAAGTTTGTAGCTTTTTTTTTGGAGAAAAAAAAAATAAGAAGGAATAGAGAATGTACTTGATTATTTTAGTAGGCTAAAAGAAATGTAACAGCAAGAGAAAATAGGAATACAAATAATGGGTTACATACATCCCTGAGGGTGTATGTGCATTTTAATTGATATTCTTCTAGCAGGAGAACTTATATCAAGGATATGAGTGTGGGTTATTTATTTGAGAACCGATCTCAAAAAGCAAAATGAGGAATCAATAAATTGGGGCCAAGAAATAGGAAGATTCAACATCAAAATCTGTTTTGGGGTCACTTATGTGAGCAATGGAGGCTTGACCCAGGGAACTCCTGAGAAGTGTCAGGGATGCTTTCCAGAAATATGGGAGACTAGAGTGTTTCTCTGTTAGTTCTAATCCCTCAGTGTTTATGGAGACTTCTAGGGAATTAACTCCTCTTGGAGTTGCAATGTTTCAGTTGTGCTTGCCCTGGTCCAGTAAGTTCCCTGATATGTAGAAAACCTTGAAATAGAATGGAAAAGTTAATTGTATGAGGCAAGCTGAGTTCTCACAAATGCATGCACCGCTGCTGAGGGATGCACTGAGATGCACTGAGGGAAATCAACAGTTAGAGAAGGCTGGTGTTCACATGGGGATTTGCTAGCAATTGAGATGGCATCATGGTGGAATACATTCTATAGAAATGAAAAGTACAAAAAGATTTGAGTATGGAGATCAGGAGGAACATTGTTAGAAAAAAGGGTTATGATTTATCAATGTAAAAAATAAAAGATGGGGAACAACAGCCTGCTATATACATCAGGTGCTTGATGTAGTCAGTTCCACCAATCCTTTGTGTTAGGTATTATTACTCTTATTTTATACTGAGGAAACTGAGGCTAGAGCCTAACCTAGAATGGGAATACTGATCTGCCTATCCATAAAGCCTTTACTAATCCACTTTACTATGGTAATTCCTTTGGATAAAACAATAAGTTTAGGGAGTCCTGGTTGGTTAAACATTGGCCTTTGGTTCGGGTGATGATCTGAGGGTCCTGAGCTCTCTGCCAAGTGGGGAGTCTGCTTCTCCCTCTCCCTCTGTGTTCTCTTTCTTGTTCTCTCTCTCAATAAATAAAAATCTTAAAAAAAAAAAGAATAAGTTTATAATTAGGCTGCAACTATACCCTGTCTGGTTAGAGGGAATTTGGTAGCATGAAGATATCATGAAGATAGTGTTGTGGAGTTTTTTTTTGTTTTTTGTTTTGTTTTGTTTTGTTTTTTAGTACTAGTTCGCTTGGCATGTCCAAGGGAGAAGCCAGAACTGAAAGTCACTCCTGAATGCACTTTTTGTGGGGACGAGACTCATTTGAAAGGGAAAGAGACAGAATATCAAAACCAAGAGCTAGGGAGACAGACAGACTGCAGCCAGATATGTGGACATGCCAGCTGGAGAAGCAAGGCAGACAGCAGTTCTTAAATATCAGTATCAGGAAAAATGTTTTGAGCTGCTTAGTTTCCACTGCTCTGAATTAGTCAACAAATACCATTGAGTGATATTATGTTTTTAATGGTGAACAGCACAGAATATTCCTCTCAAACATTTTCTAATAAGGAGGAAAAATATAAACAAGTATTTAAATAATACTGTGATAAGTGGCTTGTAGGAAATGTACAGTATTATGTTACATGAGGGTTCTTTTCCAGTGTGAGGGATTATTGGAGTAACTCCAGGGTAAATAAGTTCAATGGACAACTGGGGTGAAAGTCGGGAAACAAGAGATCTAGCAACAGCTCTGGTATTTGCTAGTTTTGTGACATAGGTAATCTGTTTAATTTTCTCACTCTCCTGTTTTCATATCTGAAAAGTTTCATGAATTATAGTGTAAGTAAAGTTTTAAGACCAAAGCAAGAGAAAAATGACTTACAAAATAATAATGTTAAGCAAGAAAAGTTCATTTTTTTTTTCCTAACATGGAGGTAGAAATGCATTCAAATCAACAAACTGAAGCTAAGATTTTATTGAAAACAATGCTTCTGTCAAAATCTGACATTTGCATCATGGACACTTCCTAAGCTGTCACTGGTTTACCAGTCACCCAAAGCAATCACGTCTAATAGGTCTTCTTCAATACTAAGGTAGTGTTTGGAATGTTGACCTTATTAGAGAATAGCAGAAACAGCAAGACATAAACACAAGAACATAGAAGCAATATTAGTTGTCAGCTGTGTTGTCAGAACTGTTAAGTATAGAATGCTTTAAGATATGAAGCCAAGAACTGTGGATTTTGCTTTTAGTGATTTTTTAACAGCATGAAATGCTTTGTTCTCAATCAAAAGACATATAAAATAATAATGATACAAAATTTTAAAAAGAATAATGAAACCCTGCACATTGTAAAAGTTTTGCCTGTGAAAAGCCCCTGGAGCATCCTGCAAGTCAAATGCTGCCAAATTCTATTTCTAGACCAAATTTTCTTCAGCCTCAGGGAATAGCTGTCAAATGTTTACTTGACTAACATTCAGACAAAGCCACAGAGTCGATTGATAACTTTTAATGAATAAAGTCAGATTAATAAATGCTTGTTGACTTGAGAAAAAAGAAACTCCTGTTTCATTGCATTCAATTTCATATTGTAAAAGAAAATGGAGAAAGTAAAAGTACATAAATTAATAACCCACATTTTTAGCACTCCTATATATGGCAATCATTCATATCAGGATAACAATGGACTTAGGTGGGTAACCAACCTCTCTGTGTATCTTTCTGAAGAAATGAGGTACACTAATAAATTCTTTAAAGGCAATGTAATTCTAATTATAATATTTATGAAAAAATAAGTTTTTTGTCTTAAAACAATTTCTTATGGGAAATTATTTATTTGTATTTTGTTGAGAGTGTGTTTGTAGCCATAAACAGTGGAATCAGTTACAACTGTGGTAGAAAACTCAGCAATATGAACTTACGGTCCTAACTTTAAGCTACAGCTTTTATCTCACTCTTCAAAATATATAGCATTTCCCAAACTTACTTCAATATGACTGAACATGAGACACATATTAACCATATTTAACCCTTGATTTTAGAATTCTTAAGTTTTATTAACATCATATTTAATTTATTCAACAAAGAAAAGAAGACAACATATATTGTAGAATGCACTTGAGAGTATTTTATTGCAGTCCTATTTTAGTTAAAAATAAAAATATGTTCTCAAGTATTTATTTATTCTCTCATTTAAGAAGGCATACTTTATATGTATGAAATTATGTTGCATTCTAGAATAAAGATTAAAAAGACATGTGTATTCTATCAAAGAATTACAGACAGTTATAATACAATACGATGAGTGGGATAATTAGATGTATATATGGAGAAACACTGCATCTGTGAGTCATGCACATTTTCCAAGGGCTCAGTATTAAAATGTGAATTAATGTAATAACTAGGGAGTTATCACAGGGAACAGCATGTGCATAGACTCAGTGGCTTGTGATAACATGACATATTTGAGGAATACTAAATCATTCTGTATAGCATTGCAGAAGATAAAGTTGTAAACAATGATAGGCAGAAAATATTAATTGCATATCACTGGAAATTAATTACTCCTAAAATAGATTAGCCTGGTGTGAGATTCTAGCTCACTCTAAGCATAACAAAAAATGCAGCCTTTTTTCCCCTATATATTTAAATGGGATATGAAAAAAAGCAAAATGGTTAAAACAAAAAAAGCAGTATTCCATTCTTAGATGGGTTATAAAAAATGGTTAAAAAAAGAAGAAAAAATGAGATAAAGCTGAACAGTTGTGAATATGGTATGATAGCTCACTAGAAATGGAGGAAAAGCAATATAACATTTATATATTGAATATCCAAGAACAAATGACAATAATAATGGCAGTCATCATGTTATTCCATGTCCTACATGATACAACCACAAAGAACTTTCCATGGATCCACGGCAAGAAATCTCCAGCCTCTGAAATCTCCTGGCAGTAATTTTCAAATATTCATCTACATCAGTTTCAAAAGGAACCTTAAAAAATGCAGACTTTTAAGATCCACTTTAGACTATACGGACCTATGATTAAGGAACAGGAAATCTGAAATGTATAAAATAAAACAGAAATCTTTAGATTGCTCTAATGTGATGCCAGATTTGGATACTTCAGCACTGTAACTTGTGTTACTCAAGTGTATTATTTGTGTAGTTCAAATGTATTATTATTGTTATGCATATGAATCTTTGTTGAATCCATTTCATTTTGTTCTAATGGTTTCTGTATCCATAACATTGCATAATATTATGCCTGACACCTGTGAATATGTGTTGAATAAATACATTTATTTACTCAATCTGTTCAAGAATATATATGTTTATAAACATGTATGTCAGTGACAGATTTTTTCCTTCGTAATTATTATACTTCTCTCAACAATATGATGGCAGCAATATCTTATTGACTGATATGTTCTTCTGATAATTCACTGTTTTCCATAGCCCAGGCTTCAGAATGTCCACCGGGGTTATTTGAGTATATAAATCTTCCTCCTGGCAACTAATCACTGCTTACCAGCATGTATGATCTATGGTAAGGTTCAAAGACAGGTTAATTTCATGCTATTGTTTATATCCAGATCTACAAGAAACAAGCATAACCATATTGCACCAAAATGTTAGGTGAAACAATTTTTTAACCTTCAAAAATGTTTATTTATTGTGAGATAAAGATGATAAAATTAGACTGAGTAGGCCTTTGGATTACAGAAAATAAGTTTTTTTTCCTCTATTACGATAACCAGAAATAGCTTATCAAGAAGCAATAATTTTTTCTGAATAATCCTCTTAATCAAATAAAATGTATTCCTAATTTCATTAAATGCAATGAATTGAATTTAGGAGCTCCTAAGTACAAAGTATTATCTTACATTTAGATTTATATACTCATTTAATTCAACACAACAATAACATGAAATTGATGTTAAGATTTCCATTTTATAAATTACAAAATGGGGTCTCTGGCCCATAGTAACACAGCTATTATAGCACAGTCAGGATTGGACCTAAATTTGTCCACTACATCAACTTCATCCCTTATATGATATATAAATAGGCCAAACCTTTAAGAGAAATCTTAAAATATTTTAAGATTAGATTGTATATGATTGTTATGATTACATTTAATTTATCTGTAAACTTACTTGCAAATATGAAACACTTGGGCTTTAAAAAATAAAGTACAAATAGTCAGACACAACCCTAGATTTCCAAATCACTTCCTTGTGCAATTGAGTCCGGAAAGCTGAATTTGTACATTTTCCCATAACTGTCTTTTACTTATCAAGCTCAGGGAATTAGAGATTGTGAGAAATTCTGGGAAACTCTGGGTTTCCCAAATACAATGATTAATTTCTCACTAAAATTTTATGGAGTTTTGTAAGATAACTATTTGCCTAATAATACTTAATAATAATAAAGTATAATGTGTTCTTAATAATTTGTTTTCTATGATCATTGCTGGAAAGGTTTTGACTCATTTTTTTCATTCTTCAGCAAAGGTCAGCACAGATTAAACATTTATGTCATAGTTAAACCTAGCATATATAGGTGTGTGTATTATAGATACATATATATGTGTGTGTGTGTGTGTGTGTGTGTGTGTGTGTGTGTGTAATTTGATATTATAAAGCTGATGCCAGATAGATGTTATTATATGTTTGTTTCCCAAAATATATCCTTTGGCTTGGTTTCCGTGATATAATTTTCATTCAACAGAAAATTCTACCTATTCTGTCAATAATTTCTATACATGATATGAAATGAATTCAAGTTTTTCTTAATTTTAGGATTTAATATTATAATTATAATTTCCACATAATATTCATATAGTACCTTTACTAACTAATTTCAAATGATTTCACAGAATATGTTTAAGAATTATTTGCTAGAATTTTCTGTTTTAATTAAAATGTTGACCACCATTTTCTATAGGCATGCTAACATGGTGATTATATACCAATCTTATTAATTAAATTCACATGACTCAGAACTTTGATTTATTTTAAATGTTTCCATAGTCTGATTTCTGAGTATCCATAGAATAATGCATTAAAACGAGCTAATAGAGTTGAATTTTCCTGTTTGTTTATATATTCAAGAATTTTTATCCAACAAAATCAAATTAATTAAAATATTAAAAGCTTACTTAGTTATCAACATGAATTAAAAATTGATAATTTCCACTTTATGCAATTTTTACATTCATGAAAACATCTAATGAACACTTATTCTGCCTTGATGCTTTGATTTTTCCTTTAATGCAGTTTACTATGCCCTTCACAAAATCGTAATATCAAAACTCATCACAGTTTAGCAGCTTAGAATCTCTACCAAAGAGAATCAGAAATATTTGGGCAGTTTTATGTCAACACTTGAAGCAGCATAGAATACTTGTCTTCATAGACCAAAGCAATGACTTTGAATGGACCTGCATATGTCATGCTTTACCCTATTAATGAGAATCATGTGAGGGGAAACTGTCAGCCATTATGACATTCCTTTTCTTGTCTTAGTAAGTCAAATCCCAAACTAGACACATTGGCAGTTTGTTTATTAAGCTGACTCTAGTCTCACTGTGCACTCAGATCTCTAGATTATATTTTGTTCATTACAAAGAATTTCAGCTTAAAAATTTTATATTCAGCTGCCTATTGAAGCCTTGAATTTCTGAGAAATAAGAATTGCTAAATAAGATTCTGCATTTTAACTTCCAGTTATAAAATAAATAAGTCATAAGGATGAAAAGTACAGTGAAAGGGATATAGTCATAATATTGTAATAATGTATGGTTGCAGGTAATTATATTGATGATAATATAATTATATATTAGGTTGACGGTAATTGTATTTATTATAGTAGGCATAGGATAAGGTATACAGTTTTCAAATCACTATGCTATACACTTGAAACTAATATAATGTTTGTCAACTATATGTCAATAAAAAATGTAGTTTGTAACTGTAGATTATCCATCTAAGTTTTAACTGCATAAATAAATTCATATTGTTGAATGAGTAATTATTATGTAATCAAATAACCTATGATAACCTGGAAAATTATCTTCTCCCTGACTATACAAACCTAATCAAGCCTATATAATTAATTTCAAACAGAACACCTTTCTGAATCCACACATACCATTTCAGATTATACAAATTTCTCTCTACTCTAAACTCTTAGGAATTATGATATTATCTAAATTCTTAATCAAGAAATTACAATATACTAATATTCAGTGATGACTTTGTAGTTTGTCACATGTAGTTTATTATTAGTCTTATGTCTGGAGAGAGCTTGGCTTGATAGATATTTGTTGTATACATAATGGAGTGAATAAATTAATGACTACATGAATGAATGAATATATGAAAGAATGAAAGAATCAAAGTATTTAGGGTGACCTGGGTAGCTTAGTTGGTTAAGCATCCAACTCTTGACTTTGTTCAGATCATCTCAAGGTTGTGATATGGAGCTCTGCATAGGGCTCTGTGCTCTGTGGAGGGTCTGCTCCTCTCCCTCTCTCCCCATCTTCCTCTGTTCTTCCCCCCACTTATGCCCTCTCTCTCTTTCTGTTAAATAAATAAATAAATAAATAAAATCAAAATTATTAATGATTTTTTCTTTTTTAAAAAATAAAGTATAATTATGCTTATTACTTTAATGAAGGTATTTTCACTACTGCTTATGATTGCAGATTTTACAGTTGAAGAAATAAGGTTAGATTTGGAGCAACAAGTTCTCAGAATATTATGAATACTTAGGAAGTATGCCATACATGATTTACCTTTGTTTTAGCAGGAAAAAAAAAAAAGTAAAAAGCATTCACCTTTAGTGATAACGACTTACTTTAAAAGAGGAATAAGAAAATGCAAACCTATAAAACTCTTAGAAGATAAAATAGGAGCACTTACTGACCTTGGGTTTGATGATGAATTCTTATATGTAACATAAAAGCATAATCTGTGAAAGAAAGAAATGACTTTATTAAATTAAATGAGGACATCATTATATTAAAATTTCTTCTCTCTGAAAGAAATGGTCAAGAGAATAAAAAGAAAAGCACAGACAGAAAAAATGTTTGCAAAGACAAATATGATAAAGGACTGTTTTGCAAAATATGCAAAGAATTTTCAAGACTCAACAAAAAATATCTGATTAAAAAATGGATCAAAAACTTTAATAGGCAACTTATTAAAGAAGATATGCCAATTGCAAATAAGCATATCAAAAGATGTTTAACATCATATGGTATCAGGAAAATGGAAATTAAAACAACAGAATGCCACTACATGCCTTTTCAAATAGCCAAAACCAAAACACTGACATCAAATGCTGAAAAGAATTTGGAGGAATGACTATCTCATTTATTGCCAGGGGGAATGCAAAATGATACAGACACTTTGAAAGACATTTGGCAATTTCTTATAAAATTAAGCATTCCCCTACCATGGAAGAAAAATCATGTTCCTTGGTATTTACCCAAAGGAGTCAAAAGCTCGTGTCCACACAAAACCCTACATATAGATGTTTATGTCAGCTTTCTTCATAATTGCCAAAATGTGGAAACATCCAAGATATCCTTCAGTGGGTGAATGGATGAATAAACTGTGCATCTAAACAATGGAATACTAATCAGCACTAAATAGAAATGAACCACAAGGCATGAAAAAGCATGGAGGAATCTTATATGAATATTACTAAGTGAAAGAAGCCAATCCGTAAAGGTTACAATTTGTACATTCCAACTGTATGACATTCTGTAAAAGGCAAAACTGCGGAGACAATACAAGGGTCAGTGGTTACAAGAAGTTAAGGGAGAGTAAGAGATGAACAGGCAGATCACAGACAATTTTTAGAGCAATGAAAATACTTTATATGATACTATATTAGTGGATATACATGATTACAAATTTATCCAAATCCAAAGAATGTACAACATCAGAAGTGTCTTTTAATGTAGACTATGGACTTTAGGTAATAATAATGTGCCAATGTAGGTTTTCAATTTTAATTGATAAAATGTACCAATGAATCACTCTGGTAGGGAGTGTTGATAATGAGGGAGACCATGTAGGTTTGGGAGCAGGGAATATAAGGGAAAATCTCTGTATCTTCTGTTCAATATTGATATGAATCTAAAATTGCTCTAAAAATAAAGTTCATTTAAAAATAAGGGGTAGAAACGAGGTATGAAATTTTAGTTTCTAATCCTGGATTTTCCATCATTTACTATCTATGTGACTCTTTAATGTTCTAAAAAGGATAGCAAAGCAGAGGAATATAAAGACTAAATATTCACTGCAACTCTGAAGTTATTGAGCACAGCAGTGGACAGACTATTGATTGGATGGGAGTAAGAAATGAATGAAAAAGACTGGATGAAAAGTTGCAGTTAGGTCTACCCACATATCTTCCCCAACCTCTTATAACCAATTCAGTAATGTTACTTCTTCTGTATCTCTGAGTTATTATAGGGAGGGTCAGCACGGTTTGAAATGGTGTGCATATAATTCATAGAAGAGGAAGTACATGAAACTAATAATAGAGAATAGATTGTACTTGTAAAATTAAAAATAAGAAAAGGCATTGCAGATTCATGTCAACAAGTCACTGACATTCCCCCTTAGTCTAGGTTAAACCTTGCTGAAAACAGTTCTTCTTCCAGGCAAGGTGAAACTTGATGTTCAAGTTCTACCATGACAAGGAATACTTTATGCTCTTTTACTTTCAACTTAACAATGACTGAAAAGCCACAGAAGCCCACTTATGGTTAAAGCAACATATCATACAGAGCCATTTTTAATCTAGGTTCGTGCATTTTTCCCTTCTTTAGTCATCTTATCATAGGTATGAGTAGAGGAAGGACATCAGTGTGGCAAAACCAAGCCTGTTAAGAAATTGACAATGGTTCTCACATCATTTACATATAAAAACTTGGATTCTTGTCAAGTCTCATCTCTACCAATTTAACTTTATAATCAAGTGCTATTTAATATGTGTACACTTTGATCAGACTAATATAATGCACATTTTTCTCAAAGTAAAAGAAAGACAAAAATTCTAAAGCGGATAGGATTTTGTCCAATATTTTAGCAGGAGTCAGTAAATATTTTTTGTAAAAGACCAATAGTGAACGCTTTAGAATATGAGAGCCATATGATTTCTGTTGCAACTGTTTAACTCTCCTGTGTAATGCAAAAGCAGCCATAGACAATATTTTGATAAACCAATGAAGCTATGTTAAAATTAAACTTGATTTATAGTGGTGCCTGGATGACTCAGTTGATAGAGCATGTGACTCTTGATCTAGCACAAGTTAAAGCCTCATGTGGGGCATAGAGATTACTTGAAAAATAAAACAAAAAATAAAAATAAAATTCAAAAAAAATTAACCTTGATTTATAAAAAACAATTAGGAAGCTGAATTTGGTCCTATGTAGTAGTTTACATCTCTGTGTGTTAAGGTTGAATTGTGTCCCCCATATCCTCAAATTCATATGTTGAATTTCTAACCCCAAGTAACCCAGAATGTGACCTTACTTGTAGGTTAGGTTATACAGAAGTAATTAAATTACAATGAAATTATTAAGGTGAGCCCTAATCAAATATGACTGTTGCTTTACATAAAGGGGAAATCTGAACACAAGAACATGTATAGAAAGAAGACAGTATAAAGAGAAATAGAGAGAAGACATCTAACTACAAGCTGCAAATAGAAGCCTAGAACAAATTCATCCCTCACAGCCTTCAGAAAGAAGTGATTTTGCACATTTTAATTTTGTATATCTAGTCTCCAGAACTATGAGATAATAAATTTGTGCTGCATAAGCCACTTACTCTGTGTACTTTTGTTATGGCAACTTTAGCAAACTAATAGTAACATCATAACATTATAAGGGCTCTCAGTCACCACAATATGTTCAACCTATCACAGAAACTTTCCGCACAATTCAATTTGCTGGATCAGAAGGTTGGACTGATAGAATTGCAACAAAATCATTAGGTGAAACTTTTCTTGCTATAAGCTCACTTAAAGTCAGCTTTTAAAAAAAAAAAAAGCACCTATAATTAAGTTGGAAGAGTGCACTCAAATATATTTTTTCCAAAACCCAAAGTCTCTATATACATATCTCTTTTTTAATGATGCAGGATCAATGTGAAGCAACTTACCCTTCACTTGGAAAAAGCATTCTAACATGCTTCTGTGAACAAAACAGGTACAAATCTCTGCAATTGTGTGGTATTTACCTTTGTCTCAGAGGAGACATAAATTAAGTGTAGATGATACACTTTTCCGATGTATTTTTAGATGACTAAGAATTTAACTACCAAGAAAATGTAAGCAGGGAAGTAGAATAAGTTCTACTAGGTACAAACAAGGTGAAGCAGTGACATATGTGGTATATGGTAGAGGAGCATTTCAGGAAGATTAAACAGTAATTGCAAAGGCTCTTTGGTAAAACATGTTGGTACATTTGAGAATACCAAGGAAGCCAATGTGGATAGGTGAGTAGGGAAGTAGTAGGAGATGAGGACAAAGAGGTAATAGAACTGGATGTGCAGAACAAGTTATTGGAAAAAAAAATAAACTGAGTGTAAAGAAAAGCTACAGGAAAATTTAAGACAGAGGAGTGGGAATGAGATAATCTTACTTATCTTTGAAACAAGATGACTCTAGCTGCTGTGATTGGACCAGACAAGATGGACAAAGGTAGAGAGAAAAATTAGAGACTATGATAACAATCTAGTTGAGAAGTAATGATGTCTTGGACTATGGTACTAGAATTGGTCTTGGTGATAATCAAATAAAAGAAAGAAAGACAAGGGAAAAAGAGGTAATAATATATGCTAATTGCATGTAGCATAAAGAAAAGAAAAATTAAGGATGACTCCAAATGTTACTGACCTAAGCAAATGGAAGTGTAAATTACCAATAACTAATGGGGGGAGACTGCAGGAATTTCAAATTTAGAGGAGAATACCAGGAGTTTCACTGGGAATATATATTTGAGGCACCTTTTGAACATTCAAAGTGGCAGTTCAAATTACAACCTTAGAGTAAAAGACAAAGATGTAGGATGTAATTATACATAAAAAAGCAATCAATGAATTGATAGCATCTGAGGCCACAAAACTAGAAAATAAGATAAAGCAAAGCAAAACAAAACAAAAAAATGAGGTTTGTGCAGATACAAAAGAAGTCTACAGATAATGCAGAACAAACCCCAATATCAAAAGCCTAAGAGAGGAGATGCAGAGTGGCTTGAGAAGATACCAGTGAAGTATGTGAAGAACTAGAAAAATATGTTCTGAAAGAAAATAAAAAAAAACTGTTTCAGTTAGGAGGAGGTGAGTGCAAAAACGCATCAAAAACATCTAATAGGACAAGTATGCAGATGACTAAGAATTTAACATTGGGGAGGTTATTATTGACCTTCACAAAAATAAAGTTGCTTGAATAGTAACATGAAAGCCTGATGTTTTAATAATTTTTTTTTAGTATAGTTGACATACAATGTTAGATTATAAAAAAAAAAAAACAATGTTAGATTATTTTCAGGTGTACAACATAGGGGTTTAAATTCTCTATATGTTATGTTAATGTTATGTTCACCACAAATGTAGCTACCATATGTTACCACACAACGCTATTAAAATATCGTAGACTGTGTTCCTTATACTGTGCCTTTTTATTCCCATGACATCTTAATTCCATAATTGGAAGTCTGTATATCCTACTCCCCTTCACCCATTTCGTCCATTCCTCCAAGCCCTTTTGTCTTACAACTATCAGTTTGTTCTCTGTATTTAAAGCTCTGATTCTCTGATTTTAGTTTGTTTGATTTTTAGTTTCCACATATGAATGAATTAATATGACATTTGTCTTTATCAGCATGACTTATTTCATTTAGCATTAATACCAGTAGGCCCATCCATATTGTTGCAAATGGCAGGATCTCATGCTTTCTTATGGTTGCGCAGTATTCCATTGTATACATATACTACACCTCCCTTATCCATTCATCTATCAACGAACACTTAGGTTGCTTTTATGTCTTGGTTATTGCAAATAATGCTACAATAAACATAGAAGTACATATATTTGAATTAGTGATTTTGTGTTTTTTGGGTCAATGTCCAATGTTGGAATTATTGGATCATATGGTATTTCTAATTCTTTGAGGAATCATGATTCTGTTTTCCATAGTGACTATATCGATTTACACTCCCATCAACAGTATATGAGGATTCCTTTTCCTTCACATCATCACCAATATTTGTTCTTCCTTGTCTTTCATTTTAGACACTCTGACAGGTGTAAAGTGGTATCTCCTTGTAGTACTGATTTGCATTTTCCTAATGATTAGTGATGACCATCTTTTCATTTGTCTGTTGGTCATTTGTAGGTATTCTTTCAAGAAATGTCTTCACTAGTTGCTTGGGTGGCTCAGTCAGTTAAGCTTCTGCCTTCAGCTCAGATCATGATCCCAGAGTCCTGGGATCTAGCCCATTATTCTTCCTCTCCCTCTGCTGCTCCCCCTGTTCATGCTCTCTCTCTGGCTCTCTCTCTCTCAAATAAATAAATAAAATCTTAAAAAAAAAAAAAAAAAGAAAGAAAGAAATATCCATTCACGTCCTCTACCCATTTTATAATTGGATTGTTTGTTTTTTAGGTGTTGAGTTATATAAGTGTTTTATATATTTTGGACATTAATCTCCTATCAGTTATATCATTTGCAAATAACTTCTCCCATTCAGTAGGTTGACTTTTTGTTTTGTGGATGGCTTACTTCACTGTGCAAAAGCATTTTGTTTTGATATAATCCCAAAGTTTATTTTTGCATTTGTTTCCTTTGCCTTAGGAGACATATCTAGCAAAAATATTGCTACTGCTTATGTCAGAAAAAAATAATGTCTATGCTCTCTCCTAGGATTTTTATGGTTTCATATCTTACATTTAGGTCTTTAATCCATTTTGAGTTTATTTTTGTAAGTGGTCCCATTTCATCCATTTGCATGTAGCTGTCTAGTTTTCCCAGCACCATTTATTGAAGAGGCTGTCTTTTCCTTATTATCTCTTTTTTAAAATAGCATTTATTTATTTATTTATTTATTTATGAATGAGATAGAGAGAAAGAGAGAAAGCATGAGTGGGGGAGAGAGGCAGAGGGAGAAGCAGATCCCCACTGAGTGGGGAGCCCAATGTGATGCTCAATCTCAGGACCCCAAGATCATGACCTAAGCCAAAGACAGATACTTAACCAACTGAGCTACCCAGGTGTCCCCTCACTGTATATTCTTATCTCCTTTGTCATAGATTGATAGCATAATCATGGGTTTGTTTCAGGACTCTGTTGTGTTCCATTGATCTACGTGTCTATTTTCGTACCATACTATTTTGATTACCACAGCTTTGTAGTATACCTAAAATCTAGAATTATGATATCTCCTGCTTCGTTCCTTGTGAAAACCTGATTTAGTAGGTTCAAGGAAAAGTGTGGAGACAGAAAGTAGAAATGAGTATAGTTAGACTTTTAAGCAGAGAAATGAGATAATAAGGTATCAGGATAAAAGAAAAAAGAGGTTTTGTTTGGTTGTTTTGGGTATGAGTGTGGAGGAAGTAATATCATGTTTCTTAGTAAAAAGACAGGAGAAACTTGATTAAAAAGCGAGAAGAGAGATAATCTGTGGAAAAAGATTTTTGCATAGGCATTAAAGATTGAATCTAGAAAAAAGATCATGTTTCAGTCATTTATAGTAAAAAAAGATGGATATATAGACAAAAAATACAGTTAGTTAGGTAGATGTAGTAGAGGAATATTGTGGAAGTTCTGGCTGTTCCTTTTTTTTTTTTTCTCAGTGAAATGGGACATCATCTGAGATGAGTAAAGATAAAAGGTGTTGGAATTCTGGGTAGAAGAGATGAGTTGGGAAATGATCATCCAGGAAAATATTTGAGTGGATGGACATAGGAATATTAAAGAATGTCTTGGCAACATTTTTGAAGTAATGTTCATAAAGTTTTAGTGAGACTAGTCATCACGGAAGACAAGGAGCCAAGACATTGAGAGTGCTGATTGTTGGAAGAATTATCTTCAAAGGTATCAAAATCACCAACAATATAATTATAGGACTAACATTGGTGAAAGTGTCAGGGGGCCAATAATGAAATTCTCAAGGGATAACGAATATGCAGACTATATTCTGTTTGCCCTCCCACATCAGTGCTTTCCTTTCCTTTCCTTTCCTTACCTTTCCAATCAGCAATGTGTTCCAAAAGGCTTACTTATCAGCATAGCTTTAAAGGACTTCTTTTTCTTTTGTAGTTCTATAAATTCAGTTAATGGGAAAATGAAGGCAGGAGAAAAGTGAGACCAGGAACTTTATTTCTCTTGCTCACTTCCTGATGAACTCCTATAATTTGGTTTCCCTATTTACTCAAAGGCTGAAGCTCTAGTTTCTTGCAGACTCTTGGCTCCTATAAATGTTTCCTTATCTTTTGCATTCAGGCTTAAACTTGCCCTGAGCCCAGGGATGAGGCTAGCAGGCTTAGAGCAGTGAGTCCTCAGGAGAACTCATGGGTATGGCACACTACTAGCAGGTTAGGTAGCAAGAGTCTGTGCAGCCTCCACTTCCCACAAATGGGTCTGTGTTTATGTTGGTGGCAGGGGAGGGAAATGATATCTGCCAGCTCCCCCATTTTCAGAGAAGTTCCCAAACTTGCTCCAAAATCAGTATGAACAGATGTTTCCCATTTGCCCCCAAAATTATGCAAACTTTTGTTTCTATGTTGTCTGTCTGCACAGGCTACTGTACATCCTTATAGGTGGCAACCGGGATTATCACTTGTCCTTGGGGCTCAGGGGAAATTTTGTTAAAGCCCCACATGCTCTGCCCAGCCATCCAGTGCACTGCTGCCACTGTAAACCGTATCCAGCTTGTAAACAACAATGAGCTATGGCCAGGAACCTGCTACCACTGTGCATCTGCCTCCAGCCATTGGTGCATTGCTGCCACCACATGCCACACCCAACTGGGCACCCCCAATCAACATTGTGTGCCAGACCTAGCCATGCCTAGCCATCACCTGCACCACTCCAATCTTCATACTCCAGCCACCCTGGCATGCAGCCGTCAGCCACTGCTGCTCTTTGGACAATAGGACTAGTGGAACAGTGAAAATTTTGCTAAAACTGCCACCCTGCTCCCAAGTTCCCTGGCAGGCATGACCCCTCACATCTGGCCTGCCAGGGTCCCAATAATATCACAAAGAACAAGCATAGCCCACAACAGGCAAAGAGTCAGTGCAGATGACTACTGAAAGGAAAAGTGACTCAACAATGGTAGGGCATAAGCAACACCCATAGGATACTCTCCTGAGGTGCCACGTTCTGAGGAACAGGGGAAACTGCACTGCATGGCACTCCAGGACCTCTTCTTCATAAAGTCACTACTTTCAAGAGCAGAAGACATGGTTGACTTTCTAAATACATATTAACAGAGAAGCACACAAAATGAAGATACAGAGAAATTTATCCCAAATGAAGGATAGGATAATACTATGACCAGAGATCTAAGTGAGACAGATATAAATAGCATGCCTGATAGAGAATTCAAAGCAGTGATCATAAGGATACTCACTGGACTTTAGAAAAGAGTAGAAGGCATGAGTGAGATCCTTAAAACAAAGATAAGGGATAACATAGAGATAAATGGTTCAATAAACAAAATGAGAAACACACTTGATGGAATAAATAGTAAGCTGTAAGAAACCAAGGAAGAAATTAATGACCTAGAAGACTGAGAAATGGAAAGTAATCAAGTTGAAGGTAAGACAGAAAAAAGGACTATGCAAAACAAAAATAGACTCCATCAAACATAATAACATTCATATTATAGGAGTCCCACAAGAAAAGAAAGAAAGGGGGACAGAAAATCTATACAAGGAAATAATAGCTGAAACTTTCCTAATCTGGGGAAGGAAACAGATCCAGGAGGCACAGAGAACTCCCATCAAAATCAACAAAAACAGACCCACACCAAGACATAGCATAGTTAAATTGGCAAAATAGAGTGATAAAGAGAAAAAAAAACAAAAAAACAAACAAACATTAAGACACAAGAAGATACTAACATACAAGGGAAAACCCATAAGACTGGCAGGAGATTTTTCAACAGAAACTTTCCAAGCCAAAAGGGAGTGGCATGATATATTCAATGTGGTGAATGGGAAAAATTTTCAGCCAATAATATTCTATCCAACAAGGCTGTCATTTACAACAGAAGGAGATACAAAGAGTTTCCCCCAAAAAACCTAAAGGAGTTTATGACCACTAAATCAGCCCAGCAAAAAATATTTAAGGGTGCTCTTTGAGTGGAAAGGAGAGACTAAAAGTGACACTGTAAAGGTAAGAAACACAAAAGCAGTAAAAGTGAATATTTCTGTAAAGAATTGGTCAAGAAACTTACAAAATCAAAGGCATAAAATATAACATGTACCTAAAATAAGGAGGACAGGAGAAAAGAATGTATTCGAACTTAAAGGACCATCCACTTAATACATACTGAAGTATGCAGAAGAAGTTATATGCAAACCTAATGGTAACCACGTATCAAAAACCACTAATAAAAATGCAAAGAATAAAGAGAAACCCATATATATTGCAAAGAAAATCAGCAACTCATAAAGAGAGAGAAAAGGATCAGAGAAAACCTTCAGAAACAACTCCAAAACAAATAATAAAATGAAAATAAATACATATCTATCAATAAGTACTTTAAATGTAAATAGACAAAATGCTCCAATCAAAAGACAAAAGACTTAGTGTGACAGAATAGATAAAAGAAAAACCCATCTATATGTTGCCTACAAGAGATTCATTTAGGTATACTAAAGACACCTGCAGTTTGGAAGTGAGGGAGTGGAGAAGCATCTACCATGTAAATGAATGCCTAAAGAAACCTAGAGTAGCGATGCTTATACCAGACAAAATGGACTTTAAAACAAACATTGTAACAAGAGACAAAAAGACACTGTATAATAATAATGGGGACAATTCAGTAAGAGATATAACAATTGTAAATATTTATGCACCCAACATAGGCAAACCCATAAGACAGTTAATAACAAACATAAAGGAACTAACTGATAGTAATAAAATAATAGTAGAGGACTTTAACACTCCATTGACATTGGTGGGCAGATTATCCAAACAGTTTCAACAAGGAAACAATAGCTTTCAATGATACACTGGGTGAGATAGATTTAACAGATATATTCAGAACATTCAATCCTAAAACAGCAGAATATACATTCTTTTCAAGAGCACATTGAACATTGTCTGGAATAGCTTTACATATTAGCCCACAAAAGAAGCCTCAACAAATTCAAGAAGATGTAAGTCATACCATGCATATTTTCTGAAAATAACACTCTGAACCTAGAAGTCAACCACAATAAAAAATCTGGAAAGACCATAAATACATGGAGATGAAACAACATGCTACTCAGCAATGACTAGGTCGATAAGAAAAAAAAGAAAAAGAAATAAAAACATGCATGGAAACAAATCAAAATGAAAACAAAATGGTCTAAAACATTTGGGATGTAGCTAAAGTGATTCTAAGGGGGAATTTTATAACAATACATGCCTACTTCAACAAGCAAGAAAAATCTCAAATAAATAACCTAACCTTACACCTAAAGGAGCTAGAAAAATAACAACATACAAAATCTAAAGCCAGAAGAAGGAAATAATAATAATAATAAGGATTAGAGCAGAAATGAATGATATAGAAACTGAAAAAGAAGAAGAAAAAGAAGGAGGAGGAGGAGGACAAGGACAAGGAAGAGGAAGAGGAGGAGAAGAAGTAGAAGAAGAAAGAGGAGGAGGAGGAGAAGTAGAAAGAGAAAAAGGAGGAGTAGGGGAAGAAGGAGGAAGAGGCGGAGAAGGAGGAGGAGGGGAAGGGAGAGGGGAGGATGAGAAGGAAGAACAGATCAATGAAACCAGGAGCTGGTTCTTGGAGAAAAAAAAAAAAAAATCAGTACAATTAATATCTCTAGCCAGACTTATGAAGAAAAAAAAAAAGAAAAGAAAAAGCATTCAAATAAAGAAAATCACAAATGAGAGAGGAGAAATAACAAGCAACATCACAGAAATACAATTATAACAGATTATGAAAAATTATATTCCAACATATTGGACAATCTAGAAGAAATGCTTAAATTCCTAGAAACATATAACCTATGTTACAGAAACAGGAAGAAATAGAAAATTTGAACAGACTGATAACCAGCAAAGAAGTAGAATCTGTAATCAAAAAACTCCCAACAAACTAAAGTCGAGAACCAGGTGGCTTCAAAGGTCAGTTCTACCAAACATTTAAAGAACAATTAATACCTATTCTTCTCAAACTATTCCAAAAAGTAGAAAAGGAAGGAAAATTTGCAAATTCATTCTGTAAGGCCAGCATTATCCTGATACCAAAACCGGATAAAGACACCACTAAAAAAGAGAACTACAGGGCAGATGAACATAGATGCATATCCTTGATGAACACAGATACAAAAATCCTCAACCAAATACTAGCAAACTGATTTCAACAATATATTTTAAAAATCATTCACCACAATCAAATGGGATATATTTCCAGGTTAGAAGAGTCATTCAATATTTGGAAACCAATCAGTGTGATGCATCACATTAATAAACAAAGGATAAGAACCATACTGATGAGGGATAGAAGCAGAAAAATATTCACCTTCAGCCCAGAAGGCTGACCTATAGCCTGCTTCATTTCAGTAAGGATCTAATAAGTGCTGGTTGCTACATTCTTAAAGGTTCTCATGACTTCTTGAAAATCTCCCAAATAGTTAATATTGAGCTGAATGGTAAGCACCAGAGAAATCTTGCAAAAGTAGTTTTATGAGTAAAAATTTAAAGACATTTATGATTTAATATTCTCTGCACATTCCTTCCCCCTTGAGCACTGAGTATATAGCCAGCAGTTTCATAAAGCAAAAGTGCAGTTTTTCTGATCACAGGTCCTATCCCTGCTCTATAATTAAAGCATTTGTTTTTCACCAAAAATATCTAAGAATTCTTTCTTGGCCATCCACTCACAGCCTCACATCATTTAGGTGCCCAATGTAGAGGCTGTCCTCCCATATGGACTTCAAGCTCTTGGTGCAAACTCGGTGCAAACTTCTTTTGCTTTCATTCCAGGGGCTTTTCAAGGAGTCTTATGGGAACACTTTCATGTGGATTGCGCAGGATGCATTCCTTTAGCCTGTGGCTACTCTACAGGAAGGAAAATAGTACCCTGGACAGAATGGTAGTGAGATCCAGAAACCTGATACCCTCTACTTATCCCTATTTTTATAGAAAGTTGTCTTTCTTGAGCAGGGGTGAGCCATGTAAGCCAATAGGATAGCTGCCAATCTTAAGACTCCCATGTAAGATTTCCTCCTCATTTGTCTAATGTGATTCCCTCTAGATGTCTGGTTTAGCTACTTCTGGCCATGAGATGTCTGCTCAGAGTTGGCTGAAACCAATATCCATTTGCATTAAAACCCAACTGTTTCCTAAGGAAGTTGGCTATAAAGACTACATATGTTGGAATGTTGCTTAGACCATAATGGATTTCTATCTTTACTGTTTTTCATCAGTGTCCCCTACTGACTACTTAAATTATAACATTGGGTAATTTACCCTTCTAAAACTTTTCTAGTGTTTTTCATGGGTTAGATGGCAAGTTCTTCATTGCACAGCATGGTCTTTTGGTCCATTCACTGGCACCCATTTGTAGCCTCAAATGTAGACTCTGGCATTCCTACTATAAGGCTGTGTTCTTAGCAATTTTTATTTGAGGGACACCTCCAGTCAGTTTGACACTAGGAACCTATGACATACCCTTTGTGGAATGCCACCTTGATAATGGACCTTCTCTACTTTTCTAGGAACATAGGTTCTCCTCTCAATCCTCAAGGACTCTGTCTTGAGAAAACTTTTAACTCACTGGAATCAATTTGGATTGCAAGATTTAAGAAAGAAAGGACTGATCTTCTGTAACACAGCATGGTCTCAGTATTCTTTAGGAGACAAGGAAAAATGTCCCATTAATGGGACTTTAAGCTTCAATATGATCTATCGGTTAGATCTGTTCTGTAAGAAACAGGGCAAATGGAATGAGATACTATATATCCAGGCCTTCATGGTCCGAAATCCAGATCCCAACCTAAGGGTCTCTTGCAAAACGTTTGGCCACTAACCAAACTAATAAATGCCCTTCTGTCATATTGGATGATAATTATCAAAATAGGCCTCCTCCTAATAAACCCAGGTTGCCAGAAGAAACACAGCCCATCTCTAACAAAGAAGACACTGACTCTCTCACTGTCCCTCCTCCTAATAGATCCAAGTTACTCTTATATGTGAGGGCTTCGTTTTCATTCATTTTCTAGGTTAATGGCTATGATAATTGAAATCAATCATCTATGTTGTCTACCTTGGGATAGGGACTTCAAGAAATATTCCCAGCAGGTGCCAGAACTCCTTTTGTTTTGGGGAAATTTCCTGTCTTCTCTGATCCAACTTGGACTGCCTATTTTCATTTTTGTTAGTGGAAAAAAACATGCCTCTGTTCATCTGTCTGAACTGATCAGCTTTAGGACCAGGAGTTCTCTTTCTCTGCCCTCTGGGCTTTCATCTGCCTTCAGTCTTGCTGGCAGTAAATCACCTCTTCAGCCTCCCCCTCCCTTCTCCTCTTGCTGAACCAACATGGGCAAGGCTTGCATAATCAGCTCCTATACTATCCTCTGCGCCTCCAGTGCCATCAGTTCCTGCTCCTCCTGCCCTCGGTATCAAAGAGCAAAGAGCACCCTCCCAGGACTTAAACAACCCATTTCATATTTCCCCACTGATGGCCCATGTAAAAATTGACAATGGGGAACAAATTGATTAACTTTTGAATGGACATAAGTGCAACATATTCCATATTAAAGCTAGTTTAAGCTTGACATACCTTTGGCATTCTTAGCATTAAATTTAATACTTCCATTCTACCAATGTTTACTAGAAGTCAAATAAGTTCATGTTATCTCGGTTGCAATGTGTAAGCAAAAAAGATGACTTAAAGTGATGGTTAGTTTTGTCTGTCTAATAAAATTCTCATGAGTAATTGTTATGATAGCTTCTGATATCTTTGGTAACCTGAAACTTAAGTTTTTCTAAGTTAGATGACAAATTGGGTTAAATCCACTGGATATCTAACGCTTTTCCAAATAAGATAAAATATTAAAGCTTTGGTTACTGAATATAGGTTTATGCTTTTGGCTTCTTATTGCAGAGAAGGTGAGATTACTTGGGTCTGATGCTAAATATGCTTTATGCGTTATTGAAAGATCATACTATGGAAAAACATATGTTTTTAGAACTTATGAAATATATTTTTAAATTTGCTGATCTGAAGAATTCTGATGTAACGGACAGTTCATAATTGGTTGCTACTTAATTTTCGCCAGAGACTAAGGTTTCTAAGAGTTAAAATTCTGCCAAATGTAATTAAGACATTACATTTTGTAATGTAGACATCCAAAATTCTGCCAAATGTAATTAAGACATTAAGAGAAACAACTATATATGCAAGAAAAGGTGTGTTTTTAATAAGAAAGATATGAGGAATGGGAATATATTTTGTTGAGGGAAACAAAAAGTAATTTTGTCCTAAAATGAGACTGGTTGTTTGGAGAAAAAATGTTTAGGAAAAAATCTAAATGAAAAAGAAAGTTGTGGAAGGCCAGGAGTAAGGTTGGAATGAATAGACTTTAAAAGTACAATGGCATAAGATGGAAATTCTGCTTTTCTCTCCCTCTTAAGAAGACAAAGTTTTCTTGCATTGTGGGTCTGTTTTTGATAAAAAAAATATATATATAAAGACATTTTTCCTTTTCTTTTTTTTTTTACCTGCCTAAAACCAAAGTTTTTATGTTTTGTCTTTATTGGACCTTTGATTACTTAAGAGGACTGCAACTTCTCAACATTAAAGGAGATAAGTTTCCTAACAATTGTATAACCTCCTGTAGAATCTCTTATTGCCAGCTTGAGTAAATAGATAATTAAATATTAAATTTATAATGATCTGTAATCCTATTAAGGTACGTTCTTTAAGTGGTAAATGAAGGTTTTTTTTAGCTAATTAGGTTTATTAATTTGGTATATTAAGTTACTTAGAAAATACTGTCAAACCAATAATGATAAGCCATAGGTTGTATTATATGGGTAAATGCTCTAACAATTTAAGAATATACGGGGCACCTGGATGGCTCAGTGGGTTAAAGCTTCTGCCTTTGGCTCAGGTCATGACCTCAGGGTCCTGGGATCTAGCCCCGCATCAGGCTGTCTGCTCAGCGGGGAGCCAGCTTCCGCCTTTTTCTCTGCCTACCTCTCTGCCTACTTGTGATCTCTCTCTCTCTGTCAAATAAATAAATAAAAATCTTAAAAAAAAAAGGATATATATGAAATTCATGAAGTTTTAATATGTCCTATTATAAGGTCATTACTTGAATTATTGAAATGTTGTGTGTCACAGAAATAAATGGATTTGTCAATTGCATTATAATGAACTTTCATATCAGATCTTTAACCATCTCTATTTTTGAATTTTTGTTTTTTGTTTTTTTTTTGTCACATATAGTTATTGTTATGATGCTCTCACAAAATGTGTTTCATCTCCAAGGAGATTCATAAAAGGGACTTTTGACAAATACACTTTTTTTTTTAAAGATTTTATTTATTTATTTGACAGAGAGAGAGAGATCACAAGTAGGCAGAGAGGCAGGCAGAGAGAGAGGGGGAAGCAGGCTCCCCACCGAGCAGGGAGCCCAATGCAGGGCTCGATCCCAGGACCCCGAGATCATGACCCGAGCTGAAGGCAGAGGCTTCAACCCACTGAGCCACCCAGGTGCCCCAACAAATACACATTTTTGATATGTTTAATATCATAAAACTGAACTGGGTTAGAATTTCTAGAACTAATGGGAAAGCTGCATTCAAATAGAGAAAAAAATAGTATCATAAGACTGAATGATTTGAGGAAGATGATAAAATATTCCTTTGTGAACAAATTGAAACATTTAACTTTTCTCCCTATCTGAACCCTCCAGAATTCAGAAATTCTCAGTGAGTATGACAGTTACAGTTATTTGCATAAGTTCAATAAGAATTTGTTCTCCTTGTAACAGGACACCATTGGAAATACTGGTTATATTTTTTGACTGGAATGTCATATTTTAGAGAGCATGCATAGACTGAGGTGTGACCAGACAGCTTTAAGGAATTAAGATTGACTTTACGGAGACAATGGAACCCCTTGGAAATATTGGTCTGATACCCTGTTTACAGAGTCCCCAACAACCTTACCAGATGAGTAAAGGATATCACTTCCTGGAAAGTATAGGAACTTCAGGATACTTTGGGGAACTCAAGAAGAGGAATTCACCCAACTCAATAGGTAGTGAAGGCAAATCTGATAACAAGTATTTGGGTTGGCTTTGGCCTCAAGAGACCATTAAAATGTCAACCTAGAGATGGTTTTGGGTTCAGAGACCGACAGCCTGCGCCCACACCAGGCTCTCTCAGGGGCGGGCGGGGGTGTGCCCAGCCCAAGCAGTGGTGCAAGCATCAGAAAGCCATGGGCCCAGGGGGATTGGTGCCCCCTCCAGATTCTCTCAGGCATGCGTGGTCACTGGCTGTGACCATCCTGGGACCACGGGCTTAGGACCAGGCCCATGGCCACCCAATTCCACCAGTTGCCCCTTAAGATCTTTTACTCTTTTTGAGTGCTTTTAACCAGACTCCAAGTTAATGCTGGCCCCCAAGCACAGGACACTTTTCCATTGGGGTATTACTTTCCAGTGAGCTGCTTCTGGTGGCTCCCTTCCCCTTCTGTTTATCCTCCGATATCAGTCCAAGCACTCCATTCCGCTTTACCTCTCCATGGATGATCTCCTGCCTCTGTAGAGATCCAGACGTTTATAATCTTATATCTTGGGCTGATTTCACGGGTGTTCAGGGTGTTCTGGTAGATATTTAGCTCACTTCAGGGGACCAGTTGAAACAGGGTCTCCTACTTCTCTGCCATCTTGCCCCAATATCCCCAATATCCCCAATATCACCAATATCACCTATACTTAAATAAATCTGGAGGTTTTTTTTGAAAAGAAAAAGAAAAAAATCTACAAGTAATGAATAGAATTAATTGAATTTAAAATTTGATGAGTAAAGGATCAGCATACACAATTTAATTTTATGCTTATATACTATCAAAAAACTATTGGAAAATGAATTTTATAATCAAAATATATGCCTGTGTGGTTCCGTCTTAAGTGTCTAGCTCTTGATTTTGGTTCAGGTCATGATCTCAGGATTGTGAGATCAAGTCCCTCATGGAATCCCCACTAGGCATGGAGCATGAAGATTTTTTCTCTCTCCCTCTGCCCCTACTTGCCCCCCACTCATGCTCTCTCTCTCTCCCTCTCTCTAAAATAAATAAATAAAATAAATAAAATAAATAAATAAATAAATAGTAACATCAAATTTAATAAATATCTGCTCTCTATATATGTACATATAAATATACCTATCATATATACTACAAGAAACAAATTTCCTTAGTATTTAAAGAACAACTATCAATCAATAATAAAATGCCCATAACTCAATTTAAAAAATGAGCAATAGACAAGAGGTGGCACTTTACAAAAAGAGATATGTGAATAGCCACTAAAAACAAGATGTCATAAAAATTCATTTCCATTTTGATGCATGTATTCATGCATACTTTTTAAAACTTGACAAGTCCAATTGTAAGCAAAAATGTGGAACAATTTGAACTTTCCTACATTACTGGTAGGATTATAAAATGAAACAACCACTTTGGAATTCATCAGAATCTTCTAATACTGATATCTGATAAACAACTACACATGTTGACTGTAAAACAGTATTACTAAGATTTATTTTGTTATATATATTGTGATTCATGACAATAGTAGCATCAAAGGTAGTAGCATAATTAAACTAAAGTGTCTGAGGTCCATGATATTGTCTACAAGAGCTAAAAGTAATTTTTAGTATATTCTACTGAGTCAAGAATGCAAGTTGTATTCTCTATGATATACCCAAAAAGCTAAATGAGAGTGAATTAAATAACTTAAAAAAATTATTATTATTTTTTTTAAATTATTAATAGAAAAAAGCAGGAAAAGAAAGAACACTAAAAAACAAATAGTAAAATAGTAGATTAAGACATAGATAAATCAATAATCCCATTAAAGTAAGAAGACAAAATAATCCAAACAAATTACAAAGACTATCTGTCTGGATAATAAAACAAAAGCTGACCATACACTGATTTTTAAGAAACAGAATTTAAATATGTAAAATAAAGGTTATTTGAAAGTGAAATGATAGAAACTCTGCAAGCATTAGTGAAATATCTAGCCGTCAGATAAACCAGTTTTTCAGCCAAGAAGCAGTACCACATAAAAGTAGGGATATTTAATAGCAATAATATCAATCCACAAAAAAGATACCAAAATCTTAAATGTTTGTTCATGCAAAATAATATCAAATTATATAATGAAAACATTTACTGATATGAGGAAGAAGTAAACTTAAAATCACAGTAAGAAAATTTAATATACTTCTCATTAGCTAATAAAAAATAGACAACAATAAGTAGACGTTCTAAACAACCCAAGTAACAAACTTGGCTGAATTTACTTAAATAGAACTCTATACTTAACAACTGGTGAGAATATTATAATTTCAAGTACACTTGCAATATTTAAGAAATTGGCATTTTCCACTCATAAAACAATTTACAGCAGTTCGGAATACAAGTCTGAATTTGAAAGTTAAAATATAGAATATTGTAGAAGAAACTATTTTTATGATCTTGTAAATGAGGTGTTTTGAAGCAGGACACACCTACAAAAATTATCAGAGAAAAAAATAACAATTTACTACTAAAATTAAGAATTTACATCTCATTGCTGATCTGTAAGTCAAAGACCTTGTAAAATAATATACACCATGTAATTGAATATATAGTTTTAATGATAGGTGGGGTTAGCTATTAAATCACCATTATGCCTGAACTATATAAATCCTTTTCCTTTAGTGGTAAAAAAAATGGAATGAAGAAGGAATTGTTTGCAACAAATCACATGCTATCATTGTCTCATATAGACGCAGTAGAGTACATTTCCTTTGTTTTTGTTTTTGTTTTTTAATGATCTATTGGATGTATTAGAAAGATGGGAACATTTTGACCAAGACAGTAAACTACAAGATTTAGCTGCAGTATTTGTCCACAAAGTAAGACTGCCATGCTGATCAATAAAAAACAATGATGAATGTCTTTTATTTCTTCCTGTGTGTCAGTATATGAGTTTGCATAGTACAAGCAGTCAGACTACCCATTAAGAGCAGTTTTATTAATAGTTGCTGCTTACATAAGGGTGCTTCATTTATCAACTTCACTGACTGCAACAAAGTGCTTATGCCACGGCAAAGGCTGGCTCAGCCAAGGGGCAAAGAAATAGCGACTGCAGGAAAGTCGCTTAAAGAATTGATCCTGCTTGAATCAGCCAACTTAGAGATGTCCCTAACTGTTTAGCTGAAGAAAAGGAATATGCAATCTAAAGACCTAAGGTAGGGGTGCCTGGGTGGCTCAATGGGTTAAAGCCTCTGCCTTCTGCTCAGGTCATGATCTCAGGGTCCTGGGATGGAGCCCTGCATCATCATCGGGCTCTCTGCTCAGTGGGGAACCTGCTTCCCCCTCTCTCTCTGCCTGCTTCTCTGCCTACTTGTGACCTCTCTCTCTGTGTCAAATAAATAAATAAAATCTTTAAAAAATAAAAAAATAAAGTTCTCTTAAACTTTTCTCGTAAACTGGTATTCTTAATGATGGCAGTAATTATAATTATATAAGTAGAGAAAAGAGGATCAAGTGTTGTCTTGGTTTTCTGATTCATATTATAATTCAGCAGAATTATTTGAATATCTTCATCATTTTGATGCTGTTTGTTTATATAACCAAGGGACAGTGGAAAATTTGTTCCCATTTAGTTTAAGAAAATTTCCCTGAAAAATCTGATGTCAACTCATAGATTATTTGATCATCAAGATGTGGATTTGATTTAGTTTATTATGTTGAGAAACATGGTGCCCTGATATATGCATTCTTAGGCATCATAAACTAAATAAAGGTGAGAATCTCCTTATTTCAGAGTAATCAGTGGAAGGTAATATTTTTTTAAGATTTTATTTATTTATTTATTTGAGAGAGAGAGAGAGAATGAGAGCATGGGTGGTGGTGAGTGGGTGGGCAGAGGCAGAGGGAGAAGCAGACTCCCCACTCAGCAGTGAGCCCAGTGCAGGGATAGGTCACAGGACTCCTCCTAGGACTCCTAGATCATGACCTGAGCCAAAGGCAGAAACAAATGACTGAGCCATCCAGGCGCACCAATGGAAAGGCAATTTAAGTTAGTAAAAACTTATGCGTTATAAGATATACTTCAAAAATAAGCCTATATCTTAGGGCGCCTAGGTAGCTCAGTGGATTAAAGTTTCTGCCTTTGGCTCAGATCATGATTTCAGGGTCCTGGGATCGACCGCTGCATTGGGCTCTCTGCTCAGCGGGGAGCCTACTTCCCCCTCTCTCTCTGCCTGCCTCACTGCCTACTTGTGATCTCTCTCTCTGTCAAATAAATAAATAAAATCTTTTAAAAATAAATAAATAAATAAATAAATAAATAAATAAATAAATAAAAATAAGCCTATATTTTATTAGTTTAGGAATATGGATAAACTTAACAATATAGCCATATTAAATAGGAAACTATTCTACCTTAGCAGTTTTAAAAAATTGGAAATTATTTTTGTTGTTCTTTAGATTAGTCATAGCTAAAGTCAGCTCACTGTTCACATTTTTTAACAATTTTCCAATTAGCAAGATCTTATTAGGTTTCAGTAAGCATATAATATTAGGTTTGAGTCTTTTCACTTTTCATGGATTGAAGAAAATCTAAAACCAAAACAAACCACAAATCACATATTTAGTGAAACAATGAAAGAAAATGCAAACTCCAAATTGTGTAAGTGATACTGATAGCACTTAAACCAATAGAGTTAGCTAAGAGTCCCACATGGAAAATGCAAATGGCACAATGCCACAATTTGTTGGAGAGTTTTAATGGGTATACATGGAAATCTAGGCACTTAAAAAAAAAAAAAGCAACTTCTTTCTGATGTCTGATGACGTATTTTCTTTGATTTCCATACATTAGACCAAAGAAAGATCTCAATAAATTTCAAAAAGAAATCTCAATAAATTTCAAAAGAAATCTCAAATAATTCTCAATAAATTTCAAAGTAGAAATAATCCAGAAAGTGTTCTCTCACCATAATATAATGAAGCATCTAATTAATAACAAAATCAGATAGCAAATAAACTAAATAATAACAAATAAAATAATTTTCATCTGGAAATTAAAAATTCTAACTGCTGAGTAAAATTTCCTAGTAAAGAACAGTCCTGAAAATATATATCATTATATCTGGAATAAATCCATTAACAAAACAGCATGCAGAAAAAGCAAAAACAAAAACAAATTATGTTACTTTTGAAAAGAATAGTAATTAATGAATTAAGCAGTCGACAAATATTTTTTAAGATTTTATTTATTTATTTGACGGAGAGAGACAGATCACAAGTAGGCAGAGAGGCAGACAGAGAGAGAGGGGGAAGCAGGCTCCCCGCTAGCACAGAGCCCTATGTGGGGCTCGATCCCAGGACCCTGAGATCATGACCTGAGCCGAAGGCAGAGGCTTTAACCCACTGAGCTACCCAGTGCCCCAACTGATAAAATTTTTAAAAATGAAAAAACAGGAGCAAAATAGCATTAATAATATTTGAATTAATATTCTTTCAGGGTATTTTAATATCTAGTCTCATTTCTTTATTAATATTTGCAAAGAGTTTATTTGCATTGCTTTCAAACACATATATAAACACAGTATTGAATTATGTCCTTTTTATTTTTTTTGAGATTTTATTTATTCATTTATCTATTTGAGAGACAGAGAGCACATGTGCATGGGGTGGGGTTGGGGGAGCAACAGAGGGAGGAAAAGAGGGAGAGGAAAGAGTAGGCTCCCCATGAGCAGGGAGCAAGACTACTACTACCCCATAGAGCTCAATCCCAGGACCCTGGGATCATGACCTGAGCCAAAGGCAGACATTTAACCAACCGAGACACCCAGGTACCCCTTATGTCTTCTTTATAGTGTGTGTTTATTATTTGATATATTTGGAACCTTCAAATATGGACAAATACAGAAAGTACCGTTTGTCTTTATTATTCCTATTTTTACTTTTATAATTATTCTCTAACGCATATATACAAATTATGTTTAAAAATAACACTCTTAAAGATACTGAATTTGTTTACATTCCCATATTTTAATAAGCCTAAGTTATGTCTGATTCCTTTTATACTACTTAAAAAGGACAGGACAGTATTTTGAGTCATCCCCTCACTAAATCCAGGCTGCGTTCAGGAGACTCTTCCATCTGCTAGAAATGTCACTGAAGTCAAGACTTCATCTCTGGGGATGGTAACAAATCCATGATGATTTTGAATACTTTCTCCATTGCCATCACTGTCATCCTCATCATAACCATATTGACATCCATTCCTGTCACTGACACTATCCATGGTGATGACATTGCCACTCTGGCATTACTGCCCTCCCTTCTTTGCCTTTAGGGCACTGACAGTATCAGGACTGATACTCCCTCTGAATGGATAGAAACAGACTTTAGCTAAAAGGAAAACAACACTGAGTTAAACTTTTCTTAGGACACACAGGACTTTTATAGTTTTCTGCTCTATAAACAAGCAGGCTCAAAGGGGGTCCTACCTTATGTTTCATTGCCTTGTTCTCCCCTCACTGGAACAGGGCTGGGACAAGCACCTTACATTTCTGAGAGGGTGAAATCACAGTTTGGGGAGTGATTAGTTTAGAGAATACATTAGATCTTGAGTAGAATTAGAGCAACTCTGCTCCAGGCACCTTTTTTTTTTTTTCTATTTTCAACTTGCTTCCTAGTTATTTCAACTTCTTCTGTGAATATCACTTCCTTTTCCTTAAGCAAGTGGTTTTTTCAGCCCTAAATAAAATTAGAATCAGTTGAGGCTAAGGGAGTAAAAAAAATAAATAAATAAAAATTAAAAAAAATAAAAAGAGGATCTAATTGGTATCTGGATTTGAGGGTACAGAAGTATATCTGAGCATTGTTATTTATTTTTTATGTCTGTGTGATGTGTGCAGTTGTAAGAGAGATCCTCTGCACAATCATTCCTGTTTTTTTATTTTTTAAGATTTTTTTTATTTATTTATTTGACAGAGAGAGCGAGAGATCACAAGTAGGCAGAGAGGCAGGCAAAGAGAGAGGGGGAAGCAGGCTCCCCGCTAAGCAGAGAGCCCGATGCGGGGCTCGATCCCAGGACCCTGAGACCATGACCCTAGCCGAAGGCAGAGGCTTAACCCACTGAGCCACCCAGGCACCCCAGTCATTCCGTTAATAGCTCCAGAGAATAGACATAGAGTTTGAAAACATTTAGTTTCTTCACTTACTGAGAAAATCCCTAGTGCCAGATTTTAGAGTCCCTTAACCAAGCTCAGTTTAAATAAAGTATTACTAAATAGAAAATGCTTTACTGCATTACAATTAATGTACTTACACTTTTATTTAATTTTTTGGTTTAAAGAGGTTAATGTGTCCTTCACTGTAAATTCCTTGAAGGCAAGAATGCATCTAGTTTTCTTTGGTGTTCCGCTGATGTGCAGAAAACAAATTACTAATATGATTAACCAATAAATAAATGACATTTATATCCCAGCCTTAATTTTTTTTAAGATTTTATTTATTTATTTATTTATTTGACAGAGAGAGAAAGATCACAAGTAGGCAGAGAGGCAGGCAGAGAAGAGAGGGGGAAGCAGGCTCCCTGCTGAACGGGGAGCCCGATGCGGGGCTTGATTCTAGGACCCTGAGATCGGACCTGAGCCGAAGGCACAGCCTTAACCCACTGAGCCACCCAGGCACCCCTCAGTCTTAATCTTATTTGAGCTTTAGATTCACATACTCATCTGGTTAGTTATTATTAAATAGTAAACTAGATTTCCCCCGTAGAATATCTAACCCAACCCTGTCTCACCTTGCCTTCGTTCCTAGAAAATCTCTTCTCAATAACCACATCCTTATTATCCAGTTGCTGAGGCCAAAAATGTGTCAGTCAACCTTGATCTCTCCCTCCTTCTCTCTTTCATTATCAATAACACATCCTTTAGCAAGTTTTGCCAGCTATTTCTCCAAAATAAATCTGGAATTAATTCCCTTTTTTTCTATTCCCATTGTTACCACTCAAGTAATTTTTTTTTTAAAGATTTTATGTATTTATTTGACACAGAGAGAGAGAGATCAAAGCAGGCAGAGAGGTAGGGACAGGGAGAGAGAGAAGCAGGCTTCCTGCTGAGCAGAGAGCCCAATGTGGGGCTCGATTCCAGGACCTTGGGATCATGATCTGAGCCTAAGGCAGATGCTTAACCAACTAGATGCTTAACCAACTGAACCATCCTGGTGCCCCAGTGGTCAATGTTTTCTTTGTATTTCACTGGGCTATTGAAATTATGTCATATGTACCCTCCCAGTTTCCATGATTTCCCTCCCCTAGTCAATTCACCAAATGGGAAAAGCAATCTAAAAAAAAAATATTTTACTAAAATATGATTCTCATACCATTCACCTATTTAGAGTGTACAACTCAGTGCTTTTTAGTATATTCACAGACATGTGAAACCACATCACGATTTTAGAAAATTTACATTATCTCAGAAAGAAACTGCATGCTCCTCAGTGATCACTCCTATATTCCCTCATCCCTGACTCCAGTCCTAAGCAACTTCTAATCTACTTTCTGTCTGTAGATTTCCCTGATCTGGATGTTGATGGGAATGGAATAATGTAGTATGTTGTCCTTTGAAATTGGTTTCCTTTACTTAGTATACTGAACTCAGTTCACTCATGTTATGTATCAGTATTTCATTATTTTTATGGCTGAATAATATTCTACCGTATAGATAAATCATGTGTGTTTATACTTTTGTCCATTAATAGACATTTGGGTTGCTTTTATCTTTTGACTATTATGAATAATGTTGTTATGAATATTTATGTATATGTTTCTGTGTGGACGTATGTTTTCACTTATCTTGAATATATGCCAAAGACTGGAAATATTTATCAGATCATATGGTAACTGTGTTTATCATTTGAGAAACTACCACACCATCTTCCAAAACACTTGCACCATTTATATTTTCAAGCAGTGTATGAAATTTCTGACTTCTCTACATCCTCACCGAAACTTTTTATCTAATTTTTTGATTCTAGTCATTCTAGTGAATGTTAAATGATATCTTATTGTGGTTTTGATTTGCATTCTCCTAATGACTCATGACATTGAGCATCTTTTTATGTACTTGTTGAAAAGTTATTTTTAATGCCTAAATCAAAAGATGTTACTCCAGGGGCACCTGGGTGGCTCAATTGGTTAAGCATCCAACTTGGTTTCAGCTCAGGTCATAATCTCAGAGTTGTAAGATTTAGCTCTGCCTTGGGCTCCATGCTGGGCATTGAGTCTGCTTAAGATTCTCTCTCTCTCTCTCCCTCTGCCTCTGCCCCTCCCCTCATGCCATGCTCTCTGTCTCTCTACCTCTAAAGAAAAAAAATAAATAAAAGGATGTTACTCCTTCCCCCTGTCCTCACTCTATTTTCAGTGCTTAAAATGTTGTCTGGCACGTCATAAGATATTAATAACTAATATTTAATTAATCAATATATGATAAGTGAATAAATGATAAATATCTACATAGTATTGTAGAGTGCTTCATCAGAATCAGAACACTTCAAAGTACAGCTAATGAGACCATTTTTTCTAGGTTCTTTTCAAGAAACAAGGATAAAAGTTAGAGAACTTGAGTAGAAAATATCTAGATATTAAAAGATTGTACCAAAAGACAAATGAGAATTTAATAATTTGCTGCTCAAAGTTTGGCCCATGGACCACACTATTAGCATTACCTTGAAATAGTTAGAAAGGGCCTTAAGGTTTAAATAATACCTGGAAAAATGGGACATGGCTGTAGTATTTAGTTCCTCATGTTTTCCGTCATCACCTTTAGCCCTTCTGTTAGATAGTACTGCTGCCAAATGTTGGTCCTCTATACTCAATATAGCACTGCTATTATTGGAAACATCAAATGTGTGCTCTCTGCTTTCCTCATCACCAATCATATTTAATATAAAGACTTGTTGATAATTGTCTGGAAAATGTATCAGGAGTTATTTGTCTGATGCATACCACAGTAGTAATCTTTGAGAATCCACCTACCCCACTCATAGAAATACTCAAAACACCTTCCTCATCTAACCTTGGTTAAAGATACATACTTCTAGCCTCCTTTAATCTTCTATTTCAATGACAAGTACATCTTTTTCCCATTAAGTGAGGTGAAACTTCCAAATAGAGGACTGGATAAAGAATATTTTCTGCCAACCTTTGTTTCGGGGACTGAGCTATAAAAGCCACTAATACTTCCTTGGGTTCGGTGAGCCCACAAGTCAGAATGCAAAGATTTGTCTATCTTTTCATATTTTTTCTCCTATTAGCTCTAAGAGCAAGACAAAGGAAGGAATAATGCTGATGATGGACAACATCACAAACTAACCTAAAAAATTATTCTGCTGCCCTATCAATACTAATAGTTAACACATATAGCCCTCATTACACACTATATGGTTGTTTTACTATAATTATACCTATTTTCAGAGGAGAAATCAAGTACAGAGATAATAAGCAATTAGGGCAAGTTTGTTTGGCTAATAAGTGATAGACCCAGGATAAGACTTGTTCCAGAGTCTGGATTTTTAACTGCAATGCTATTGTACAGTCTCACCTTAGTATGGGCCAAGCAGTATGCTAACAGATTTCCATACTTAAATGTACTTATATCCTTATATCAATTTCATGCCAATTTAAATATCTGGAAAATAGAAATTTATAAATATTAATTTTTTCATAAGTCATACACTTAGCAAGTAGAAAAGTTATGATTTTAAAGTTTATCTAATTAATAGCACATTCCACTATGATGCAGTGAAACATACTTCATTTCTTTTTCCAGAACAATAGGTTTCCTCAGAACAAACTTTATACATTTTCCTTTCCATATTTTTTGCTGTGACCTATCCACATGAAATATTCTCTTTCTACTGGAACAGTTAATTTTATATGTCAACTTGGCTAAGCCACAGTACCCAGATATTTGGTCAAACACTTGTCTAGTGTTGCTGTGAAGAAATTTTTAGATGAGACTGGCATTTAAATCAATAGATTTTGAGTAAAGCAAATTATCTTCTCATATTGTGAATAGACCTCATACAACCAGTTGAAGGCCTTAAGAGGAAAAAGATTGACCTCCTCAAGAAAGAGGACTGAATGACCTCCTCTAGAAAATGATTGATTTCCCCAAGAATTCTACCAATAAAGTGCTTTTCTACTTGAGTGTGTCTCTAGACTGTTGCCCATCCTATAGATTTTGGGATGACAAGACTAACCCGTCATGTCATCCAATTCCTTAAAATCAGTCTCTCTCTCTTCTCACTTTCCCTCCACCTTTCCTTTCTCTCTAATAACAATTTCACTTTAATATGTCAGAAAATTCACTAAAATTCTCTAAAATTTATCTTAGAGACTGCAAAACGTTTTGAATAAAATTATTCATTTCAGAAATTAAATGATTATATAAAAATATACATTGTATTTTTGCTACTAAATGTGGAAATGAATATATGATAATGCTAAGGAGATGGATTTTTTCCACTATTGAGAATATTTTGATAGGTTGTAGGATATAATTATTTCTCAACATAAAGAGGACTTTCACATGTGTCAAATAAGAAATTAAATTTTAAAAAAAATTTAAAAAAGAAAAAAGAAAAAAGAAAGAAATTAAATTTAATACCTAATGGGTATGATTATAAACTTCTGTTGTTCTCATGGTATGCTTATTCAGGTCATTATTTCCTTCAATTTCTATACATGTCAGTATGTTCTTTTACATATCTAACAGCCCACATTTTGTGAAATAATGTTGTTTAACTTTTTAGTGCATTTCATTTATTTTTATTTTATTTTTATTGTTCATCTGTTTTGTTTCTTAAATTACATATATGAGTGAAATCATATATTGTCTTTCTCCGACTGACTTATTACACTTAGCATACTTTCTACTTCCATCCATGTCCTTGCAAATGGCAAGATTTCATTCTTTTTATGGCTGTGTAATATTCCATAGATTATTTATACCACATCTTCTTTATTCATTCATCAGTCAATGGACACTTGGGCCGTTTCCATAATTTGGCTATAGTAGTTAATGCAACTATAAATGTAGGAGTGCATGTATCCCTTTGAATTAGCATTTTTTATACTTTGGGTAAATACCTGGTAATGTAATTGCTGGATCATATTTTTTTATTTGTTTGCTTGTTTAACTTTTTGAGAAACCCCTATACTGTTTTCCAGATTGGCTGCACCAGTTTTCATTCCCAAAAACAGTGCAAGAGTATTTCCTTTCTCCACATCCTTGCTAACACCTATTGTCTCATGTTGTTGTTTTCAGCTATTCTGTCAGTTGTGAGGTGATATTTCATTGTAGTTTTGATTTGTATTTCCTTGATGGTCAGTGATTTGAGTACCTCTTCATATGTCTTCTTTGGAAACATGTCTATTTTTTTGGATTATTAATTGGATTATTCATTCTTTGGGTGTTGAGTTTTATAAATTCTTTACATATTTTGAATACTAATCATTTATCAGACATGTCGTTCTCACATATCTTCTCCCAGTCTATAAGTTGCCTTTAGTTTTATTGTTTCTTCTGCTGTGCAGAAGCTTTTTATTTTGAGGAAGTCCCAATATTTATTTTTGCTTTTATTTTCCTTGCCTCAAGAGGCTTATCTAGAAAAACCTTGCTATGGCCGATGTCTAAGAGGTTACTGACTGTGGATTTTTTGGTTTCAGTTCTCATAATTAGGTCTTTCATATATTTTAATTAATTTTTGAACTTGTAATAAGAAAGTAGTCCACTTTCCTTCTTTTGCATATTTCTGTCTGGTTTTCCGAACACTGTTGAAGAGACTCTCTTTTTCCCAATAGATAGTCCTTCCTGTTAAGTCAAAGGTTAATTGGCCATATAGTTGTGGATTCATTTCTGGATTTTCTATTCTGTTCCATTGGTCTATGTGTCTACTTCTGTGCCAGTACCATATTGATTTGATCACTACAGCTTTGTAATATAACTTGAAGTCCAGAATTGTGATTCCTCCAGCTTTGCTCTTCATTTTCAAAGTTGCTTTGACTATTTGGGGTCTTTTCTGGTTCCACACAAATTTTAGGATTGTCTGTTCTCGCTCTGTGAAAAATGCTGGTGGATTTTGATAGGAATTGCTTTAAATGTGTAGATTGCTTTGGGTGGAATAAATATTTTAAGAATATTTGTTCTTTCAATCCATGAGTATAGAATGTGTTTCCATTTCTTTGTGTCATCTTCAATTTCTTTCATCTATGTTTTATAGTTTTCAGAGTACAGGTCTTTCACTTCTTCTGATAGGTTGATTTTAGTTACAATTGTAAATGCGATTGTTTTCTTAATTTCTCTCTGCCATTTCATTATTGGTGTATAGAAGCGCAACAGATTTCTGTTGCATTTATTTTGTATCCTGCTACTTAACTGAATTTGTTTATCAGTTCTAGCAGTATTTTGGTGGAGTCTTTCATGTTTTCCATAGAGTATCATGTCATCTGTAAATAGTGGAAGTTTTACTTCTTCCTTGATGATTTGGGTATCTTTTATTTCTTTTGGTTGTCTGATTGCTGAAGCTAGGATCTCCAGTGCTATGTTAAATAACAATGGTGAGAGTCTATATTCCTGTCTTGCTCCTGACTGTAGATTAAAAGATCTCAGTTTTCCCCACTGAGGATGATATTAGCGATGAATTTTCACATACTGCCTTTATGATGTTGAGGCATGTTCTCTCTAAACCTACTTTGTTGAAGATTTTTATCATGAATTGGTTCTGTGTCTTATCAAATGCTTTCTATGTATCTATTGAAATAATCATATGGTTCTCATCTTTTCTTTAATTTTTTAAATTTTTTTAAAAAAATTTTATCCATAGGGCACCTGGGTGGTTCAGTGGGTTAAAGCCTCTGCCTTCAGCTCAGGTCATGATCTCAGGATCCTGGGATCGAGCCCCACATTGGGCTCTCTGCTCAGCTTGGAGACTGCTTCCCCCTCTCTCTCTGCCTGCCTCTCTGCCTACTTGTGATCTCTCTCTCTGCCTGCTGCTCTGCCTACTTGTGATCTCTCTCTCTGTCAAATAAATAAAAATAAAATCTTTAAAAAATAAATAAAATAAAATAAAATATTTTATCCTTTCTTTTATTAGTGTGGTGTATCATGTTGATTGATTTGTGAATACTGAACCAGTCTTGCAACTCAGGAATAAATCCCACTTGATCATTGTGAAAGACATTTTTTTAAAAGATTTATTTATTTATTTGTCAGAGAAAGAGAGCACAAGCAAGAGGAGTGTCAGGCAGAGGGTCAAACTGGCTCCCTGCTGAGCAAGGAGCCCAATGTGGGACTCGATCCCAGAATCCCAGGATCATGACCTGAACTAAAGGTAGATGCTTCACTGACTAAGCCACCCAGGTGTCCCAGTAAATGATTTTTAAATACATTCCTTGATTCAATTAACTAGCATTTTATTGAAAAGTTTTAAAAGATTTTTTTAAATTTATTTGAGAGAAAGAGAAAGAGAGAGAGAGCACAAGCAGGGGAGGGGTAGAGGGAGAAGGAGAAGCAGACTCCCCAGTGAGCAGGGAACCTGATGGGGATGCTTGATCCCAGGACTCTGGGATCCTCACCTGAGCTGAAGGTAGATGTTTAACTGACTGAGCCACTCAGATGCCCCTTATTGAGAATTTTTAAAATATTTATTTATTTACTTGAAAGAGCAAGAGAGAGAGAGAACATAAGTGGGGGGAGAGGCAGAGGGAGAGGGAGAGAGAGAAGCTCAAGCAGACTCCCTGCTGAGCACAAAGCCTGATGTGGGGCCAATACCACAAACCTGAGATCATGACATGAGCCAAAACCAAGAGTGAACCAACTGAACCACCCAAGTGCCCCTATTAAGAATTTTTGCATCCATGTTCTTCAGGTTTTTAGGGGAGTATTTATCTGGTTTTGGTATTAGAGTAATGCTAGCCTCATAGAATGAATTTGGAAGTTTTCCTTCCTTTTCTACTTTATTGTTTATTTTTTGGGAGGGGATATTTTGAGAAGCATAACTATTAACCCTTCTTTAAATGTTTGGTAGAATTGACCTATGAAGTCATCTGGCCCTGGACTTTTGTTTATTGAGAGTTTTTTGATAACTGATTAAATCTTTGCTGGTTATTGGTCTGCTCAAGTTTTCTATCCCTTCCTGTTTCAGTTTTCATAGATTATATGTTTCTAAGAATTTATACATTTCTTCTAGGGTATCCAATTTGTTGGCATATAATTTCTCATAATATTCTCATGATCATTTGTACTTTTGTGGTGTTGGTTATTATTTCTCTTCTCTCATTTGTGATTTTATTTATTTGAGTTATTTCTCTTTACCTTTTGATAATTCTGGCTAGAGGTTCATCAATTTTATCAATTTTTTCAATGAACCAGCTCCTGGTTTCATTGATTTGTTCTAGTGTTTCTTTAGTGCATTTTAAAGGAATTTAATTGTATTGGCTTCCATTCCCATTTGGTTGATGAGTTTAGAAAAATACACTTTTCTTTTTTTTTTTTTTTTGTATCCCATGCCTGATCTTTTCCTGCTGCTTCTGAATCTAATTAACTGTGAATTAATTCTTTCACTCCACAGCAACAGTGAAAAACTCCTTGCATTGGCATAAAATGTTTCATATTTTGGTACAAACATTAGATATTTTCTAGACTGTACACCAAACAATTTGTCCTAACTAGCTTTCTGCAGTTTCTGGGTGTTTAATATGACATTTGCCTTAAGGTTGCCTCTAATCTCTAAACCTCTTCTTGAATGATCTGGATGTCATACAGTGTCCATGTTGGTTAGATTACCTTTTGTCTCTTTTCACATTGTATACTCAAGGAAAAGGTAATCCTTCCCACATAGGAAATATATGATGTTCAACGTGAACCCTAACCAAACATATCTTCTCCCAGAATTTCCTAATATAAAAGCTACAAAATGGAATAGGTGCCAGATTGGTCATTTACACAGCAGACTAATTTTCAGAAGAAAAAAAAAAAAAAAAAACAGAGAAGAATTGATTCAACACAAATAGAAAGAAAAAGAAACAATCCATTACTGTCCATTAAGAGAATATATTTCTGCAGTAGGAATTCAGAAGCTATTATAGTCAAGCTAATATCTTAAGCACTAGCTAGGTGTCAATATTGATACTTAATTAAATACTTCATATTCCTTGAACACTTACTACTTGTCAGACACTGTGCCTAGTGCCTTAAACAGTTTCAGTGTTCTTTTAATACCACAACAAATTTCTGAGGTAAGCTTTATTATTATTATTATTATTATTATTATTATTAATATCATCATCATCATCATTTTGCACACCATAATACTGAATTTTACAGACTTTAAATAATTTACCCAGGGTCAGCACAATGGCTAAATAGACTGCTTTCAACTCTCCTCACATAGATTAATTCCCTTTATGACAAATTCAGAAACTAATTGGGAGGCCACTGCACCCCTAGAAAGTGTGAAGTCAGCCACATTGAAACCAGTTGAACAAGTGAAAATACTTTCTTACCAAAATCTCCACATCTGGTACAGTGTCATGTCATCAGGAGAGAACCCCCAGTTTGCCAATTTTCCCTGAGTAGTTAAGGAGTTAGGTTCACATGTAAGACTTCAAATTTTCTGGGTGTTACCAGAGGGATTGGTTTCTACCCCATCTGTTTCAGAGAGCTGATCAACACTTGCATACCAAGTACCCTAGGGACTACAAAGAAGAAAGCATGCAAGCACTCACCACAGCTTCCCACCTCCCCTGGACTGCCCCCCGCTTCCCGCAGTCCCTCCAGAATGAGCTGGATTTTTGTTATTACGTGAGAATAATCAGCACAACTGATAACAAAATCTAATAGATTAAAATTGTCCTGAGACAAGTCTAGCACTTACAATAGGTAGAAATAGTTTAACATTTTATTATTTATTTGGCTCCTCTGAGAAAATTTAACAAGCCTTCTGCTATTTTGTTTAATTAATTAAAAGAAACTGAGAGGTCTTTAAACACAAATTTATGACTCTACAGATATATTCTTGACAATTCTCAGTTAATTTTATTTGTTCATCAGAAATACTGAGGCATAATTCTGAGAAAACCCATGTATCTAAGTTGCTAACGGCCTGCTTGTGTCATTAGAAAGAAGTTATTTTTTATACTTTTAACCTTGTAATTAAATCTTCATTAATTACCTCCTTTGGAAAACAAATAGTGGTGATAATTAATGATAGATTTTTATGGTTATTTTCATATGTTATTTGGATTAGACCAAGAATGACATGTCTAGGTAAATTAGAATATTAGAATATCATAATAAAAATATAAAAAAATAAAAAAGGGTGGTCAGTTAAGTGTCTGCCTTCAGCTCAGGTCATGATCCCAGGGTCTTGGGATCAAGCTCCGCATTGGGTTTCCTGCTCAGCCAGGAGCCTGCTTCTCTCTCTCCTCCTCTCCCCTGCTCATGCTCTCTCTCTCTCTCTGCCTGAAATGAATAAGATATTTTAAAAAAGAATATCATAATATACAATATGAATATATAGTAGGCACATTATACAAGCAACCAGACATAATTTGGAAGTTACATTGTCTCTCAGAGATCAAAGTATAATTCTACAATCAGTTAGAGACCTAAATAATCCCCCCTCACTTAAACTAATTAATACTGGCTTACTTTCTCCTATTCTTTTTTTTTTTTTCTTTTTTCCTTCTAAGGTTAGTTCTTGAGCTTTCTGTTTTATTTCTTAATATATTAACCCAAGATGAAAGTAAGCCACACCTTTGGTTTTCCAGTAAAAACATTATAAACACTTATCAAGAATTTCAAAGGTCTATTAGACTTAACTATTTGGAGACCATGAGGGAGGGAAGATGATATAACCACACCACTTCCCATTATGTACTGATTTTAACTCCTCTTTCTCTCTCAATCATCTGTCTTTTGCTCTGTTCTTTTAAAATCATCCTGAAGAGTTCCAAATATTATGTTTCATATGTGCATAACAATACTTATTAGGTGTAACAGAACAATCAGTTAAACTTTTCCTGGGGAAATATATATACCTCTGACATTATAAATATATATTGAAATGAGGCCATTCATGTCATTATTTCCAAAATAAATAAAATATAGTTCTAGGACACTTATCTTATACTCCTAAATATAGAAGAGTCACACACACATACTTACCTTGAAAAGCAGTGTGTCTCACAGGTCTGAATTTGGGAATGAAAGAAAGGTAATGTCTTAGGTGGCCCAGAGAATGAGATTGTTTTTTTTTTTTTAATTTAATTTTATTTTTTCAATGTTCCAAGATTCATTGTTTATGCACCACATTCTTGATGAGAAAATGTCAGATTGTCTAGTCAGCACACACTGAGGCATGAATGTTAAATAGTGCTACCTTCTTGAAGATAGTTTAAGAACTAGGTAAATCAGTCACATAAGAAGACTGTGTAGTTAGTTATGCACACCTTTCCAGGAAAGACGCAACCCAGATATTAAGGATCTATAACACAATCATATTGAGAGACTAGAGAAAGGCATTTGAAATTCTCAGGCCAAGTCAAAAAGGTGTGAACGCAATGCCCTGATGCTTTGTACTGCCTATTGATCTATTTTGCAGTTGTTCTTACTGATCTTTTAATAAAATCTTTTGAATGTTTAAAAATTGACGTAACAAAATGATTGTCAATGAAAAGAAGCACCCTTCTGACAAGACCCAATGTTGAATTTTATAGATGTCTCAGAGTTTGGTGAAAAAAAAGTTTTGAAGTTTGGTGAAAAAAAAAAGTTTTGTTTTTAATGTGTAACAGAAGAAAATAAGGTTAAAAAGAAATGATATGCTTTAAAAGTGGAGAAGATGAACTTATCCTGAAAATAAAATTTAAAAAAAAAGGAAGAAAAAATGGTGAGACAATTCTGCATATAGTTTACAAAACTAAAAAGATAAACATTGCAGAAGAATATTATCAAATGAAAGTTTGTGAAAAATCACCATTAGGGTAAGTAGAATATATATTTGCTGGCATTAGTGTTTTGGAATATTATATGTGTGGGGCTCCAACAAATGTAAGTAAAAGGAGTCAGAATCTGATAAATTTGTTTGAAATAGCAAAGACACAATCAAGAGGGGTGCATAGCATAAAGGGAAGAGACTTTGATATCATTTTTGTAATTCAATATATTTGTATATACGATGGGGTCATTTTGGGATCTGTAAGGGGAAGGTTATATTTCAATATCAGTATTTTGTTAGAACTCAGAAAAAATTGTAAAACAGCCTTTAAATTCTACCTTCCTATGACAAAAATAGAAAGTGATAATTATTTTTGAAAAAGAGAAATTGAAAATAGGCTAAAAAAGTACATTCTTCCATTAATGAGAATCAGTATAACAAAGACATTAGTCGCATAGAATCTGGAGGCATCTGCTTGATTCAAACCCAACTTCACTTACTATCAGGGTGATTTTGGGTAATATGTATAATTGCTCATATTTTTCTCACTTATAAAGTTGGGGCTGGTCATAGTATCTATTTTCATAGGCATACTGTAGGTTTAAAATAAATAAAAATGTGTGAAGCACTTAAAACAGTGACTGGCTCATAAGATTTATTGTATAAGTGTTTTATTTCAGCATTTTCATCATCAATTAAGAAAAACGTTAAGTCACTTACTATAGTAACTGGTGAAGTAAAGGGCAGAGAGGACTATAAATTTGGTAATTTGAAAAGAAAAGCAGAAAAGAATAAGTTAAAAAAAAAGATCCAATAGTATGCAAAGTGTTTCAGAATGCGAAAATTAAATAGATCATTCAGAGGTTGAAAGATTTTTTAAAAGAAGCCAGACTCTCACAGAACAAACAGAAGGGAGAAAAACAGTAGAATGTTCAGAAGTATGAGAGAAAAACATGGTAGGAGAAAGCTATTGAAAAGAGAGCAGGGATAGGAAGGTAAGGAGAGTTCATTGATAGTGATGAATATGAAATAGAAAAGTACTTTGGAGATCATTTGGCTGAGATGATGTTTAAAAAAAAAAGCAGAAAGAAATCTACAAAAAAATTCATGAGATGACAAGAGAGCCAATGTTTTGGAGAGTAGAAATACAGTTTATCATTGCAAGAAAGAGTTAAAATGGCATGATAATACCTTAGAATTTAATAGCTCTTATCTTCAAATAAAATCAAACTAATAAATATGTATTCTGCTTGTCAACTGAAGAACATTATTTCAACTACAATAAGCCTCAATTTCTTCATCTGTAAAATGAGGATATGATATCTTCTTCAGGATAGTATCATAAATATCAAACATGATAATAGATAAAAATAGCCAGAAAAACAATAAGAATACAAATTATTGTAAGTAATATTATTAAATATTTAATGGGCAATGAAAGCATAGAATTATAAGATGAAAGAATAAAATATAAGAAAAATAATAATAATGTGACTAAGTTGAGTTTATAAAATATTAATTATATTTATATTTAGAAATTTTATCTATTAATCAAAAATAGAATCTAAGTATGTTAATATTCTTTATAATTAAAACCCTATTGGATCAAATAACATATGATATCTGAAAACACTTAAAAATTTTAAAGTGCTGATTAAATATATTGGATACATAAGTACTAAATTCTCAAACTAAAGAAGTAGGGCAACTAACAGATGAAAGAATAGCTGTAGTAGTTGAAAATAACACAACTTTTAACATAAGGCTTAAAATATAAATTACCACGTAATGAACAGTAGCCCAAAAGTAAGGGAGAAAGAAATATTATTTTTGAAGGATATTTGAGGACATTTTTTTGGAGGTGTTTCAATAATCCAGTGAAAATTTTAGGGATGTAAGTGTTCCTAGTCTTTAAGAAAGTTTGACAAATGGATATACCTATCATTACAGTCAAAATAGTGACTATATTAATTACTCCAAGTTTTTTTATACCCATTTGTATTCCCCATTTTCTCCTTTCCTCACCACTCCTACATTTCTCAGGCAACAACTAATTTGTATCTGTCACTATAGATTAGTTTGAATTTTCTAGAATTTTATAGAAATGGAATTTTAATGAATTTTATAGAAATGAAATTATACAGTATATACTTTTTTTGTATGTAGTTTCATTGACTCAGTATACTTACTTTGAGATTCACTCATGGTAAGCATGTATCATTACTTCATTCTTTTTTGCTGTTGTTGAGTATTACTCCATTGTATAAATATACCATCAACTGTTTATCCATCTTTTTTTCACTGATGGTCATTTGGATGTTTCTCACTGGGCTATTACAAATAAAGCTTCTATAAATATTCATGTAAAGTTTTTGTATGAACATATGCTTTTATTCTTTGGATAAATACCTGGGACTTAAATTACTGGATCATATTCAACTTAAAAAAAAGGCAATATGTTTTCTATAGGTGTCGTAATATTTATATTTCTTTTTTAAAATATGTTACTTATTTATTTGACAGAGAGAGAGAGACAGTGAGAGAGAGAACACAAGCAGGGGGAGTGGGAGAGGGAGAAGCAGACTTCCCGCCAAGCAGGGATCCCAATGTGGGGCTCAATCCCAGGACCCCAGGATCATGACATGAGCAGAAGGCAGACACTTACCAACTGAGCCACCCAGGCACTCTCATAATATTTATATTTCACCAGAAGCATGAGAGACCCAGTTTCTCCATCTCCTTACAGATGCATAGTATGACCACTCTTTTTAAACACTCATTCTAATGGTAATGGTATTGCAATATGTATGTGTACGTGTGTATTATTGTTGAGAACTTTATTGAGATATAATTACAGATCACACAATACACTAATTTTAAGTATACACATCAGTGAATTTTAGTAAATTTTGTAAATTTAGTAAATTTAGTAAATTGTGCAACCATCCATCACAATCCAATTTCTATAACTGCCCCCTCCAATCCCTTATGATTTTACAGTCATTCCCTTCTACCACCTTCTGCCTAGACAAATGATAATCAACTTTCTGACTTTATAGATTTGGATTTTATTGACATTTAATATAAATGGAATCAGATATAGTCTTTTGTGCCCTCCTACTTTCCTTTTTTTTTTTAAGATTTTATTTATTTGAGAGAGAAATAGCACAAGTGGGGGGGGCAGACGGAGATGAAGAAGCAGATTTCCTGCTGAACAGGGTCTTGGATGTGGGACTCAATCCGAGGAGCCTGAGATCATGACCTGAGACAAAGGCAGATGCTTAACTGACTGAGCCACCAAGACATCCCCCTAATTTCTTTTTATTTTTTTTAAGATTTATTTATTTGAGAGAGAGAGGGAAAGAGAGAGTGGAAGTGAGGGACACAGGGAGAGGGAGAGAGAAATCCAAGCAGACTCTATGCTGAGAGAAAAGCCCAAGGCAGTGCTCCATCTCAAAATCCTGAGATCATGACCTGAAGCTAAACCAAGAGTCAGATGTTCAACCAGCAGTGCCACCCAGACACTCTATGTCTGCCTAGTTTGAATTAACATATTTTTTAGTTTCATTCATATTGTAACATACTATCGATACTTTATCTCTTTTTATTGCATAATAGTATTTCATTGCATGTATATATGACCTTTTGCTAAAGGAATAAGGTTAAAATGCCAAAAAAAAAAAAAAAAAAAAAAAACGTTTTCCTGAGATGCAACCATTTTTTAAAATAAATATTTCATGAATTAATTCAAGTTTTTGGTTAATTACTAAAGCTCTAAAAAATATATATAATTTTGACAGTTTGGACCAATGTTCTCATTGTTTTATGGAGGAGTGGATATTTGGAGGTCCTTGTTCCACCATTATGAAAGTTCTATTTCTTATATGATAAATTTATATTGTCAAACTGCTCAATTGTTCTTAAACAGTAAAATAGCACCATTATATATTTTTACTAGTGATCCAGGATTGTTCAATATAATTTTAATCTGCATTTATTGCCCTAATGACTAATATAGTTAATCATATTCACATGTTTATTTGCCACCCCTCAAACTTTTTCTTATAAAATTTCCTCTAAAATATTTTGGTCTTTTATTTTTAAGTTGGGCCATTTGTTTTTCTTATTATTTAGTTTTCAGAATACTCATACATTTTTTATAATCTAAATATACTTTTAAATGGCATTCTCATGCTACATTGAACCTTATAATGCTATATTACCTATTTCTCCTTCTTCTTACTTTTGTGTTATTATTCTCATGCATTTCATTCTTCATATGATGTAAACATACAGACACACAAAACTACTAATTTGATTTCAGGAGCTAGTCTCCTGGGGCACCTGGGAGGCTCAGTCGGCTAAGCATCTGCCTTTGACTCAGGTCATGATCTTAGCAAAAAGTCTTCTTTTAAGGCAATTAAGAATAATGTAAAAATGTTTTTATTTTACTCCGATTTTCAATACTCTTCATTTCTTTAATTAGATGCAGGTTTTTGACCTATACCATATTTCTTCTGCCTGAAGAATATTAGCTATTTCTTGTAGACCATATCTGCAAGCAATGAATAACCTCAGTTTGCTTTTCTAAGAAAGAAATTATTCTCTTTCAATTTAGATGTATTGTTATAGGCACTAAGGAGAATACAAATTGAGCCATACATACATCTTCAAGGAATTTATTATGTAGTGAACTAATTATACATAAGCAAAAGGTTAAAATAAGAAATGACTTTGGCTATGAAGAAACGCTAGTAAAATTATTTCGTCAGGTTAAAGGCCATAACGTATTTCCTAACAAATACAAGACAACTACAGCAGCAATAGCAACAACAAAACCAAAAAAAAAAAAAAAAAAAAAAAAAAATTGAAACAATGAACTCATTATTTTTCTGTAGATTGGATATTTACATGTGAATACATTTTCAGTTTTGGAGAAGCTACATCAAAAACAAAAAGGCAAAAGCACTATGGAGGATTCCCCACAGAAAGAACAGCAAAACTCTTACCTTTGGAGAAACTATAAGATGAGTAAAACAACCACAAGGCTTTTGCCAATTTATAATTTATAATTACCCTTTCCTAAGAAGAGCTCTTCTAATCTTGAGTTAATACCATCTTTTTGGGATATTAAAATGTCTTTTGCACAATGATCAGTAAAGCGGATGTCAGATTTTCAGTTTACCTCATGCTTTTTTCCCTTCAGTATTTATACTTGGCAAAATTAATTTGCCAATTTGATGGCTGTCCCAGAATCCCAGAAGTGTTTGTGTAAGAGAATGTGTATGCATACTTTTTTAAAACTGGCTCAGGAAATACAAATGCTTGGAATTTGGGAATTTTAAAATACTCATCTGGGAAAACAATAAGTATACTTATGCTGCATTTTTATCACTAGTATAGTTTATATTTCAGAAATATATATGAAAAACATGAATATTGAGGAAACTGCTTACCAAGTATTTGAAAGAAGGAGAAAGGAGAGAACTGAAAATTTTCTATTGTGTGTGTTTGTTTTGTTTGTTTTGGTGCAAAAGCACCTTCGAAAATTTCCTCTTCTTTAAGATAGTTAAGTCCAATTCTATAGGCTGAGATCGATCCTGAACCACAAGATATACATAATTGGAATGACCAGGGAAAAAAGAAGAAATGCTGGTGTAGTTTTTGTAGCTTCCATGTTAGATTCTGTCACAATTTCCTATGCATCCTGCCTGAACAATATCATTCATTTCCATGCTGCAACTACAACATTATACTAACAGCTGCCAATCTGCATTTCCAACTCCAATGTTCCTTTTAAGTTTCATTATGTATTTCCAGATGTTCACTAGATAACTTTAGTGAATATCCCATAAGTATATGAAAATCAACATAGTTCAAACAAACTCATTAATCTGTTGGCTTCCAACAGATACTCCCTTAAAATAGGATTAAATGGTATCATCAGTCATTTAGCTTCCTGAACAAGAAAACCTGATGCCAGTCATATATTCGCCATGATCAGTCTCCAAATACAATATAATATTAAATCAATATTTATTTATTTATGTAATTTATAAATAAATTGATTTATAATAAATCGATATTTATTAATATTTATGAATAAATCCTAAATATCTTATCAAATTCATTATCTCTTTACAAATCCATTATTTGTATCATAATTCCTGGGCACGTGGGTGGCTCAGTGGGTTAAAGCCTCTGCCTTCGGCTCAGGTCATGATCTCAGTGTCCTGGGATCGAGCCCCGCATCGGCCTTTCCACTCAGCAGGGAGCCTGCTTCCGCCTTTCTCTGCCTGCCTCTCTGCCTACTTGTGATTTCTCTCCTGTCAAATAAATAAATAAAATCTTTAAAAAATATATCATAATTCCTATTCTCATCATCTATTTCCTATACTATTTAGATAGCCTTTAACTAGCTTTTCCTTTCACCAGTGTCTCCTAACTTTGATCCACTCACAGTCCACAAGATTTATCTTTGTGAAAAATCATTTACTTGCTGCAAGACTTTTGGTATTTCCCCTTTGCCCACAGCTAAACTTCACGCTTCTAAGAAGAGTATTTAAGGGCACTAATGGTCTGCTCCTGCATTTATTCTTACAATTCCTATTTTTACTCCTTAACTCTAGCTATTCTATGATAATACCTTCATTATATATGACCTTTCATCAATACTACTCAACTTAAAATGTATGCTTTCTCATATAAAACATAATAAACTCCTTGCACCTTGGACCCATCTTAAATGCCATCACTTCCATAAAACCATCCTTTTCTCCTTCATAATTAGTCATGCTCTTGTTTATACATTAATTTATAGTACCTATCATCATGTAATACAATTATGAATATTCTTGCATTTTGTTTGTTTTACTTTGAACTCTGCAAATAATAAATAAAATTTTTCATTTTATCTTCCCAGTTTGGCCAGAATTGCCAACAAGAAAGAGGTACGTAATGTGTGTTTATTAAATGAGTTATATAAATGACAATCCTATTTTATTATCGCCCCACCTTACCTTATTATTTTAATCATTATTAAAACTTATCATCCAATCCGGCTATGTTATGTGTCAGCAACTGTGCCAAATTTTAGCATATATTATCTGTTTGAATCTCCCACAACATCGCTAACAGGTCATATTTTTATAACCATTTTACACCATTTTACATATTAGGGAAGGGAAATTGGAATATTTTATTCAAGGTTGTACAGACTTTCTGAAAGCAAAGCCTGTGCTCTCAGCCTCAATACCATATACTGCCCTCATAAATATTAAATTCCATTATGCTTTCAAAGATCAATTTTACACATCACTGACTTGGCCTGGAAAAAGAAAATAATGACTTACAGGTGAAAGATTTCATAAACTATCGAATAACAAAATTAAAATTTAAAAACATTGCATTTATTGATTAGAAAAGCAACATTTGTCTTAAACTATTTAGTATTTTCTATAAATCTTTGACACATCACTTAGACTTTCTGAGCCTTTGTTATACATTATTTCACAATATTTTGAGAATCAAATGAAATAATTGTAAACTTCAAATATCCATTGCAATTAGTATTATTATTATCACATGGGACTTTTTTTTGGGAGATTTTTATATTAGACAAATCCAAGTTTGAATTCTGTGACATAGGACGTTAACTTCTTCATGTTTATTCTCCTCATCTATAAATAAGCATAATCATAAATAGTACTTACCTTGTCAAGTTGTGAGGAGAAATTCAGTCACTGAAGTTGCAGCACATGTTGACTGGTACCTAGTTAATATATATAAGCTTCTATGCTTAACATTATTGTTATAATGTTATAATTTTTTTATTTGTTTTTACCCACATGATCTCAAAATTACTATCAAGCTAAATCATTCTTTACATATAGCACAAATTCACATTTTTATATTAGGAGGCTATTTTTTTTACATGACATGGTCAAATTTATAGCTCCATAAAATCACCTTGGCTTGTTCCAGATGATTTGACATGTGAGAGGAAAGAATATTGGGACATTACAATGAAGGTTACTATAGGTCTAATAATAATTGACTGTGGTTTGTACTGTGGTAGTTATAGTGAATATTGTGTTCTCCAGTCCCATCTTATGCTATCAGGTACATGAACATTTTATAAGTCCATATTTTTCCAGGCCCGAGCCAGATACGTTAGACAAGAAAGAAGAAATAAATGGTATCCAGATGGGAAAGGAAAAAGTAAAATTATCCCTATTTGTTGATAACATGATTTTATAAATAGAAAATCCTCAAATATACATTAAACAATTATGAGAACTAATAAAGGCAGAATCAGCAAGCAGGCATGATCCAAGATAAATTATACACAAAAATCATTTCCATACACTTCAAATGAACAACTGAAAAAAAAAATTGCTTAAGAAAACAATTCTAGGCCACATGTACCCCAATGTTCATAGCAGCAATGGCCATAATCGCCAAACTGTGGAAAGAGCCAAGATGCCCTTCAACAGATGAATGGATAAAGAAGATATGGTCCAT
>CM052884.1:28828184-28863261 GCA_028534135.1 Potos flavus | reverse complement strand
GGTGGGTATTGAGGAGGGCACGTATTGCATGGAGCACTGGGTGTGGTACATAAACAATGAATCTTGTAACACTGAAAAAATAAAATAAAAGTATTTGGGAAAAAAAAATAAAATATCTAGGATACATTTAACAAAAGTACAAGATTTGTATACTAAAAACAACAAAGCATTGTTGAAAGAAATTTACTAAATTTACTAAATTTAGAAAAGACTAAAACATGGAAAAAAGATCACATGTTCAAGGATTGGAAGATTCGACATTCTTAAGATGGCTGGATCAGTAAAGTTCTCAGAGAACAGAACCAACAGGAGATTGTAAAATCTCTTTATATGTATCTATATATCTATATCTATATATATAAAATTATAATATATATTTTATTATAAAGAGATTTATTTTAAGGGATTAGCTTACCCAACTATGGAGGCTGAGAGATCTCAGAAGATTATGCCCAAACTCAACCAGTCAGACAGAGAGAAAGATAGAATCCTCCTTTTTTCTACCCTTTTGTTCTATTCAGACCCTCAGTGGACTGAATGATGCACGCCTACATTGGGGAGTGCAATTCCCTGTACTCAGTCTACCAATTAAAATGCTAATCTCTTCCAGAAACACCCTCACATACTCAGAAGTAATGTTTAACCAGATATTTGGGCATCCCATAATCCAGTCAGGTTGACATGTAAAATTACTATCACAATAGCAACACTATCCAAAGTTATTTACAGATTCCAAAACAATCTCTTTCAAAATTCCAGCTACCTCTTTTGAAAAAAGCCAATTTCTTCAACTTGTCAAAGCTGATTATAAAGTTCATATGGAACTATAAGGGATTCAGAATAGCCAAAACAGTCCTTATACAGAATAACAATGTTGGAGGACTTCTGACTCCAACATTTACTACAAAGCTACAGTAATCAAAATATTGTGGTATTGGCATGACAGCAGATATGTCAATCAACTGAACAGACCTGAGATCCAGAAATAAGTGGTTACTTGGCTTTGGACAAGAGTAAGGAAACAATTCAATGGAGAGAAATATTTATAAATAGCGTTAGGATAATTATATGTCCACAAGTAAAATAATTATTTGAATTTCTTTCACCATATGTAAAAATTAACAAAAGTGAATGATAGATCTAAATTTAAGAGCAAAACTGGCAGAAGAAAACATAGGGGTAAATGTATATGACACTGGACAGAATGTGGATCATAATATAAAACACCAAAAGTATAGCAACAAAATAACAAACAAACAAACAAACAAATAAATAAATAAATAAATAAAAATAAAGTGGACTTCATTGGCCTAGAGTCCAAGATGGTGGAGGTGTAGGAGATATTAGCTTTATCTGGTCCCAAGAATTGAGCTAAAGTGTCATTGAATCATTCTGAACACATGCCAACTCAATCAGAGATCTAATAAAAGAATTGCTGCAATTCTACAAATAGAAAAGTGACCACTTTTTGCAAGGTAGAAGGTGCAAAGACCTGAATCTGAGGGGATATATCGGAAGATAAACTGCAGTGGGGAGGGAGTCTCTGTAAGCCAGCTACCAGAAATAATATAACAGTTGAGCACAAAATCAGAACTTTTAGAAGCCTGCTCCAGTAAGGGACATCCCTGCCTGAAAGGTGCTCAAAAAAAAAAAAAAAAAAAAAGTGTCATCTGAAAGGTGGCAAAATGGGGTGGAATCCTAGGTGAGACAGTGTAATCTCAGGATCCCTGAGGTCACAGAAAGGATGGGGTTGCCTAAGTGTGACAGAATTCCCAGGTATCAGAGCAGGGAAGCCAGATGCCATTAATAAACCCAGGAGTGGGCTTTCAGCTCAGTGTTGCCATAAACCACAAACCGTGGCACGGTCAGCCAACTACTGTCTAAGCAGGGACCCAGCAATCAGCAGAATGGCAGCAAGACCACCCATTTTTCCTCAGGAGTGACATGGGTGCACACCACAGGAGTCTGCAGGATTTGGAAACTTGAAGTAAGGTCATGTGCCTGAGACAGAAACACTTTGTCACAGTCTGGATGAGTACACAGTACAGATGGAGACCAGGGACACAGAAGTGATTGTTTTTACCTGAGGGTGCACTGAGGAGTGGGAAGGTGTAAGCTCCAGGACTGGAGATTGGGAGGCTGTCATTTTCATTCTCATCCTCTAAAGCCTTGTGGAAAGCCTTCAAGGGACAAAAGCCACATAGAGCTATCCAGAGCCAATACATAGTCTGGCCCCCTGGAAAGGGCATGCTATTCTGACTGGGGCAAAGACACCTGAGAATAAGTGCAACAGTGCCCTCCCCCAAAAGATCAGCAAGAATATCTGGCTAAGACCAAGTCTATTGATCACACAGAACTGCAAAACTCCAGCCCTAGGTGAAAATAGTATATAGAATTGATGGTTATTTTCTCATTATTCTTTAGTTTTTCAATTTTAATTTTTCCTTGTCTTTCCTTTTCAACCAATTTCTTATTTTATCAATTCTTTATAAGTCTTTTTCAATTTTCAATTTTACAGTTACATTTTATCCTTTCATTGTCTTTAATTTTATTTTTGTATATGTATATATATATGTATACAAATATACTTATATATACACATATTAATTATATGTATATAATTAATTATAATACAAATTATATATATATATATATATATATATATATATATATATATATATATATATATATACAAGGCTTTCTCAAGAAACAAGAAAGTTCTCAAATACAAAACCTAACCTTATACTTAATGGAGCTCAAGGAAGAAGAGCAAGTAAAGCCTAAACCCAGCAAGAGAAGAGAATTAATAAAGATTAGAGCAGAAATCAATGAAATACAAACCAAAAGAATAGTAGAACAGCTCAACAAAACTAGGAGCTGGTTCTTTGAAAGAATTAATAAGATTGATAAACCCATGGCCAGACTTATCAGAAAGAAAAGAGAAAGGATCCAAATAAGAAAGAAGAAAGAAAGAAAGAAAGAAAGAAAGAAAGAAAGAAAGAAAGAAAGAAAGAAAGAAAGAAAGAAAGAAAGAAAGAAAGAAAGAAAGAAATGAATAAATGAAGAAAGATCACAGCCAACACTGAAGAAATACAATTATAAGAACATATTATGAGCAACTATATGGCAACAAATTAGACAATCTGAAAGAAATGGATGCATTCCTAGAGATGTATAAACCACCAAAACTGAAGCAGGGAGAAATAGAAAACCCAAGCAGACCCATAACCAGCAAAGGGAACTGAAGCAGTAATCAAAAATTTCTGAACAAACAACAATCCAAGCCTGGATGGCTTCCCAGGGAAATTCTACCAAACATTTAGAGAAGAATTAATACCTATTCTTCTGAAGCTGTTTCAAAAAAAATAGAAAGGGAAGGAAAACTTCAAAATGTTTTTTATGAGGCCAGTATTACCTTGATCCTAAAACCAGGCAAAGACCCCACTAAAAAGGAGAATTATAGACCAATATCCCTAATGAACATGGAATTCATGTTCCATGAATTCTCACCAAGAAACTAGCCAATGGGATCCAACAGTACATTAGAAGGATTATTCACCACAACCAAGTGAGATTTATTCCTGGGCTGCAAGTCTGGTTCAACCTCCACAAATCAATGTAATACACTACATTAATAAAAGGAAGGACAAGAACCATATGATCCCCTCAATAGTTGCAGAAAAAGCTTTTGACAAAGTATAACATTCTTTCTTGATTAAAACTCTTCACAGTTGGGAGAGAGGGTACATATCTCAACGTCATAAAAGCCATATACAAAAAGCCCACAGTGAATATCATTCTCAATGGGGAAAAACTGAGAGTTTCTCCCTAAGGTCAGGAACATGACAAGGATGTCCAACATCACTACGTTGCTCAACATATTACTAGAAGTCCTAGCCTCAGAAATCAGCCAAGAAAAAGAAATAAATAGCACTCAAATTGGCAAAGAAGTCAAACTCGCTCCTCACAAATGACCTGATATTCTATGAGATAAAAGCAAAAGACCGGCCCCAAAAATTGATAGAACTCATACAGGAATTCAGCAAAGTGGCTGAATATAAAATCAATGCACAGAACTCAGTTGCATTTCCATACACTAATACAGAAGAAATAGAAATTAAGGAATCGATCCCATTTACAGTTGCACCAAAAACCATAAGGTATCTGGGAATAAACCTCATTAAAGAGGCAAAAGATCTGTACTCAGAAAAGTATAGAACTCCTATAAAAGAAATTGAGGTAGACACAAAGAAATGGAAAAACATTCCATGCTCATGGACTGGAAGAATAAATATTGTTAAAGTATCTATGATACCTAGAGCGATCTATATGTTTAGTGAAATCCCTGTCAAGATATCATCAACTTTTTTCACAAAGCTGGAACAAATATAGTATACTTGAAAATTGTGAGACTGGATATCAAATGTTCTTTTAACAGACAACAAAATGGTTACTATGCGAGATGATGGATGTGGTAATTAGCTTAATTTTGGTAATCATTTCACAAGGTATATGCATATCATATCATCACACTGTACATCTTAAATATATACAAATTTTGTTAATTACACTGCAATAAAGCTGGAAAAAAGAGTGGGAAAAGGTCAACATAAATCAAATAAATGGCATGTAATTTCAGAAAATACATTCATTATAATATTTAGATAGGATTTAGAAACATGCATAACTCTTAGAATTTATGTAAATTGAATTAAAGTACATATAAGTCCATGGAAATGATAAAACTTTGTATTTAGATAATGTTTACTCTGGCAGACAGGGTGAGTAATGAGATTCAATAGGGAAAAACTGCACGAGAACATCCAAACATTATGGTTATAGCTGTAGCTATTGGTCACTGTCATTCTTTCCTTCTATGTCAATCTTAAAGATAAAAAAATTAGAAATTAAAAAAGAATAAAGACTACGAAGCAAAGTTATATTGGCTTCAATAAGCAGTTTACATACCCAGCAGGGTATTTGAACCAATAATTACTTAGGATAATTGGATTTATGACAGCTATTACGATTTTTTTCCTATAGTAGAATGACAGTGATGGTATAGTTGTGTTCTGATGATGGAAAGGTTATGTTCATGGTCCTGGAAGAGTGTGGAAGAAACAAAGCTGAGTAGGTTAAAGAAAAAGAATTTTAGGAGAACAGATGAATTATCTGGGGGATTTAAAAGTCATCACAAATTACGATGGAATTAAATTCTACTTATTTTCACTAGTTATTTTGACTCTCTGTCTCTCTATGTCTCTGTTTCTTTGTATCTCATTCCCTTCTTTCTTTCTCTTTTAATTTATTCTGTTTTAGAAAGATGGAAGGATAATAATGTGGGAAAATGATACCAATATCTAAGCAGCATCTACAGGAGAAGGGTATGTAAAGTAGTTTTAAGGACAAAGCCAAGTTTCCATAAAGACAAATGAATCATTTAGTAAAAAAAAAAAAAAAAATAGGGGATGCTAGATTATCTGTTTAGACAAACATAGAGTACTAACTAGCATTGGAAAAGTTTAGATGGGCAGAAAACAATGGGAGGATCTCTTGGGGACTATAGCAGAGAGCGACTATAGCATTTTCTTGTCTATGAGAATTTTGGAAAAGGTAGGTAGTCACTTTTACACAATATACACAGTAGAAATTTAAAATATATTGCCTTGTTTAAAATATTTTTGTTTGTTATAAAGTCTTTGTTCCCTAAGTAGAGGATGGAAGTTTGTCTTGATCTCTCATAACCTTCATAGTTAATGCTATGGCATCTTGCAGTAAATACGTGTTCAATAAAACTTATTACAGAAAAATGCAACTGTTCAGTGTTTTAGTAAACATCCTTGATAGACCATTCTTAGTGTTATTCCAGAGTACTAATGTGTACTAAAGTTAGTAATAAATTATAGTTTCAAAAAAGCTCACAGAATTATGACTATTCTAATATTTACTGATATGAACTACACTGATTCCAAATAAATTTAATTGAACTTAATGAAAATAAAGATAAAATAAATTTAATTAAATGAAAATAAAATAAAATAACCACTTGAAATCTTTCCAGAAATAAGCCAAAATACAGAACATCAATATCTTGAATTTAAAAAAAATATTGTAATTTAATGATTCACTTATTCATTTATTTGTTCTTACAATAAATATTTATTATTTGCTCAGTGTATACTAATAATGTAAATAGATTTCTAAGCAGATGTAAAATTGCATTACCAAAAAAAGAGAAGGTAAGAAACCAAATTAGTGAATTCCTTAATCTCTAACTCTGTGAGATTTAAGAGATAGATGAATTTCTTGTTTACATTTCTTCTATTTCCATAACACCCTTCCACAAAATAGTTAAACTCATTGCACTTCTAATAAGTTTTAAGCATGGCTTTTTAATGCTATATGACAAATCAGAGCTTAGGGAGCTCATTTCTGACATTATAAATGTCTTTGTCTTCAATGTAATCCCCATCATAAGGCTGAACCAGTTTCCAATCCACTTCTATTCATTTCCAAAGTATTAATTTAAGTTTACTTTCTCATGGAAGTTGTTCACATAAAATTATTATTTTAATACTTCAGAATAATCTGACATATTTATTCCTTATTTATTACATGTCACACAGTTCGTATTCTGACATCCATCATGTTCTCCTTTGGCTGTAGTAAATTTATTTTAAAATTACATTTCAGATTCATTGAGGTCAGATGCTTTTGCCAGAAAAGTTTCCTTCCTCTTGTTTACAAAACTCAAAAATGGCTTGTAACATAATTTTTCTTTATGATATTTCAACAAAATCTGTAAAACACTGTACTACAACCTTATATTCTTCATGGAAATTTTACATTTATTTTGAACCCAACCTTAGATTTTTCGAAGTTTATGATTAAATTAGCATGAATATTCATATGTAGGTATGCAGCCAAATATCTGAAAGATTGTTTCATAAGCCATATTTTCCTGATCACATAGAATATGTATGTTATTTTGGCACTATCAGGCTGTGATATTTATACCAAACTACATTTCAGAGATAAATATATACAAGAACTCCAGATGCAAATATTTTAATTTATTTTATCTACTGTACTAGTGAAATATCATAGTAACAAATATATGGATAGAGTTTTAGAGGTCATTAAGACCACACTCTCAGCTGATGCCTAAATCTTCCTAGCAACATTCTGTCTGTACTTCTGTGATCAGTATTTTCCATTTGAATCTCTTTTAGATAGAGAATTGATTACTTTTCCAAAGCAGAATTTTATGTTTCTGGACTGATCTACTATTATTAAAGAAGGTCACAAGCCTCTCCTGCTTACCCGCTGGTTCTGATATAGGAATAACCAGTCTAATATTTTCTTTTTGTGCTATATCTACTTGAATTTCTGGAGCCAGTGGTCTTATCATCATCTATATCAGTCTAAGTCACAAATAATCATTTTAAGCCATTTTTCAAACTCAGGTCAGTTTGTTTTTGTCATAGCTCCTTAGATTCTTCTACACCACTTGTGTTTACATACAAGAGAGGGGTCTCTCATGTTGATCACTGTCTCAGAATGAAAGGTAAATACAAAACATGTAATTAATGTATTAATGTATTAATTTTAATGTTCCATGTGTCCATTTCGGTTTCAAAAAAGCCCTCTGTAACACCACTCTTTTTTCCTTTATACAAACTTTTTTCCATTATAAAAAATTTTTAACTTGCATTTTTTCCTTATATGACTGAAAACATGTTTTTTGTTTGTTTGTTTATTTTGATTGGTTGGTTATTTTCTTTTTAAAGGAGATTTGTAAACACTTTTGAAGGCAAAAACCTATCTTATTTATGTTTTTATTTCCAAAGTGTCAGGGTATGCTTTGCATATTAAAGATATCCCCACAACCTCCTCTTAAGTAATATTTATAAGTGCACTTGAATATCTATAAAAATAAAATGATACCACATTACTGAGCTTTGAGTTATTGGTCATAATCTATAAGAACTATTTGATATTTTTCTAATTAAAATTTTTGGAAAATAAAAATAACATTTTACATTCTATCTCTGTTATGATTTATTTGTAGAAGGAAACCTCTGTTTAGTCTTATTTGGATGTACTGAAGTATTTGAATTACCAGAAACTATCACTCTATTCTCAAAAAAATAAGAATGTATATACAATGTTGATTTGTAGGTAAAATGTTTCTGATTTTCCTGATTAAAAATCTGGTAGATTGAGTGGCTTTTTTCTCAAATGGAAATAATAAAGTATTTTTGGGTTTACATTACAAACACTTGTGGGATATTGGCCTTCATTTATTCACATGTCACCTTTATAATTTCTGAACATTTAATTACTATGGTTATTAATAGTTTCTTAATGCTCCTTTAAAACTGAAATATCTTTTAAATGAGTAGGGCGTGTATTGCATGGAGCACTGGGTGTGGTACATGAACAATGAATCTTGTAACACTGAAAAAATAAAATAAAAGTATTTGGGGAAAAAATTTAAAAAATCATTCTAAGCTTCGGTGTTTATGAAATTATGTTTTCTTTATCAATTATATTTATTTTAATATGTGTTAAGATGGATATATCATCATTACAAATTTTAAAAATGCTCATCTGTATCACATAAAATAATCTCACATGTCACCATTGGTATTCATATGTAAGATAATGTGAAGAGAGATTATTTTTCTTGCCCTACAGTTGTCTGTTGTGGCCTAAATCTGAGAAAAATTAGGTTTTAAATGTTTCCTTTTATAAAGAAAAATATATAATAGGAGCAGCAAAAAATTGGTTGCAGTCACTTCCCTTTATTACCACTCAGAGGTGATTATACACTATCTGATAACCATAGCATTACTCAAACAAAAGCCTGAAAAAGAATCTTGAGTTGTGGCCCTTAAAAGGAATACTCTGTACCCCTCTTTGTCTATCTCAGGCTAGGGCAAATTACGGAGAGTTCAAGAAATCTACATGTAGAGATTGCCAATGGCAGTAAAAATCAAAGATTAACATTTTTTTTTTCACCTGGAATTTTTTAGGGACCGTTGATTTGGATAACAGACCTAATACTTATTTGAGCAATAGGAAAAGACATTTTTTAAAATGAAGATAAAATGTGGCAATGCAGTAACTTATAAAATTGTCTTTTGACATAGAAAGTATGTGTGTTATATATGTTAATTTTCCATTTGGATGAGCTTTCTTGTCTGCAACTGGACAAGGAAATTAGAGAAAAGCGTACTGCCAGTGTCCTGAGTCAAGGGATGCCAGAAAGTTTTGATACAAAGCTGGAATTCTACAAATCATTCAACTGCTTCTTCCAATAAAACTATTTCTATGTCTGCTACCTGGTCTGATAACATGAACATTAACAAGAGAAACAACACGGTCAGTAATCAACTGAACTGTTTAGGGAAAGACTCAAATATTTTCCTCTCACCTGCCTCCAAGCTTCCAATACCAGAGGAGTTTATCTTAAAACTTCATAGAATACTAGTAGGCCATAATCAGATCAATTACACCTTTGTTACAAGAGGGAAGGGAAGTGGAATAGAAAAACATACCACATCCTCTTCCGTCCCTCAGATATTGAAAGAACAAGTTGAGCAAGTAGCCTGTGTATGTGTATGTGTGTTTTGGTGAGGCAAGCTTTAAGAATTAGATGTGAATTTAGGGTAAAACTGAATGGGAAGAAATCAGAGGCAGACAAACCATGAGAGACTCTTGAGTCTGGGAAATAAACTGAGGGTTGTGGATAGAGAGATGGGTGAAGGGATTGGGTAACTGGGTGATGGGCATTAAGGAGGGTATGTGATGTGATGAACACTGGGTGTTATATACAACTAGTGAATCATTGAACATTATATCAAAAACTAATGATGTATTTTATGTTGGCTAACTGAATTTAAATAAAAAAGTAAACTAAAATAAAATAAAATGAAATAAAACTAGATGGAATTTTTAAGATTTTATTATTTATGTATTTATTTATTTAAGAGAGAGTGTGCATGTGAGCAAGTGGGGGGAGTGGCAGAGGGGGAGAAAGAGGGACAAGCAGACTCCACTCAGAGTGCAGAGCCCAACACAGGGCTTGATCTCACGATCCTGAGCTGAAATCATGAGTCAGGGATTCAACTGACACCCAAGTGCCCCTGGATGAACTTTTAATAATTGAAATTGAGGTGAGTTTTGGAATGTGCTCAAGATATTGTTAAATGATCTTCTTGCCCATTGGGTAACAGATAGTTTGACGTGATAGTTAAGAAAATGAATGGTGAAAATAATTTCTTATGGTTATATCCCATTGAATTGAGATAACTGGGTAATTTGGTGGCAAAATGAAAAAAAATAAGTAAGGACATAAGATTATAATGTGGTTTGGGGAATCAAATACACTTGGATTTGAATTGAAGCAATTTAGTTCACATATTTATTTGAGTATAAACATGTAAATTAGATGGGGAGAGATGGTGGTGATGATGAACAAATCAAAAAATAACTGGAAAAAGTCTAAAAGAATATCTGTAACATATTAGGCACTATATCATATTCACTATTATTATTGCATATGTTGTTTCATAGAAAATTAAAAAATCTTACTCTTCATTTTCTTTGCATAAATAATAACGAGCCCATTTAATATAAAATAAACATAAACTGAGTTTATGATATGTGTCTGATGCTATACTAGGTGTTAGACATGCAAAAAGATGTCTTCTGAAATTACAGATCTAATATTGTAGTAGGAAACAAAAAATGCTGCCAAATGAATTGTATTCAATGTGAACAAACCTAGAACTGACTTAGGTTTATTCAATAGGACACAACTATTAACTACAGATATAGATGGAAGTTAAGTTTCCTCCATTTTTTCTTTCAAATTATTATAAAAGCAAACCTTACATCAAATTCTTCTACGCATTTATTAAGAAGTAAATATAAAATGGTCATATAATTTGCTCTATAGCATCAATTATGTCTCACATCTATCATTTTAAGTAAACAACACACTAAATGAAAGATTCAAAACAGGGAGATCAAGAACTTTCTGGAGGCAGAATTTCCATAACAGTTGGCAACCTGTAAGCACAGGGAAGTTTAGGAATCTATTATCAGGAAACATCCTGGAAGGTAAAAAAAAAAAAAAAAAGAGAGAGAGAGAGAGATTCCTATGTGTTGCTTTGTTCAAGAATGGGAAACTATTTTGGAGCTAGTCCTCTGTTTAATCAAGAGTCTTTTCTATAATTAATGAAATTAGCAGGTATATTCATAGGAGATAAAGACAAATACTTCTAATAACTCTCTCTTTGAACTTTCTTCTATGTTTCATTTTATTATTATTATTTATTTTAGGGGGAGAATTCAATGATTCATCAATTGCATATAACATCCAGTGCTCATTACATCAGGTGCTCTCTTTAATGCCAATCACACAATTGCCCAATCCCCCACCAATCTCCCCTCCAGTAACCCTCACTTTGTTTCCTAGAGTTGAGAGTCTCTCATGGTTTGCCTCCCTCTCTGTTTTCATCTTATTTTATTTTTCCTTCTCTTCCTCTATGTTCATCTGTTTTGTTTCTTAAATTCCACATATGAGTGAAATAATGTGGTATTTGTCTTTCTCTGACTGACAATTTCTCTTAGCATCATATCCTCTAGTTCCATCCATATCTTTGCAAATGGCAAGATTTCATTCCTTTTGATGGCTTTCCTATCTGTTCATCTGTCCATAGACATCTCTGCTCTTTCCTTATTTTGGTTATTGTGGACATTGCTGCTATAAGCATTGGGGTGCATGTGTCCCTTTGAATCACTATTCTTTTATCATTTGTATAAATGCCTAATAGTGCAATTGCTATTTTTAAGTTTTTGAGGAACCTCCATACTGTTTTCCAAGAGTGGCTGCACCAGTTTGCACTCCCACCAACACTGTAAGAGGGTTCCCCTTTCTCTGAATCCTCACCAATATCGGTTGTTTCTTTAGTTGTTAATTTTAGCCTTTCTGACTGGTGTGAGGTGGTGTCTCATTGTGCTCTTGACTTGTATTTCCCAGATCCCAAGTGATGTCGAGCATTTTTTCATGTGTCTGTTGGCCATTTGTTTGTCTTCTTTGGATAAATGTTTGTTCATAACTTCTGCCCATTTCTTGACTGGATTTTTTTGTTTTTTGGGTGTTGAGTTTGATAAGTTCATAAAAATAACATCTATCAACAGAAGATCAATGACCTCCACAAAAAGTACTGGTACATCAGCAAGACCAGGCCTGACTGAAACAGCTTCTACTGAGCTTTTGTGTTCTCCCACTTGGAGGCACTGCTGGATGACAGCAAGGGATTGAACAGTTTAAGGCAGTGTCTGCCAAGAGCAAAGAGGACCCGGTGTCCCAGGGCTTCACTGAGTTCAAAACTGAGGATTTCCAGTAGGTGTAGAAGTAGATCCCCGTAGCCAACCTGCTGGCCTCCTTCAATGACCAGAGTACCTCAGACTACCTGGTGGTATAGATGCAGGTGCTCAACTCGGGCTACCTTCATCAGGAAAGCAAGTTCTTCAAGCACTTCATTGGGGGGAGGGGGGGCGGAGGATCAAGGAGTTCTTTCAGCAGGAGGTGGAGCCCATATATGAGGAGAGTGACCACATTCACATCATCACACTGGCCCAGGTCCTCTGTGTCTCCATTCCAGTGGAGTACATGGACCTCTGCAAGGGCCGTACCACCAAACCACACATTTTTCCTGAAGGCTCCAAACCCAAGGTGTACCTCTTCTATCAGCCTGAACACTAGGATATCCTCTACAAATAGGACTGGCAGGGTCTGCTACTGCCCTGCCTGCCCTCCCCTCTGTCAGGTACTAGACATGTACAGAGGTTTTTTGTGATCGTAAATGGTCATACTTCACTACCTGTCTCTTCACCTAGATGCAACCTTCCACATTTTATTAAAGAGGATACTGGTAGTGGAAAAAAAAAAAATGAATGAATTAGCCTTGGTGGAATAGTTACACAGGCTGCAGTGGTGGTAGAAGCTCTTGCCCTCCACTCTACTTTCTAGGTTTTAGATACTAGTCCTTTGTCTGATAAGACATTTGCAAATATCTTTTCCCATTCCATAAGTTGACTTTTAGTTTTGTTGACTATTTTCTTTGCTGTACAAAAGCTTTTTATCCTGAGGAAGCCCCAGTCATTCATTTTTGCTTTTGTTTCCTTTGCCTTTGGAGATTTGTATAGCAAGAAGATACTGTGGCTGAGATCATAGAAGTTGCTGCCTGAGTTCTCCTCTAGGATTTTGATGGATTCCTTTCTCACATTTAGGGCTTTCATCCATTCTGAGTCTATTTTTGTGTATGGTGTAAGAAGAGGTCCACTTTCATTCTTCTGCATGTGGTAGTCCAATTTTCCCAACACATTTGTTGAAGGGACTGTCTTTTTTCCATTAGATATTATTTCCTACTTGGTCAAAGATTAGTTGACTACAGAGTGAGTGTCCATTTCTGGGTTCTCTATTGTGTTCCATTATCTATGCGTCTGTTTCTGTGCCAGTACCATGCTGTCTTGATGATCACGGCTTTGTAATAGAACTTGAAGTCCGGATTTGTGGTGCCACCAGCTTTGGTTTTCTTTTTAAACATTCCTTTGGCTATTCGGGGTCTTTTATGGTTCCATACAAGTTTTAGGATTATTCGTTTCAGCTCTGTGAAAAATGCTGATGGTATTTTGATAGGGATTGCATTGAATGTGTAGATTGTATTGGGTAGCATAGACATTTTAACAGTATTTGTTCTTCCAATACATGAGAATGGAACATTTTTCCATTTCTTTGTGTCTTCCTCAATTTCTTTCATGAGTGTTTTAAAGTTATAAGTGTATAGATTTTTTACCTCTTTGGTTAGATTTATTCCTATGTATCTTATGGGGTTTGGTGCATTTGTAAATGGGATTTGTCTTTCTTCAGTCACATTGTTAGTGTACAGAATTCCAACTGATTTCTGTGCTTTGATTTTATATCCTGCCACACTGCTGAATTGCTGTATAAGTTCTAGCAATTTTGAGGTGGAGTCTTTTGGGTTTTCTACATAGACTATCATGTCATATGTGAAGAATGAGAGTTTGACTTCTTTTCTTATTTGGATACCTTTTATTTCTTTTTGTTGTCTCATTGCTGAGACTAGGATTTGTAGTACTATGTTGATAAACACTGGTAAGATTGAACATCTCTGCCATCTTCTTGACTCTAGGGGAAAAGCTCTCAGTTTTTCCTTGTTGAGGATGATATTTGCTATGGGGATTTTGTATATGGCTTTTATGATGTTAAGTTATATTCCCTCTATCCCTACATGGTGGAGGGTTTTTATGAAGAAAGGTTGCTGTATTTTCCCAAATGCTTTTTCTGCATCTATTTAAAGGGTCGTATAGTTCTTATCCTTTCTTCTATTAATGTGGTGTATCACATTGATTATTTTGCAGATGTTGAACCACCCTTGCATCCCAAGAATAAATTCCACTTGGTTGTGGTGAAAAATCCTCTTAATATACTGTTGGATCTTATTGGCTAGTATTTTGGTGAGAATTTTGGCATCCATGTTCATGAGGGATATTGGTCTGTAATTCTCCTTTTTAGTGGGATCTTTGTCTGGTTTGGGGATCAGGGTGATGTTCGCTTCATAGAATGAACTTGGAATTTTTCTTTTCCATTTCTATTTTTTGGAACATTTTTTGAAGAATAAGTATTAATTATTCTTTAAATGTTTGATAGATTTCCCCTGAGAAGCCATCTGGTCCTGGACTTTTTTTTTTTTGTTGGGAAGTTTTTGATTACTGTTTCAATTTCTTTGCTGGTTATGGGTCTATTCAGTTTTTCTATTTCTTCCTGTTTCAGTTTTGGTAGTTTAAATGTTTCTAGGAACTTATCCATTTCTTCTAGACTGCCTAATTTGTTTGAATATAATTGCTTATAATATTCTCTTATAATTGTTTGTATTTCTTCAGTGTTGGTTTTGATCTCTCCTCTTTCACTCATGATTTTGTTTATTTGGGTCCTTTCCCTCCTCTTTTTGGTAAGTCTTGCTTGGGGTTTATCAGTCTTATTAATTCTTTCAAAAAACCAGCTCCTAGTTTCATTGATCTGTTCTATTGATCTGTTCTATTGTTTTTGTTTTGTTTTAAATTAATATATCATTTATTTACACTCTAATCTTTATTATTTCTCTTCTCCTGCTGGGTTTAGGCTTCATTTGCTCTTCTTTTTCCACCTCCTTAAGGTGTAAGAATAGGTTGTGTCTTTGAAGGTTTTCTTCTTTCTTGAGGAAGGCTTGTATTGTGTTTTCATTTTCATTTACCTCTATGTATTTTTAAAAATTCTTCTTTAATTTCCTGGTTGACCCATTTCTTATTTTGTAAGATATTCTTTAACTTCTAAGTATTTGTGGTATTTCCAAATTTTTTCTAGTGGTTAACTTCAAGTTTCATAGCTTTGTGGTCTAAAAATATGCATGGTATGATCTCAATCTATTTGTACTGGTTGAGACCTGATCTATGACTCAGTATGTGATCCATTCTGGAGAATGTTCCATGTGCGCTCAAGAAGAATGTGTATTCTGGGGTGCCTAGGTGGCTCAGTTGTTAAGCAGCTGCCTTTGGCTCAGGTCATGATCCCAGTGTCCTGGGATCAAGCCCTGCATCAGGCTCTCTGCTCAGCAGGAAGCCTGCTTCTTCCTCTCCCACTCACCCTGCTTGTGTTCTCTCTCTCTCTCTCTGTCTCTCTGTCAAATAAATAAATAAAATCTTAAAAAAAAAAAAGAAGAAGAATGTGTATTCTGTTGTTTTAAGATGGAATACACTGAATATATCCATGAAGTCCATCTGGTCAGTGTGTCACTCAAAGCCCTGTTTTCTTGTTGATCATCTGCTTAGATAATCTGTCCATTGCTGTGAGTGGGATGTTAAAGTCTCCTACTATTATTGTATTATTATCAATGAGTTTCTTTAATTTTGTTATTAATTGGTTTTTATATTTAGCTGATCCCATGTTAGGGACATAAATATTGACAATTGTTAGATCTTCTTGTTGGGTATACCCCTTTATTATTATAATGTCCTTCTTCATCTCTTCTTACAGTCTTCGGTTTAAAATCTAGTTTGTCTAGTATAAGGGTGGCCACTCCAACTTTCTTTTGATGTCCATTAGCATGACAAATGGTTTTCCACCCCCTCACTTTCAATCTGGAGGTGTCTTTGTGTCTAAATGTATCTCTTCTAAGTAGCATATCAATGGATTTTTTTAATCCATTTTTTTATTTTTAAAGATTTTATTTATTTATTTGACAGAGAGAGAGAGATCACAAGTAGGCAGAGAGGCAGGCAGAGATAGAGGGGGAAGCAGGCTCCCTGCTAAGCAGAGAGCCCCATATGGGGCTCTATCCCAGGACCCTGGGATCATGACCTGAGCCGAAGGCAGAGGCTTTAACCCACTGAGCCACCCAGGCGCCCCTTAATCCATTTTTATACCCAATGTCTTTTGATTAGAGCAGTTAGTCCATTTACATTCAAAGCAATTATTGAAATATATGAATTTAGTGCCACTGTATACCGTAAAGTCTCAGTTCCTCTAGATTGTTTCTGTTCCTTTCTGGTCTATTTTACTTTTGGTTTCTTTCTCTGCTCAAAAGATCCCCTTTAATATATCTTTAATGGCTGAGTTAGTGTTCACATATTCCTCTAGTTTTTGTTTGTCCTGGAAACTCTCTCCTTCTATTCTGACTGACAGCCTTGCTGGATAAAGTATTTTATTTGTATATTTTTTCCCATTTAGCACATCGAATAAGTCACTCCAGTCCTTTCTGGCCTGTCTGGCCTCTGTGCACAGAACTGCTGCCAGCTTTATGTGTCTACACTTGTAAGTTAAGGACTTGTTTTTCTGAGGTGCTTTCAGGTTTTTCTTTTTATCTTTGCAATCTGCAAGCTTCACTGTAATATGTCAAGGTGTGATCTATTTTTGTTGGTTTTGAGGGTGTTTCTCTGTGCCTCCTGGACTTGAATGATTCTTCCTCTCTCCAGATTAGGGAAGTTCTCAGCTATAACTGTTTAAATAAACCTTCTGCCCCTTTCATCTGCTCCTCATATTCTGGGACTCCTATAATACAGATATTATTTCACTTTATGAAATTGTTCATTTCCTTCATTCTATCTTCATGATTTAAGAGTTTTCCTTCTCTCTTCTTTTCAGCTTCCTTATTTTCCTTCTTTCTCTCTTCTATATCACTGATTTGCTCTTCTGCTTCATCCATCTTCATTTAATGGCCTCCACTTGGGCCTACATCTCAGGAATAGCATTTTTAATTTCAGCCTGACTTGATACTAGTTCTTTTATCTCTATAATAAGGGATTCTGTAGGGTCTTCTATGCTTTTTTCAAGCCCATCTTGTATCTTTATAATCGTTTTAAATTCTAGTTCAGACATCTTACTTATATTCATATTGATTAAAGCCCTGGAAGTTGAGTACTAGCTCCTGTTCTTTCTTTGGGGTGAATTTCTTCATCTCACACTTTGTCGAGACAAGAAAGGAAGAAAGGAAAAGAAAAACAACTATAACAACAAAACTTCAGGAAGTGTTTCTAGTGTGTGCTGTGTATACTCTTCTGTTGAATTTTGGCTGCTCTTTCCCACTGGTCCATCCTCTACAGAGTTCCTCCTTGCTTATAGTGGGAGAGTGTTTGGACTTTTAACTAGATGTGCTTTGATTTGTCTGTTAAAATAGGCCTGGAAAAGAAAAAAAGAATAAAAAATAAAAAAGCTTGATCCAAGACAGGAGAAAGGGAAAAACGAATAAAAATGCAAACAAACAGACAAACAAAAAACTATAAGCCTGATTTCAAAGAATAAGAAAGAAGGAAAAAAAAAGAGTAATGAAAGAAGAAAAGAGAGAAAAAAAGGAAGTTAATTCAAAAAATAAGAGAAGAAAACAAACAAACCAACAAATGAACAAAAAACTGTAACTCTGATACAAAAAAAAAAAAAAAGAAGAAGAAAAGAAGAAGAAGAAGAAGAAGAGGAAGAAGCGGCAGCAGCAACAAGTCCCACCTATTTTCACCTGAAGCTGACAGTTTGAAGCATTCTTTTGATCTGTAGGATTGGTACATGTGGGGGCCTGTGTTGATCTTCTGAGGGAAAGACCTGCTGTGCTGGCTCACAAGCTGAATTTTTCCCTCATAGATACCCTTTCCAGGTGCAGGGGGGTGGAATTTAGTGTAGGGGACTCCAGCCTCCACTGGAGGCACTGTATTTCTATCTGAAATCTGACTGTGTTGGAAGGGAGGGGGAGATTGGGGTGGTAGAAGAGGAAGAATATGGTCTCACCCCAACCTCTTATCCCCAGGGAGGGGTTCTCTTGACCACCACTGTTCAGGAGGTCCTTACAGAAAAGCGAACAATTTCCTATGTCCTGGGCTTTCATCAGTTCTCTGCCCCTTACCTTGTCTGTGCCTGGATCATCAGCATGTGTGACACAACAGATCTCCTATATTTTATCTCTGCCTGGTGGCTGGGATTCAAAACTCCAAGTTTTAAAGAGCCTGGCAAGGTGCAGACCTACTCCCTTCCCCAGAGCTTCAAAGCATGCACAGCATAGTCCTGTCCCAGAAAAGCAGTCACACAGTTTATATATAGAGGCTAAAATTTATTGTAATGCTTAGTGAAACCTGGAATCAGGTTATCAACCATCTGTGAATGACTTAATCTATTCCATTCTGTCCCAGAAAAACAGTTGCACAGAGGCTTGAATCTATTGTGGCAGACAGCAAAAAGAGGTGGCCAGGTTACTTGTAGTCTGTCTGTGTGTTTGTTCTCTGCTCAGTTCTGCCTCAGAAAAACAGCTGCTAGGTGGGGACACTGAGGTCTAAGCCTATTGTGGTTCACAGTGAAAAGCTGTTAAGAGGTTTTCTGCCCTCTGGACAAACTTCTAACCCTGCTGTTGAGCACCGCTCAATGGATCCCAGCTGGCCTTTTTCTCTGGAGAGGGAAAATATGCTCTCCCAAATATACTCCTGAAAGAGGAATGATCTTTCTGTGTGACCCAGGGAATCTCCTCACTGCAATATAATTTGGGATCCCTACCCACTGTGCTCTCTCTCTCTCTCTGACTGCTCTAGGAAAAGAGTTCTCTGCTATTTGTGGCCCTGAGGCTTTCTTCTCTAATTCACTACTCTGAAACTCGCATCTGCCATGTTCTCTCCCTCCAACCGTGCAGATTATTTTCATAGTCCTCAGATCATTTTCCTAGTTATTCAAAATAGTTGGATGTTGATCTAGCTGTGTTTGAGGGATGAGGCAATCTCAGGGTCCTCCTATTACTCCACCATATTACCTACCCATCCCCCGGACAAAAGCCTTGAACTTTCTTATAAAATCTAACTGAATACCCTTAACCATAAAATTTTGGTTTGTATATCTGACACCTCCTAGAATATAGCTTGAGTTAAATTAAAACAAATAATACAACCCGTCTTGGGCTGGAGAAGTTTAAATAGATTGCCAACATCATAATAGGCAGTTCTCTGATATAAGTATGGAATAAATATTGGAAAGTTACAAATGACTAAGCTGAATAAATTTTATCCTGCAAAACTAAGATCATCTGTTTTATTATTCAAACATCACAACTAGATAATAAAATTGAGATCTGGGCAAATAAATAACCTCTGTAAATTCATACATTTGGTAAACTGTATAAACTGAGTGTCTACATGTGATGTTCCAAAATCTCACTCTCATTAAATCACTCTATAAACTAACATTAAAATTGAACACTTTTTGCATCTTCTTCATATTTCTTCATTCCATTGCATACTAAAAGCCGTGTTCATATAAATATATTTTGGATAAAAAGGTTCATTAAGTTATTTTTTTTTAGATTCACCAAATTCTTAAGCAAAATTATACAAACAATAAAATATAATTTACAGCTAAATACTTTTGTTAACAGTTATATATTTAAAAGTAATTTCTAAAATTTTGTTAACAATTATATGTTTAAACATACTTTCTAAAAAATAATCTGGTCTATTGGTCCTAGTAAGTAATTGCTTCAACAAGAAAGACAATTCTGGGGCACCTTGGTGGCTTAGTCAGTTAAGCATCTGCTTTTGGCTCAGGTTATGATCCCAGGACCTTCAGCTGGAAAACAGCTAATCTGTCTCCCCCCTGATTGTGCTCTCTCTATCTCTCTCTCTCAAATAAATAAAATCTTTAAAGAAAGAAAGACAATTCAAATATCAGAATTCTAGATTCCCTTAAGCCATATCAAGAATGTCCTTCTGAAAAAAAAAAAAAATGTCCTTCTGGCAGCATTTAGTTAAAGTTGCTTAGATTGGTCTAGATAATATATTTTAATGCTTTTCCATTAGATATTTTTGCTATTATATTGTATAGATTTTTATAATGAAGAATTCAAAATCCTAAAGCTCACATATTTTAATTCAGCCTAAATTTAAATAAAGCTAAAACGAACAGATACAACATTTTAAGAGTAGAAAAACTTAAGAGAGAAAACGACCTATTGGCACAAGATTTTTACTATTCAAAATAATGAAAAAAATATAAGTGCCTTGGAAAATTATAGGAATCTTGTGTATCAATGTTATCCGAACCTTTTAACCGGACACAGACATTTTAAATTTTAATTGCTAACCTCATCACAATCATTTCCTGAACCTTGTAAATCTCTGCCTCTTGGCTTATAAAACAAACCCTCCCTTCATTCATATGTATTTGACTAAACTATATAGGTTTTTAAATCAATCTTTTGCCATCTGTGAGAATAAACCCAAACTAGTTTTGCTATGTGCAATTTCGATTAGTTTTGGTGGACAATAACTAATTCCAAAGGGTTTTGAGGGGGATTGCTATTCTAAAATGTGAAAAGAAGATGTAATAAAAGCAGAATTCTGGGGAAGATGGCAGAGTAGGAGAACTCTAAGTTCACCTCATTTCATGAATGCAACTAGATAACACCCACATCAGTGTAAATAACCCAGAAAATGACCTGCAGATTTGCAGAACAGACTCCATAGTTGAATGCACAGAAGAGGCCATGCTGAAGAGGACAGAAAGGGGAGAGATGTGGTCAGGGGCTAAACAGACCTGTGGGACTGTCCTAGGGAGGGAGGGAGCCCAGGGCATAGAAAAGAGAGATAAACAGACCTTAGGCACCCAGTCACTAGGAATGCACATGGGCAATATAAATTCCCATAACATTTGGCTTTGAAAACCGGAGAAGCTGAATTTCTCAAGTTCTTAAAATCAGTGGGGCTTAACACTTAGAACACTAAAATAATCAGTAGTCTTGTCTCTGGGAGAGACAGGAGGGTTCAGGAAACAGTTCCTGACCTTAAAGTGACATCACAATAAACAGTCCCACTGAGATACAGCATAAAAGCAGCAGTTTGAAAAACACCTGGGGTATACAGGAAGATTTATTTACTATTCTCAGAGCTTGGCTGGAGGGGAAGGAACTTTTAGAAGACTTTTCCAGGAACAAAGAGATTGACAGGTGTCATTTCCCTCCCCAACCCCTAGACTAAACATACAGATATCTGCAGGAATTAGCACAATACCAACACTCTCCACCTAACTAGCTAATAGCATGATCCACCCCTACACTCTCTTGTGGCTCACCCCCTACAGTACTGCAGCAGTTTTCTAAAGCTGCTCCAGGTCACTTCCCATAACAGACGTGTGCAAATCTTGCTAACACCATGCACCTTACCCCATATTCTCCTGGAGTTCTGCATCACCAATATGCCCTTTGTTGGAGCCCATCCAAAGAGATGCCACAGGACTGTCAGTGTGCAAGGAACCCTGAGAGAGACTAGTGCAACTTTAAAGGGATTCCTGCTCTGGAGACAAGGAAAGATAACCACAAACACCAGTTTCACTGTGGCCCACCCATGGGCGGGAGGCAGACATCTGGTCTGACTGCAGGTCTGACTCACCAATAAAAGCTTCTTAGGGGACAACACAAGGAAAGCACCCTGCAGTTCTGTGCTACTGTATATCTGGCAAATGCCTGGTCTTTCTCAATTCAAGTCCAAGGTGACCCCAGAATTTCCCTTTGACAACACAGGGACCAGATGTTGCCCACACAGATAAAGAGAGACATTGCAGATGACTGAACCTGAAGAAAAAGTGGCTCAATAGGGTGCACAGCACACACATAAGAGACACCACCAAAGGGCCTGTGATGAACAGGGAACATTGTACTGCAGAGCATTGCTGGATCTCTTCTTCATAAGGCCATTACTTTCAAGAGCATGAGACATAGCTGACTTTTCTAACACAGAGAAACAGACACAGACATTTAGACAAAATGAGGAGACGGAGGAATATGTTCCAAATGAAAGAATAGGAAAAAAATCACAGCAAGAGAGCTAAACAAAACAGAGATAAGTAATATCCCTGATACAGAATTTAATGTAAGAATCATAAAGATATTCATGGGACTGGAAAAAGACTGAAAGATTTCAGTGAGACACAAAGAGATAGAAAACATGCTAAAGAACTATCAGAAATGAAGAATTCATTAACAAATTCAAAATACACGAGACAGAGTAAATAGTAGACTACAAGAAGCAGAATAATGGGTCAGTACCTGGAGAACAGAATAGTAGAAAACAACCAAACTGATATGGAGAGAGAATAAAATAATAATGAATTAAAATGCACGTAGGGAACTCAACAACACCATTAAGGGTAATAATATTTGCATTATAGGGATCCTAGAAGAAGAGAGAGAAAAGGGGCAGAAAATTTATTTGAAGAAATCATAACTGAAAACTTCCTAAATCTGGAGGAGACAGAAATGCAGGTACAGAAGACACAGAGAGCCTCCAACAAAATCAACCCAAGGAGGACCATATCAAGAAAAGTAATAATAAAAATGTCAAAAAGTAGTGATAAAGAGGGAATTTTAAAAGCAGCAGGAGAAAAGAAAACAGGTCCAAGGAGAACCCCATAAAACTATTACCTGATTTTTCAGCAGAAACTTCACAGGCCAAAGTGAATGGAATGATATATTCAAAGTGATGGGGAGGGGGGGAAACAGAGTCAAGAATACTCTATCCAGCAAGGCCATCATTCATAATAGAAGAGACAAAGAGTTTCTTAAACAAAGCTATAGGAATTCATGACCACTAAATGAGCTTTACAAAAAATGTAAAAGGGGACTTTTTGAGTGGAAAGACTATAGGTAGGCATAAGAAAAGTAGAAGCACAAAAGCAATAAAATTAAATATATCTATAAAAATTAGTCATGGGATTCACAAAATAAAAGTATGTGAAGTATAATATCATATACCTAAAACATGGGGGTGAGAGGAATAAGAATAAGTTCAAACTTAAGCCATCATCGGTTTAGTATAGAATGCTATTTGTGTGAGATATTCTATATAAAACTAATGGTAACCGCAAATCAAAAACCGGTAATAGATATGCAAAAAAATAGAGAAAGGAATTCAAATATATCATTAAGAAAGCCAGCAAACTGTGAAAGAAGACAGTGAGAGAAGAAAGAAACAGAGAAGAACTGGAAAAACACCATAAAACAAGTAATAAAATGACAATAAGAACATACCTACCAATAAGTACTTTGAGGATAAATGAACTAAACACTCCAGTCAAAAGCTATATGGTGATGGAATGCATTTAAAAAAAAAAATACAAGATCCATCTTTATGCTGTCTACAAGAGACTCATTTTAGACCTAAAGACATATTGAAAGTGAAGGGATAGAGAAGCATTTATCATGCAAATGAAAGTGAAAAGAAAACAAGGGTAAAAATACTTACATTGGACAAAATGGAATTTAAAACAAAGACTAACAAGAGATAAAGAAGGACACTACATAATCATAAATGGAACAATCCAACAGGAGGACATAACACTTGCAAATATTTATACACCCAACATAGGAGTATCCAAATACATAAAGTAACCAATAACAAACATTAAGGAAGTAATTTAGAGTAATACAATAATACTAGGGGACTTTAGCACCCCATTTACATCAAAGGACAGATCATGCAAACAGAAAAACAACAAGGAAACAATGGCTTTGTATGACACATCGGACCACATAAATCTAACAGATATATTCAGAACATTCCATCCTAAAACAGCAGAATACACATTCTTTTCAAGTGAATATGGAACCTTCTCCAGAATACATTACATATTAGGTCACAAAACAAATCTCAACAAATTCAAAAAGATTGAAGTCATACTAAGCATCTTTTCTGACCACAATGCTGTGGAACCAGAAATCAAACATAAGGAAATATCTGGAAAGAATACAAATACATGGAGCTCAAATAACAGGTATTAAGCAATAAATGGACAAAAAGAAATCACAGAGGAATGAAAAATACAATGAAAATGAAAACATAATGGTTAAAAGTCTTTGGGATGCAGCAAAAGGTATTTTAAGAGGGACATTTATAGCAATATAGGCCTACCTCAAAAAGCAAGAAAAATTTCAAAGAAGTGACCTAATATTATGTCTAGAAAAGCTATAAAAAGAACAAACAAAACACAAAACTAGTAGAAAGAAGAAAATAATAAAGAGTAGAGTAGAAACTATGAGATAGAAACTAAAAAAATCAATAGAACAGATCAATGAAATCAGGAAATATTTATTCAAAAAGGTCAACAAAATTGATAAAACTTTAGCCAGACCTATTGAGAAAGAGAGAGAAAGAGAGAAAAAATCTCATAAAATCAGAAATGAAAGAGGAGAAATAACAATCACCACAGAAATACAAAGGATTATAAGAGAATATTATAAAAAATTATATGTCAACAAATTAGGCAACCTAGAAGAAATGGATAAATTCCTACAAACATATAACATTTCAAAATTGAATCAGGAAGAAATAGAAAATTTGAACAGAACAGTTACCAGCAATGAGATTGAATCAGTAGTCAAACAATTCCCAACAAACAAGAATCCAGGACCAGATGGTCTTACAGATGAATTCTACCAAAATTTAAAGAAGAGTTAATACCTATTGTTCTGAAACTATTCCAAAAAATAAAAGAGAAAGGAAAACTTCCAAATTCATTCAACGAGGATTTGCATTTCCATTATACCAAAATTAGATAAAGATAAAAAATATTTGACAAAGTACAACATAAATTCATAATAAAAAATTCTCAATGGGGATACCTGGGTGGCTCAGTCTGTTAAGTGTCTGTCTTCGGCTCAGGTCATTATCCTGGGGTCCTGGGATCCAGTCCTGCATCTGGCTCCTTGCTCAGCAGGGAGCCTGCTTCTCCCTCTGACTCTGCCTGCTGCTCCCCCTGCTTGTTCTCTCTCTCTCTCTCTGTCAAATAAATTAATAAAATCTTTTTTTTTAATTCTCAATGAAGTAGGAGGGAATACCTCCCCCCCACACACACACTTAATAAAGGCTGTATATGAAAAACCAACAGCTAAAATCACCTCTAATGGGGAAGAAGAGCTTTTCTCCTAAGGTCAGGAATAAGACAAGGGTCCACTCTCACCACTTTTACTCAACATAGTACTGGAAGTCCTAGACACAGCAATCAGACAAGAAAATGGAATAAATGTCATCAAAATCAGTAAGGAAAAAGTGCAAGTTTCATTATTTGCAGATGACATGATACTATACATAGAAAACCCTAAAGATTGCACCAAAAAATCTACTAGAATAAATGAATTCAGTTAGGTCACAGGATACAAAGTCAATATACAGAAATACATTGAATTTCTATATACTAATAATGAAGTAGCAGAAAAAGAAATTAAGAAAGTCATCTTATTTACAGTTGCACCAAAAATAATAAAATACCTAAGAATAAATTTAACCAAGGAGGTAGAAGACCTATACTCTGAAAATCATAAAACACTGATGAAGAAATTGAAGATGACTTAAAGAAATGGGAAGATACACTGCATCAGAAACTAATGATGTATTTTATGGTGACTAACATAACACAATTAAAAAAAAGAATGGGAAGATATTCCATGCCCATGAATTGGAAGAACAAATGTTGTCAAAATGTCCGTACTATGCAAAACAATTAACAGATTAAATGCAATCTTTATCAAAATACCAACAGCATTTTTCATAGAACTAGATCATATAATCCTAAAGTTTGTGTGGAATCATACAAGACCCCAAATAGTGAAAATAATCTTGAACGTTAAAAAAAATTGGAGGTATCACAATCCCAGATTTTAAGATATACTACAAAGTTGTAATAATCAAAACAATATGGTAGTGGCACAAAAAAAGACACATTGGTCAACAGAACAAACCATGGAACCCATAAATAATCTCATAATTAAAATATCAATAAAAAGTCAATTAATCTTTGTCAAAAGGCAAGAAATGCAATGGGAAAAAGAGGGTCTCTTCAAGAAATGGTGTTGGGAAAACTGCACAGCTACATGAAAAACAAGGAAACTGGACCACTTTCTTACACTATACACAAAAATAAACTCAAAATGGATTCAGGACCTTAATGTGAGACCTGAAACCATAAAAATCCTAGAAGAGAGCATCAGCAGTAATTCCTCTGACATCAGCTGTAGCAACATTTATCTAGATATGTCTCCTGAAGCAAAGGTAACAAAAACAAAAATAAACTATTGGGACTATATTAAAATAAAAGCTTCTGTACAGCAAATGAAACAATTAACAAAACTAAAAGACAACCTACTGAATGGGAGAACATATTTGCCAATAGCATGTTTGATAAAGGGCTAATATTAAAAATATATCAAGAACTTATACAGCTAAACACCAAAAAATGAATAATCCAATTAAAAAATGGGCAGAAGGCATTAAGAGGCAGTTCTGCAAAGAAGACATACAGATGGCCAACAGACACAAGAAAAGATGCTCAACATCACTAATCATCAGGGAAATGCAAATCAAAACCACAATGAGATATTACCTTACACCAGTCAGAATAGCTAAAGCAAAAAATCACAAGAAACAAGTATTGACAAGCTTTTGAGAAAAAGGAAATCTCATGGACTGTTCTTGGGAATGCATACTGGTGCAGCCACTATAGAAAACAGTATGGAAGTTCCTCAAAAAATTAAAAATCTAATTACCATATGATCCAGTAATTTCACTACTGGGTATTTACCCAAAGAATATGAAAACTTTAATTTGAAAGGATGTATACACATCTATACTTATTGCAGCATTATTTACAACAGCCATATTATGGAAGGAACCCAAGTGTCCATCAATAGATGAATGGATGAAGATGTGATAAAATATGTGATACACACACACACGCACACATACATACATATAATGGGATGTTATTCACCATAACTAAGAATGAAATCTTGCCATTTGCAACAACATGGTTGGATCCGGAGAGTATAATGCTAAGTGAAATAAGTCAGTGAGAGAAAGACAACATGTAGAATAAGGAACAAAAGAGACAAAGAAAAAAAACATCCAAAAAACAGACTCACTCCTATAGAGAACAAACTGATGGTTACCAGAAGAAGGTGGGTGGGAAGACTGATGGTTACCAGAAGAAGGTGGGTGGGAAGACTGATGAAGTAGATAAAGGGGATGAAGAGTACACTTATTATAATGAGCACTGAGTAATATATAGAATTATTGAATCACTGTATTGTACGCCTGAAACTAATATAACACTGTATATTAACTATGCCAGAATCTAAATTAAAGAAAAAAAAAAGGTAGAAACATTAAAAAAAAAAGATGTAATGAAAGCAAACTTCAGAAAAAATTATGCCTCATATACGTTTTTTTGAACAAACATCTATTAATCCCTCTATCCTTTTAGGTTCACAGAACACCACATATCAGAAAGATTCATTTAAGGCAGAAATGATAACATTTACAGACCAAATGCAATAAATTATACTCTGAAACAAGGAATAAGAAAGCATCTTCAGCAAATATTTGGACATAGGAACATTTAGGTTTTGTGTCTCAGACCTCACTCTAAAATATATCTGTGTCTAGGCCTCATGAAAACTTTTTCATATGTCCATGTAAGACTAATGGTATCGCTGAAGTATTTTTAGCCAATTCGTACACATGGAATGACTTTAACGTCACAAATGAGAAATATTTCTGACATTTCTCATTCTGATAAACAAGTAGTTTACCAATAAAAGTGTTCTTCCATAAATTATGTTAATTACAAGCTTAAGTTATAGATAACAGATTTGTAGCAGCCTTTTTTTGGAGTATGCATTTCCAGATTCTAACATTAGATGACTCTTTCTGAATTGTGTCATTTTCAAAATAGCTTTATTGAGATATATTCAAATCACATAAGATCTGCCCATTTATAAGTGCACAATTTTATGGTCTTAGTATATTTACAGTGTTGTGCAATTATTACCACAATGTATTTTAGAGCATTTTCATAACTGCCCACCTCTCCCCAAAACCCCATACCCATTAGCAGTTACTCCTTTGTTTTATTCCTCTCTCCTCTCTCCAGCCCTAGGCAACCACTAATCTCCTTTATGAATCCATAAATATGGCTATTCAGACATTTCATATAGAATTATACAATATGTAATCTTTTGTGACTGGCTTCTTCCGTACGGCCTAATGTTTTCAAGGTTCATCTCTGTTGTAGTATCAGTATTTTTTATTGCCAAATAATATTCTATTGTATGAATAAATCACAATTTATTTCTCCATTCTTAGTTGATGGACATTTGGATCATAGTCACTTCTGGGTTATTATGACTATGAATAATCATGTACAAGATTTGTGTGAACAGGGGCTCCTGGGTGGCTCAGTGGGTTAAAGCCTCTGCCTTAGGCTCAGGTCATGATCTCAGGGTCCTGGGATCGAGCCCCGCATCGGGCTCTCTGCTCAGCACGGAGCCTGCTTCCCCCTCTCCCTCTGCCTGCCTCTCTGCCTACTTGTGATCTCAATTTCTCTGTCAAATATAAATAAATAAAATCTTAAAAAAGAAAAAAAAAGATTTGTGTGAACATTTCTTTCATATCTGTTGGATATGAGTGGAATTGCTGGGTCATACGGTAACTTTATGTTTAATTGCTGGGTGTTTGCAAACTGGATGCACCGCTTTACATTCCCAAAAGCAGTGTATGTGGATTCCAATTTCTCCACACTTTTGTAAGATTTGTTACTGTCTTTTGATTATAGTGAAACTACTAGTTGTGATGTTGTATTTAACTATGATTTTGATTTGCATTTACCAGATGAATAATAATGTCGATCATTTCCATATCTTCTTTTGAACAATGTCTATTTAGATTATATTATCATTTTTTATTTTTTTTTAATTATTGGCTTGGAAAAGTTCTTTATATATTCTGGATTCAAGTGACATCAGATAATGGTTTTTGAATATTTTCTTCTACCTTATGGGTTTTTCTACTTTCTCAGTGGCATCCTTTGAAGCACAAAGCTTTTAGTTTTGTTGAGGTCCAATTTATCTTTTTGCTGTCATAATTTCTCATACATTGGGTTTTATTCTGAGATTCCATTGCCTAATCTAAGTTCATAAACATATGTGTATATTTTCTTCCAAGATTGATATAGTCTTAGGTCTTACATTTAGGTTTGATCATTTTGAGTTAATTTTGTATGTAGTGTTGGAGAAGTATTTAAATCATTCTTTGCATGCGGATATCCAGATGTGCCAGTATCATTTGTTGAAAAGATTATATCCCAAATTGAATTGTCTTTAAGCCTCACCAAAAATCAGCTGACCATAGATGCAAACATTATTTCTGGAGTCTCAAATCTATTTTACTTGTCTATATATCTACTCTTATGTTAGTACCATACCATCTTAATTTTTCTATACATTTTGTAAGTTTTGAAATCAGAAAATGTGAGTCCTTCAAATTTGTTTTATATCAAAATTATTCAGGCTATTCTGGGTTCCATGAATTTTCATATACATTTTAAGATTATCTTGTTAATTTCATAAGAATCCAGATGGGATTTTGATGTGGATTGTTTGACCCTGTAGATGAATTTGGGGATTAGTGTTATCTTAACAATATTATATTTTTGGTGTATAAAGATAACTGTCTTTCCATATGTTTAGGACTTCTTTAATTTTTTTTTAATTCTCTTTAACAATGTGTATATATGTTAACGTACAAATCTTGGATTTATTTTTTCAAATATATTCCTAAGTATTTTTTGATGCTATTGCAAATAAATTATTTTCTTAATTTCATTTTCAAATTACTTGTTGCAAATATACAAAAATATGTTTTACTTTTACATGATCTTAGATCTTGAAACCTTTTGAAGTTAATTGTGTTTATTTTAATTATCTATCTAAATTTTTATTTTAATTATTATCTATTTATTAATTCTAATAGTTGTTATGTGGAATCTGCAACTAGAAATAACTTTACTTTCTCCTTTCCAACTGTGATACTTTTAATTTCTTTTCCTTGTTCAGTTGCACTGACAAGAGCATCTACTCCAGCGTTTAATACAAGTGGTTAGAATGGGCATCCTCATCTTATTTCTATTAGCAGCAAAAATTCAGCCTTCCACAGTTAAGCATGGTGGCAGCCGTGGGGTTTTCTGAGATACTCTTTAACTTTTTGATCAAGTTTCCCTCTATTCTAGTTCAGTTTTTAGGAAGAAGAGGTGCTGAATTTTGTTAAATTCTTTTCTTCATTTATTCAGATGATCATGTGATTGTTTCCTTATTCTGTCAAGATAGTGTATTATATTAATTGGGTTTTGGATGTTATACCAAACTTACATTTTTTTCTCAAGTCAGAAATCTGGAAAACATACTTGAAATCCTATTCATTGCCCTAAACCCTAAAATTCTATTTATTCTACATGAATAATATCTTTTCTCCATTTCTAGTGTCTCTGCCTCAGTCAATTTATTTCCTGTCATTTCACATCTGGATTACTGCAAAATCCTCTTAATTTTTTGGCTTTACACTTCTTTTTGTGTGTTTTTTTCTTGCCAATATATTATCTATAATGATGTTCAAGTAATCATTTTAGAGCATAAATGTCATGCTTAAAATCCTCCAGCGACTTTCTTTCTTTTTTCTTTAATAGAAAGCATGAATTCCTAAGGTCTTTAACAAATTTTGCTACAAATTCGACTCTCTAACCCCCATAATTCTGTAAAGAGTCTACATTTGTTTGAAATGTTGATGAGTTAAAACTCTGTGTCTTGCACAACAACAGGCAAATGGGGTTATTTTCTTTCTTCCACACTTGATCACCAGGGCCCAGCTATGAGAACTAGACTCTAATCATCACACCTGTGGTTTTAATTTTAAAGCCAGGGAGAGGGAGGCAAATTATTGATTTAGATGTTCTGGGAAAAAAATGGCAGCATTGTCTAGCAGTAGTAGTGTGTTCTACATGTCCTACAGCATCAAGGACAGCATACTGAACAGAACTTTTCTACTAAAAAGGAATGTTACAATTCTTTCATTTTGGCCTTAAACAGCAGTTCTAGCTTCTGTTTTCTGAATCTAATTCTTTCCTCTCCCCTTGATTCTGTGAACATTTGATATTGCTCTAACAGCAAGATAATGCCTTAATAATAATATTACATGGTTTCTATTATTTGCAAGCCAACACACAGGCCAATATATGAACCCATTTTAATACCTGGATGCTCCATATGTCTTCAAGATTGTATTTACATATTCCTTTTCACCTCCTGCCTAAATATTATTCATTTTCCTTTCTTCTCATATCTCTATGACTTCATACATTCAGTGAACCTATAGGTTTCTTTAATCCACTTTTTGCCCTGGTAATTTCTATTGACTATTTGTACCTACCTCATTTAATTATCTCTTTTATTCATCATATAGTTTCTGAGACTCCAACACTTGCCAACTTCTATATTATTTGCTATTGACACAAAAAGAAACATAAAAAATTGCATATTTTCTGTTTCCTGGATTATAATCTGAATGTGAAAAAAATGATAAAATAATGCATTTAGATTTTCATAGAGATACTGATATTATTGGTGATGAATAAAAGATAAAAATAAATTACCAAGATGAGATGAAAGGGAAAAAGAAGAAAATCTATCCAAGGAGGATTTTGGGGAACTATTTCCTGATCTATGTTCTACCCACAAAATTTGGATTAGGTCTCCTACTCTGACCTTCTTTACCATTATCTTGAGCATATCTCTATCTTAGAAAAAAAAAATAAAGTAAGTATATTATTTTTTCCCTATCATATTCTCCAACAATTTATTAGTAATCAGAACTAAGTATTATTTATCTTTGTTTCTCCAAACAATAAAAATGATTATATGAACTATTATACTACAATTCTCTATAAGAGCAACATGCTAGGAGCACCTGGGTGGCACAGTTGGTTAAGTATCTGACAACTGGTTTTGGTCCAGGTCCTGATCTCAGGGTACTGAGATGGAGCCTTGCATAGGAAGGACTTCATGCTCAGCACAGAGTCTGCTTGAGATTCTCTCTCCCTCTCCCTCTGCCCCTCCTGCTTGTTCTCTCTCTCCCTCTCTCTCTCTCTCCCACTAAAATAAATAAATAAATAAATAAATAAATAAATAAATAAATCTATCTTAAAAAAAGAAAAATTTGTTACATCCAAATAAAAAGCTTCTGCACAACAAAGGAAGGTATCAACAAAATGAAGGCAGCTTAATGAATGAAAGAACCTATGTGCAAACCATGTATCTGATGAAAGGTTAATATCTAAAATATATAAAGAGCGCTTACAACACAATTGCAAGAAAACGAATAATCTGATTTAAAAATGGGCAGAAGTTCTGAATACACATTTTTCCAAAGAAGACATACAGATACATGAAAATATGCTCAATATCATTAATCATCAAGGAAATGCAAATCGAAACCATAAAAGATATCACCTTACACCTGTCAAAATGGCAGTATCAAAAAGACAAGAAATAACAAGTGTTTGTGAGGATGTGGAGAAAAAGAATTTTGTGCACTGTTCGTGGGAATGTAAAGTGATGTAGCCACTACAGGAAATGATATGAAGGTTTCTTTAAAAATTAAAAAATAAAACTTCCACATGATCTGGAAGTTCCACTTCTGGGTATTTATCCAAAGAAAATAAAAACACTAACTCAAAAAGATATATGCATTGCCATGTTTATTGCAGCGTTATTTAAAATAGCCAAGATGTGGAAACAATCTAAATGTCCATCAATGTATGAATGGATAAAGAAAACACATACATGTATAATGGACTATTATTCAGCCATTTAAGGAAGCAAGTTTTGCCATTTACAACAGGAATGAACCTTGAGGATATTGTTGTATTGTAAGTGAAATGTCAGACAGACATGGTGACTTTAGTTAATAATACTATATTGTATGAAAGTTGCTAAGATAATCTTAGAAGTTATCACCATAAAAAAATTTATAACTAGATATGGTGATGAACCTTAACTAGACTTACTGGAGTGGTCATTTTTCAATATATACAAATATTGAATCATTATGTTGTACAACTGAAACACATTAATATAATGCTTTATGTAAAATTCATTTAACTGAAATGATTCTGCCTTTTACTCTATCAGACAACAGAATGTTATGAAATTTATGTTTCAGTTTGCTTATTTCTGAACTACAACTTGCTTGTAACATTTGGACATACCATTATTTATTTTTATTCTGAATCCCAACAATACCCTCGGAATGCCATCTTTTTTGGAAACTTCACGTCTACGTCATTATTCAACATGGAATTCCTTTCAAATGCATCTTGATGTGAATAAGCCCCTTTTATTTGTCAATCAAAAATCTAAGGTGATTTTCTGCGTGAGGTCTCTAAATTCTCTTGCTTTGTTCACTCAAACAAATTTGTTCACCTAATAGTAGTCAGTCTTCCCTATTTTACAAAACAAAATTTTTGCATTTTGTTAATGTGTGTAGATATTTTCACTATTAAGTTGATTATGAAGTTCTCACACTGTCTCTACTTTATTTAATCTTTATATCCCCAAAGCACTTGGCATGGAACTTTGTACATAATTTAATGTCAATAAATACCTCAATAAAAATTCGTGACACAAGAGGATGAAAAAATAACCAGCATTATAGAGTAACAGTTTGGGATATAAAACAAAATATTCCTTGAACTTGATAATTTTATAGTAGAAAACTCAGTGTGAATATTAAAAAACAGTTCAACAATAATTTTTTACTCTAAACTAGAATTGTTTAGCCAAAATACAACTATTTCCCCAAACTTATAGTTTAAGAAAGATATTTGTGTAATCTTTAAGGTTAAATCTGCATTAATAATGTATAAATATATACATGTATAAATCTTTGTTTGTGCCTATCTTTTTCCAAATCAAACATGCATATCCTTTTCTCTAATACTTTAAGTTATATAACTATATCAATGTTTTAATAAGGAAACTTTCCTTATTGGTTTATTCATGAAACTAAATATTACTGATTACTGATTATGTATCAGGATTATAAATGAATGTCTAGTTTGTATTTATGGATGTCATAGTCCAAAACATTGACACACATATGAAGAAGAAGAGGAAGAACGAGAAGAAGGAGAAGAAGAAGGAAAAGAGGAGGAGGAGGAGGAGGAGGAGAAGGAGGAGGAGGAGGAGGAGGAGGAGGAAAGAAGAAAGAGAAGGAGAAGATAAAGAAGAAGGGATGAGAGAACTGTGGATTATGTAGGGAAAATGTATCACCATACACTTAATATTATAGTGTGGTCATTCTTGAAAGGAGGAATTGCTAAAGACGTTGTAAAGGAGATTGTGGCTAAATCTTGAAAGATCAAGTAATTGTATATTGAGTATGTACTCTTTGCTTTGGTTTTGCTAAGAACTTTTCCTGTTATGTTTTAGTGAATTCTCTTTAACACCATATAGAGTAAGTTTCCTATTACCTTTTCTTTTTTTTTTTCATTAACACATAATGTATTATTTGCCCCAGGGTACATGTCTGTGAATTATCAGGCTTACACATTTCACAGCACTTACCATAGCACATACCCTCCCCAATGTCCATAACCCAGCCACCCTAT
>CM052884.1:28727300-28827684 GCA_028534135.1 Potos flavus | reverse complement strand
TTTTGGGTTTTCCACATAAAGTATCATATCATCTGCAGAGAGTGAGAGTTTGACTTCTTTTTTGCCAATTTGGATGCCTTTTATTTCTTTTTGTTGTCTGATTGCTGAGGCCAGGACTTCTAGTACTATGTTGAATAGCAGTGGAGATACTGGACATCCCTGCCATGTTCCCGATCTTAGGGGAAAAGCTCTCAGTTTTTCCCCATTGAAAATGATATTTGCTGTGGGTTCCTATCACCTTTTGATTTTTAGTTGAAGAAATGGGATTTCATATAGTTTAAATAACCTGCCCAGTAACATTTAATTGATTAATAGCTAAACTAATACACAGCCAAATCAAACTGTGTTTGAAGTCCACATTCTTAACCACTTCATACTATTCTGCCTTTCTGCCCCCCAAGGGGCATTTCTGTTTGTTTATCTTTTGGTTTTACTTCTTGATAAGGAAGTGGGTATTCAAGACAGAAAAAGTATAAAGACAGAAAAAAGTATAAAAACACATTTAAGAAGATATAAAAATATCTGGTTTGTAAATATGTGGGAAAGATGTGGGCAAGATAGTAAGCATATTTCTAACTACTTATCTTGAAGCTTTTTTCCTCCTAACTTAATATATGTGAAATAAATAGTACAATGCTTAGCAAGTATGATCTGCTTTAGAAAAGACTAATAATTATGTTACAATAAATAACAGAATGACCTAAATGTATGTCAATGGGTGAATGGATAAAGAAAATGTGATATTTCATCCAACCTTAGCAAAAAGGAAATTCCACTATTTGCAACAGCATTCATGAACCTGGAAGACATTATGATCAGTGAAATAAGTCAGACACAAGAAGACAAATACTGTGTGGTCTCACTTATATGTGGATTCTAAGAAAATCTACCCTGCAGAAATAGAGTAAACAGTGATTGTCAGAACTAGGGGTGGGGAAAATGGGGATTTGTTGGTCAAAGAGTAGAAACTTTCAATTATAAGATGACTAAGTTCTGGGTATCTAATGTACAGCATGATGATTATAATTAATAATACCGTGTTGGGTACTTGAAAGTTGTTGAGAGTAGATTGTAAGTGTTCTAAAAAAAAAAAAAATGGTATCAATGTGAAGTGATTAACTGGGTTGTGGTAATTGTTTTATAATGTATACATAAATTAAATCATCATATTGCATACCTTAAATATATAAAGTGTTGTTTATCAATTATACCTTAATATAACTGGAAAAATATAATGGAAGCTTTCAGTAGTATTTGCGCTTTCACAATGTACCAGGGGTTGTACTAGGTGTAGAAATTTACTGAATTCCCACAAATCTGTATGAAACAGAGTGTGATAACCATTTTACAGGAAAGAAAACTTTGATACAGAGGAAGGTATATAGTTACTAAGTAGTAGAGTCAGTATTTGAAACTAAGTAGTCTGCTTCCATAACCCACTTTCTGAACTTCTAAACTATATTGTCCTACAAATGAGTATGTGTCATCATTATTCTTCATCCATTTTTTTTAAATATTACATATTTCAAGAAATTACTTCTTTATTTTCTTCTTTACTGATCAGTTTACTAATATAGGTCTGAGTTTTTAAGAGTAAGTTGATGAGAATGATATAGAACTTAATCAAATGTGCTGAGGTTATACAGAAGACAATGCCATTTTGATATATTCTTTAGGGCATAAATGTGTAAGGTAGTGGGCCTTTGAAGGAAAAGATGATTTAGTGTCATGATGCCAGAGGTAAGACAGTTTTAAAATAAGCAAAAGTCATTAGTTTAATTTTCAGCAGCCCTAACAACTAAATAATTCAGTATTCTTTTTTCTATTAACAAAGACGATAAAAATCTATAAAAATAAAAATATAGGGGTTGTTGGGTGGCTCAGTCAGTTAAGCATCTGCTTTGGTTCAGGTCATGATGTCAGGGTCTTGGGATTGAACCCTGAATCAGCAGGGAGTCTGTTTCCTCCCCCTCCCCTACAACCCCTCTCCACTCATGCTCTCTCTGTCTCTCTCTCAAATAAATTTTAAAAAATCTTTAAAAAATAAAAAAAAAATATTTGCTTTTCACTGAGGTCTTACTAATCTAAATAAATGTTACCACTCTGATGCCTCTATGCAAAGGATAGAAAAATGCAAATAAGAGATTTTTTTTAACCGAAAAAGTAATAAATGCTTACATATAATGGGCATGAGGTATAGACACAATTACAATAGATTTGCTGATTTCTATGAATTCAGGAAGCATGGCTGTGTGTGTTTGTGTGTGTATGTGTATGTGCATATGATTATGCATGCATTATGCCCTATGCTTGTTGCAGTTCAGTATAGTAAAGAGTGCCTCTTTTTGTTCTAATATAAACATTTTCTGCTATTAGAAATAAAAATGCTGTAAGTTCATAATCAAATATCCCTTATATGTTGAAAATAGCGATTTACACAATACATTACCTGCATCTAAGTAAAACAATTCAATGAATTAAAAAAATATTCCATGTTGATTTAAACATGTTCCTCACCCTTACCTATCCTAATGGGCAAAACTTATGAAGACCAACTTGTCTTGGATTGCTGTAAATATTTTATGAACTAAATTTAATTGCTGTCATGTTCAATATTTTATTTTTGTGGAAGAGAAGACAAGGAGAGGTGCTGTTGCCTTTCTCAGAGTACAGTGGCTTTTTTATTGTTAACATTCAACTTTTCAGACATCATTATCTCTGTTTTAGAATAAATACACTTTTACTACTTTTGATCAAAATTGTTAAACATTTACAGAAACTTCTCCTTCAAGGCTTAAATAAGACACAGATTTAAAAGAACAAAGAATATATATATGGCCTATTGATAGTCCATTATGTTTCAAAGTCATAAAAGAATGCTATGTTAAATGTTTTTCTACAGAGTTTATTATATTTTAATGAAATAAATACACAAACAAGTCTTTCAAGCAAGAAAACAAAATGTACTTTGTACATTAACTGTACATTACTTAATGATAGATCTATATTTAAATTTTTAAACTTCCAGACATGTGTTTTCTGATATGCAACTCTTTTGTTCATGTCATTGTCAATGATGAGTTCTTCTTCTCTAGTAGCATCCATGTTTTACAAAAGGTTTATTCAATATTATTTTGAACTCAGGACAAATTTATAAATCCTCTAATTCATATTTTATTCAATAAAAAAATCTACCATAATAAAAATAAAGACTTAAAAACTTATCTTGCCTTCGTAGTATTTATTTGTGAGATATTTCCTAAAAATATGATCACACACTTATCATAATTTGATTTATTTTTAATTCTTACAAACCAATGCAATTGAAAACATGTTATAAATTATTCAATTACTTTTATTTCTGTACCTATTCCTTGAAATGTCAAGATATTGATGAAGTATGTTCTTTGGTAAATAGAATATGTTTTGATTTCTGTCCACACACTTAGGTATTAAAGGACAAAATAATATAAATCTAATCTTATCAAAATAGATAAATCAAAGCCTATAAGGGCCACCAATAAAACATTAGAATATCAGAATGGAAACAACAACAACTTGTTCTTAATTAGGAAACTTCATCTAAGTGAGAGAACCAGGTCAGAAATCTTGAGAATGGGGAGTCTGAACCTGGAGCAAGGTTTCAGGATTCAACTAATAGATATATTAGTTATGAGCATTGACTTTGGATTCAGGTAAACCTGGTTTAAAATCCTACCACTGTACTTTACTGGATTAAATGTAGTTGTTCAATTAATAATTGTCTCTCCATAGGACAGTAAGAATTGCTTCTGCAGTGATGACTTCTGTTTTGCTCATATGAGGATTAAGGACTAAGACAGTACTAAGAATACCATACCAAGAGTTACACTTATTGAAAAACTCTAATTAAGAAAAAATATCAAATATTTGGTATGAAGATTGTTGAAATAACATGGCCATATTCACATCACAGAAGCTATTATATATAAAATGTAGAAACCTGTTTTGTATTATCTTTTACTAATATAACAGCCAAAAATCGAGGGTTTGATAGCAGAGATGAAATATATATTTCAAATTATTTTAAGGATTTTAGGTGTTTCCATTTTCCCCTGGTTCAAAACTATTGTGTTTCAGACCATTCTATTTACAATCCCCTTTTAAGACATCATATTTCCAATGGACATCTAAAACTAAAATTCCCTGGAACACTGGTGTAATTGACTTTTCAGAAAATCTTATCATGTAAAAGGTGCCATTTCTTGCATGAAGATTTATGGGAATGTATATATCCAGAATTTTCACATCTTGCCATGTTTCCATGTTTGAGGACATTTATGCTCTTTTCATTTTCTTATCTTTAAAAATATGTATAATGCTTCCTTATAACATATAAGTTTATTATAAACTCTACTAAACTGTGGTGCCTGGAATCGGGACATAGTCTTGTTTCCAAACACCCTGATATTTTGTAGTTGTACATTTTTCCTTTCTATCGAATTTCAGAGCATTTTTCAATTTATTGATTTGAACAGTCACACTTTACCAGAAATGATGGATTTTTTTTCACCACATATTTGAGTCTGATTGAAGGAAGGACTAAATATATCAATATTTTAAAACACTAAATTGAAACCAAGTTTATTGTTTTGTTTGTTCTTTAGTAGATTTTATAATCTTCTGTCTCATGATTAAACATGTACATAAACTGCAGTTATCTCCCTATGGTCAGGCAGGCTGTTTAGGCTTTCTCAATATTTCTTTTGTCCACTGACTCATTTATGTCCCAGGTTCCCATTGAAGAAATATCAAAAATCTCCACAGTACCAAATGAGTTTGTTTGGCATAGAATTCCAGAACTTGGTTGATTTTGTTGGAAACGATTCAGTTTTTTTCATTGATATTTATAACTAGAGCTATGAGGAATAAGAAGGAAAAACCACAATAACAACTAATAGTTAATGAATCAAAGGCAAGAAAAAACATAATGTTATATAAAACTCTATGAACACCCAATAGTAAATAACTAATTGTTGTCATACTATTATTATTCTTACTATATATTTATATACTTCTTGTTTCCAAAGAAAAATTGAGACAGTTTATAAAACTGATATAATAGGGATGCGTGGGTGGGTCAGTTGTTTGAGCATTTGATTCTTGATTTCAACTCAGGTCATGATCTCAAGGTCATGAGATGGAGCCCTGGGTTGGATTCTGTGTTGGATATAGATCCTGCTTAAGATTCTCTCTCTCCCTCTATCCCTCCCCTACTTCCTCTTAAAAAAAATAAAATAAAAAAAGTTAAAAACTGATATAATAATACATGTACATAATTTGTTCAATTTAATTTTTCCTCTTTTATACTTATTTGTGCTTGTGGACTTTGTATGGTTTGTAAGCCACATCCAATTGATATTTGCAGCATAGTACCCAAATACATATATATTAATTTCTAATTTATTTTTCTATCTTTTGGTTATTAGGGAAATAAATTATTGAATTAAAAATTGTAACAAATATAATGTTGAAGTCATCTTATTTCCTGCAGTGTCCCTGTGTCAAATTCAAAAGTTTCAATAGTGGGGCTCTTTTTTTTTAAATGGAGAAAGAATAACTTTAAAAATTATGAATTTATTTTTTCTAACAATACCTAGATGTTGTCAGGTATTTTAAAGACTATTTGTTAATCAATAGTGTAATAAGTTCAAAACTTCAAGGGACAGGCTGAATTATTTTATTAGAAGCTAATTCAGCTCGTGACTTTAAGTTGAAACCAATGCTCATTTACTGAAAATCTGGGGACCCTTAAGAATTAAGCTGGATCTACTTTGTCTTCTATAAATGGAAGAGCAAAACCTGGATGACAGCATATCTGTTTACAACATGGCACTGAATATTTTAATACTTTAAGCCTAATATTAAAACATACTGCTCAGAAAAAAAATTTGTCTACGCACACACACACACACACACACACACACACACAAACACACACACACACACACATTCCTTTTAAAATATCACTGCTTATTGACAATGCATCTGGTCACCCAAGACTCTAATGGAGAGGTACAATGAGATAAATGTTGTTTTCATTCCTGCTAACATAACATCCTTTTTGTAGCCTTCAAGTCTTATTATTTAAGACATGCATTTTGTAAGGCTATAGCTGCCATGGATAGTGATTCCTCCAATGGATCTGGGCAAAGTAAATTAGAAACATTTTGGAAAGGCTTCACATGTCTAGATGCCACTAAGAACATTCATGATTCATGGGAGGAGGTCAAATATCAATATTATCAGGAATTTGGAAGAAGTGAATTCTAACCTTTATGGATAACTTTGAGGGATTCAGTCTTTCAGTGGGGGAAGTAATTGTGGATGTACTGGAAATAGGCAAAGAACTACTATTAGACATGTGGCCTGAAAATGTGACTAAATTGCTTCAATATTGTGATACAGATTTAGTGGATAAGGAGTTGCTTCTTATGGATGAACAAGGAAAGAGGTTTCTTTAGATAGAATCTACTCTGGCTGAAGATGCTATGAACATTATTGAAATTATAATTAAGGACTTAGAATATTACATAAAGTTAATTCATAAAGAAGTAACAAGGTTTGAAGGCATTGACTTCTGTCTAGCTGTGAAAATCTTAGATGGCATCTTCTTCCAATAGAAGGCTGTTTCATCTACATTGAAAGTATGTTTTTGTTGTTTAGTGTAGCCCCTGGATCAATTCTGTTAAGCCAGATCTCCTTCCTACTTGCTGCAGCATCTACATTAGCACTTGCTGCTTCACCTTGCACTTTTGTTATGGAGATATCTTCTTTCCTTAAACTTCCTCAACCAACTTCAGCTAGCTTCAAAATGTTCTTCTGCAGGTGTCTCACCTCTCTCAGGCTTCATAGAATTAAAAAGGGTTAGGACCTTACTCTAGATTAGGCTTTGCTTATGGGAATGTTGTATCTGGTTTGATCTTTCCATGCTGGTAAAATCCTCCATATTAGCAATAAATCTGTTTCTTATTATTCATATATTCACTGGAGTATCTTTTAATTTCCTACAAGAACTTTTTCTTCGCATGTGCAACTTGGCTAACTGTAATAAGAGGTTTAGTTTTCAGCTTATTTTGACTTTGAACATACTTTCCTCACTAAGCTTAATAATTTCTAGCTTTTGATTTAAAATGAGTGGCATACAACTCTTTTTTTTTCACTTGAACACTTAGAGGCCATTGTAGGTTATTAATTTGCCTAGTTTCAATACTGTTATGACTCAGGAAATAGGGAGGCCTAAGAAGAGGGAGAGAGATGGGGGCCAGTCAGTGGTGCAGTGAGAACACACACAAAATTTATCAATTAACTTCATGTCTTATATAAGTACAGTTCATGGTGTTCCAAAACAATTACAATAGTAATATCAAAGATCATTGATCACAGATCACTAGAACAAATACAATAAAAAATTTTAAAAAACTAAAATACTACAAGGATTACTAAATCATGATACAGAGGCACAAATTGAGAAACTGCTATCAGAAAAATGGTGACAATCCACTTGCTCAATGCAGGGTTGCTACAAACTTGTAGCAATATCTGCAAAGTGCAATAAAGTGAGTTATGCTTGTACTGATTAGATTTGTCAGTTGTTTGTGAATAATTCAGAAATAGGAGGTTATAGACAAGCAAATCCCACCCAATGCCTTCAAATCTTGGACTTTTCAGGTTAGTCTATGGTTAATTCTTGGTTTTCAGAATACCATGTACTCTTGATTTTCCTTTATTTTTGGTTATGATTCTTCTTAGACATCTTTACTGGATCTTCTCTTTTTCTTTGCCTCTTGATGGAATTCCCAGAGCTCACTACTTGGACCTCTGGTTTTTGTTATTTATTCCCATCCCTTTGTGATTTTGTCAATTTTGAATGCCAGCAGTATGCCAAAAACTTCCAAATTTATATTTGCAACACATCAACCTGAATTCCATGCTAGTAACCTAATGCTAACTATACACTTTGAGTTAGTGCAAAATAGGCATCTCTAAATTAACTTTTCCAACACCAAACTTCATACTTCCAACTATCCCCCAAATTCTCCTCCATCTGTAGAGTTCCCATCCAGTTTATTGCAATTCCATTTTTAGAGTTGCTAGATCAGAAACCTTGGAATCCTCCTAATTTTCCCTCTTTATTTCACATCTCCTCTTCAATCAGTTAAGACATTCTGCTAGCTCCACCTTCAAAATAAATTACAAATTATATCACTTCTTAATTATCTCCATGGATACCAGCCATCCAAGCACCATAATTTTTCTATTGAGATATTCCAAAAGACACAAAATACCTTCCTTCCGTCATCTACTTTTGACTCTCCTCAACACGGCTGCCAGAATGATCTTCTAAAATCTTTGTCAGTGACTGTAATTTCTCTCCTTAGAAATTTCCAAGGGCTTACCATTTCCTGAGAGTAAAAACAAAACAAAACAAAATTATAATAGCCTGAAAAGCTGTGTTCCTTCTTAAAGCTCTGATCTCATTTCCTACAATAATCTCTTTGGCTATACTGCCCTCCCTATTGTTTTTGGAACACACCAGGCATTCATATGTTGTTCCTCATGCTTGGTATGTTCTTGTCCCATATACCCACACACTCACTTTCGCCAAATTTTTTCTGCATAAATGTTGGCTTCTTTTTTTTAAATTGAATTTTATTTTTTCAGTGTTCCAAGAGTCATTGTTCATGCACCACACCCAGTGCTCCATGCAATACGTGCCCTCCTCTATACCCAACACCAGGCTCACCTGACCCCCCACACTCTCTCTTCCAAAACTCTCAGTTTGTTTCTCAGAGTCCACAGTCTCTCATGGTTCATCTCCCCCTCCAAGATTTCCCCCAGTTCACCCTTCCTTTCCTTCTCTCAATGTTCTCCATGTTTTTCCTTATGCTCTACACGTAAGTGAAACCATATTATAACTGACTCTCTCTTCTTGACTTATTTCACTCAGCATAATCCCTTCCAGTCCCATCCATATGAACTTTTGGGACTTCATCAAGATAAAAAGCTTCTGCGCAGCAAATGTCAGCTTCTCAATGAAGCTATCTCAACAATACTATAAGCCTTCTTTCACTGTTCTGATGGCTTTTTCTGTTTTCCTTTTCCATAACATCACTTATGCTATTATTAAAGACCGCGGAATCACTTAAATGTTATGCTTACTTTTATTGTTGACATCTACTCATTAGAAGTTAAATCTGATGAGGGCAGAGATTTTCATCACTCAGTTTTTTTCTCCCTCATGCCTAAAACAGTGTCTGGTATATATTAAATACCCAATGAATCCAATGCATGAATGAAGAGCTTGCTGAAAGCATATACAAAGTGGACTAGTATCACTATAATATGTTTCCTTTTCTGTAGATTTCTTTTTCATGGCACCTAACATAATGGCCAGTTTAGTCAAAAATTTTCATTTAAACTTTGCCCTCTAAATGTGTATGAAAACATTACATAGATATTTTGGCACGTCATCTTCTTATCATATAATAAGTATTTTATTAACTTACTGTCATAAATTGGAGTAGCTAAACATAGTGAAAAGGATACTTCCAGGAAAAAAGCCCTAGGGAGATAATGCTGAAGTGCGATGATTTATACAATCTAAAAATTTGGACAGTTCTGGAATACACACACACACACACACACACACACACGCACACACACTCACTGGCACACAGTCCAAAAGAAATTGGTTGTGAATATAAAATAATAAGCTATTAAAATCAAGTAGAAATAAAATTGATGACTTCAAAATTTGAGTGTCAAAAATATTTGAACCCAGTGAAATAATGGAGCCTTTGGAAAATGAGTACTTTAAAAGTTTGCATATTACTTACACTGTCTACTGAAGAGAGCTCACCAAAAAGTATTTACTACCAACATGCAATCCACAAAAGCATCCATCACATAGTTAGCTTTATCTAAATGAAACACAGGAAAATATCAATAGATTTCTAGAAATGATAATTAGGTATGTAATGCACATCACCAAATACATGAATTCACTTTGAGTTCACAGTGGTAGTTCTAAAATTAGTAGCTCAAGCTCTGTTAAATTACATACAAATCACTAAAATCAGAAGTAGTCAAGACAAGCTTGAAGGGATAAAATATTACACTTATTAAAATGGTCCATAACCAGTTGAATCAAATAGCTTTTCTCTACTGCAATATTAATGTGTTGATTGAATTATCTTCATACATACATCTAAAACCTCACATTTTATAGTGTGTTCTCATTATGGTATACCACACATGTAAAGATATGCATTTGTTTAATTAAAATGATATTCAGAGAACATTTTTAGGCATGATGAAAATTTAAAAGTTGAATAAAGGATGAACGGTTATCATCAAGGAGATTATAATTCATCAAAATTTGTAGTATGCATATGGAAAAATATAATGTTATGTAAATCAGAGTGATATAACTTTAAGACTACCTAGAGCTAATGTATACTAAATATGTTTTTTTAAATACTAAATACACTCTGATAAACATTTTATATACATTATCTCACCAGATCCTAGATACAAATCCAAATGCAAGTCTATTATAATCCCCATTCCACAGATGAGACTCTCAGGGCTAGAGAGAGTAATATAACAAGCCAGTGATAGTGTGTATTAGAAGGACCTGAACTTAAATCTGGTAGTCAAATTACTATGTTGCAGTGAACTAAAATATTTCTTCCAAAAACATTCACGTTCAGAAATACTTTTAAGGCAGAAAAGACCTGTATTTTTTTTTTTAAGGCAAATGAGAAATACCTCTATCTTCAGGTCTTAGAAAATGATGGATTTAGATGAAAAAACAAAACCTCTGAGCATTCAGAAAAAGTGATTAATTCAAATCAGAATCTTTCAAAGAGAATGCCTGTAATTTAGTAATGTCAAAGTTACTGCTGGAGTTTCAAGACTAGAGAAATTCACAAGAATTGAATTCTATTTGGAGATATTATACCAGGAAATCCACCCCTTGTAACTAATAGGATAAAAGAAAGAATGATCAGTACTAATGGACAGATAGTGAAATTTTAGTCATGAAAAATAGGCAGAAGCTTTCTTAACTTGCCTTAAAATCTTGATGTTATTGAAATATTTTGCATATTCTTTGAATACATTTTTCAACATTTAGACAATTTCACAATCAAGTGTTTAGAAATCTTGATTTTTAACTTATGTTTGAAAAATTTTGTTTTTTCTCTATATCCTTTTGATACTATCTCATGATATTTTGTGAAATTTCTTTTCCTATGGACCATTTTTCTTCTATTTTCCTTTTTAAAAAAAGATTTTATTTATTTATTTGACAGAGAGATAGAGAGCACAAGCAGGCAAAGTGGGAGAGGGAGTAGCAGGCTCTCCGCTGAGCAGGGAGCCCCATGCTGGGCTTGATCCCAGGACCCTGGGATTATGACCTGAGCTGAAAGCAGATGCTTAACCGACTGAGCCACCCAGGTGCCCCCTTTTATTTTCCTTTTTACTTAATTTCTTGTAAGAGCAGTTTAACTGGAAAAATCAAGTGTTTGGTGACACTACTAACTGATGGATAACTTTGAGGCATTTAGCCTGTGGCAGATAAAGCAAATTCATTGTCTATACTATGTAGCCATATGGTCAAGTGAATTGAGAATATATGTCATAAAGTGAAATCATCTTTGCCTAACTTTTAGCAAATCTCTAGAGGCTATTGTCTTTAGTTAAAGGTAACTAAAGTCCATACCCTTTAGGTAAAGTAAATTGTTAATGTAAACTTTTAGAATGTTGGAGAAAAATGCAATTCTGTGAACTAAGTACAGTACTGCACTATCTGCATAAAATGTCTGTGGCTTATCTCAGATTAGCTATGCTGTCAAAGGAGAATTATACTAAAATAATTCCTTATATAAGGCACTAGCCACTGAAAAAATGCTCATTTGTATATAACAGTAAAAAGTAGGAGGAAGGACATCATTGGATGTGGAAAAGAAGCAATAAAATGTTCTCTTAGATTTTTTATTTGCATAAATATATAATAGAATGTTTCCTGTATGGTGATGGCTGTGCATTCAGCTGTAAGTAAGTTAACTGTTATTACTACAGCAAAATTGTGCCATTTGTAGTTATAAAATGTGAGAGAAAAATGACTAGGATGTAGAATATCAAGCATTACTAGGAGCAGCAATTTATTATTTACCATGAAAGGACTTGAAATACCCGAGCAGTAAGATAAGATGGAGCTTAAGATTGATTTTGTGAGGAATCAGGAAATCAAATGGAATCTATAGAAATACAATATACAAAATAATGGTTAGTAAAAGAAATTAATAAGTGAATTATGGAAAAGAGCTTGGATATAAACCAGTGTTTGCAAAATCTTTGTCAGTTCAGGTTTCTATATGTAATGAAACTTTTATGATGGTATCCAAATTACAAAAGAAGATTTGATCTGGCTTGATGTTTGGACCCACATGAGTTTAAACATAGATATAGTGATGTTCCATGAGTAATAAAATTCCGCAAAGCACATTCAATAATCTATAATATGTGTGAGATATATGTGATAGTTGCAGGTGTAGCAAACTTATGTTAACAATATTTGTAAAAATGAGGTTGAGAGAATTCACACTGATTATTTTTCCAGAGATAATTTATCCACAAATATATTTTATCCATGATACTCTTATGTACATTAGAGTCTAGCAAGTTTTTACCTAGGTGAGGATATATGGATATTTAAAATGTCATTTCAGAGAACACTAAATTGGAAGAATACCATAATATAGTAGATAAAGGTGAGAGAAGTTTTGGAAATTTGCATGTGCAAATATTTATTAAAGAAGAGAAACTAATTTTCTTTTTTTTAGCTATATTATTAATATTTAATGATGCTTTCAGTGATTTATGATTATGACATAATAGTTTCAATATAAATTTATGCTCAGAAGGTTTGCTATAAAAGCACTTCCTAATCTGGAGAGCGGTGGAAAATAAACCTCTACTATAAGAAAACACCCTGAATTTCTTGGGAGGTAAGTAGGGTAATTGGATTCACAGGTGAGAGAAAATAAAATGGTATTTCAACCCAATGTTAGCAAAGAGAAGATAGCTGCTTCAAGTTCTTTAGCAAATTTAATGATACAGATACTAAGCTATATTCAAATTATACAATGGCACATTATGTAATAAAAATATTTTATTTTTTAAATTTTATTTTAAATATAGTTAAAATAGTCAAAATAATAAATTAATGAAATAAACAAAGGGATAATTAAAGAAAGGTATATTTGTCAAAATGCTGTTAGAATATCACTAAGCATTTCAGAGGATTTTAATGTATAAAATTAGGTATGAAAGTTTTGGAAAGATGTAAGTGAAAAAAGTGAGGTAACCCAATGATGAGGAACTGCAGGGAACACTATCCTTTCTCAGGGAAAGAAAAGTAATAGCAATGTTGCCCAGAAGCAATGATCCTTGCCACTCAGGCTTCTAGAGCATCTGTGAGTTTTGTGGCTGTTAGAATCAACATTGTTAAAGTTTTACAGAAGCCAGAAGTCTATAATCCCATTATGCTCATTAGGCCATTCAATCTCAGATTACCAAAAGATTTTACTGTTATGGTTACTGCAGAAGTCAGTCTATGGATTCTGCTGCTGAGAGTAATGTGTTCACTGTCTGAACCAACTCCATGGGAACTATGCTGCTGGCCGAGGCTGCTGGGAGGTCCTTCAGCTGTTTCTACTGGCACCACACTTCCTAAGGAAGAAGTTGCCATTTTTGTTACTGGACACTACAACAGAAACAGATAGGAAAAACAATTATTTCTTTCTTCCTCTCACTTCAGATCTTCATTTACTTCCTCTGATTGGCTAGCAAGGAAGTATGAGAAATGTAGTTTTCAGGTTTCTACAGAGTGGTGATATGGAGGGGAGTATGTAAAGGCAGATATGGGGATGAGACCCAAAGACAAATAACAAAGTACAGTGTCTTAATTACATATGTAAGAATTGAAAATTAAAAGACAAATGTATTATGGAATCCAAGTTGACTGAAATGTTGACATCTCTAACAGACTAGGCACAGTGGCTGGCAGAGGTGGAAATTATATGGTATAGGGTGAGAAAAATAATACAGTTGTAAATAAAGATTCAGAACAGTAAAGAATCAGTAACCTGAGCATCGCAAGGTATTTACTATGAATTCTAGAGGAAATCAATTTGAAGAATAGAGAGCAAAACAAAACAGAACATGTTTGTTGCATCTTTTTACAAAAAAAGCACAGCCTTCTTCAAACTAACATCTTCTACAGGTTTTAGTAACTGTTATCTTCCTTATCCGTTAGGTCTATGGTGGTATTAACACCTTAAATTTATAAATAATAATTTATAAATATAAATAATATAATTATATATAAATAATAATATATAAATATAAATAAAATATAAATATAAAAAATATATATAAAAATATAAATATATATTTATATATATAAATATATATAAATATAAAATAATATAAAATATAAATAATATAATTTATATATAAATTATATAATTATATAAATTATATAAATAATAATTTATAAATAATAAATTTATAAATTATAAATAATTTATAAATTTATAAATTTATAATTCCTGGAGTACTCTGCTATTACTATCTTCCCCCCAAGACCTTGTCCAAAATTTCTATTAATTTATTTTAATTTCAATATAGTTAACATATATTAGTTCCAGGTGTACAGTGTGGTGATTCAACAATTCTATACATTACTCATTCTCATCATAATAAGTGTACTCTTTAATCCCCTTCACCTATTTCACCCATCCCCTCACCCACCTTCCCTTTGGTAACCATCAGTTTGTTCTGTATGTTTTGGTTTGCTTGTCTTTCCTTATTTTTTTCCTTTGCTTGTTTGTTTTGTTTCTTAAATTCCACATATGAGTGAAATTATATGGTATTTTGTCTTTCTCTGATTTATTTTCCTTAATATTATATTCTCTAGATCCATTCATGTTGTTGCAAATGGCAAGATTTCATTCTTTTTAGTGGGTGAATAATATTCTATTATATATATCTATATATCTACATAGATATATCTATCTATACAGATATAACTATCTGTATCTCTATCATCTATATATATCTATATAGATACATATGTTGTGAGATTTTGTAATATTCTTTGTAATATAGAACATTTGATCAATACAAATGGATTTTACCAAATTATTCATTAACTAGATTGACTTATGGAAACATGAGTGCATAATTATTGAGAAGCTACACATTTTATTTTGTCTAATTTTCTTCAAAGTTTATTTAAATTCCAGTTAGTTAACATACAGTGTAATATTAGTTTCAAGTGTAGAATTTAGTGATTCATCATTTATGTACAACACCCAGTGCTCATCACAAGTGTCCCCTTAATATCCATCATCTTTGGAATGCACCCCCCTACACGCCTCCCCTCCTCTCCCCTACACGCCTCCTTTCTATAGTAAAAAGTCTGTTTCCCGGTTTGCCTCTCTTTTTTCCCTTATGTTCCTCTGTTTTGTTTCTTAAATTCTGTGTATCAATGAAATCATATGCTATGACTTATTTTGCTTAGCTCAATCCATGTCATTGCAAATGGCAAGATTTTATTCTTTTTTATGGTTAAGTAATATATATATATATATATATATATATATATATATATATATATATCACATCTTTATCCATTCATTTGTTGATGGACATTTGGGCTCTTTCCATAATTTGGCTACTTTTGATAATGCTGCCATAAAAATTAGTTTGCATGTATTCCCTCCAGTTGGTATTTTTGTGTTCTCTGGATAAATGCTTAGTAGTGCAATTGCTGGGTCATAGGGTAGTTCTATTTTTAATTTCCCAAAGAAACTCTATACTATTTTCCAGAGTGGCTGCTCCTGTTTGCATCCCAACCAAGTGTGTAAGAGAGTTTACTTTTCTCCACATCCTCACCAACACCTGTTGTTTCCTGTATTGTTAATTTTAGTGATTCTGACTGATGTGAGGTAGTTTTGATTTGCATTTCCCTGATGCTGAGTGATGTCCAGTGTATTTACATGTGTCTGCTGGCCATCTGTATCTATGTTCATTAGAGATATACACCTGTGTTCTCTTTTTTTGTGATGTCTTTATCTGTTTTTTTGTGGCAGGGTTATACTGGCACGAGAATGAATTCGGAATTTTTCATTCTTCTATTTTTGGAATAGTTTAAGTAAAAGATGTATTATCTCTTCTTTAAATATTTAGTAGAATTTGCCTTTGAATTCATGTGATCCTGGACTTATATTTGTTGGGAGTTTTTATTTTTATTACTGATTCCATTTCTTTGCTGGTAACCAGTCTGTTCAAATTTTCTCTTCATTTCTGCTTCAGTTTTAGGAGGTTATATGTGATGACGTATCTACTGATGCATGGGAGGGGTTAAAATACCTACTATTATTATATTAGTATTGATTAGGTCTTTTATGTTTGTACTAACTGCTTTATGTACTTCGGTGCTCCTGTGCTAAGTGCATAAGTATTTACAATTTTTATTTATATATTTTCTTCTGTGCTTTCTATTTTTCTTACTGTTACCTGTTTCTAGTTTTTCACTCAGAGTCCTCCTTAGCGTTTCTTGTAGGATGGTTTAGTGGTCTTATTTCTTTTATCTTTTGTATGGGGGGGGTATTTATCGCTCATTCTATTCTGAATGATAGCCTTGTTGGATAGAGTATTCTTGGTTGCAGACTTTTCTCTATCAGTACTTTGAATATACTGTGTCACTCCCTTCTTGCCTGCAAATTTTTCTACTGAAAAATCAGCTGATAGCCTCACAGGATTTCCTTTGTATGTAACTGTTTTATGTTCTCTTACAACTTTTAAAATTCTTCATCACCATTTTTTTTTTTTTTTTTTTTTTTGCCATTTTAGTTATGATTTGTCTTGGCATGGGCCTTCTTGGGTAGATTTTATTGGAGGATCTCTGTGCTTCCTGAATCTGGATCTCTATTTCCCTCTCCATACTCAGAAAGTTTGTAACTGTTATTTGTTTAAATATATTTTTTGCTCTCTTTTCTCTCTCTTCTCCTTCTGGGATCCCTATAATGCAAATGTTACTGTGCTGGATAATGTCACTGAGTTCTCGAGGTCTATTCTCATTATGCAATATTTGTCTGTCTCTCATCTGTTCAGCTTGATTGCTTTCTTTTACTGTATCCTCCAGGTCACATATAAATTCTTTTGCTTCCTGTAGTTTACTTTTTATTCTCTCTATTGCATTTTTTTCATTTCATTTATTGCGTTTTTCATCTATGATATTTTTTGTCTTCCACCATTTTCTGAAGCCCTGTGACTATTTATATAATCATGAGTTTAAATTCTCTATCAGGCGTATTAATTATTTCTGTTTTGTTTAGATCTCCTGCTGTGATTTTGTCCTATTCTTTCATTTGAGACATATTCCTGTCTCCTCATGTTGTCTATATCTCTGTGTCTATTTCTGTGTGTTTGGAAAATCAGCTACCTCTTGTGCTCTAGAAAGTAGTATCTTTATGAAGATAAGGTCCTGTAGTGCCCTGCACTGCAGTGTCCGTTGTTCACCTGAACCCGGCACTTCAAGGAATGTCTCCTACATGTGTTATTTGTACCATGCTGTTGTATCTGAGTTACTTTTATTTCAGTCCAGAAGACTGCACTGACTCTCTGCCTGTTGTGGGGTATGTTTGCTCTCTGGTATTAATGAGATTCAGGCAGACTGGCTGAGGAGGTGTGACCTCAGGGGGACTCAAGGACTGGGCAGGGATGTTAGCAAAATTTGAACTGAGACCCTAGTCCTGGGCCAGATTCCTTGAGACACTGTGGCTGGGAGTGTGGCATGTGGCAGTGGCCAGAGGTGCACTGCATCTGCATGTGGTGGCTGGGCAAGGCATGAATACACGGCATTAGCAAAATCTGCACTAAACCCAGGGCCAATGCCAGCAGGCTTAGATCGGGCAAGTCCTCAGGAGAATGTGTGGGCACACTGCTAGCAGGTTAAGTAACAAATATCAATGCAGCACTACCTCCCACGAATGGCCGTGTTTTTATGCTGGGGAGTGGGGGAGGGAAATGGCACTTTCCAGTTCTTTTGTTCCTGGAGAAGGCCACCAACAAGTTCCAAAATAAGTATAAACAGATCTTCCTCCTGTTTGCCCCAAGTGTGTGTGCAAACTATCTTTTCTGTATTCCCTCTCTGTGGGCTGCTATCTCTTTAAGCGTAGGGGCTCAGCTATCCATCACTCTCCCGGTTCACCCAGTGCTGAGTCTGCTGACTTTTAAAGCTCCAAGCTCCATGTCCAGCTGGTTATACAAACTTACGGAATTCAACCACTCTTGTTTTCAAAGCCAGATATTATGGGGATTCATCTCCACGTGGTTTCCCCAGTGGCTAAGGACATTTTCTCTCCCCTTTTTACGCAGCTCCTTCCATCCTGTGGTCTTCTCCCTTTCTATCTTCTCAGATGCACCTTCTTTATATTTATTGTGGAGTTTGTCTGCTAGTCATCAGATCACTTTTCAATTTATTTACATGATATATGAGTGATATCTAGTTGTGAACATGGGTAAGAGTGAGCTTAGGGTCTTCCTACTCTGCCATATTCCCAACCTCCTCCCCTTTCCATCTATGTATAAACTTTGAAAACTTATTAAACCCTCTTCCACTTGCCTACTTTGACTATTCTATCTGTTCTTGCTATGTTCTTATAGTTCTATATATGTACTTTTAATGAATACACTTGGGCTTATGACAAGTAAGATGATAAGAAGCTTTATAAAAAAAATAAAAGAAAATAGTAGAATAGAGGTTTGACTGAAGGCAGAAATAAAACTTAATACTAGGATAAGTAATTATATGGTAGTCTTATTTGTATATAGGAAAAAATAGAAAAACAACCTAATAGGAGTAGAGATAGCATTCTAATATATTGAAGAGTATCAACAAACAAAACAACTAAATGTATTTAATATTCTCACAAATGAGTTGGATTATATTTACTTGCCTCAAAATAATTACCTCTAAGTTCATGATTAAATATTACAGTATACAATAAATAAATAAATAAATAAATAAATAAATAAATATTACAGTATACAGTATTTATCTTGAAATCTTATATGTTGACAAATACATTCAGGTTTAATGCATAAAATATCTTGAAGAACTTTTACATAATAAATAACAAGGAATACAAGGTGAATTAGAAAAAGGAAGAATAGAGAATGTAATGGAGTAGTAATATAGATTTCTGAGAATTTCTTTGAATATCTGCATTAAAACAAAAACAACAAGAAAACTCAATAATATATAGAGTCAAGATATCAAATGCTAAACTAGATATTTAAGAGCATTTGCTGTTAAATAACAAGTTTGGTTTTTGCACTTATATTCACAAGATAAGTATGTTGTCATTTGGCAGTTTTAAAATAATATGTAAGATAGTAAAATATGAAGCATTACAAAAAAAAAAACTATTTGGATTATTAGAGAAGTCATATTATGGTTTTCAATGTGTCAAAAGATTCCATAGTGTTCACTACATTTGAAGAGATTTTATTTAAGTTTTTTTTTGTATTTGTTTATCTTCATTAAAAGGAAAATATGATGTAAAAATTATAGGCTTTCTACCATAGCCAGCAATAATGATGAATTTCTCTCTAGGTATTAGCTCTCCATGTATGAACACTGACTTATACTTTATATTGTTATGTAATTCCTAAGCTTTCCCCTTTCCATTGTTATTATATGAATTGAATGCAGGCTGCCTCATGGTATGAGCTTTTTTTCCCCTTTAAATTCAAGAAGATTAATTATAAACTATCAGTTCACTATGCGCTCTATAGCTCTTAGCAGAGACAAAAATATAGAAGAGAAAAATGATTAACACTTACTCTATATCACCTCAAAGGAAAAATTTCTGAGGTTTAATTAGATAATGTCTGCAAAATGCTTTAGTTCCTAAGAGAAAATAATACATAAGCATAAGGAGGAAAAGGCACCACAGTAAAATTATATAAGTAGCAGTAAAGGTAGGCTTTAGTTTGAATTCTGACATACTAGCAATAGGACTGATATGAATTGCCCTAAATCTCTTTCAAATGTTATCAGCAAACACTCATGTAACTGAGCTATTATGAAAAATATAATAGATTGATAACATGAGAAGTGGGCAGGTTCAAATCCTTGCTTTTTCATTGTCAATTGTAGGGCTATAAACTCGTTGTGGAAACTCAGGCCCACAGTATCCTCAGCAACAAAATGATAATAAAAATTCCTTTCTCCTTCATACACTTTCTGTGAGGATCATATTTTTAAAAAGTTAAGTGAAAATACTTGGAAATCTTTAATGTACTTTAGAGACATTTGCTAAAAAAGTTAGTTCTAAGTGGGATAGCTCAAGAAATGCAAGTATATTTATTCTAAAAATTTAATATACATTCATTTTCTTCTTATATTTTATTTTGTTTTGTTTTGTTTTGAGGGAGTTGGGTCCCAGCTGGGAATTTAGAATCACACTTTTCGAGTGTGTTTCTATTCCCAAGTTATAATTATCATCACTTCACAGATAATGAAGACAATATTTATCTGTTTTTATAGGTCATTAAATAAAAAAAAAAAAAATCCTCAGCAAAAAAAATAGCAAACCACATACAACAATACCTTGAAAATATAATTCACAAAGAGTAGGTGGGATTTATTCTTGGAATGCAAGGATGATTTATTATTCACAAATCAACCAACATTATACACCAAATCAACAAAACAAAGAAAAAAATCATATGATCATCTCAATAGGTGAAGTAAAATGATAGAACAGTTTTCAACATTGATTCATGATAAAAACTCTCAACAAGTGCAGTTAGAGGGAACATACTTCAACAAAATTAAGGCCATATATGAAAAACCGACAACTAACATCACACTCAATGGTAAAAAACTGAGAGTTTCTCTTTAAGGTCAAGAATAAGACAAGGATGTCCTGTCTTACCACTTTTATTCAGCATAGTACTGGAAGCCCTAGCCACTGCAATCAGACAAGAAAAATAAATAAGAGGCATCCATATTAGTAAAGAATAAGTTAAATTGGCACTGTTGTCAGATCAATAGTCCAAAAACTATAAAACACTGATGAAAGAAATTGAAAATGACACAAAGAAATGGAAAGATATTCCATGGGTTGGGAGAATTAATATTCCCCAAAATGTCCATTTATTACCCACAGCAATCTGCAAATTCAATGCAGTATCTATCAAAATACCAATAGCATTTTTCACAAAACTAGAAAATATAATGCTAAAATTTGTATGGAATCATAAAAGACCCTGAATAGCCAAAGCAATCATGAAAATGAAGGACAAACCTGGAGGTAGCACAAAACCAGATTTCAAGATATGTTGCAAAGTTATTGTAATGAAAACACTTTGGTACTGACACAAAAATAGACACATAGTTCAGTAGAACACAACAGAGAGCCCAGGAATAAATCCATGATTATATGGTCAATTAATCTATGACAAAGGCAGTAAGAATATATAATGGGGGAAAGACAAGTCTTATCAGTAAATGGTGCTAGGAAAACTGGACATCTACATGTTAAAGAATAAAACTGGACCATTTTCTAACACCATACACAGAAATAAACTCAAAATGGATTAAAGTCCTAAGTCTGAGAACTGAAATCATACAAATCCTAGAGGAGAACAGAGGCAGTAATTTCTCTGACATCAGCCATAGCACATTTCTTTTCTCTAAATATGACTCCTAAGGCAAAGAAAACAAAAGGAAAAATAAACTATTGGGACTACATCAAAATAAAAAGCTTCTGACCAGCAAAGGAAATCATCAATAAAATAAAAATGCAACCTACTGAGAGGGAGAAGATATTAGCAAAGGATACATATGATAAAGTGTTATATATATATATATATTATATATATATATATATATACACGTGTGTGTATATATATATACACACACATATATATGTAGACTTGAATAAACGTTTTTCTAAAGAAGACAGACTGTTCTAATACAGATGGCCAACAGACACATGAGAAGATGCTCAACATCTCTTATCATCAGGGAAATGCAAATCAAAACCACAATGAGATACTATCTTATACCGGTTAGAATTGTTAAAATCAAAATGACAAGAAATAACAAACATTGGTGAGGATACAGAGAAAAAGGAAGTCTTGTGTACTATTGGTAGAAATGTAAATTGGTACAGAGACTTTGGAAAACAGTATGGAGGTTTCTCAAAAAAATTAAAAGTGTACACCTGAAACTAATAGAAAACTTTATGTTAACTAACTGGAATTAAAATAAAAACTTAAAAAATTAAAAATTTGAAAAACAAATTAAAAAAAGAAATACATATGATCCAATAATTCCACTACTGAGTATTTACTCAAAGAAAATGAAAATACTAGGGGTGCCTGGGTGGCTCAGTGGTTTAAGCCTCTGCCTTCAGCTCAAGTCATGATCGAAGGAGCCTGGGATCGAGCCTCACATTGGAATCTCTGCTCAGCAGGGAGCCTGCTTTCCCCTCTCTCTCTGCCTGCCTCTCTGACTACTTGTGATCTCTCTCTCTGTCAAATAAATGAATAAAATCTTTAAAAAAAGAAAATGAAAATACTAATTTGAAAAGAGTTATGTACCCCTATGCTTATTGCAGCATTATTTACAATATTACATTATTTACAATAGCCAAGATATAGAAGAAAGCTAAGTTAATATCAATAGACAAATGGATAAGGACAATGTAATATAGATTATCAATGATAGATGACAGATATATGCTAGATGATAGATAGATGGATAGATATTACTCAGCCATAAAAAAGGATGAGATCATGCTCTTTGAGATAACATGGGTGGACCTAGAAGGTATTATACTAAGTGAAATAAGTCAGACTGAAAGGCAAATACCATGTAATTCTACTCATAAGTAGAATCTTTAAAAAATGAATAAACAAATAGAAGGTAGAATCAGTTGTATAAATACATCAAACAAATTGATGGTTGCTAGAGGGCAGGTAAATGATAAGTTGGGAAAAATGGATGAAGGGGAGATACAGTATTCCAGTTATGGAATGGGTAAGTCACAGGAATAAAAGGCACAGCATAAGGAATACAGTCAATGATATTGTAATAGCAACTTAATAAGAGAGATGGTAGCTAAACTCGTGATGAACAGAGCATATATGTATAAATTTGTCAAATCATTAAGTTATACACCTAAAATTAATATGCCATTGTGTGTCAAATATACTTAAATTAAATAAGAGTAATAAAATAAAATAAAAAGAAATTCACCACATGGGTAATGGTTTGAATTAGATGGAGGACTGTCCTAATAACAAAATTCTCTTCTTTCACCCCTATCCCCACCACATATGTGACTATCCTGTAAGAATTTTGCAAATTGCTACCATTAGTTGATCTCTATAGCTAATATCAATAAGAGCTTGGTTATTTTTTTAAACACAAGTTTGCTGATAATAAAAACATTATCATCAATACTATAGTTTGAGGGGCGCCTGGGTGGCTCAGTGGGTTAAAGCCTCTGCCTTCGGCTCAGGTCGTGATCTCAGGGTCCTGGGATCGAGCCCCACATCGGGCTCTCTGCTCGGCAGGGAGCCTGCTTCCCCCTCTCTCTGCCTGCCTCTCTGCCTACTGGTGATCTCTCTCTCTCTGTCAAATAAATAAATAAAATCTTTAAAAAAAATACTATAGTTTGAATTATTCTACTAGTTACAATTAAATACTTTTATAGTTATGATTGTAACACTTAAAAACAAAGGAGCTGGCTGGCACCTTTTCCCTACTCCACCCCTCAGCATAAACACAGAGCTACCAGAGGCAAGCAGCTCAGCTTGGACACTGGCTGCCTAACTGCTTACACCAAGTGCCACCCCCATGCACTATGGTGGGACTATCATTCTTGATCAACCTTGCCTCAGTCGCAGTATGGCAGGCACCTCCCCCGTAAGACCAGCACAAAGCTGCCCACACCATGTTTCTGAACCAAAGAGTTCTGCAGGGCCTCAGTTCTGATGGAGTTAATGTTAGCTCTCATTTCACAAGCAGATCAGAGCACACCTAGTTAAAACATGCCACATTCAGGTCAGGGACCAAACACTGCCCACAACAGGCAAGGAAAGCCTCTGCAGATGATTAGTCTAAAGGATAGAACAGCCAAACCACAACAGCAGAGTGTATACAGCACACACCAGAGACATTCCCTAAAGCACTAGGTCCTGCCCTACATGACCTCTTCTTCATAAGGCCATTACTTTCAGGAGCAGGAGACAGAACTGGCTTTTCTAACATGGAGAAGAAGGTAGAGACTTAGATGAAATGTAAAGCAGAGGAATTTGTCCCAAATTAAAGATCAAGATAAGGCCCCGGCCAGAGATCTAAGCAAAACAGGTATAAGTAACATGTCTGATGGAGGATTTGAAGCAACAATCATGAGGATTGAAGAAAGAATAGAAGACATCAGTCAGACTCTTACCACAGAGATTAAAGTGTTAAAATAGAATCAACAGAGATGAAGAATACAATAAACAAGATTAAAAATAGGCTTGATGGAAGAAAGAGCAAGGTGGAAAAAGCAGAGGAAGGATTTAGTGACCTGGAAGATAAAATAATGGACAATAATGAAGCTGAACAAAAGAAAGAAAGAAGAATAGTGACATGAGAATAGACTTAGGGAACTTGGTGACTCCATCAAATGTGATATAGAAGTCCCAAAAGAAAAGGAGAGGGAGAGCACCTGGGTGGCTCAGTTGGTTAAGCATCTGCCTTTGGCTCAGATCATGATCCCAGGGTCCAGGGACTGAGCCCCATGTCAGGCTTCCTGCTCAGCAGGGAGTTGCTTCTCCTTCTCCTCCCTGCTTGTGCTCTCTCTTACTATCTCTGTCTCTTTCTCTCTCAAATAAATAAAGTCTTAAAAGAAAAAGAAAAAGAAAAACAGGGAAAGGGGGGCAGAAAATTTATATCAAGGAATGATAGCAGAAAACATCCCTAATCTGGAGAAGGAAATAGGCATCCAGATCCATGAAGTACAGAGAACAACAAAAACAGGGCAACACCAAGACATATTATAATTCATTTGCAAAATACAGTGATAACGAAAAATCTTACAAGCAGCAAGACAAAAGAAATTCTTAACTTACAAGAGAAAAACTATAAGGCTAGCTGGAGATTTCTCAATAGAAATTTGGCAAAGCAGAAGAGAGTGGCATGATGTATTCCAAGTGCTGAATGGGAAAAAATCTGCACCCAAGAATGCTCTTCTTCTATCTAGCAAGGCTATCATTCAGAATGAGGGAGATAAAGAGTTTCCCAGACAAACGAATACAAAAGGAATTCATAAACACTAAAACACCACTGGAGGAAATATTAAAGGTGACTCTTGAAGTGCAGAGGAGGAACCAAAAGTGACAAAGACAAGAAAGAATCAGAGAAATCTCCAGAAACAATGACAAAACAAGTAATGAAATAGCACTAAATAGATATCTATCAGTAATTAATTCGAATGTAAATAGACAAAATAATCAAAAGACATATGTGAAATGAGCCAAAGAAAGACAAATACCATAGGATTTCACTTATATGGGAATTTATTTTTCTTGTTAAAAACTATAACTTTATATTTCATACCAATAAAAGAATGTTAATGACTATATTATTCATACATTTTTATCAACCAGTTAAATATTTCTTGGAGACAGAGACTCTTACTCCTTTTATTTCTCTACAACAATTAACAGTGTTCTGGATATTATGTATATACCTAATAAATCTTTATTAATTATGTTCCATTCTATCTTTACCAAAATCCATGTCTTATCATTACTAGAATATTTTAACATTTCATTTGACTAAAACAACACTTTAGATACATGTAGGTCATTTTGCCAGTTTTCGTGTACAAATACTCTATAGATCTTTTTGTGGGCTTTTGGAGGTTACTGAGCCAGCATCAGATAGTATAGGTCTCAGATGACATTAAATGAGAATTTGCAGGAAGATCATAACATCACTTTCTAACTTACATAGCAAAAATCTTTGGCAAACAATGGCTTTATCGAAACCCCTCTCATCCAAAAAACAAAAAACAAAACAAAAACAAAAACAAAAAAACCCTCTCATCCACTGAGCCACACATACAAATGAACACACCTTAATTTTACACACAATTAAAGGCTATACACTAAGAATAAAATTCTCAGGTAAGCCAACTAATAAATAAATTTTGAAAATCGTCATGTCCCAAGCACCATAATTATATCTGATGATACAAAAATGAGCAAAAATAATCCCTTCCTTCACAAAAACATCTATCATGGAAGACATATAGTTAAATAAGAAATTATGATAATGATTTACAATTGGTAAACTAGGGTGCTAATCAACCAGAGAGGAGAGATGTCTAATGTTTTATGAACACACAAGAAAAATTATATGCCAAACCTCTGATTTCTTATTTAAAGCATACTTATTTATTACTTCAACTCATCATTATGTATATTTTCCCACAATAATAATGTCTATTTATGAATTTGACTTATATATATCTATGTATATAATTTCTCTTTCATAGTAATAATGATAAAAATAACAATAATCGAACATATAGCACTTACTCTGTGCCATGTATTATTCCTAATGTTTTACATATATTAATCATTTTATTTTTTATTTTTTTAAAGACTTTTATTTGTTTATTTGACAGAGAGACACAATGAGAGAGGAAATACAAGCAGGGGGAGTGTGAGAGAGAGAAGCAGTCTCCTCACTGAGCAAGGAGCCCGATGCAAGGCTCAATCCCAAGACCCTAGGATCATGACCCAAGCCAAAGGCAGACGCTTAATGACTGAGCCACCCAGGCACCCCTATATTAACCATTTAAATCCCCACAACAAAGTATTATATAAATATTAACATTGATGTCATTTACATCTGAGAAACCTAGAGAGGGGCACCTGGATGGCTCAGTCGGTTAAGTGTCTGCCTTCAGCTCAGGTCATCTCAGGGTCCTGGGATCGAGCCCCACAACAGGCTCCCTGCTCAGTGGGGAGTCTGCTTCTCCCTCTCCAGCTCTATCTCTCTCTCTGTTCTCTCTCAAATAAATAAAATCTTAAAAAAAAAAAAAAAGAAAACTGGAGAGCAGTTAAATTACTTGCTCAAATATAAACAACAAAATAGTAATTGGTTAAGATAGACTTCAACCCAAAGTTTATAAATCCTGTACCTTTAAACACAGTTATATTAATTTTCAATACACATAAAATAGATTATATTGACTTTGAGAGCTTGAAAAGCAGGAATTGCCTTTTCTCGCCACTATCTAAATACCCCATCTTGCTAATCATTACCTTTCATTTTTATTTCCATTAGTTTCCTCTACTCAAATGTCATCTCTGAATTTCTGCATGCAAAATTCCTATTAAACAAGACCCAGATCCAATCATGTTTCTTTTGTAAAACCTAAACTAAGGCAACCCTCCGTCTCCTGGATTATAAAATGTGTTTTCCATTCTTGTAAATGCTGATGTGTGATCTCAAATTTTAATAATTGATTTATATGTGTGTGTACATATATAACTGATGTTTCTTTAAAAAAAATTTTCATTTTATTTCTCTTTTTTCTCATAACATAATATTCCAAAAATAATTATAATAATGACAATAAATAGTTTGAATGAAAAAGTTCAATGGCATCTATAGATTCTGTAAGGAAGACTGTTAAAAATATATATGGATACTTACTTATCTGGGAATCAATCATCTCTAAGATATTTGAGTATATTGGATTATAGAAATAAAATTTGTGTGTGGCTTTACTTATTTTTGTCACATGCACATATTTGTGTTTGCTCTTAATTTTTATATGACATTACAGTATGAATTTACAAGAAAAATCATATGCCAAACCTCTATTTCTTATTTAAATTATTCTCTTTTTAAGATTTTATTTATTTATTTGAGAAAGAGAGTGCAAGCAAGAGAGCAGAAGCAGAAGGAGCAGAAGAGGAAGAGGGAGAAGCCGGCTTCCTACTGAGCAGGATGCCCAATTCAGGACTTGATCCTAGGACCCTGGGATCATGACCAGAGCTGAAGGCAGACGCTTAACTGACTGAGCCACCCAGGTGCCCCTTATTTAAATTATTCTTGTTACCAGAGTTAAAACCTGGTACTATTTGATGGTGATGGACAATAAAGTTCAAGTGTAGATTATTTTCCAGAATTTAACAAGTGAAATTAGCTAATCATGATATCACTAATCTCCTCAGTTTGGGTGCTTTTTAGTATAGCATCTCACTAAACTCAAAAGGTTATTCTAATTTAAATGCAAAATGAAAGGTTTTAGAATGTTAATAAAGGCAACAATGAATAGAAAATGAGGGTGAAATTGCATCATAAACTGTAAAGCTCTCCTTGAATTTAGAACACTATCATTATATTCAGATATCTTAGAAGACGTGTTTCTAGGCAGGGCAAAAGACCAAATAAGATCTTTTTATATCATGTTCTATACTCTAATTTACTTGACTTTTTCATATGTATTTCTTTTTTTTTCCATATGTATTTCTTGAACCAATAATTTTCATATTGTTGTGATTACCTGAATCTTTAATTTTTCTAGAACAGTTACATGCAATATTTTTGGCATTGTTAGTAGTATTTAACACTAAGTAGGTATTTAAAATGAAACCTGCATAATCTCTGTTGGTCTAATTATTTTTTTTCTCCTCAAAATGTGACATTTTAAAATTCATTTTTATAGTCTCCCTTACATCTCTTCCTGGCTAATGCTATGAGGAAAGGATATTAAATATATTCCCATATTCAGTAAGATAAAAATTGAATTTTAAGATGTGGAATTATATGAAGTTCTGACCTATAAACATGATTTGGGACTTTTTATTTCTCAGCTCTCGTTGTGAACTGAATTCAAAATTACAATAGCTTATAAAATGTATAGTTTTCTTTTCTGTATAATTAACATTGTAAAAATTCAGAATAAAGCTATTCAAGACACAGAGTATTAAAACGAGATTCAGATATACAAAATACAAGTCTGAACTCTTGTGTTAACAATGCTTTGTTGGATTAGCTGGAATAAGAAATATTACCTTTGTCTTTGATTTAGTCTTCTATAAATCAGCCTAGTACCCTGTTGTTAATCTATACATAAAACAAGAAACTAAGATGAGACCTTGGGGAAATGACCATTATGCTAAGTATTATGACGGTGATGAAAAGACAAAAAAGAATGAAAACAAATAAAAAATAATACATATATACATTGTACATATATTTATTTCAAAAATTAATATGAAAAATGTAGGGAATGCAACAGAAATATGACAAAATTGCATACTTTTTCATGGAAGATAAACAGGTAGTCAATAATTTAATAAAAAGGTTGTCTAAAAAATTATCCGAAACTTGCAAATAAACCAGAGATTATCAGATGTTCTTGCAGTGCAGTGCAGTACTGTTTGCAACTTTAATGGATTTGCTATTGAATAAACTATTTTACAAGTATAGGATCAAACGCTAACACATAAATTTTTAACTAAAAAAAATTCAAATATTTTCAGCCATTAGGAAGGATAATCCAAAAGATAATAATTGTTTATTGTCCTGTTGGATATGAACCAATTTTGTATCAACCTGGCATATGCATTTATTAAATTATTTATAATATACAGTTATTTCAATGCATTTTGAACTAGTTTTACACCTTATCTGTTCCTTTATTAAATTATTTAAATAAAACTTTTGTTACATATCAATTTTATATTTGCAGTTTTAGGTGTCCCATTCAATTGTCCTAGTGGATTTATCTGATGGAATGAAGCAAATTTTTTTTAAAGATTTTATTTATTTATTTGACAGAGAGAGACACAGCGAGAGAGGGAACACAAACAGAGGAAGTGGGAGAGGGGGAAGCAGGTTTCCCACTGAGCAGGGAGCCACATGCGGGGCTTGATCCCAGGACGCTGGGACCATGACCTGAGCTGAAGCAGACACTTAAGGACTGAGCCACCCAGGAGCCCCAGAATGAAGCAATTTTTATTGCATAAGTAGAATACCTCACAGACCACTTAAGTCCATCCAAATTTTTTTCTTTCTTGGCTTCCAGAGGAAAATCTAAGAAGCAACAGAATTTTCATTTCCTCTTTGTTTCTCTCTTCCCTTTCTACTCCTACTAATTCTGTTTCATTTTTTTACTTCTAATCCATTCATAGCCAATAAGTCTTTTTCCAATGGTGCCATAATTTAGAATTTTGTTTTTAATCTGATAATTTGGAGAATTCTGTAGGGTGAATGATGGGGGTATCTACCCTAGTAAGTAAGGACAGAAAATCCAGCTTTTAGTCTTGCTTGTGTCTTTTCCGATTAGTAAACAAAATCAATAAAATATTTTGTGCCCAATTAGTTGAATAGTTCTTCGATATCTGGAACTTTGAATTTTTGTGTTTGTATTATACTTTTGACATGTGACTGAGGTTGTAGAACAGAAACTACAAGCATTCTGCATTTCTGTTCCTTTCTTTGTCCACAACTCAGAAAATATTTTACCTCAGTGTGAAGTCTTTTTCTATTTATGGAAGGTATTTATAAATTAAATTTTTATAATATATACATATAATTCCTATAGGTTTATAGAAATAAATCAATGTATATATGAATTGAACATTTTCCAAATCAACATAAAATAAGAAAAATAAACCTTTAATATTTAAATTTGCTAAACTTGAAAGAAAAATTATTTTCTTACTGAAATATATTTTAATCAAGCTAATATAATACTTTTTAAGTCAAGTTTATATAATTAAGGTGGCTTAATACTTTTAGTTTAAGAAACTTTTAAAGAACTTTTCTTTGATATCTTTTCTCAGATTTATCAATATAGAATGTGATACATTTTGGTTTTTAGTTATATTTTGTGTCATTTACTCATAATAGCCTCATTAATCTTAAATTTCTAAGCTTCTTAAACTAGTTTCATCATTAAAATATTGACCTTTACTCCTATATAATCATTAAAATTATGAAAATATAAATTGATGTTCAACCAAATAGAATAATATTTGTATGGATTTTTTATAATAGCAATTATATTTTTAGTATAATAACTTGAAAATAATTTCCAAGGTTTTTAGGACATTTGAAATCTTAAATGAGTATTAAACTGGGGTAGTTAATGAATAATTCTAAAGTAATTACATAATTTCTGAGTAATACAGTAGGTTGATGAATAAACATTATATATATATATAAATATATGCTATGTAATGACTATTTTACTCAGTTATAGGAATGGGTTTGTTTATTCTTTCACTTACAAAATATACAAGGATGATATAGCTATAAAAACTGTGTTATGGTTATTCATAAATTTTGCTAGTTTGCTAAAGTGTGTGGAAACAGTTCTAAATTTTGTAGGTCTGTTTTCTCTGTGAAATAAGGTTATTTTCTTGCTTAAAAATTATAATGAATATGGTGGTTGAGCCTATCTGGAACCAATACTGGAGGAAAAATATCACCATGTATGCAAGGAAATGGGGCGAATTTTTTTTTTTTTTTTGAAGAAAAAAGAAAACCTACTTTGCTATACAGTATGTTTGTTTCTGAATTTGAAAGGATAATAAAAGATACAGTTTTAGGGATGGCAGAACATTGTTGAATATTAAGGGGAGTGAATTCTTTTTTTTTTTTTTTTTTGCCTGTTTCATAATATCTGAATCTGCAAAGACGTTATTAATTGTGTTAACTTTTGGCAAAGTTCATATTTTTGCTGAGCTTATTTACGAAAAATTCAAGAAGAAAAATGGACCTCATGACAACTTTCCTATCAAATAGTATATTAGTGCAAAATGAAAATTTAGCTTTCTCTTTGTTGAAAGGCTCTACTTGTTCCAGAGCTCTTAATTAGGGGGAAGTAAAAGGTAACATTTTATGTAATACTTCTATGTGATCTGTTCAGAGGCAAAGATTCTATATCTCACCTGAAGAATAATTTTATCTGCTTGTGTTGAATTTACCAGTCCCTTAATTTTTACAAAAGCAAAAAATAGTGAAGAAAGTTTCCTTGCTTATCAAAGAACTGTTTTATAACATTCGTATTATCTTTCTCTTTTTATTTTAAATGAATTGTCATTTTGTAATCAAGTTATTTCCTATCCACTCATGATTTTTAGACAAGATGACACCTCCTCTCAAAACTAAATCTCTTTTTCCAATATCTGATACTATATATAGAAAAAATTATGTGAAGAACTACCTTTGAGATTTCTCCAAAGTTCTAGAAATCACAAAGTTTTGTTCTTCATTGTATAAAAAAGGTTATAGAAATGTTTCATGTGTATTGGGCATATATTACTTCATCATTATTGGAGGAGCTGCATGGGAAGATATGTAAAGTCAAAAGACACAATCAGACTTTACTAAGTTAAGCTTGTAAGGTTAAATGTTACTAATATAAATATTTTAGAAATTGTATGCTTCCTGGGAGGACACTGGATATCTCCCATGCCTTCCCCATACATACTATGTTCTTACCATTGAGGAAACACGGATCTTATCCTTATGAAATAGTTATGAATTGTGATTCAAAGATAATTTTATGTTTCTCCATTTTTATATAGTTACTGAAATAAATGAACCACAACCATTTGGTCTTAACTCTCAAACAGATTTCTGCTTCCCTATCTTCCCTGTAAATTTCCTGCTACAATTCAAAATCTGTCTTTACAATCCAGAGCTCTGTGGGAAGAACTGCAACAGTTCTTTGAAATCCTCTTATCACTTCAGAGAATATAGACTTTGGTGCAGGCTACCAGGCTGATGCCATTGATGCAACTTTTGACTGTGAACGTGGTCTTTGTTAGGATTTTAGGATTTTTAGTTCAGAAGCAGAGACTACTGACCCAAGATCCAGAGAAGCAAGAATTAATTGCATAAAACTAAACTAATTAATAAGAAAAATACAATTCTTCTTACTTATTTGGAATACTGTTGGCAATGTTTTTATTGTTTTATTGGTACCTGACAGTTAGGACCTCAGTTTCACAAGCAGTTAGGGAGTTTATTAACCTTAGCAAATTTTGAGGGCCTTGAAAAGAGTGCAGTTTACCCATATTTAAAGGGACTGTGACTAAGAACAATAGAGAGTGTTGTTTTGTGTGTGGTTTTTGTAGCTTCTGTATACAAAAATAATATAGCTTTTAGAAGTGCAATCCAGATTCCTAACAAAAATTTGCAGATGAAAGTTAATTCTCTGGCTCAACATTGCATGATCAAAATAGCTTATATAATTAATTAACACTTTTTTGAACCCGTACATGTAATAATCTAACCAAAAATTGTGAGATGAGTCTTAATATAATTAAGATTAATCTTTGGAGATTATCATCAAAAGGGTAGTGATATGTTCCCTGAGGCAAGGGAAATGAAAGCAAAAGTAGACTATTGGGACTACAACATAAAAATTTTCTGGACAGTGAAGGAAATGAGAAAACCAAAAGGCAATCTACTGAATGGGAGAAGATATTGGAAAATGACATATCCAATAAAGGGTTAGTACCCAAATGAACAATCCAATGAAAAAATGGGCAGAAGACATGAACAGATATTTTTCTAAAGAAGATATACAGAAGCCAACAGACACATTAAAAGATGTTCAACATTCCTCTTCATCAGGGGAATACAAATCAAAATTTCAATGAGATATCACCTCACACTTGTCAGAATGGCTAAAATAAAAAATTCAAGAAAGGGGCACCTGGGTGGCTCAGTGGGTTAAAGCCTCTGCCTTCAGCTCAGGTCATGATCTCAGGGTCCTGGAATCGAGCCCCAAATCAGGCTCCCTGTTCAGCAGGGAGCCTGCTTCCCCCTCTCTTCTCTGCCTGCCTCTCTGCCTACTTGTGATCTCTTTCTTTCTGTCAAATAAAAATAAAATCTTAAAAAAAAAAAAAGCCTCAAGAAAGAACAAGTGTTGGTGAGGATGTGGAGAAAAGGAACTCTTATGTACTGAGGAGGGAATGCAAACTGGTACAGCCACTCTGGAAAACAGTATGGAGGATCCTCAAAAAATTAAAAAAATAGAATTACCCTATGATCCAGTAATCATGCTACTGGGTATTTACCCAAAAAATCCAAAACACTAATTCAAAGGGATATATGCACCCCTATGTTTATAGAAGCGTTATCTACAAAGCCAAACTATGGAAGCATCCCAAGTGTCCATCGATAGATGAATAGATAAAGAAAAGGTGGTATATATATATATTATTCAGTAATGAAAAAATGAAATCTTGCCATTTGCAACAACTTGAGTAGAGTTAGAGAGTATAATGCTAATTGAAATAAGCCAGCCAGAGAAAGACAAATATCATATTACCTCACTGTTGTATGGAATTTAAGAAACAAAACAAATGAACGGAGGGAAAAAAAAGAAGTGAGAGAGAGAGAGAGACAAACCAAGAAACAGACTCTTAACTATAGAGAACTAACTGATGGTTATGAGAGGGGAGGTGGGTGGAAGATGGGGCTTAAGGAATACACTTATCATGATAAAAAAATAAAATAAAATCATAAACAAAAAACAAAACTAGAACGAAGTAGTATGATGTGCAAGAAAACAAAGAGTAGGTTCATTTATAAATGAAAACGTAGGGATTCAACTGTTAGAGATGGATATAAGAAGTGGCTTGATTAAAAGAGGTCAAAGCAAGAGCCTAATTACTAAAATCAATGTACTAAGACAAAGTAATGTCAAGAGTGAGTTGATGCAAAGGTCATAAAATCCTGACCTTGAGTTCCTTACATATGTCTTCTTAAATATAGAATTGTTGCCAGTGGCTGGAGAAGGTCTAAACTTAAATGTGATATTAAGGAACCCAAGTAATGAAATCCAGAAGAATTATTTGACTAAGGCCTATACTTAATACTAATTCAAGCCCTATTAATGTTATTGTCACTCCAGAATTCCTGTTTTAAGTATGGCTGCTTCCTCTGCCGGAAAAAAAAAAAAAAATAGCTGGATAAAATTATAGACTCAGTTTGACCATAAAACTCTACAAATCTCTAGCATATGGGTAACTAGGATGTTGTGTCATTCTTTTAGCAGGGAGTATGAATAGATGCATGACAATATTCACAAATATGCTCTCTGTGGTGAGATGACAAGATAGGTGACTATATTAAGGACTTTAAAGAATACAATGAAAAAATATTAACAATGTGTGTAACAGATAAATCTCCTGGTTGATGAAAGTGAGCAATGTTATATTTTTCAAAAAATGGGGAAAATTCCTCTGTGGAAAATAGATGGATCAACAACTTCCCATTTGGTCCCAGAGCCAACACTTGCATAATTTCCCATTTATGAAATATATCCATCTTGGATGTCACAGTCCCAAAATAGAGTTGCTGCATTCAGATAATGTGAATCAAATATCCAAAAAGAATTGAGACATTTTCTTGTATTGTGACTTTAAGTATATTGACTTTATGTTCTTTTTTTTTAAGATTTTATTTATTTATTTGACATAGAGAGAGAGAGATCACAAGTAGGCAGAGAGGCAGGCAGAGGGAGAGGGGGAAGCAGGCTCCCTGCTGAGCAGAGAGCCCGATGTGGGGCTCGATCCCAGGACCCTGGATCATGACCTGAGCTGAAGGCAGAGGCTTTAACCCACTGAGCCACCCAGGCACCCCTGACTTTATGTTCTTTTAATAACGTTATGATTCCTTCCTACTGACCCTACCTGATTATCTGGCCCTAATGAGTATTTATTGAATAAATAATAAACATATGAATGAAGAATATGGAAGCATGAAAACAATATATGACTAAAACATACTGATGATGGCGCTTCCTGTCAAAGTTGACAACATTTAGTAGGTTAAAAAAAAATCTCAGATTAAAAGTCAATTAAAAAGTCATCAGGGCACCTGGGTAGCTCTGTCAGTTAAGCATCCCACTCTTGGTTTGGGCTCAGGTCATGATCTCAAGGTCATGAGATCGCACCCCAGCCAAGCTCCACGCTGAGCATGGAGTCTGCTTAAGATTCCCTCTCTAACTTACCCTCTGCCTGTCACCTCCCCCACCCCCAACTCATGCAAGCCCTCTCTCTTTAAAAAAGAAAAAAAAGTCACACAGGTGATACACACTCAAAAAAGAAAAAAAAAATCTACATAAAGTGAGAATCTGGTCCTTGATTTCCCCCAGCTGACACAGGAATGGGACCAATTTAAGTTTGCACTAGTCCAAGGACTTTGACATTAATGATTTTCCTCTTCCTTCTCTTCTTTCTTTTATAAATAAATTAATTCTTATTTGAATGACAGGGAAAACTTAACATATCCCATAAAAAAAGGATATGATGAAAGTCATCACACCTAAAATCACAATATAATAAAATATGACTTTTAACTTTGTAACCACTCAGACATATTAGAATGGTTATGAACTGTCCCTTCAAAGTATACCATGTACCCTAAGAGTAACATACAATTTAATTGGCAGCATATTCATCAATTTTCTTAATATTTTAGTGTTAATTTAAGGTCCAGTATCCTAGAAAGCTGGAACATTTTAAACTTAGTATTTGCATATCCTGAAAGCATATTTTATGACTTATTTTACTTTCTGATAGTTCTTTTTATAATTTTTCAGAAACTTGGTTTGTTGGCATATACCCTATATACATTCCATAAATGTATATTCTATAGCCAAATAGAGACTATATATTCTGTAGCCAAATAAACCCTGTATATTCTACAGCCAAATAAAGACTTTTCACAGAATCTGACCTTGAGTAGATTACTATAATAGCAATGAAACCATTAGGCCTCTTTCCCCTGCCCCCTTTCTAGTTAATGGGAAGGAATCTTGTACAAAAAAGAAAGAAAAAGAGAGAAAGAGACAAAGAAAAAGAGAGAAAGAGACAAAGAAAAAGAAAGAAAGAAGAAAGAAAGAAAAGAAAGAAAGAAAGAAAGAAAGAAAGAAGAAAGAGAAAGAAAGAAAGAAAGAAAGAAAGAAAGAAAGAAAGAAAGAAAGAAAGAAAGAAAGAAAGAAAGAAAGAAAGAAAGAAAGAAAGAAAAGGAAAAAAAAGAGGGGGCAGTGGGAGACTGTTAGAAATGATATCTGAAGCTTGGAAAAAAACAAAAAGATTGCTAGCTCTTCCTATAGGACATTTCTGATTTTGTACCTCTAGTTGATTTTCTGCTAACTGGGTTATTTTACCTTTTGTAAGGGCAGATTTATTTTGTAGATTATTTTCAAGGAAAGATACAAAAAATTTCTGTGATGGAAAAAATAAGTCTGAAGATTATAATATATTGCCCTAAATGACATGAACCTGCTTTGTATCTAAAAACAAAACAAAACAAAACAAAACAAAACAAAAAAACAATTTTATCTTAGCATTCTTTTATTAAATTGCCATGACTCCCCAGCAGCTCAAATGAACTTTGAACTGGTCTCAACACCCTATTGCTTCCCTCATTAATTAACTACAAAAAATAAAATATTTGACATACATTCACTATAAAATTGCATAAGTCACTTTTTGTAAACGTTTTGCCCTCTTTGGCAGGTAATACAAATTATGAGTCTTAGTCCTAGAAATTCTATAACCTCCCCAAGCCTATTTAGTAAGTACATGGCAGAGACAGATTTAGAAGTGTGATAGAATTGTCTTTTTGAGTTTTATGCTTTAGCCAAATAGTACTAAGATCTAAGGAAGCAAGGTAACATGAGTTAAAACTAAACCAAACCAAAACAAAACAAAAACAAAAAAAAAAAAAAAAAAAGGAGGCCGTGGAGACTGAATTTAGATCTCTCTCTCTGAAACTGTAACACTGGACAAATTACTCATGCTCACTTAATCTTACTCTATTTCTTCCTTTTGTTCTTTGAACATTTTAACCACAGCCTATTTTAAAATCTCTTTCACATGCTTTTATTATCTCTGGCTCCTTTCCTTTTAATTTTCTCATTTCTTTTAACTTTTGACTTTATTTCATATCTGTGGGCTTCCTGATGTTCTTTGTCATTTTATCTGTGAGATCACTTTTAATGGAAGTTTCTCTCTGATGAAGAAATCAGCCTCTCCATTAGACCTCACTGCACATCAGTAGTTAGAAAAAGAACTGATAGGCTCTTAATGTTTTATGGGACAAAAATTGAAATCTTTACTTTATGCCATTCAAATTCCTTTCAAGTGGCTTTTTACAATTTTGCTCAGTTAGGCTACAAAGCTTACCATCTCCTTACTTGGTGACTGCCCCTAAATCTTCCTCACATTACTAAAGTTCCATAATTTTCTTTCTTCTTTGCTTACCCCTAGGTAATTTTAGGAGGCATTGGAGATTGTACCTATATATAAAAGAAAAGCTCCAAATATACTATTTATTTATGTGAAATGTGAAAGGGAAGGTTTCCCAGTTACTGCCTTGTAAGCATGCTTATCCTTTTCTTATGCAATGCATTTTTAAAGTAAATAGTAAAGTATATATTCAATTTGGTATCTGAGTTTTTTCTACAATACTTCTGTGGAAATCAACCATATGACATGAGATATAAAAGTTTTAGTATACAGAAGTTGCATATTTTATATTTATTTTGCTAGAGTGTAAAAGTTCCATAAGTTCCAGATCTATTTCTTTCTCTCTTTCATTTTGTTTTGCTTGTGGTTTAATTTTAAGTCAGAATTTCTGTTGTGGCAAGTGATAATCAGGGTCCAAAACCTATTAAAGGAACTTTTTTTTTTTAACTTTTCTTTCTTTTCTTTCTTTTCTTTCTTTCTTTCTTTCTTTCTTTCTTTCTTTCTTTCTTTCTTTCTTTCTTTCTTTCTTTCTTTCTTCTTTTTTCTTTCTCTTTCTTTCTTTCTTTCTTTCTTTCTTTCTTTCTTTTCTTTCTTTCTTTCTTTTTTCTTTTTCTTTCTTTCTCTCTCCTTTCTTTCTTTCTTTCCTTCCTTCCTTCTTTTCTTTTCTTTCTTTCTTTCTTTCCTTCCTTTTCTTTCTTTCCTTTCCTCTTTCTTTCTGTCTTTCCTTCTTTCTTTTTAGAAACAGTGTTTTGTTGACTCTGTCAACATCCATTTCAGTGGTTTAAGTAGCTGCCTTCAGCTCAGGTCTCGATGTCAGAGTCCTGGGACCCAGCCCTGCATCAGGCTCCTTGCTCAGCAGGAAACCTGCTTCTCTCTCTCCCTCTGTCTGCCGCTCCCCCTGCTGTGCTCTCTCTTTCTGCCAAATAAATAAATAAAATCTTAAAAAAAAAAAAAAGCGCACATTGGAAATCCTAAATACAGGGGTTGAGAGTGTGTGTGGTGGGGGATTGAAGGATTGACTAGTAGTTTAGATGTGGTTATTTTGCACTTAAAACCAGTTAAGTTTTAGGCTTTGTGATGAGATATGAAATATTTACACAAATTGAAAAATCTGTTATCTTCAATATCAAATTCTAAAATTTTCTTTTATAAAGTAGAAAAGTTTTTAAAATTACTGTTTCTCCACAAAATCTGACTTGCTGGAACTTATTTGGTGGAAAATAATTTGAAATACTATAATACTATTGACTATCTATATTAATATTCTACCTACAATTAATATTTTAATTAATATTTTATTGAAAAAAAGAAATATGCTTAGTTAGGAACTGCTGTTGAAGACCATGCTGAAAATGGTATTCATCATTATATAAACTTAATAGTCTACACTTGCAAAATCTGAAAACTTCTCAATTGGTAATATATCTGACTGAAAGGATACTAATAAAAGACTAGGATTGGTAATAAATCAAAATAAGTCAATATCTTTAAAATCTACTTAAAAGTCTACTGGAATTGAAAAAATTCCCAATTATTTTATCACTATTTCAAATAAAGTATCTGAGATGAAAATAATCTAATTCACTATTATATCTAAGTGAAGCAAAATATATCCTGCAGATAGGTTAATTCTTTAAAGGGAAGTGACTGAAAGACTGCTAGTAATCATTATGGAAATTTAATTTTTGTTTCTAGATTTATAGGAAACTCTCTAACCTCCAGAAACAATGGACCATCATATGTTTAAGTAACAGAAAGGATAGGAAGAGATGGGCTGTATTTGGTCCATCTACTAACATTAACCCCACTTTAAGGGACATACAAATTTGTTCTCTGTATGAAATATTAAATCAAAAGTTTCTACTTTGTAGTCAGTATAGATAAAATGGCACTTCTAAAAGAGGAATGATAATGATTATAAACCCCAAAGGCCTTTGAACTGATACTTAACTATGATACATAATGAACATAGTTCATAAAGATTTAAGTATCTGAAATTTTTTATTCTGGCTTCACTTTAATCAGTGTTTTTCCTGGAGAAATTTCTGAAGGCTACTTAAATAGTAACAATTATTCTAACCATACTGAGAATATAAGATAAGTAAAAAATAAAGCAAAGAAACACACATAAACATTCTGCATGTCTTTGAGATTTAGACAATAGATTCTTTTAATTTTCTTTACTTTTGACTTCTAGTTCAAAAGAAAAATGCTATCTACATCTCACTGCAGGGAGCATAAGATAATTTACATTTAAAAGTTACTTTGTAAATGTAAATCACTATATTAATGCAATATCATTTATATCAATAATTATATTTAATATAAAAATATTGGTAAATTATGCAATTAAGTAAATATTTTCTAGCTCCGGCTTTCTAACTTGCCATTAGCTATGGCATCTTTATGATAGTAATAATGACACATGCATAAAAATTTTAGTTTCTGTGTTAATAAATTATTTTTTAAGATATTCCAAGTGCTTGGATACATTTATTGATAGAGCTTTGAGCATGTAATTCTGTTTGTGGTATATTAATGTATATTTTACCAGTTTTCTGCCAAGAATGTTAAATTGAGGAAACCCATAAAAAGTCTGCTGAGCATAACTTAAAATATTTCACAGAAAAATGGAAAATATCTCACTTTCTAAGCCTTAAGTACCATTGAAAATTATGAATTTAATAATTGAGTTACAGTAGACATGTTGCCATCAAAAAAATAAAATTCAAGTTCAGGAATACTCAGTGTATATATTCTGTGATTTTTCATAAAACATTCATCACTAAAAAGGTGAGTGCCTACTCTTTGGAGATAATTGAAAATAGATCATGAAATTCCTTGGCAGATATTCTGTCTTTGGGAATTTTACTTAACCTCCCTGAATTAGTTCTCTTCTTAGTAAAATGAGATTCATGAGAATTGCTTCTTGGAATTACTGAGACATTGTGTGAGATAATACTAAACCCAGGTTACCATCTGGCATATACAAACCAGAAATTAATTTGTTTTGTTTCCTTTTCCTGCGTGGTCCATCTTCAGCACTAAACAAAGTTTGTGAAACAGCATATCATGCCTAGACCATCTCCTTGGTTAATAGCTCCCAGAGCTTTATATCCACACAAGGAAATTCTGTGGACAACAAACTGTACACTTATTTAACATCAGGATTGGGAGAGGTTCTAAAGCTTTTATACAGAAGAGTTTGTGTGACATTTGAACTTGTTCTACAGAATACTTCTGACCATAAAGGGCTAAAAACAAAACAAAACAAAACAAAAAAACAAAACAAAAAAAAAGCCTTACGTATTTTTATAGTGAGAGTGGATACAGCTATCTAATACTGGCAATATTCTTATCTGTTATTCTTAGCACTCACTACTACTTATCAGGCAATATGTGTCAATTTTAAGAATTCTTGATTCAGTCAGGTTTGGAGTAATATGTGCTTCTACATTTGCAAAATAGAGAAAAACATCCTATACATTTGTTGTGTGTAAAAAATGAGATACTGCATTCAGAGTTCATATTATTTATAGTACTAATACTATACTACTACTGCTACTACTACCACTACTATTAAATCGATAGTAAATTCTTTTTTAGCATGTTATGGCTACATACCTACCATTTATTATTTGTTACTTGTCAGACACTGCACTAAGCCTTTTACATGCATTATCTTACATAATTCTCAAAACACTATGAGATGTATTAAATTATTGAAGCAATTTTACAGATAATGAAAACTAAGATTTAAAATTATAGATGTGGAGTCATCAAGGATAGTTGGATATTTGGCCAATCTTATCCAAATATTGGAGAAATTTCAAAATAATGTCTATCTCTTTAATAAGCTAGACTCCTGGGTCTCATTCTACAGAGATACATGCAGTTATTTTCCCCCAATGTCTAAAATGTATTGCTTAGAGACCTGTGTCAGGGTTCTTTCATTTCTTACTTTATCTTAACTGATTTCCCTTCCCTGCTGACAATTTCTTTTGAAATAAAAGTTGTAGCTGCAGGCCACTGCAGGCTTTCCAAACATCATGTACTAGATGTTCGAAGCACTTTGTTTCAGACGCTTAATCAGAGCAGAGGTTCAATATGTTGGAGTTGTTGATGTTGTTTGTTTGTTTGTTTGCTTCTAATTTCACAAAAATTAAATTGACAGGCCCTTTTTTATATTCTTTTAGAGTTTTTCTCTTGTTTTTCGTCTACTATTCTCTACTAAATTACACTTTCCTAAATGTGTATCGTTATTAATATACAATGTGTTTATTTTATTGCTCGTCTTCCTGAAATTTTCCTTTGAGGTTCACAATGATTTAATAAAATTTTTAAAATTATATTAACTTTTCCTAAACTATTATTAAAATCACTTGTTGTAAAGCTAAAATAAAATGGTGCCAGCTCTATTGTTACACACACACACACACACATACACACTTATCAGAGCTCTATTAAAAAGATATTTTGGACTTGCAGGCAAGATTCATTAAACTGATTTTAATTTTCTGCATATAAATGTGCTTAGAAAAAAATTGACAACAGCCATTAAAGGCATTCTGTAACAATGGTTGTACTATCTCTTAAGGTCTGTAAATTAAACACAGAACAAAAGTTATTAGAGTCAGTAAGAGTAGAAAACATAGTGTACAGTGATTGGACAATGGCTGCATATATAATTAGTAGGAACTGAACTGAGAAGTCAAAGTGTAGAAAATTTCACTCTTGGTGATATTCACATTTGACTTACAAAGAACCTGAAATAAAGATTAATCTTGATTAATTTTTATATGAAAAACTGAAATTATGGAAATAAAATGAAAAGATTTTAGAAGGAATCTGACCCTCAAATACTGTCCAGTTCTTCAAGATTCCAAAGCAATCACATTTATTTTCATAATTCTTCAAAGTAAACTTTCTGTCACCAAGGAATAAATCAATCTGTATGTGTCACTGGTAACTTCGTATTCCAGTGCACATATAACAGAATTTATTTAATAACAGAGAAAAACATAGGAGAAATCAGCAATCTAATTATTTCAACTAAAAAATGCCATATGACAGCTATTGTCGCATTTGTTCCTTTGAGAAATGTAGCACATACTAGGCACTAAATTCAGTAATTTAAATTAAAAAACAGTATAATTTAGATATCTTACTTTATCTAGTGTCATTTATGGGAAGATCAATCAGATAGCTCAAAAATGAATAGGTAAAAGGAGTAAGAATGCAGCAAGAATTATCTTTACAGCAGGGGCAGCACAGCGAGTCTTGGGTGGCTACATATGAAAAATCAATGCTGATAGATTCCAACCTCAAAGGCAGACCATTCCTAAACAAAACTTGCTTTCTACACGTGGCTAGGTATATTTCTATGTGGTATTATTGTAAGGAAGTTGCCAAAAACATCATTATTTCAAGACATCCTAAGAACTTTAGTAAACTTTTTTCATTTTATTATTATTATTATTTTAATTTAAATTTTATATAGTTAACACACAGTGCGATATTGCTTTCTGGAGAATTCAGTGATTCATCACTTACACATGACACCCAGTGCTCATCGTTAACATGTGCCCTCCATAATACCCATCACTCATCTAGCACATCCCCCACCCTACTCCCTCCATTAACCCTCAGTTTCTTCCCTATATAGTTAAAAATCTCTTATGGCTTGTTTCCCTCTCTCTCTTTTTTTTTCTTTTCCCCCCTTCCTGTATATTCATATGCTTTCTTTCTTAAATTCCACATATGCGTGAGATCATATAGTATTTGTCTTTCTCTAACTGACTCATTTCACTTAGCATGTAGAGTAATACATTCTAGCTCCATCCATAGTGTTGCAAATGGCAAGATTTAATTCTTTTTGATGACTAGGTAATATTCCATTGTGTTTGTATGTATGTATGCATATGTGTGTTATACACACAAATATGTGTGTGTGTGTGTGTGTGTGTGTGTATTTATATAAGCATTTGGTGATAATGTTGCTATAAACATCAGGGGGCATATATCCCTTCAAATCTGTATTTCTGTATCCTTTGGGTAAATTCTTAGTAGTGCAATTGCTGGATCCATTGGGTCGTTCTATTTTTAACATTTTGCAGAACCTCCATACTGTTTTCCAGAGTGGCTTCACCAGTTTGCATTCCCACCAAGAGTGTAGGAGTTCTCCCTTTCTCCACACCTTTACCAAGAGTTGTCAGCATTTCTTGTGTTCTTAATTTTAGCCATCCTGACAGGTGTGAGGTGGTACCTCATCATTGTTTTGATTTGTATTTCCCTGATGATTAGTGCTGTTGAGCATCTTTTCATGTATCTGAACCATCTGGATGTCTTTTTTTGGAATAGCGTCTGTTCATGTCTTCTGCCCATTACTTTTTATTCATTTTTTGGGTGTTGAGTTTGATAAGTTCTTTGTAGATTTTGCATACTAATCCTTCATCATATATGTCTTTGAAAATATCTTCTCCCATTCTGTAGGCTGCCTTTTAGTTTTGTTGACTGTTTCCTTTGCTGCGTAGAAGATTTTTATCTTGATAAATTCCCAATAGTTCATTTTTGCTTCTGTTTCATTTGCCTGTGGTGATGTATCTAGTAAGAACTTGCTACAAAAAGGTCAAAGACATTTTTCAATATAACTTTTGAAATTAATGATATAACAAATTTAAATGCTGAGAACTTAGTAAATATGATTCTTCGCTCTCTATAAATTTTAGTGCAATGAATTTTTCTGTGATGTGTATCAATGCCTTAGCACACAGTGAGGTGAGGGAGTCAGGACTGTGTATTGTTTTTCTAGCTTGACTATTGCTCAAGGTATAAGTTCAGTACATGCTGACTGAATCGATCCATGTATAGCTCAAGGTATGAGTTCAATATGTCCTGATTGAATCAATTGATGTATAGTCATACCACTTTATTTATATTTATTTATGTGGTTATATGAAGATATAGATATGATTACATATTAATGCTACTGAAAGTACTTATATAAACTCCCTCTAACACATCTGTAAGTTTATTCTAAGAAATAATAAATTATGGATTAATTAGGATTATAAATAAATAAATAAATAGAAAAACAATACAAGTTGACAATGTATAAAATCGTTATTTCTCTAGTCCAGTTCACATTGGTAGAATTATATGAATGGGTGATTTTTGTTTTCAGGATTCCATTTTATCTATTGGTCTTACAACTACACTCCCTTGAGTAAGGTAGCTTTATATTTCAATCTTGATCACTGTTTAGAACTCCAGTTTTGTTCTTCTTAATGTAGTATTTTTAAGCAATTTTTTTCTTCAAAATATTATGTAGATCTGCAGGAAATAGGCAGATAAAAACTGAGCTCCTTACCATCCCTAAGCCAGCTTCAGGGCCCCAGAGGAGGGGGGGAAAGAGTGGAAAATACTGGTAGAGAAACTTAAAGGATTGATTATAAGCCTGCCCATGTTTTGGAGAAAGCTATATGGTTGCCAATCCACTTGGCAATGTCAAACATTTGTCAAACATGAAAATGTTTACTAGGACTTGAATAATGTTGGAAGATCAATGATGGATTTTTTTTCCTCAGTGTCAGCATAGTAGCATTACAACAAACTGTAAAGTGTTCTCAAAGCCAGATTAATACAACTATCCACCAATGAGCTAATTGCATGTTTTGTCTGAGAGCAGGCCTCACAACAGTTCTCACTAGCTCTATGGTATTAGTCAATGCAGGGTTGTAAATGGAAGCATTACTGGGTCAATGATTTAGCTCCTATTGCCTCAAAGAATTTTAGACAATGGAATACACACACACACACACACACACACACACACACACATACATACATACATACTGGGGCATTGATATACACCACAGAAAAATCCATTGCACTAAAACTTATGGAGAGCAAAGAATCATATTTACTAAGTTCTCAGCATTTAAATTTATGTTATATCATTATGGAATATATATATATATATAATATATATATATTATATTGAACTCATACCTGAATGTACATATATATATGTACATTTGGCATATCTGTACACTTTTAGTTTAGTTTAATTTAGCTTAGTTCTTTCATCACTGTTTTACAGTTTTCAGCAGCAGATCTTGTATGTATTTTGTCAGGTTTATACTTAAGTATAATATATCATAATTCTCTGACTAGTTTGTACTTTCCTGATCACTTAAATAAAACGTCAGAGTCCACTCTCTCCAGACTTTAAATCCTTTTTCTCTGCTTTGTTATTCCTAAATCCTTATCACTATCCAACATTGTGTGTGTGCATAACATTTTTTTTCAATGTCTTTCTCCCATAGATATACAACATTCTCTTGTGACAGTTTTTTTTTTCTTTTGCCTATTATTTTTACAATGCATAGGAGATTTCCTGATACATAGTAGTTGTTCAATAGATGTTTGTTGAATAAAGTAATGAGCTGAGAAAAGGCAAGACAAAGCAAAAATATGCAAGGCTTATTCAGGAATTTGGCAAAAATTAATGAGAAAGATCAGGGATTTTTTAAAGCTCAGAGTTTGATATCACAGTATAAAAATAGCACTGTGGCATATGGTGTGGTGTCAGAGTTTTCATTTTAACCAATATATTTTATTTACACTTGAAATGCTTCAGTGTTTGGAACAAGTGTGAGCTATTAATATCTTCATGACCCATGAGTGCTATATTTGGTAACAGGGAAATGTATGAATGGATATTCATGCTGAAATAAAATAGTGAGAGATATTAAAAATTCAGCTCAAATTTGGCTGAATATGCAGTATTGTTTTTAGACCCTACAAAGCCAGGAAAAATAAATTTAGAATAATGTGTACCATCCTAAAAATAATATATTTAGGAAGCCATTCTTCTATAAAGTCTGTATACTCATTCAAGTAATTGAATTTGATTTAGGCAAGTTTATTTGGCAAAATAATTCAACATTTATTTTTAGAATCAGGAATTTCACTGTTGGAAGGAACCTTAAATGACAAAGATTCCACATACCTTTTAATCCTATCTAAATTTCTGATAAAAATAGAAATCGAATTTATGATAATAAGTATGCTTATACAGAATATTTCATACTGTGTTCTAATTTCTTTACCTATACTTAATCATCTATTTCTCACATTTTTCCTATGACACAGAAATGCTTTAAATTATCACTTTATAGGTGAGAAAACAGAGACAAGAAAGATTTGAATTGCATACCTTAAGTCACACAGTTAATAAATTATTTACTTGTTCTTAAATATGTTTTCCTCTTCCTTGGTCAACTGATTATAGGAAACTCCACCGAAGACCACAGGTGCAGGTTGGGAGAGAGAAGGTATGAGAAAGGACCATGGGCATTTAGGAAATTTTTCATATAGCTTGCTTATGCCACCAGAGCCTTTTCAGGTCCAATCTCATATGTACCACCCTACTTTATAGTGAAGTACATACTCAACTCTATGTCTTGGTGTGTCAGATAATACCCAGTTCATGATGGATGGTACAGTTACATGGAAATTTGGTAGTCCATGGTTAAGCATTCAGTCTCTACTGGTAAGCCAGGAGCTGGTTCTCAAAAAGAGAGATCTGTAGAGGATCTACAAAAATCCTAAGAGCCTATACTGAAATTCACCTATAGGGGCCTGTCAAAGCCTACAGACAGCATTCCTGTCTGCCACTGACACTTCAAACAGCACTGGATCTTTTGAATAATATAGTCCAAATGGCAGAGCCACCTGCATGACAGCCAGGACCTATATTGTAGATCTTTCTCTTGTTCTGGGTCTCCCTGAAACTATCAGCTTTTTAGGTCACTCAGTAAATGGCCAGAGTAACATACTCCAATGAAGAATATGTGGTCTCCAATAAATGCAATGTAGTTATAGAAGGGGCCAGATGTGGCAACATATCCTTCACCTAAGAAGGACCATTTCAACTTGACCCACATCACTGAACCGCTAGAAATTTCACTAAGGTGAAATTGAATGTGAATAGGTAATCTCTTGAATTGCTGTTTGATTCTTTTCCTATTTCCTTGCATGCGAATGTCTTACTAATAAGTCTAGAATAGTTGCTACTTCTTGCTCTCTAGGTCCAGTCAGCTATGTCATCAATGTAGTATACCAGTGTGATAACTTGTAGAAGGGGAAAGACAATTAAGATCCCTGCAAACTAATTTATGACATAGGGACAGAGAGTTGATATATTTCTGAGGAAGGACAATGAAGGTATATCGTTGGTCTTACCAGCTGAAAGCAAACAGCTTATGGTGGTCTTTATTAACAGGGACAGATTAAAAAAAAGCATTTGCAAGATCAATAGCATTTACCAAAGGATGTGTTAATTTGTTCAAGTAATGAAATACATCTGGTACAGCAACAGCACTTAGAGTCACCACCTGGTTAAAATTTCCAATGATTCAGTGTAATTCTCCAAGATCCATCTGTCTTCCACATAGGATGAATAGGCCAGTTGAACAGGAATGTGATAGTATTACCACCACTGCCTTTTTTAAATCCTTCATGGTGGCACTAATCTCTGCAATCCCCCAGGAAATGCAATGTTGCTTTTGGTTCACTATTTTCCTAGGCTGAGATAGTTCTATTGGCTTCTTCTCTTATAATGGCTCTCACTCTATAGGTGAGGAAACCATTGTGGGGATTCCTCTAGCTATTCAATATGTCTGTTTCAATTATACATTCTTCAACTGGGGACAAGACCACAGGATAGGCCTGGGAACCCACTGGGCTTGTTCTGCAATAGATCGCTTTATTGATCACCTGATCTTTATAAGCTGTTACCACTACTGGCGGGCAGTGATATCTTGGGTTTCCTAGAATTAGTGGTATTTCAAAGCCAGTGTCCAATAGTCCTCCAAAGGCTAATCATTTCCTCTGCCCCCAAATCAGTTACTCCGGTAATAAGTCAAAGGCCCCTTTGGAGACTGCTGGCATAAAGATTAACAGTATAAATTTTTGATACTATACTGAGGTCCTTCCTTGAGGCTATCCTAACCTGCTTTCATTCAAGTTCTGGATCTGTAAACTGGTTTAAAACTGGGAATTTAGTGAGGAACGAAGACTCTTTGATTTTATGATTCGGATTAGACTTTTGTTTGATTGACCTAAAACTTCTCTGCATATACAGATCAAATAAGAATTTGATAGGCTTCCTATCAATTTTACATCTAGGAATGCCATAATCAACTAGTCAATGCCAAAGGTCTATGCAAGTGAGGCTATTCTAATTGCTGCCATGATTCTACTTTCTATCAGGGTGAACATAACCATGTTACTTTTGGTGGTTGAGAGTTACCACATGGCCCCTGCAGCCCACGGGCGTAATTAGTCCTATTGTATGTAGGTTTCCCAATTCAGTGACTGCAGTTTCCACTGTAAGATCTGGGCTACAGGGGCGCCTGGGTGGCTCAGTGGGTTAAGCCTCTGCCTTCGGCTCAGGTCATGATCTCAGGGTCCTGTGATCAAGCCCCGCATCGGGCTCTCTGCTCAGCGGGGAGCCTGCTTCCCCCTCTCTCTCTGCCTGCCTCTCTGCCTACTTGTGTTCTCTCTCTCTCTCTCCGTCAAATAAATAAATAAAATATATTAAAAAAAAAAAAAAAAAAAAAGATCTGGGCTACAGAGGAAAGAGACCACAGAGGATTTCAAGAATGCTGGGACTCCCTTCACAGATTTATTTCTTACAATTTTGATAAAAGTGTGCCTTCTGGCTCCTTCCAGTGTGAGTGAATAGGTTTTAATGACAAATCCACTCTAACATTCCAACTCCACAAAGACTTCAAATCCTGTTCTTTATGTGAAACAAGGCATGCCTGGCATTTCTAACTCACTCACTATAAGCCACTCCTTGGTACATGTTTCAGCCAAACAGAGCCCTTTCTAACTCCCTAACCATTAGAATATTAAATCCAGAATCCCTGCTCAGTGAAGCCATATCAATAAATTCAAACTCATCCAATTTATATTCCTTCTACCATTTTTCATTCCATTCCCACACATACTGTTACTGAACCAAAGTGGGTCTGCTCCTTGGTGAGTTATAGACAAAGAGTAAACCAGGTGGAGTTAGCCTCATGAGATCATCTTTATGTGTACAAATACGGTCACAGGGAATAATTTCCAATGCTGTGACTCCCCAAACAGGGGAAAGCAGGCTCCTTTTATCAGGGTTTTGGATAAATATTCAGAGGGGGATTTTAAGATTACAATGAGTCTGAGTTAACTGTCCAGCACTTCTGGAACTTTGTGATTCATCTTAAATGTTTCTTTTTCTGTTCCAACACTTGTTAGTTTCTAAAAGATAAGACTGACAGGTAAAAGCTACTAGGAATTTCTGAGTTCAGGAAGTCAGTCCAGAGTTCTGTAGGTCACATCAGTAACACTATTCTCCAGATTTCTGTCTACATAAACTAGAAAACAACTATTTCTTTTGGAATGTAGTGTACCTCCTCATGGGTTATACTTTGTACCTCATCTTTTAGGGCGCTGTTGGGAATTCAGTCTAGATATATGTTTAGAAGAAAAGAGGGGAGTGGTAGGATGGGTCCTGAAGAGAAACAGAATTGTCTTACAAGGCAACTGCTCCAGGGAAGGTCATTAGAGTTTGTTCAGGCAGTATGAGTTTCATCCACTCAGGTGGGGGAGAAGAGGGTACTTGTATTAAGGATGGGTTGCTTGCTTCTACTGAGAATATAGTAGCTGTCTCTACTGGCAAGGAAGTCTTATCAGAATTTAAGGGCTCAATTTCCTAGTACTATCATGTCTTTCATACATCCAATTCTTATTCCTTTCCAATCATTGTCCTCTTTTTAACAGTAGCAACCTTAAAGGCCAGGGATTTAATTTGTGTGGTAATTCAGCAACTTGCAGGATAAGATTCTGAGTTTGAAGCTTGTCAGTCTCAGCCCTGTGTCTCTTGGAGATGAGAGTCTCTTTTAAGGCAGATGTAGAAGCTTGCAGGTCATTTATGTGATTCTTTAGCTGGGAATTTAAAACCTGGAACTCATCCTTTTCTTTTCCCACTTTGTCCATCGACATTAGGAACAACTAGTCAATCTCATTGTACTTATTAGCTTGACAAATATATTTAAAAATATTGGTCACCAAGATTCTTTCTTCTTATAAATGTTTGGCTGCAAGTACCCAATGGTGAAATTTTGCATATTTCTATTGTCAGATCATGCCATGGACTATCAGTGGTCTCTTTACAACTACAAATGGAACGATTATTGTTTTAAAATCTAATCAGATTAAAGACCCAATTCAAGAAACCCCAGAACTAATTTGGAAAATTCCTTCTGTGTGTACAAGCTTAAAAGAAAAAGTCACTCTTTTCCCTCTCCCTATATCTCAGTGTTGCTACAGAATCTACTCATGGTGCCTACTTTGTTGTGAAAATTTTATCAATAAGCCAAAATGTCTAGCAAGTTAAGATTAATTTTTCCATCTTGACTTAAAAAAATTTACAAATTGGAATATAATGTTCATATAGAGATTTCCAAATCTAACAATTATTCACCTTAATGACATATCACAAAATGATACTCCTGTTTAACCATAATTCAGACTATTAAGAAATAGAAAATTACCAGAATATCCATTTTCACCCTTACTAAAGTCTTTCCCTCCCTCTAAAAATAGCCATTAGTCTAAGCTAATTTTTTTAAACTTCTTACTTTGAGAAAATTAAATATTCACATGTACCTGTAAGAAATATTATAGAGAGATAATGGTCACCCTGTTCTTAGTTTCTCCCATTGGTAACATCTTGAAAACCTGTAAGTTTTATATCACAATCAGTATATTAAGATTAATAAATGCATATATAGTTAAATATTGCCATTTTTCCATAGGTGTTTTACTATTATTCACTGTCACTTACAGTGTATGAGAGTACTAGTTTCCTTTACTATCTCACTAAAATAGTTTTGTGTCCAGCGTTTAAATATTTCCAAAGAAAAAGTTCAAAAGTTGCACCTCAATGTAATTAAATTTACTTTTCTCTTATTGTGGAGAATGTAGAGTTTATTTTTCATCGATGTGGGAGTCATTTATATATCGTGATAGGAACTGCTGTTCATTTTTTGTCCTTTGTACTCAAGTTTTGAGAATCATGCATACACACACATACATATATAAGAGAATCATATATATATATGCATAGAATGTATATAAGCATATATATGTATGCATATGTGTATATTTATATATAACATATAACCATGTATATGCATATATGTAAGAGATGCATATACACGGAAAATAGGCTTTTTAAAAACTTGTGATAAATATTTAAATATTTTCCCAGCTTATTGAAAATTTCAATTTTGACATGGTTTATAAAAGTATAAATTATGAAATTTAATAATTTCATTATGAAATTATGAAATATTTGTCATTAATAATAATAATTTAATATTATTTGATAATAATAGTATTATTTAATAATAATCCCTCATTATGAAATCTTTGTAAAAGTTGTAATTATATTTGTCAATTTTTCATTTTTTAAAATTTCACTGTTGAAAAAAAAATTTCAGTGTTGAGTCATAGTTGGAAGACTTTCCTTATACTCAGATCAATTAATTGATGTTTTTAATTAAGATATTTATGTTTTTAATATTTAAATCTTTTACTAATACTAAAATTTTCTGGTGTTCAATACGAGTTATGAATCAAGTGTTACCATTTGCAAATATTTATCAAAATATCCCAACTAATCATATTAATATTTTCCATAAAACTTTTAACAGATACTGCATTTTGTGATGTACTTGTTTCTATTTCTAGACTTTTATTTTGTTCCCCTGATCTATTTATGTACCAAAACACTGTTTTAATTATAAAGGCCTTATAAATATTTTAATATGAGGGGAATATTTGGCCTCTAATTGACCTTTTTATTAGATATACTTTATTATGTGTAAATATTTGTTTTTTATACAAACTCCAAAATGATCTTGCCATTTCTGGGAGAGGGAAAACTTGTTTGTATTTATATGTGAATTACAGTAAATTTTTATATTTATATGGAAGAAATTAACTTTTTATACCACTAACCCATCCTCTCCAAGAGAGGAAGAAGTCTTCTCATTTACTCAGATGTATCTGTGTATCGTTTAGGAATAATTCATTTTAATATTTTCTGACTTTCATCTATAAAATTTTCATTGAAGTATAAAATAATTCATGTGAAAGTATGCAGTAAGGTGCATAACATAAAAATTATCAGTTGGTTAGCTTACTCAATTTTTATAAATGTATATGGTATAGACCAATGCACCCACCACTACCACTTCCATCAAGAAAGGAACATTTGTATCACTTCAGGTTCCTTCACAACCAACATCATGTTCCATTCCCATGATAACCACTTGTCTGGGCTCCTGTCACTAAAAAATTGATATTTTTCCTAATTTATTTTTCCTTTTTGACACTTTTGAAGAGTAATGGTCAAGCATTTCATAGAATACCCTTCAAACTGAATTTGCCTGATGTTTTGTCATGATTATACTATGGTTAGGGATATTTATTTTTGAAAGAATATCAAAGAATATATGATCTTATTGCAGTCCATCAAGGAAGGGTACATAGTATAATCATAACTCATTATGATGTTCGCCTTGATTATTCTTGGTTATGGCAGTACCTGCCGGATTTCTCCAGATTTCTAAGATTACTATCCTTATAATCCTATACTGCTCACTAGAAGCAAGTCATTATGTACACACCATTTTCATAGGGAAAGTAACTAAGCTCTACCTTTTCTCCTATCTTCCCTGTAAGTTTCTCATGGGCTTCCTGGAGGACTGGATTGAAAATGTGTGCAAATCTCCCTATATCTGAGGTCGACATAGGCTTCATACTCATATAGTAGGCAACACTTAAGTTTTAGGAAGTCATTAAAAATTTCCAGCTGAGGGGCGCCTGGGTGGTTCAGTGGGTCAAAGCCTCTGCCTTTGGCTTGGGTCACGATCTCAGGGTCCTGGGATGGAGCCCCTCATCAGGCTCTCTGCTCAGCAGGGAGCCTACTTCCCTCTCTCTCTGCATGCCTCTCTGCCTACTCGTGATCTCTCTCTCTGTCAAATAAATAAATAAAATCTTTAAAAAAAATTTCCAGCTGAATCTTCATGCAAGCTTATATGACATCGGCATGCTATCTTCCCCATATAATCACATTTTGGGTGCTATTTCTCCCTGGAACCACCACTTGTTCTTCTATCATTCTGGAATTCATATGACACATAAATTTGTGGCTATATTCCATATCAATCTTGCACTCTTTCTATATTTCTAACCTTGTATTACTCTGAAAATTATTCTAAATATTTCTTCAAGTATACCTTTCTTTTTCCTAATTTTTTCTACAATTCTGTTTAATCTTCTGTTAAACCTGTGATTGAATTCTTAAATTCAGTTATTTTGCATTATATATTGTAACTCTAGAATTTCTATTATTTTTTACAGTTTTCATTTTTCACTAGTAGTTATGAGGATATTAAAATTTTCTATTTATGTTATGGAAAGTTATTCTAAAATTATTATCTCTTAATAGGTCATTCCTGTGGTTTCTTTGCTTACTAATTTTTGGGTTTATCTTGTCTTCTTAGTTGACTTGATATTCCTATAGTTTTATATAACATATAAAATATAGATATATTTCATGTTTTTAATTAAAGTTAAACTATCCGATCATCCTAAATACACTTAGGAAAGAAAAATATTGGAATATATGTGTCTATCCCAGACAGACTTAGTTTATTTTGATTTTGTTCTTACTCCTGGGTAATGGACTCTAGGCTCTCACAAGAAAGCCTGTGATTTTACTAGGATTACTCAACTTTGGTGGGCCCTAAACTTTATTTAGTGTCTATGTCATGAATCTGCAAAGCATTCTGTTTTCCTCTCATGTTACTGTTTTAGGAATTATAAAATTTCTCAAAGGTTAAAGCAGGTATCTCCTTGTTTTTCATGAATCAATTTCTCATTCATTTGAAAAATGTCTAATGCCAAAAAAAAAATGTTTTTGCTTTTGTCTATTATTTTCATTGTCCACAACAGAAAAGTTATTGCAAAAGTCTACTCTACCATTTTTACAAGTAGAATTTTTTCGTCTTGTTTTACACATACAATTTTTTTTAGCTGAGCAAATTTTTTTTTTTTTTATTTGACAGAGAGAGAGAGATCACAAGTAGGCAGAGAGGCGGGGGGGGGGGGGGAAGCAGGCTCCCAGCTGAGCAGAGAGCCTGATGTGGGGCTTGATCCCAGGCCCCTGAGATCATAACCTGAGCCGAAGGTAGAGGCTTTAACCCACTGAGCCACCCAGGTGCCCCATGAGCAAATTTTTTTTTAAAAGTACTAGAGTAGTTCAGAGGGGAGTCTGATTCTCCCTCTTCCTTTGTGATCTCTCTCATTTTCACTCTCTCAAATAAATAAATAAAATCTTTAAAAAAATGAAATACTGAGTAGTTCACAAGTTTATAATTTGGAAGTTTTTATCCAGATGAAATAGTGATAGTTAGTAAACCTGAATGACTAAATAAAGCTTTGATGTTCACCATACAACAATAATGTAAAAATGGCTTCTGTAATTCCACTACAAAAGACAAGCAGACAATGATTAGAGATACAATTTAAGTATAGACCAAAAACATTGTAATTAACCCAAGAAAATCAATGAACCATTTAGCAATTCTATGAAATATAATACCAAGAGCTATCATATGCTAACATGATTTCTATTTTTTAAAAAGGTGTGAACTTATATACATGCATAAAGCTAAATTTAATGATATGTTAGTAAAAATATGGAATACATTATATATGTGCAGTATATTTTTCCTCTGTTTTAAATCTTTCCAAATTATTTGGTTTAATCTTTATCTTTATACTTCAAAGGGTAAAATATTGTATATATTAATGACATTAAGTTAATTTCAAATGAATATTATCATAAAATTAATATTATGTGTTACATTCTCACACTCTTATATTGGCATCCGAACTTCATTCATTGTAAAAAGAGTTTTTCTCTCTTTTTCTTTAATAGAAAATCCTTATACTTCAAAAATTTTGAAGTACAAGTTTATTTATATTGCATGATTTTATTCTAGACTTATTTCACAATGGACAAAGTTTCAATGTCATATAAGAAAAATACTTTTGATGAGGAAAAAGTATAGTTTAAATAGAGATATGGAATAGAATCGTTAACATATTCTGGTAAACCATTAGTCAACCAAATTTTAGAAGGAGGTGAAAGGCAAAAATAAATTATAAATTATAAAATAAATTAATTATAAAAATGAAAGAAAAACTCTGATTTTAATACCTCTCACAAAGGTAACAACATCCTTACTCATGTCATCCATAAAAATGTATCTTGTGAAAATGGCTTTTGCCAGACCATTGTTGATAGAGCAACTGTCTGATGTATTGCTTGCTAAAATACAGACTTGTCTTACTGTAAAAATTGTATTTTTATATCAAAGGTAAGTAATTTTTGAACACTCAAATCATATTGTATAAGCACTTCTGATTCAATACGAGCAATACCATATAAATCTTTGTAAAAAAAATAGCATTTTCCAAATATTATTATCCAATATTATTACCCAACATATTTCAAATACATATTTTGATTTTTATATATCAATTTGCCTTAACTCTACATTAAGCTAAAATCATAATCTATAATGTAATATATAGTAATATATATAATTCCTAGGACAGTTAAAAACACACATAGGACTTATATCTTAAGTAGATACACGTACTCTTGTACTCTTTTAGGAATTATAAAATTTATAATTTTAACTATATAAATATATATATTATATAAATAATTTATAAAGTAATCTTGTACTTGTATCTACTTCCACACAAATTTTAAATATTTAAAAATACTTGCTCTATGTTGTTATCTATAATCCATTCATACATCAGAATGTGCCTTGAGACAAGATCTTAGAGAAAAGAAGTTTCGTTCAATGCGTTAGATAGAGAAGCAAAGTACTATTAATATTTGAAACCAAGTCTGCATTTCTACAGAGTATACTTACAGTTGCTCAATGACTAAATCTGAAATATCATGATATATGTTTTAAGTGATCAGCAAGAGAGTGGCTATAATTATATTTCTATGTATGCACATTAATGATGTATATGAATATGTCAATTAATGGAGATTATTTTAAATAAACCAAACTAAATTGTTTGACAATGCATGCATTTGAACATATTAAAAATAAAATCACAAATATTTAACCAATGAATGTGTTTGAAATGTTGGTTATCACATTAGTTATATGTTTTCTTAATGTACACAACAAAAGTTGAATTCTGTATCAAAATTTTTAAAAGTAAATGATAGGGGTACCTGGGTGGCTCAGTGGGTTAAAGCCTCTGCCTTCGGCTCAGGTCATGATCTCAGGGTCCTGAGATCAAGCCCCACATCGTGCTCTCTGCTCAGCAGGGAACCTGCTCCCCCCTCTCTCTCTACCTGCCTTTCTGCCTACTTGTGATCTCTCGCTCTCTGTCAAATAAATAAAATCTTAAAAAAAAGTAAGTGATAAAAGGAAAAATAAGTGGTAAATTATGAGTCTAAAGGGACCTGTATAAATACATATGTTAGAGATCATACATTATCAGTAAAAACCTGTTTTGTTTTGTTTTTTTAAGATTTTATTTATTTATTTGGTAGAGAATGAGAGAGAAGGAGAGCAGGGAGCCTGATGTGGAATCCATCCTGGGGCTCCAGGATCATGACCTGAACTGAAGGCAGTTTCTCAACCAACTGAGCCGCCCTGGCGCCCTTTTTTTTTTTTTTTTTAATGACTGAATATTCTAAATGAACCATGTTTTACTCATTTATTTCTTGCTATTGACCCCAAGATAAGAGAAAAATTATCAAAAATGTTGATGTGAAAAGGCATGTACTTATTTCTTTAACAGTGTGATTTAGCACAATAGATTCATAAGAGAAGATTTGCTCTCCTGAGCCGAAATTATACTCACTTCAATTTCTGGGAAAAAAAAAATAATAATAAGCCCAAATTTCCCTTCCAAAAAGACATTCATGTATGTCTTTCCAGCAATAGTATTTACAAAAGTACTCATTTCATTGCATATTTTATAACAAGAAATACTATGCCATTTTTAATTTTTGCTAGACTTACAGGAATAGAATAAAATTGTGGTCTTATTTATCCACCACCACATTGCAAGGACTTTTTTCTTATGTTAATATTTGGTTTTGGTTTATGGTGTTTTAAAACTTGCTTTTTTTGTTGTTTTAAGATTTTATTTATTTGACAGAGAGAGAGACAGCAAGAGAGGAAATACAAACAGGGGGAGTGGAAGAAGCAGGCTTCCCCCTGAACAGGGAGCCCCATGCAGGGCTTGATCCTAGGACCTTGGGATCATGACCTGAGCTGAAGGCAGGTGCTTAATGACCGAGCCACCCAGGTGCCCCTAAACTTGCTTTTTCATATAGTCTAAACTTTTTGTTTTTTTCTTTAGAACAACTTAACTGAATTCTTTACACAAAACTGGATTTAGTTAATATCTTTTTAATAATGTTAGCATTTGTTATATCCAAGTCCTGTGCTAAATGCTTTATTTCGTTTTTTTTTTTAAGATTTTATTTATTTATTTGACAGAGAGAGAGAGAGAGATCACAAGTAGGCAGAGAGGCAGGTAGAGAGAGAGGGGGAAGCAGGCTCCCTGCTGAGCAGAGAGCCCAATGCGGGGCTCGATCCCAGGACCCTGAGATCCTGACCTGAGCTGAAGGCAGAGGCTTTAACCCACTGAGCCACCCAGGCGCCCCTCTTTATTTCATTTTTATCCTTGCCTTTATGAAGTAGAAATTATTAATCCTATTTTAGAGTGAAAAAATGTTCTTTATGCAAATTATCTAGCACGATACATAAATTATATTTCTGTTTTTCAGCTTATTCAAAATAAAAATTATATAAAAATATACAATTTATCAATATAATCAAAACAAAGTCTCAATAAAAACATTCGATGAATTAAATAACAGAGAAAAGTTTATTCCTACTAAGCCAAAACCAAATGTAAAAGTAATCCTTACACTAGAACACACATCAAATCCTGAAATTGACTGATGTTGATGTAAGCTGGCTAATGAGGATCAGGTAATGTTAAACGTATAGACTAGCAAAATCTCATGAAAGAAGTGACACTCTACATTTCTGGGAAGGATAACAGAGACATTATTTGACAGAAAATAAGGAAAGCACTACAGGCAATAACAACCACATTGAGAAGTGTAGAGATAGTAGCTAAATTAGATGATGTTTTCACAACCTAGCTTAAGGCTTACATAACCAATATGAACTTCTGAATGATATCATACACACACACACACACACACACAAATAATTGTGTGTATATAACTTTATATGTATATAAAATTTATTTAATACATATCATTTCACTCTACATTTACTTAGTACATAAAATATCTTACCTTAACCATATGTTGGTTCATTAAAAAAATTTCCAAAATATGTTCAGAGCAAAATTTGTTGATTAAACTTGTTTTAGTGAGTTGGAAGTAAATTTGCAGACAACAAAAGTTGAGAAATAATTCTGGTATGTGAAGAAATCTGAAGCATTAAGGTTTCTCTCTCCTATTCATTTTTTTTTTTCTATCTTGTATTTTCCCAATGTCTCTAGTTTGATAAAGTTCAAGATTAATTTGAGACAGTTAATTGAAATTCAAAAATCTCTGTTGTTGGATATTTCAAGTCAATTGGGAAAAATAATTAAGGTTTTATGAGTGAGTTTTAATATGACACATACATGTTATTTCAAAAATATTGTTTGCATAAAAGCCTACAATTATAAAAAGAAGAAGCTTTATGGCTGTTTATTTAATACATATTTATTAATATATTATTAGTAATCTTGATATGTGGCTAACAAAGGACTTTGAATCACAGTGGGCCTTATTTCTTTTTTTCATATTTTAACTCAAATCTATAGATCATTATTTTCACATACACATTAGTGATATTAAATGGCATCATAAACGATAAATCTTTAAACACTCAATCTCCAAATGGATTCACTTTTTTAAAAATAAAATTATATATATGTGATCAGTAATATCAAGACTGTCACTGTTTAGTTCACCTCATTTTTGTAAATTTTCTTCTTACGAAAAATTCCAGATAAATCAACATATCAAAATTACTGGGTATTGATATATTGTCATAGCAAAATTACACAATAGCTTAAATAGCTTGTGATTAGACCATAGATCTTGATATATAGTTCCACTAACAATCAAAACCACTAATGGGGGGTGCGCCTGGGTGGCTCAGTGGGTTAAAGCCTCTGCCTTCAGCTCAGGTCATGATCTCAGGGATCTCATGCTGGGATCAAGCCCCGCATCAGGCTCTCTGCTCAGCAGGGAGCCTGCTTCCTCCTCTCCCTCTGCCTGCCTCTCTGCCTATTTGTAATCTCAATTTCTCTGTCAAATAAATAAATAAAACCGTTAAAAAAAACACTAATGGAATATCAAGATATTATTAAAAGCTACAATGTGCATAAGCAGAAATTATAGAGCTCTGTGACTCTAAGAAAATGATATTAAAAGAGAAGCTGTGCTAATATTTGTACAAGCTTATACAATTCAGAGTTGAAAAGTAGCTGAAATGTTACCATTCCAAAAACACTCTAGGGATATTTTTGGAAGCACTACACCAATTACTTTTATATTTTGTTATGGTTAAAATCTTGGCAACTCTTTTAAGTGTTTAACTAGGGAAATATTTGGGAAAAAATATCCCTTGATGTAAGCCTGTGTATACTGTTTCAAATAACAAATGGACAGACCTTGTAAATGTATTTGAAAACTTTAGAGTTTGTATTGCCTCTGAATCCCTCAAAAATATTTTTCTTTTTCTTATTTTAATTTCAGTATAGTTAACATACAGTGTTATACTAATTAAGGCATACAAGATAGTGATTCAACAATTACGTATATTACTTATACTCATTATGATAAATATATTCTTAAACCCTTCACCTAGTTCATCCATTCCACTGTCCACCTCCCTTCTGGTAACCATCAGTTTGTTCTTTATAGTTAAGAGACAGTTTTTTGGTTTGTCTCTTTTTTTCAGTTTTTTCTTAAATTCTACATATGAGTGAATGGCATTTCACATAGTATTTGTCTTTCTCTGACTTATTCACTTAACATTATACTTGTTAGCTTTATCTGTGTTGTTGCAAATGTCAAGATTTAATTTTTTTTTTTGTGGCTGAGTGATATTCTATTGTGTATGTATATATACATACACATAATGTGTATGTATATATACATACACATTATGTGTATGTATACACACACACACACACACACACACACACACACATATATATCATGTTTTTATCCATTCATCTATTGACGGACATTGAACTGCTTCCATAATTTGACTATGGTAAATAATTCTGCAATGAACATAGTTGGGCATATGTATTTTCAAATTAGTGTTTTGACATTCTTTGTGTAAATATCCAGCAGAGGAATTACTGGATCATATGGTAGTCCTATTTCAATTTTTTAAGGAACTTCCATACTGTTTTCTGGAGTGGCTATGACAATTTGAATTCTCATCAACAGTTTATGAGGGTTCTTTTTTCTCTGCATCCTTGCCAACTCTTGTTTCTTTGTGTTTTAGACTTTAGCCATTCTGAGAGTTTTGAGGTGATATCTCATTGTTTCCCAGATGATTAGTGATGTTGAGCATCTTGTCACGTGTCTAATAACCATCTATATGTCTTCTTCAGAGAAATGTCTATTCATGTTTTCTGCCTTTTTTTAAATTGAACCACACTTACATCCCAAGAATAAATCCCACTGGATCATAGTGATTGATTTTTTAAATGTATTTTTGAATTTGGTTTGCTAGTATTTTGTTGAGGATTTTGTGTTCACAGAGATATTGACCTGTAGTTCTCTTGTTTGGGAACTCTTTCTTCTGATTTTGGTGTCAGGGTAATACTTGCCTCATAAAATGAATTCAGAAATTTTTCTTCTATTTTTTGGAATAGTTTGGGAAGAATAGGTTTCAATTGCTCTTTAAATGATTGGAATAACTTACCTGTGAAGTTGTCTGGTCCTGGACTTCTGTTTGTTGGGTTTTTTTGATTACTGATTCAATTTCATTGCTGGTAATTGGGCTGTTCAAATTTTCTTTCTTTCTGATTGACTTTTGGAAGGTTGTATGTTTTTAGGAATTTATGCATTTCTTCTAGGCTGTACAATTGTTGGATATAATTTTTCATAACATTTTCCCACAATTTTTGCATTTCTGTTGTGTCTGTTATTTTTCTTCTTCCTTCCTTCTGTTCCTTCCTTCTTTCCTTCCTTCCTTCCTTCCTTCCTTCCTTCCTTCCTTCCTTCCTTCCTTCCTTCCTTTCTCCCTTCTGTTATTTTTCTTCCTGATTTTGTTTATTTGAGTCCTCTCTCTCTCTTTTTTGATGAGCATCTCTAAAAGTTCATCGTTTTTGTACATGTTTTCAAAGAACCAGCTCTTAGTTTCACTGATCTGTCCTAGTGTTTTGTATTGTTTATTTTTAGTTTCTGTTGTGTTTATTTCTACTCTAATCTTTATTATTCCCTTCCTTCTGTTAATTTTGTTTTGTGTGTCCTTTTTCTAGCTCTTTTTTGTGTGATGTTAGGTTGTTTATTTATGATTTTTCTTGCTATAAACTTTGAATTTGTTGAGACTTGTTTTGTGGCTTAATATGTGATCTATTCTGGAAAATATTCCATGTGCACTTGAGAAAAATGTGTATTCTACTGTTTTAGGATGTAATGTTCTGAATATATTTGTTACATCCATCTGATCCAGTATGTCATACAAAGCCACTGTTTCCTTGTTGGTTTTCTGGATGACCTACACATCTATATAAGTGGGCTGTTATAGGCCCTTACTCTTATTGTATTCTTATTGATTACTTCTTTAATGTTTATTATTAACTGCTTTTATGTATTTGGGTTCTCCTTTATGTTGGATGCATAAATATTTACAATTTACAATTCTTGTTGGATTATTCCCTTTATGATTATATAGTGAACTTCTTTGTTTCTTGTTACTTTGTTTTAAAGCTATTTGTCCATTATAAGTATCATTACTCTTTCTTTTCACTTACATTTGCATTATAAATCCTTTTCTGCCCCTTCTCTTTCAATCTTCATGTATCTTTAGGTCTGAAATGAGTCTATTGTAAGCAGGATAAAGATGGGTCCTTTTTTTTTTCCCCATTCTGTCAACTGCATATCTTTTGATTGGAGCATTTAGCACATTTACGTTCAACATAATTATTGATGGGTATTTTCAATAATATATTTTCATTCTGTTTTATGGTTGTTTTTGTAGTTCTTTTCTGTTCCTTTATTCTCTTCCTGTCTTCTCTTATGGTTTGCTGGCTTTCTTTAGTGATATACTTGAATTCTTTTTTCTTTATTTTTTCTATATCTATTACTGGTTTCTGATTTGTGGTTGCCATTAAGTTAGTACATAACATCTTATTCATATAATAGTCTATATTGACAGTTGCTTAAGTTTGAACCCAATCTTTACTTGTCCCCCACCATGTTTTCTGTATATAGTGTCATACTTTACATCCTTTTATTTTGCAAATCCCTTCACTTATTTTTATAGATATATTTATTTTCGCTGTTGCTTATTTTTACTGCTTTTCTCTTTCCTACTTTTCTTACTCCTACTTATGGTCTTTCCTGTACACTCAAAGAATTTCCTTTAATTTTCTTGTAGGGTTGGTTTAGAGGTCATAAATTACTTTATCTTTTACTTGTTTGAGAGACTCTTTATTGCTCCCTCTATCCTGAATGATAGCTTTGCCGCATTTTTGAGTATTTTCGGCTGTGGGTTTTTTCCTTTCATCACTTTGAATATATCATGCCACTCCCTTCAGGGCTACATAGTTTCCCCTAAAAAATCAGCTGACAACCTAATGGGGTTTCCTTTGTACGTAACTGGTTTTATTTCTCTTGCTTCTTTAGAAATTCCTTCTTTATCACTACTTTTTGCCATTTTTATTACTATATGTCTTGGGATGGACCTTTTTGTGTTGCTTTTATGGGGGATCTCTGTGCCTCCTGGGACTGGTTGTCTGTTTCCTCCCCAGATTCAGGAAGTTTCCAGCTACTTTTTTTTCCCCCAAATACATTTTCTGCCTCTTTTTTTTCTCATCTCCTTCTGGGATGCCTATAATGTGAATGTTACTATGCTTAATTGTGTCACTGAGTTCCATAAGTCTATTTTTACATTTTATTATTGTTTTTCTTTCTCCGTGCAGCTTGCTTGCTTTCCTTTACTCTGTCTTCCAGGTCACCGATCATTCCTCTACTTCCTTCAGTCTACTATTTATTTCATCTAATGTATCTTTAATTTTATTTTTGAGTTCTTCATTTCTGATTGGTTATTTATTATGTTTTCTATCTCTTTGTTAAAGGTTTCACTGAAGTCCTCCAGTCTTTTCTCTCAAGTCCAATGAGTATCTTTATGACCATTAATTTAAATTCTCTATCAGGTATATTATCTATTTTTGTTTTGTTTAGTTCTCTTTCTGTGATTTTGTCCTGTTCTTTCACTGGGACATAAAGCTCTGTTTCCTCATTTTGTCTAATTCTTTGTTTATTTCTTTGTGTTAGGAAACACAGCTACACCATTTACTTGTGAAAATAGTGGCCTTATGAAGAACAGATTCTGCAAGGCCCTTCAGTGTCATGTCCTCTGCTCACCACAAACTCATGCTTAAAGTGTTTCTCCTATATATGTTGTGTGCACACTGCTGTTCTGGCTGAACCACTGTTGCCTTAAGTCCAGTCATCATCAAGGTATCTCTTTGCCTGTTGTAGTCTCTCTTTGCCTATGTTGTTGGTTGGCCAGTCTGGGGCTGTGTGGGGCTTCAGTTGAGTCAGATCAGTCATTTACCAGAGATGCAGTAACACTGACTTGCAGGAGAACATGGGTCTGGGTTGAGCAGTGCTAGCACAGTCCTTGACAATGGAAAGGGAACTACAGCTGCTGGGGGCCTAAACAGGCAGTGTTGGAGGTGGCAGATCCAGAGAAGTAGATGGGGTGGGATGTATGATGTTAGCAAGTTTGCACTGGTGCTCTAAGGGAGCACCAGTGTAGGGACCTACAGTCACTGGGTCCAAGGCAGGTTGGGTTTTTGTTTGTTTATAAGTTATATTATGTTATGTTATGTTATGTTAGTCACCATACAATACATCATTAGTTTTTGATGTAGTATTCCATGATTCCTTGTTTGCATATAACACCCAGTGCTCCATGCAATACATGCCCTTCTTAATACACATCACTGGGTTAACCTCCCTCCCCCCCCCCACAAACCCTCAATTTGTTTCCCAGAGTCCATAGTCTCTCATGGTTTGTCTCCCATTCTGATTCCCTCCACCTTCATTTTTCCCTTCCTTCTCCTAATGTCCTCCATGCTATTCCTTATGTTCCACAAATAAGTGAAACCATATGATAATTGTCTTTCTCTGCTTGATGTATTTCACTTAGCATAATCTCCTCCAGTTCCATTCATGTCAATGGAAATGGGGGTACTCACACTTTCTGATGGCTGAGTAATATTCCATTGTATACACGGTCCACATCTTTATCCATTCATCTGTTGAAGGGCATCTCGGTTCCTTCCATAGTTTGGTTATTGTGAATGTTGCTTCTATGAACATAGCAGTGAATGTGCCCCTTCTTTTCACTGTGTTTATATCTTTGGTGTAAAAACCTAGTAGTGCAATTGCTGGGTCATAGGGTAGTTCTATTCTTAACACTTGAGGAAACTCCATACTGTTTTTCAGAGTGGCTGTAACAATTTGGATTCCCACCAACAGTGTAAGAATGTTCCCCTTTCTCCACATCCTCAACATTTGTTGTTTCCTGTTTCATTAATTTTTGCCATTCTAACTGGTATAAGGTGGTATCTCATTGTGGTTTTAATTTGTATTTCCCTGGTGGCTAGTGATGTTGAGCATTGTTTCATGTGTCTGTTAGCCATTTGTATGTATTTTTGGAGATGTGTCTGTTCATGTCTTTTCCCATTTTTTGACTGGATTATTTGTTTTTTGGGTGTTGAGATTGAGAAGATCTTTATAGATCTTGCCCTTTATCTGTAATGTCATTTGCAAATATCTTCTCCCATTCCATGGGCTGCCTCTTAGTTTTGTTGACTGTTTCCTTTGCTGTGCAGCGGCTTTTTATCTTGATGAAGTTCCAAAAGTTCATTTTTTTTTTTTTAATACAAAGCTACCTTTAATACTTTGGGTTGAGCCCCACAGGAATGAAAAACACTGGGAAGGGGTAACCCCCTCACCCCCAGGCATGGCCCAGAGGGAGAGAGGCTACCTGAGGGGAAGGAAACACAAAAGGGACACACTGCAGACTCAAGGCAAAGGGAATGCCATCAGTGCTGGGACCTATGAGCACTACAGGAGAAAATGCGAGAGTGGTAGGACTGGCTCCAGGCACACAGGTAAAAGGCAGGAGGGTTGGACACAATGCCACAAAGCTACTTGAGTTCCTCCTTCTTCTCGTTTGCCTTTATCTGCTTCTGCTGCATGATCTCCGTGTTCCTCTGCTTGAGGGTGGCAGCAGAAAGCCTGTCATCTCAGTTCTTTCCCTTAACCAAGTCACTCTGCTTTTTCATATTCTTCTGGTGGGCGAGCTCTCACTGGTAACCGTGGGTCATGGAGACAGCAGCAGCTCTGGCTTGCCTCCGTTGTGTCCCCTCGTTTTATTTTCCTTGCCTTCGGAGATATGTCTTGAAAGAACTTACTGCTATTGATGTTGAAGAGGTTACTGCCTATGTTCTCCTCTAGGATTTTGATGGATTTTTGTCTCACATTGAGGTCTTTCATCCATTTTGAGTTTATTTTTGTGCCGGGTGTAAGGGAATGGTCCAGTTTCATTCTTCTATATGTAGCTGTCCAATTTTCCCAGCACCACTTACTAAAGAGACTGTCTTCTTTCCATTGGATATTTTTCCCTGATTTGTAAAAGATTAGTGACCATAGAGTTGAGGGTCCATTTCTGGAGACTCTATTCTGTTCCAGTGGTCTATATGTCTGTTTTTCCGCCAATGCCATGCTGTCTTGGTGATCGCAGTTTTGTAATATAGCTTGAAATCAGGTAATGTGATGCCTGAGCTTTGTTTTTCTTTTTCATCATTACCTTGGCAATTTGGGGTCCTCTCTGGTTCCATACAAATTTTAGTATTTTTTTTGTTCCAGCTCTTTGAAAAATGCCAATGGTAATTTAATAGGGATGGCATTGAAAGCGAAAATTTCTCTGGATGGATAGACATTTTAACAATGTTTATTCACCCAATCCATGAGCATGCAATATGTTGTCCATCTTTTTGAGTATTTCCCAATTTCTTTCATAAGTGTTCTGTAGTTTCTAGAGTATAGATCCTTTACCTCTTTAGTTAGGTTTATTCATAGGTATCTTATGGTTTTTCGTGCTATTGTGAATGGAATTGATTCCTTAATTTCTCTTTCTACAGTTACATTATTAGTTTAAAGGAAAACAACTGATTTCTGTGCATTGATTTTGTATCCTGCCACATTGCTGAATTGTTGTAAGAGTTCTAGTAATTTGGGAGTGGAGTTTTTGGGTTTCCCACATAAAGTATCATGCCATCTACGAAGAGGGAGAAATTGACTTCTTCTTTGCCAATTTGGATGCATTTTATTTCTTTTTGTTGTTCGATTACTGAGACTAGGACTTCTAGTGCTATGTTGAACAATAGTGGTAAAAGTGGGCATTCCTGTCAGATTCCTGATCTTAAGTGAAAAGCTTTCAACTTTCCCCCATTGATAATGATATTTGCTGTGGGCTTTTCATAGACGGTTTTTATGAAATTTAGGAATGTTCCCTCTATCCGTATACTCTGAAGAGTTTTAATCAGGAACGAATGTTGTATTTTGTCAAATGCTTTTTCTGCATCAATTGAGAGGACCATATGGTTCCTGTCTTTTCTTTTATTTATTTGCTCTACCACTTTAATTGATTAAAAAATGTTGAACCACCCTTGCACCCCAGGCATAAAACTCACATGGTGGTGATTAATCCTTTTAATGTACTCTTGGGTCCTATTAGCTAAGATCTTTTTGAGTATTTTGGCATCCATGTTCATCAGGGATATTGGTCTGTAATTTTCCTTTTTGATGGGGTCTTTTCCTGGTTTTGGGATGAGGGTAATGCTGGCCTCATAGAATGAGTTTGGAAGTTTTCCTTGTTTCTATTTTTTGGAACAGCTTCAATAGAATAGGTATTATTTCTTCTTTAAATATGTGGTAGAATTCCCCTGGAAAGCCATCTGGCCCTAGACTTTTGTTTTTTGGGAGGTTTTTGATTACTACTTCGATTTTGTTACTGGTTATTGGTCTATTATTCAGATTGTCTATTTCTTCCTGTTTCAGTCTTGGTAATTTGTGAGTTTCCAGAAAGGCATCCATTTCCTCTAGGTTGCTTAATTTGTTGGCATAAAGTTTCTGGTAATAATTTCTAATAATTGTTTCTATTTCCTTGGTTTTAGATGTGGTCTCTCCCTTTTCATTCATAATTTTATTAATTTGGATCCTTTCACTTTTCTTTTGGATAAATTTGTCCAGGGGTTTATTGATCTTATTAGTTCTTCAAAGAACAAGCTTCTAGTTTCATTGTTCTGTTCTACCACTTTTCTGGTTTCTATTTCATTAATCTCTACTCTAACCTTTATTATTTCTCTTCTCCTGCTTGGTTTAGGTTTTATTTGCTGTTCTTTCTCCAGCTCCTTTAGGCATAGGATTAGCTTTGTGCATTTGGGATTTTTCTGATATTTTGAGAAAAGCTTGGATGGCTATGTATTTCCCCCTTAGGACTGCTTTTGCAGTATCCCATAAGTTTTGGACCAATTTGTTTTCATTCTCATTGGTTTCCATGAATTGTTTATTTTTTAATCTCATTGTTAATCCATTCATTCTTTAGCAGGATGCTCTTTAACTTCCATTGTTTGAATTCCTTCCAATTTTTTTCTTGTGATTGAGTTCCAGTTTCAAGGCATTGTAGTCTGATAACATACAGGAATAATTTCAGGCTTTTGGTATTGGCTGAGACCTGATTTGTGACCCAGTATGTGGTCTATCCTGGAGAAAGTTCTGTGTGCATTTCAGAAGAATGAGTATTCTCCTGTTTTAGGGTGGGATGTTCTGTATATATCTATGAAGTCCATCCAGTCCAATGTGTCATTTAAAGCTCTTGTTTCTTTGTTGATCTTCTGTTTAGGTGATCTGTCCAGTGCTGAGAGTGGAGTGTTAAAATCTCGTACTATAAATATGTTATTTTCAATCTAATTCTTTATTTTGGTTAATGGCTGGCTTACGTAGTTGGCTGCCCCCATGTTGGAGGCATAAATATTTATAATTGTTAGATTTTCTTGTTGGATAGATCCTTTAAGAATGATATAGTGTCCCTCTGGATCTCTTATTACAGTCTTTGATTTAAATTCTAATTTGTCTGATATAAGAATTGCTACCTTAGCTTTCTTTTGAGTTCCATTGGCATGAAAAATGATTCTCCATGCCCTCGCTTTCAGTCTGGATGTATCTTTAGGCTCAAAATGAGTCTTTTGTAGACAGCATATGGATGGGTCCTGTCTTTGTATCCAATCTACAACTTTGTATCATTTCATGGGAGCATTTAGGCCATTCATGTTGAGGGTATTACTGAAATAAATGTGCTTATTGCTATCCTATTGTCTGTACAGTCCCTGTTTCTATGGATTGTCTCTGTAAATTTCTGGTCCATATTATTCTTGAGATCTTTCTTTTTTTATAGAATCCCCTTAGTATTTCTTGCAGGGCTGGTTTGGTGGTCACATATTCTTTCAGTTTTTGCTAGTCCTGGAAGCTCTTTATGTCTCCATCCATTCAGACCGACAGCCATGCCTGATAAAGTATTCTTGGCTGCATGTTCTTCTCATTTAGTTCCCTGAATATGTCTTGCCAGCCCTTTCTGGCTTGCCAGGTCTCTGTGGACACATCTGATGTTATTCTGATGTTCCTCCCTGTGTATATAAGGAATCTCTTTCCCCTGATTGTCCTTAGGATGGCTTCCTTGGTTCTAAGATTTGTGAGTTTTACTACTACATGCTGGGGTGTTGGTCTCTTCCTCTTTATCCTGGAAGGGGTCCTCTCTGCCTCTAGGACACAAATGCTTGTTCCATTCCCCAGATTAGGGGTGTTCACAACTACGACTTGCTCAAATGTATTTTGTAGTCCTCTCTCTCTCCACCCCCTCAGGGATCCCAATAATTCTGACATTGGAATGTTTCACAGTGTCATTGATTTCTCTAAGTCTGTTCTTATGGATTTTAAGCTGTTTGTTCCATGCCTCCTCCTTTTCCTTCCTTTCAATCCATTTATCTTCTAGATCACTAATTTGTTCTTCTGCCTCATTTACCCTAGCTGTTAGAGTATCCAGTTTAGACTGCATCTCATTCATAACATTTTTAAGTTCACTCTGATTAGCTCTAGACATTTCTGCCCTTAGAGATTCTACGTTACCATTAATGATTTTCTAAAGCCTAGCTATTATCTTCATAATTGTTACCCTGAAGTCTACTTCTCACGTCTTGCTTATATGCATATCCATTAGGTCTGTGGGAGAGGCCTATCTCTGGTTTTTTTCTTTGTTGGGATTTCCTCCTTCTAGTCGTTCTGTTGAGGGGTGGTTGGGGGAATATACATAGTCAAAAATATCAACCACAGTCCAGACGAGAAGCACCTTGGGAAAGTTTGGAGTGATCAGAAGCCACCACCAAAAAAAACCCAGCCAAAATGAAACCCAAGAACAATATTTATAAAGTTCAAAAAAAGGGGGAGGTGAGGGGAAGAGGGGCTATAATCTCTCATTGTGGGTTAGGTAGGGTGTTTTGGTTCTTCCTGGCTATATTTTGTTCTCTTTGTTAGATAACATTACTTCCCAGAGTTACAGGGAAATTAAAACTGGTATATGTAAAGGTAGGACTACCTTGAAGTATATATGAAAAATATAGGTTTGAAAAGCACAACTTAAAAAGTTACTATGGAATATGTTGTATTAAACGTCCAGTTGAAATGATAAGTAGGTAAAAGGAAAAAACAGAGATGAAACATGAGAAAGAATTTTAAAAAGGGGGGGTAGGTGGAGAGGGGCTATAACCTCTCAATGTCAGCTAGGTTGGGTGTTTCAGTTCTTCCTGGGTGTATTTTGCTTTCTTTTTTACAGTACACTACTTCCCATAATTACAGGGAAATTAAAACTGGTATATATATAAAGGTAGTATTGAATAGGGGAAAAAAAGACTACATTGAAGCTTATATCTATACATATATATATATATATATATATATATATATATATAAAAGTATAGGTGTGAAAAAGTACAAGTTAAAAACTTACTATGGAATGTGTTGTATTAAACACCTAGTTGAAATGATAACTATGTTAAAAAAGAGAGAGAGAGAGAGAGAGAGAGAGAGAGAAGAATCCTGAGAAAGAATTAAAAAAAAAAAAGAAAGAAAAAAACTGTTGTATCAAAGAAATACACAGGCTATGAGGCAACACCAGGAGTTCAATATAATATTTTCCCCTGGTGTGGTTTTACAGTATTATGGGGACCCTTGGGTTGTCATCCTCTTGTTCTTCCAGGTTGTCTTCTGGGAGAGGGGACTGCCATGTTGTTTTTCAGTCAGTCCTGCTTGGACAGAGTTGCTCTGCCCCTAACCAAGGGGCTGGGCTCTGTGGGAACTGTTTTTTGGGCTTTTGTTCTCTGGCTGCTTCTGTTCTCTGGAAGCTTTTCATGCCTTTTCAGAGGCTCAGAGCAAAGGAAAATGTCCACACCCAGACCTCCACCTCAGAGGAGAGAAGCCACAGTCTGCTTCTCTCTGAATCCTCCAGAACACACAGTCACCCTTCTGTAAGTGCCACTGAAAACCGCAGCCTCCCACAGGCAGTGCATGCCCCCAGTGATCCTTTCAGCTGTCAATCCAGGCCCCTGCTTATCTCTGCCCCTTGTGCCTTCCAAATCAAAAGGGTCCCAGTTTGGGCTGGTGCAGGTTGCAGCAGCGGTGTCAGCTACTGTGGTGGCTGCGGAAGCACAGGTCCGGGCAAGTGGCCTCTCCGACCCCAGTGTTTGCCCCTTAAGCTCCTGGATTCTGTCTGAGTGCTGTTATCAGGCCCTTCCCATCCCACTGCTAACACTCTGCAATCTATATTTAGTTCCTAGGTGTAGGATGCTTTTGCTTTGGGGTATTATATTACTTTACAGTGGCTACCTTCTGGTGGTTCCCTCCCGCTTGTATTTATCCTCCAGTATCTATCCACACAATCACAACTCCGTCCTTCACACCTCTCAACTGATGATTCTCTGCCACCGTAGAGATCCAGATGTATAATCTTACACTCCAGGCTGATTTTATGGGTGTTCAGAATAGCTTGGTAAATATCAAGCTAAATTCAGGGGACTGGAGTCCCCCACTTCTCCACCATCTTGCTCCTCCCTTGGCATGTTGAGTTTTATGGGATGGATCTGCAGAAGTGTGCATGGGCAGGATTCACAACGTTAACAGTGTTTGTAAGAGTCTGTTGTGGGAGAGGACCTGGAGACAAGACCTGGCTGGAGGGGCCATGTTCATAGGAGAAGTGTGGGCAAGATGCACTATTAGAAGGTTAGGTAGCCAGTGTTGACCCTGAGCTGGTTACCACAGCTATCCCTGGGTTTCTTCTGGGTGGTCTGTGGAGGAATTTACACCCACAAACTCCTTTGCTCCTGGAGAAGTCTTCTAAGGATCACATGCCCCAGAGCACATGCTCTGAGATTAGTAAATAAGCTCTATCCCATAGACCCCAGACATTTCTGAAACTGTTGCTTCTATGATGTATCTCTGGGAGGCTATTGTCCTGTCTCTTTAAGTGTGGGGGTTGTTTCCTCTGTCCCTCTAGGCTCTTACAAGACTGAGTCTGCTGATTTTTAAAGTTCCATATTTTAAGTTCCACTGACAGTAAGACCTCATAAAATTCAGCCTCTCTTGTTTTCAAAGAAAAATGTTATGTGTTATATGTTATATATATGTTATATCCCCCATGTGGGCTCTCTGGTGTGAGAGTCTGTTTAACAAAAATAACAAATAACATTTGTTATAAATATTTTGTTATAAAAATAATAAAAAATGTTATATCGCCCATGTTGGCTCTCTGGTGTGAGAGTCTGTTTCTCTCTCCTCTCCACACTCACAATGTCTCTCCCTCCCTCCCATGGACAGTCCCATGGGTCCATTTAGCCCTGGACTGTGTCTTCACCCTTCCTATACTCTTTGATGTGACCTCTTCTCTATATTTAGCTGTGGAGAGTTTATTTTGCCAGGCTTTGGGTCATTTTCTGGGTTATTTACATTAATTTGGGTGTATAAGTTGTATCCATGGGACAAGGTTAGCTTAGGATCTTCCAACTCAACCATCTCCCTCAAAAGGCAAAAATATCTTTCCTATGAGAAAAATTATAGTTTAAAAGTAAATTCCTTGAAGAGTAGATGAAAAAAATGGATTGTTAGTATTTAGTTTTGCATTTATTTTCATACAAAGATATTTTATATGCTAAGACATGTTGTTAAATTTTTTTACAGAATTTAAAAGATCTGAAACAATTTTCAAATGGTAAATAATAAATCAGAGTTCTCTCTCTTTTTTTTTAGGAATATCGAGCACTACATATACCCCTTTTTTGCAGTCAATAATAAATGTTCCATTAGATTTTAGCCAATATTGGAGAAAATAAGTGTGATTGATTGTCAGACTCTTACAGAGAGGATTATGCAATTGATTAGTCTGGAAATTTTTTTCTGAACACTTGACATTTTCAGAAATGCTTCTTTCTTTAATGTTTGCTTTTCTACATTCTATATAGATATATAATTGAATTACATAGGTATCTACCTAGTAGCAAATATATTTTTACAAGTTATTCTTTCCTTACATACAGTTACTTGCAAATGAAAAATTGTTAATTTATGCCTCTGCAAAGAAAGGTGAAAAACAGTAAGTGATCTAGTAAATTTGGAGTTAACTAGAATTGGAGTAGGAAAAGGTTTTCTTCCAAGAATATTAGTTGTTAATTTAATTTAATTAGGAAAAGAATTAATAGGAAATAAGAATTTAATAGAAAAAAAGTCATTACCTACACAGTAATGTTAACATTTTAGATGTAGTATTTCTTAAAAATGTACCTTGTTTCTACCCACCTTCTCATTCGTCACTCTTAGGCATTAAAATACATTCAGTTAAATGAATGTTCTAGAGCTGAACATGAACTTATTTACTTATTTATGTACCTCATCTTCTATTCACAATTTCTTCTTTCTGTCTGTCTCTCTCTCACTCTCTCTCTTTCTGCCTCTCTTTCTCTTTCTTTCAACATTTTTATTCCCTTATTTTTATTTTGTTTATGTAACCACCATATTATTCTGGCATTCGTAAAAGGTAACTTGCCAAAAGTAATTTACCAACTTTCACTCTTCTATACAATTTTCATGGGAGGAAACTATCACTGTTCTGTGAGTAGTTACTCTAAATTCTCTCAGTCTACTTAGAGAAAGGCATTCAGATTTGGATCTAAAAATATGTCATCAATAGTTCCTGCATTTAGATGGATGAAAGCATGGGACAAGCTGTCTGTTTTCTATTACACATTGGTAAAGGTATCACGGAGAGGTCAACACACAATACCTTATATCAAGTACCACAAGTCCAATATTTCAGCAGCAAAAGGTATGATTTGATTAACAACTTTAATTCACTTTACAAATATAGTTTTTCAAGCTACGTTTTTCAAAAGAAATATCAAAACAATAGGCAATATTTTCCTTCTCAGCGGTTTCTTTGTAATAGACAGTTATAAACAAAACAAATTAATTGATTTTGTACTAATCAGTAGTTTTTTAGTACGTCCCAGGCAATGTGTTAGGCACTCTGCATGTTATTACTGCAACCATTACACACAAGAAAATTATATAGCCCCCCTTATACAGATAAGGAAACAGTGCCTATAATATGTCTACATGGCTAGTGTGTCAGAGCAGAGTTTCAAATCAGTCACATCTATTTTTCAAAGGAAAGCTTGTTTATATTTGTTAGAAAAACATAAGAAGCATACAGCCTACTAATTACCAGAATAAACCCTCATAATTTAAAAATCACAGCCTCTCATTTTACTGATTGTAATTTTCCAGGTTGCCCTCTACAAAAATTTAGCAGATATTTTCTCAACTCTTTAATATTTGTAAATACTCAATTTGACAGTGGCATATATACCTTTTCTCCCTCCTCCCCAGTGATTTCTCCAATTTATTTTTTCTATTCTCTCTAAATGTTATAAATGCTAATTCAAAATAAAGTATTTTTTTATGCTACAGATAAAAAAGCTGTGACTACTGTGGATGATATGATTTTATCTGTGGTGCTATCATAAATCAGCTAAATAATCAAAATAAATATATATCTAGTTATGCATATCCTTCTAGTATATAAATTAAAGCTTAGAATAACTTCGTATGGTGTTTGGAATATATGATGAAATCTATAGTCCTCTAAGATATTTTTGCATTGACTTGTTCAAAGAATTTAAAAATAGATTATTTCAGGGATTTAAATTTTGTCTCTGGGTGGATTAAGAATTGCTACATGTATGTTCATAAAGAAAAACTAAAGTAGATGCTTTCATCTAGATAAATATATATGTCTTTGCTTTCTAAAGAGAAAAGCAAACTAATACTGTTAAGGGAAAAAAGAATTTGGGAACTAAATTAACCTGAATAGTTTTCTTCATTGATTATACTTAGTATGTAATTACTGATCTCTTTCACTTTTCTTTTTTGAATTAATCAAAGAGACTATGTAATCCCTAGTTTTGGATGAAGTGGCTTAGTCACCTTTGAGGTTTCTATTACATATTCTATTCACATTCATCAAGACATGGAATATTTTTCTATACATTTTACCTTTCACTGTCAGTAGATACATAAACACCAGCAAGACCGTGACAGGTACTTTCCTTTTTATTTATTTATTTGTTTGTTTGTTTATTCCTGATAGCAATTAAATTAAGTAATCATTATAATCATTTCTGCTTTACATGGAAGTTAAGGCATATTTAGTAAGTAATTTATCTGAATGTATATAATTATTAAAGCAAAATATATTGAAATCTAGGTCTCACTCTTGAGACCTTACCAAATTCGCCAGGTTGAGTGGAAGCATTTATTTAATTATCCAAAAAACACTCTTGGTTTCCTTTTTGAAAAATAAGTCAAGCAGAGAGAGTCAATTATCATATGGTTTCACTTACGTGTGGAGCATAAGGAAAAACATGGAGGACATTGTGAGAAGGAAAGGAAGGGTGAATGGGGGAAATCGGAGGGGGAGATGAACCATGAGAAACTGTGGACTCTGAGCAACAAACTGAAGGTTTTGGAGGAGAGTGAGGTGGGGGGTTAGGCAAGCCTGGTGGTGGGTATTAAGGAGGGCACGTATTACTTGGAGCACTGGGTGTGGTACATGAACAATGAATCTTGGAACACTGAAAAAATAAAAGTAATTGGGAAAAAAAAAGAATTAAAAAAATCTATATAGTAATTGTCCTTTCATTTTTCTGTCTCACTTTATGAACTTGGATATGATTAGTAAAGAATTTTTATTGTTTATAAATAAGTACCATTATTTATTCTTATTAAAACCTAAGAATGTCTATTAATAATAAAGTCTAAATATGTTTGTAATCACTGCATGGTTAAAGAGACACTATATTATTGATTTTATAGATTTTAGTATCCTTGATTTAAGAAAATGTGTCCAAATTCCTGAAATTTAAGCATAAATAATTTTATTTTTAGAAATCATTTGTCTTTTCCATCCACAATAGTATGAAACTAGAAATCAATCATGAGGAAACCAAACAAACAAACAAAAGGAAACACATGGAGGCTAAACAACTAATCAATTAATTTGTCAACAAAGAAATCAAGAAAGAAATAAAAAAAATACATGGATACAAATGAAAATAAAAATGCAATAGTCCAAAGTCTTTGTGATGTGGTGAAGGCAATTGTAAGAGGAAAATATTTGGCAACACAAGCCTGCTTCAAGAAATAAGAAAAAGCTCAAATAGATAAAATAATTACACCTAAAGAAGATAGAAAAAGAAAATAAACAAAGTCCAAGTCAAGTAAAAGGACAAGAATAATAAAGATCAGAAAAGAAATAAATGGCATGGAGACAAAAATAATAATAATAATAATAAGTGAAAAGGAAAAGAAAAAATCAATGAATGCAAGAAATGGTTTTATGGACAACCTACAAGAAACAGATGAATTCTTAGAATGATACAGTCTTCCAAAACTGAATCAGGAAGAAAAAGAAAATCTGAACAGACCAATTACTAGTAACAAAATTAAATGGCAAAATTAATCAAATAACTACCAATAAATGAAAGTCCAGGACCAGACAGAGTCACAGGTGAATTTTACCAAACATTTAATAAGAGTTAATACCTAATCTCCTCAAACTGTTCCAAAAAATAGGAGAGGAAGGAAATCTTTCAAATACATTCAACAAGTCCAGCATTACCCTGATAACAAAACCAGACAGATATCCCCAGAAAAGAGAACTATAGACCAATAGCCCTGATGAACATCAATGCAAAAATTCTTAATAAAATACTAACAAACTAATTTCAACAGAACATGGAAAAGATTATTCACTACAATCAAGTGGGTTTTATTTCAGGGACATAAGGATGGTTTAATATTTGCAAATCAATCAATGTGATGCAGTTAGCCAACAAATAAAGAATAATTACATTTTTAAGGTAAATATTTATAGTACTACATGTCTATTTCTTTTCATTTATCCTATTCTATGTATAACCTCTTACACATTCCCTCTACACATATTTCATGTATTTGAATAATAGAAAGAATGGAAATTATGTAGTAAATGTGTTCACATTTTACTTATAAGACCAAACTAAAATGTGAGAAATAAATATATTTTTATGGTAAACTCATATCATCACACTCTTTTATGCAAGTTTTATTTCCATCTGATTATTAGATAACATTTATATAAGTCTAAAATGTTATGGGTAGCCATAAAGACAGTTGCTGAAGAAGTTGCATGTTCTAACACAATTCTTTCTTTTTTTTTTTTTTTAAGATTTTATTTATTTATTTGAGAGAGACATCACAAGTAGGCGGAGAGGCAGGCAGAGAGAGGAGGAAGCAGGCTCCCTGCTGAGTAGAGAGCCCGATGCGGGGCTCGATCCCAGGACCCTGAGATCATGATCTGAGCTGAAGGCAGAGGCTTTAACCCACTGAGCCACCCAGGCGCCCCTCTAACACAATTCTTAACTTTTAGACTTGCTAAGAGTGATAAAAAGTAGGACTCATTATCAGCGATTTATATATGCAAACTGTTAGAGAGACAACTTTCTGATAGCTACTATAAAAGTTGAATTAGTAACAGATAGTACTACATTAATGTCTGCAATTTAATATAGCTACTTAATTAGGTACCATCAAATAAGCGGACATTTTGAAATACACAAAATTCAAATTAAGTTGGCAAATTTTCAGCAACTGGTCTATGAATTTAGTATTAGAGCCAGCTTTCTATGTACTTTTCATTACAAAAATAAGACACCAGAAAATGATAAAATATAAAGCATATTTTACCAGTTTCCCATTAAATAGGCAAATATATTTAAATATATTTCCACAATATTGATGATTGATTTATGTTATGAATGTTATGCTATGAATGGATGTTATGTTATGTTATGTTATGTTTTATGTTATGAATGTTATGAATGAATGTTATGTTATGAATGGAAACTTTCTAGAGAACAAATTGGAATAGTGAATTTTCAATGTTTTTTTAATTGACTGTAAAAATATTCTACACATGTCAATTATGAACAGGAAAAAGTTGACTAATTTCCATATGCTTATTTACAAATTTGATATCATAATACCAATTAGGTATCATCAAAATCATTTGCACAAATATTCATGCAATTCTTAGGTAATAACAATGTTTTTTAGATTAATGGCTCATTATGCCACCTAAGGCATAAAGGGTAATTATTCTACAATGCACTGTTTTTTTTTAATTTAATTATTGCCTATCAGCCTATTCCTCCTGGCTAAATCTGTCATTTATGATACAAAATAGCAGTAGATTAATTATAGCTTTCAGAATTGATATATCACAATAGTTGTGGGTGATGTCACTCACCATGTGCTCTCCTCTCTCATCCATCACACTCATTCAGGCTATAAGCAATGCTAAGAACACAAGAAGTATAAATTTAAAAAAAAGTGGTTTTTATTTCCAAAATATACTACTCACCTTATTTTATGAAATCCTTCACTTACTTTTTGTTATTCCTAAGATTAAATTTTTCAGTTTTACCCTACTTTCAAGAGCAGCCATGCCTTCATACCCAGAAAACCATCTCTTACAAGCATTTCACTCAATTCTAACATGGCATGCATTCATTTTACATTCATTCTCATTCCTCTTTGCCATATCCACAAACATGCAGTCTACCATAACTGAGAATTCTTCAGGAGCTCTAAACACCTCTTAAGGGATTAAAGAGTTCCCCTGTTGCTTTCATTAATGTTTATGTGAGACCAAAACATGGGTAAACATCAAAATTTATGAAGCAATATATTGCACTGGTTAAAAAAGTACGTACTCTTGAGTCAAATTTGTATTCCAATATCTAGTATCTATTTACTAACTATATAAATTTGGGCAACTTAGTAATTATCCTTTAGTCTCCCTGTAAAATGGAGTCATCATGTTTACTTAATATAATTGCTATGAGGAATAAATTGAATGATATGTATAAAGTACTTGGCATGGTGTTTGGCCCATAATCATTGCTTAATAAATCTTAGTTAATTTGGAGAAGATGGCCTAATACTCTGTTTCAAGATGTTTATGATCCTAATAAAAATATTTAAAGAACTTTATCAATATTCTTGGTTGCTGACAGAAGGTAATGAAATTGTGATATCTTAAAAACAAACTATTTTAAGCATTTTTCCTGTGAAGAAAACTCTTACTGTAAATTTTGTTTGTTATCATTGATTATTATGAGCAAATTTTTATTTTTTTATGTTTTCAAAGCTGTGCACTTCAAAGCAGATCATTTGAATAGTTTCAGTAAATACGCAAACTAGTTGAGGAAACTAAAAGCATATAATGAAGAACATAAACCTGAAACAAAAATGCACATGCCCTTTATAGAGTGGTTATGGGCGAAGTGTTTGTGGAAGCAATGGGTAACTAAACAAGAAAAGATTTTTAAACACAGCCACACGAGCTGAAGATATAGATGAATAAATATGTGAAAGTTATGGATGCGAAGTACCAATAATAAATATAACTTAGAAAATTTGAATAGATTAAAGATGTCACAAGCTCATCAAAAATAATTTATCACATAAAATTTTTAAGAAAATAAATAATTAAATAAATAAATAAAATTTAAGAAAAAAGGAAAAAAACAATAACTTTGACTTCTCCACCCAGACTGTCATTAAACTTAGTGCAGTAATATTCATTTCCTAGTATCTTGCTATGAGTATGCCATGTAAAAAGACATATATAGCATATGAAAATAAAAAAAGTGCACTAGGGATGATGTTTTATTAAAAACTATTAGTTAGGGGTGCCTAGGTGGCTCAATGGGTTAAAGCCTCTGCCTTCAGCTCAGATCATGGTCTCGGGTCCTGGGATTGAGCCCCGCATCGGTCTCTCTGCTCAGCGGGGAGCCTGCTTCCTCCTCTTTCTTTGCCTGCCTCTCTGTCTACTTGTGATCTCTCTCTGTCAAATAAATAAGTGGAATCTTTAAAAAAAAAAAAACTATTAAGTAAAATTATTTTCCTGTATTTAAAAGAAAAAAAACTGAATTAAAATTGAAGAAATTTCTGAACTTCAGATAATTTTCATATGAAAGACAAATTCTGAAGAGATGACAGTATGATTAAGAAAAAAAGATTATGAAAAGCACACCTACAAATGCAATTCATTTAAACTTTAAAAAAAAGCATTTATTGTTATTGATTATAATGGATTAGTATAATCTTCTAAACTTTTTTCTCTTATCTTTGCTCTTCCTGGGTATTGTTTTAATAGTTAAGTTATTTGTCTCTCTAAAGTTTATAATTTACTTTGTGTTCTATATAAATAGTTAATAGCATAGAACCTGGAGGCAGACTTCCCAGATCCAATTACAAGTTTGCCACACAAAACTGTGTTAATGTCATCAATCCATTTAATTTTTCTTCAAGTTCTCTATCCGTTGAATGGGAATAATGTAGTATATCTGGCTTATGAAGTAAGCCTTATGAAATAGTAACTACTGCCTTAATTATTATATAGGTTATTCTGCAACCATAATTTGTGAAATTGTTCAGCTTTCATTGACTTAAATAATGCCTGTGCTAATCACTAGTCCCTTTACTGTGACTTTGTTATTCTTAAAATATTTTGATTCACGTCTTAAATTTTTCAACTGTATCTAATGTACTGTATTTCTAAATTCTTTCGAGTTTGATAATTTTTGCCTACTGCGGTTATACTTAACATCTTAGCTGAATTTAGTATCATTGGTATATCTTTCCATCCACTCTGAAATCTATAAATATTATTTTCTGATATTGAATACTACCGTGAAAACTGGAAATAGTTCATTTTTATCTTTTGTAGATAATTTCTTAGTCTGCTTTGATTGCAGAAAAAAGTATTCCTTTGCCTCAACATTCAATAACTTAACTCAGATTTGTCTTAGTTTGAACATTATAAAAATGAGAAAATTCCTGAAACTGTTCTGTCTGTACCTGCAAATTTTGTCTTCACTGAATAAAACATCTGAATGGACCATTTTTAGAAAAACAAAACAAATGCAAATAAACCCAAAGTTGTACTGAATCTTACCAACAACCAGGGATGCAAATTAAACAAATGAACTTAACTAAAATTTGAAATTGTTATAGCGCCTGCTGGTTTTAAGAGATTGATTTTTTTTTCTTCTTTACCTAAAGTCTAAGCAGGAAAACAAATAATAGATTTCAAGTAATCAACTAAATGACTGTTAAAGGCTTAAATGAAAGGTATGGCTTGAATGTGCATGCAAATGGATTTAATAACACACTGTAAATTAAATAATCTTTCCCACCTAATCAGAGGCAGCTCTGATCAAAGACAGGCCACATGAAAATGGGCAGAGCCTTTTCTACCACATTTTTCAAATAATATTGAGAGATCAGAATTTATGTTCTCTGCAAGCACACAGATCTGACAAATGAAAAGATCACTGCTCAGTGCCTTCTCCAGCATTCAGATTCTCCAGTGAAATTGAATGTTAATGTAACTGAAATACCTTCACATGGAAAAATGAGAGGTCTGAGAAAACTGTGACTTCATTAAAAATACCAAATATCAGTGATATTATGGGAAACAATGGGCTCTCAAAAACTATAAATGAGAGATGAACATATAACCAATTTGGAAATGTTTAGTGAAGTTAAATATTTTCATATTTGAAAATCGGAATCTCTCTCTCTCTCTCTCTCTCTCTCTCTCTCTCTCTCTTCCTTTCTCTCTATCTCTTATTGCTGGAGGAAGTCATCAAAAGGACATAACCATAAGTTGGATCAGGGGGCTGTTGGTGGATAAAAAAAAAAAAGGTACTTTTTTTTGAGAATCATTATCTTAATCTGTGCTTTTTCTTTCTTTTTTTTTTAATCTGTGCTTTTTCTTGCATGTGCTTATATTGTTGCTGTGGTCTCTTCCTTTAGTGTAGTCAGCTAGCCACCAAATGAATGACCTCCATGCTAATAACACCCCTTGATGGCCACTCAGGGCATATTATGGATAGGGGACATGTAAGATTATAAGAGACAGGCAAGAGGGGTAAAGTGTTGGGGAGGTCATTGAGAGTATGTGATTGCCAACTGACATGCAGACTGGATAGAGCCAAGCAGAGGTCCCTTAACTGCTCCCCTGTCCTTGGAATGTATATTCTGTCAACAGACACCATAGCCATAACCATTTCAAGTATGCAAGTGTCTCATTACATGAGGGAGTAATATACAGTTGAGAAAAACCTATATATAAACAATAAATAAACCTCTATATAAATTTTTGAGATTCTGGTGGATGGATGCAGAGGTCTACTCATCTTGTGGCCACCAAAGACAAATATTGTATGTACATTTATCTGCTATTTAAACCTGCATCTACATTTGACTAAGTACAAAAACTATTCATGTTAAAAACCCTTAGCAAAGTAGGGTTAGAAGGAACATACCTCAAAATAATAAAGGCCGTATACAAAAAACCCACAGCTAGTATCATCCTCAGTGGAGTAAAACTGAGAGCTTTTCCTCTACAGTCAGGAATGAGAGAGGGATGTTGACCCTTAACACTGTTATTTAACATAGTACTTGAAGTCCTAGACACAGCAGTCATACAGCAAAAATAAATAAAAGACTTTTAAATCAATAAGGAAAAAATAAAACTTTTATTACTTGCAGATGACATGATACTCTATGGGAAACTTGAAAGACTCCACCAAAAATTTGCTAGAACTGATACATGAATCCAGTAAAGTCACATGATACAAAATAAATGTACAGAAATATGTTGCATTTCTATACACAAATAATGAAGCAGCAGAAAGAGAAATGAAGGAATCAATCTCATTTACAAATGCAGCAGAAGCCATAAAATACCTAAGAATAGACCTAACCAAAGAGGTGAAAGACTTGTATTTTGGACACTATAGAAAAACAATGAGAAAAGTTGAAAATGACATAAAGAAAGAGAAATACATTCCAACTTCATGGACTGGAAGAACAAATATTGTTAAAATGCCTGCAATACCTAAAAGCAATCTATACATTTAGTAAATCCCTATCAAAATACCACCAGCATTTTTCACAGAGCTAAAACAAAAAAATCTTAAAATTTGTATGAAGCCACAAAAGACGTCAAATCACCAAAGCAACCTTGAAAAGGAAAAGCAAAGATGGAGGCATCATAGTTCTGGACTTCAAGTTATATTACAAAGCTATAGTGATCAAAACAGTATGGTACAGGCACAAAAAGAGACACATAGATCACTAGAACAGAATAGAAAACCCAGAAGTGAATCCAGCGGGGGGAAAAAAAATCTCTTCAACAAATGTTGTTGGGAAAACTAGATAGTCACATACAAAAGAATGAAACTGAACCACTTTCTTATACCATACACAAAAATAAACTCAAAATGGATGAAAGACCTAAATGTGAGACATAGAACTATAAAAATCCTAAAGGGAAACATAGGCAGTAACCTTTTGACATTGGTGGTGGAAACTTATTAGATATGTCTTCTGAGACAAAAGAAACACAAGCAAAAATAAACTAGTAGGACTTCCTCAAAATAAAAAGCTTCTGCACAGCAAAGGAAACAATCAACAAAACTAAAAGGAAACCTACAAATGGGAGAAGATATTTGCAAATGATATCTGATAAAAGGTTACTATTCAAAATCTATGAAGAACTTATCAAACTCAACTCCCAAAAAACCCCAAATAATCCCATTAAGAAATGGGCAGAAGACATGAATAGACATTTTTCCAAAGAAGACTTAGAGATAAGGAACAGACACACGAAAAGATGTTCAACATCACTCATTATCAGGGAAATACAAATCAAACTATAATGAGGTATTAATCCACACCCGTCAGAATGGCTAAAATTAACAGCACAGGAAACAGTAGGTGTTGGTGAGGATGTGGGAAAAGGGGAACATTTCTTAGGGTTGGTATAGTCATTGTAAATCTTTTAGCTTGTGTTTGGGAAATTCTTTAGCTCCACTTCTATCATGAATGACAGTCTTTCTGAATTGAGTATTTTTGGCAGCAGAGTTTTGGTTTTTTGTTTGTTTTTTGTTTGCTTGTTTCTTTCTTTCAGAACTTTTAATAGATCATGTCATACACTTCTGACCTGCAAAGTTTCTGTTGAGAAATCAGCTGGCAGCCTGATGGGATTTCCCTTGTATGAAACTGTTTCATTTTCTCTTACTTCTTTAAAATTCTCTCTTTATCACTACTTTTTGCCACTTTTCTTACTATGTGTCTTGATGTGGACCTCCTTGGGTTGATTTCTTTGGGAGCGGTCTGTGCCTCCTGAATTTGGGTTTCTGTTTGCTTCCTTAGATTTGGGAAATTTTCAATTACCATTTCTTCAAATAAATTTTCTTCCCACTTTTCCATTTTTTTTCCTGGGATCCCAATAATGTGACGATATAATGCTTGATGGTGTCTCTGAGTTTCCTTATTTTATTTTATTTATTTTTTATTCCGTTCATTTTGATTGCTTTCCATTACTCTGTCTTCCAGGTCACTGATTCATTCTTCTGGTTCCTCTATCTACTATATATTCCATATAGCATATTTTAAAAATTTACTTATTTGAGAAAGAGAAAAGATTGAGGGGGCAGCCGAGGGAGAGAATCTTTAGCATTCTTCCCACTGAGTGTGGAGTCTGACATGGGGCTGGATCCCATGAACTGATTATGACCCGAGCCAAAATCAAGAGTTGGATGCTTAATTGACTGATCACCCAGGTGCCCCCCATCTAGTATATTTTTAATTCCAGTTACTGAGTTCTTCATCTTTGATTGGTTCTTTATGTTTTCTATCTCTCTGTTGAGGGGTCACTGAGTTCCTCTACTCTTTTCTCAAGTTCAGTGAGTGACCATTACTTTAAATTCTCTATAAGGAACATTACTTATCTCTGCTTAATTTAGCTGTCTTGTGTGACTTTGTGCTGTTCTTTCATTTGGGACATATTCTTCTATGTCCTCATTTTGTCTAACTCTCTATGTTTCTATGTCTTAGGAAATTCAGATATGTCTTCTGCCCTTGAAAGTAGAGGCCTTATGAAGAAGAGGTCTTATAGCGCCCTACAATGCAATGTCCCCTGTTCACCAGAACTGGCACTGCAAGGATGTATGCTATATATGCTGCATGCACATCACTGTTGTGGCTGAGCCACTTTTGCCTTAGGTCCAGTTGCCTGCAATGGCTCTCTTTGCCTATTGTAGGCAGGGTTTGATCCCTGTGTTGTAAGTAGGCCAGTCTGGGTCTATTTTGGATTTGAGTTGAGTCAGACCAGGCATTTGCCAGAGATGCAGTAGTACTGATGGTAGGGTCCTTTCCCTCTGTTTTCCTCTGAGAAGCTTTTGTTGGTGAGTGGGGACTGCAGTCAGACCAGATGTTTGCTTTCAGTTCACTGCTGGGGCTGCAGTGAAACAGGTATGTATGGTTAACTTCTCCTTCACCCATGGCAAGAGTCACTTTGGAGTGCTTTTGTCACCTCTTGGAGCTGCTTACACACTACCAATCTTGTGTCACTGCTTCAAATGAGCTCTACCCAAGGGTTTATTTGAGGGACTGGTCTGTAAGAGAATGCTGGAATGGGGAGTGTGGCATTAGCAAGGTTTTCCTAGGTCTGCTATCAGGAGAGACTGGGGGTGGCTTTAGAAAATGCCTGCCTTGGGGCTGGAGTGAGTGAGTCCACAGGAGAGTGTAGGGTGGGGTACATGATGACGAAGTCTATGCTGGTACACTGTGTGGGGCTAAAGTGCATGGTGTTAATAAAGTTAGTACTGGTCTGCTGTTGGAGAACTGGAACAGAGTCCTGGTTGCAGGGCATGTCTGCAGGAGAAAATTGGGGGGTAGTGCTCACTGTTAGCAAGTTAGATGGAGATTATTGGAGCTCTGCTGTTCCTGTAGTTGTCTTTGTGTCTAGACCGGAAGATGGTGAAGGGAAATGGACCCAACAGTTGCTTTTTACCTAGAGAAGTCTCTCAGTGATCCTTGCCCATCCAGCACAGACTCCGAGATTAGTACACAAATCTCCCTCCAGTATACCCTAGACATTTTTCAAACTGCTGCTTCTATGGTGTATCTCAGGGAGGCTGTTTGCCATGTTATTTCTTTAATGGTGGAGATTCAGTTTTCTATGGCCTTCCTTGCTCTTGCCAGAGCTGAGTGCTTATTTTTAAAGTTCCAGGTACTGAGCCTTGCTGATTGTAAGAACTGGCTAATTATGTCCCTCCATTTTCAAAGCCCAGTGTCATAGGGATGCATCTTCACTGTGAAAGATCCCTATGCCTGGGGTTTCTAATGTGAGGGTCTGTTTCTCTCTCTTCTCAGCACCTGTGGTACCCTTTTTCTACCCTGTGAACAGTCTTATGGGTCTCTTTGGCTCCCAACAGTGTCTCTGCCTTGCTTCCCTCTTCAACATGGCCTCTTCTCTACATTAGTAGTAGAGGGTCTGTTCTTCCAGACTTGTAGTTTTTTGGGGTTATTTACACTAATATGCATGTTATCTAGTTTTATCCATGGTACAAGGTAAGTTTAGGATCCTCCTACTCCCCCATCTTCCCTAGAAGTCCTCTAAGGATACCTTTATTATATGTTTGGGCTTGAGCATTTTACTAAGGATAAATGTCTTATAATATCCATACAAATATAATTAAAGACAGTAAACACAAGATCCCTCTTCATTCATGTGATCATCCAATAATATTATATAATATTATCTTGATTGCTTTACTATTAATTTTTATAGATTTAATCACATTTTATTATCATCCCCCTTGTAATTTATTTTCATACATGCATCAATAAATATTTATTAGAGATAACTTTGAATGAAGATACAAGTATCACCTGTCTGTAGAATAGAAAACCAAGGCAGCAAATAAAATTCAATCTTTCATTACATAAATCCAGTAGCTTGAGTCTGTCTCTGATCTCTTTTCAAATTATTGCATAATTATATACCAATAATGGGTATTTTGTAATGCTCAATAGATGTTTTCTATTCTTCTGTTACTTCATGATATCTTATATGTGCAGAATACAAAAATATAATTCTTTACAATGTCTAATTTTAATACATTTAGTTATGGTACCTAGATTGACAAGAAAAATATTTATTTCATTATGTTTTGCAGCATATCTTTTATCTTTTTGTCATTGTCGTTTATTTGTTTTAGAATGTCCTTTCCTCTATCTCTACTACTTCATGTCCTCTCTCTGAGAAATTGATCTTTCTAAGTGTTTTTCCCTTACAGATGTTAACCTACTGGCTTCCTTCCTTGATTGACAGCTTTTTAGTCTATATTATTGACTTACAGGAATATTATCCTGATCCTTTTCTCAACTCTTCAGCTAAGAAGTATCATTGTCCTAAGTCATAATAATTACTAACAAATATGTGTATTTAATTTGGGTTGGGTACTTTTCTAAGCATTTTACATAGAAAACATGTTAAATCTTAATAAAGAAACCCCTATAACAGAGTCATCTTTGAGAGATGTTTCTTTTGTTCATCGATACCTAGCTCTATAGTTGGAGGATGCAGAAAGTTTCACTTCTCCATCAGCTAGAAGTCAGACATGCTCATATGACTTCCCTTGGTCAATTAAATATGAGTGGAAATGATTTACTTTACTTAAAGTTAAGATTACTTAATTGTGTGAGTTCAACTCCCTAGCTTCCTCGTGGGAACTATAGGATCATGCGATATTCTGGAGATGACTTAAGATCTAAGCAATCTAGGATTCTAAGCCTACTCATGGAAGAAAGCTGCCCTATTGATCCACACAAATCAGTAGTAGGCTTTGCATGAGCAAGAAATAAGCTTTAGTTGTGTTAATTCACTGAAAGTTTGATATCGAGATGCTAAATACCCTAGATATTACAAAGAATTCCTGAAACACACACACACACACACACACACACACAAAAGTGCTTGACATACAGGTTTAATTAAAAGCCATGAGATTGGAGGAGATATTCAAGAGAAGGACTAACCATGCAAACACTCTCAAATTAAGAAATCAAAGAGAAAAACAGAGAGCAGTAAAAAATAAGTAAGAAAACATAAGGAGCTTAATCACTATGTGAAAAATTTCTGATAAATCAAATAAACTCACAATTAAGATTTGGCAATTGCATTTGGCAACATGTGGGATGTTGGCAACATCGACAAAAATATTTTCGGAGGAGTGATATGAGAAAAATATTAATTTTCAATGCACGGCAATAAACTATACTATATATATAATAGGACTCATTTCATTAATTCGATTGAATGTTTGAGTACAATATATATTTGGGCGACATCATAATTTGAGAATGTGCAATTTAAATTATTATTTTAGGAGCAAAAAAGATGGTGGAGGAGTAGGGGACCTTATTTTAACAATTCCCTTGAATTGTGCTGGATATCTACCAGACCATTCTGAACAAACATGAAATCAGCCTGAGATATAAGAAGATATATCTGGAGCTCTACAAACAGAATATCTCTGGTGGTCAGTCTCGAGGTATGAAGTGTGGAACCATGATTCAGTGGGCAGATATTAGAAGATAAAGGGAAGGAGGAGGGAGTGTTCGTGAACTTGCACTGGGAAGGCAAAGCCTCCTGCACTAGGAACTGGGCACAGACTTGCAGACCAGTCATAGTGGTGAAAGGACATTAGGGCAACCCCTCAAACTGAAACCTGGAGCTATGGGGGCACGTGTGTGAACTGGGATCAGCTTCTGGTTTTAGAAGTACAAAGAGCAGATGTGTGCATGGCCCTGGGAGTGACAGCTGGGAGTGCTGTTCTGGGGTGCATAACTCAGGAGGCTTCAGTTTTTAGCAGCACAAACAGAAATTAAAATAGTGTGGCCCAGAGAGCTCAGTGAAGAGCAGAATGCAATCTCTCTGTTCTGAGACAGAGGTTTGGATAAAGTCATTTCTGCTCTGACTCTCAGAAGAGATGTGGAAAGCTGCCAGAGAACAAAAGCCCCCCAAAACTGGTTTTCACTGAGCCCATCCTCCCCACAGGGGGCAGGGCAACTCTGCCCAAACAGGGTTGCCTGAGTAACAGTGTGGCAGGCCCCTCCCCCAGAAGACAGGTGGGAAGAACAAGAGGCTGACAACCCTAGGGTCTCTATTAAACAGGTGTATTTTGCTTGGGTTGTGGTCAATACTTTGGACTCTGTACATTCCCTCAAACACCCAACAGAATGACCAAGAAGAGGAACTGCCAACAAAGGAAAGAATCAGAGACTGTGGCCTCTGCCACAGAACTAATGGATATGGATATAATGAAGATGTCAAAAATAGACTTCAGAGTAACAATTATGAATGTGGTATCTAGGCTTGAGAAAAATATTAACAATATAGAATCTCTAAGGGCAGAAATGAGATCTAATCAGGCTGAATTTAAAAATGCTATGAATGAGACGCAATCTAAACTGGATACTCTGACTGCCAGGGTAAATGCGGCAGAAGAACAGATTAGTGAGCTAGAGAATATTATGAGAGAAAAGAAGGAAACTGAGGCAAAATGGAGAAAAATAAATTAAAAACCAAGGGATCAAATTGAGAGAGATTAGTGACTCAATGAAACTTTCCAATATCAGAATTATTGGGATCCCTGAGGGGGTGGAGAGAAAGAGGTCTAGAAGATATATTTAAGCAAACTGTAGGTGAGAACTTCCCTAATCTGGGGAATTAAACAAGCATTCGTGTTGAAGAGGCAGAGAGGACCCCTCCCAAGATCAATGAGAACAGGTTGACTCCATGACATATAATAGTACAATGTGAAAATCTTAGATCCAAGGAAACAATCTTGAAAGCGGTGAGGGGAAAGAGATTCCTTATGTACAGAAGGGGGAACATCAGAATAACATCAGACCTGTCCACAGAGACCTGGCAAGCCAGAAAGGGCTGGAAAGACATATTCAGGGTACTAAATAAGAAGACAATGTAGCCAAGGATACTTTATCCAGCAAGGCTCACATTCAGAATGGATGGCGAGACAACTTCCAAATCCAGAAGAAACTAAAAGAATATGTGACCACAGAGCTGGCCCTGCAAGAAATGTTAAGAGGGGGTTCTATAAAAGGAGTGAGACCCCAAGAATGATACATAACAGAAATTTGCAGAGAAAATCTATAGAAACAAGGACTTCACAGGCAACATGATGACAATAAAATCCTATCTTTTAATAATCATTCTCAATGTGAATGGCCTAAATGCTCCCATGAAATGGCACAGGGTTGCAGACTGGATAAAACGACAGGACCCATCCATATGCTGTCTACAAGAGACTCATTTTCAACCTAAAGATACATCCAGACTGAAAGTGAAGGGATGGAGAACAATTCCTCATGCAGTGGACCTCAAAAAAAAAAAAAAAGCTGGGGTAGCAATTCTTATATCAGACAAATTAGATTTTAAACTAAAGACAGTAGTCAGAGATACAGAAGGACACCATATCATTCTTAAAGGATCTTTCCAACAAAAAAATCTAACAATTGTAAATATCTATGCCCCCAACATGGAAGCAGCCAACTACACAAGCCAACGGTTAATCAAAATAAAAAGACATATTGATAAGAATATGTTAGTTGTAGGGGACCTTAACACTCCACTCTCAGCAACAGACAGATCATCTAAGCAGAAAATCAACAAAGAAACAAGCACTTTGTATGACACACTGGACCAGATGGACCCTCATAAATATATACAGAACATTCCACCCTAAAACAACAAAATACTCATTCTTCTTGTATGCACACAGAACTTTCTTCAGAATAGACCACATACTGGGTCATAAATCATGTCTCGACCAATACCAAAAAACTGAGATTATTCCCTGCATATTCTCAGACCACAATGTTTTGAAACTGGAACTCAATCACAAGAAAAAATTTTCAAGGAATTCAAACACTTAAAAGCTAAAGACCATCCTTCTTAAGTATGTTTGGGTCAATCAGGAAATCAAAGAACTTAAACAATTTATGGAAACCAGTAAGAATGAATACACATCGGTCCAAAACGTATAGGATACTGCAAAGGCAGTTTAAGGGGGAAATACATGGCCATCCAAGCCTCACTCAAAAAAAAAAAAATAGAAAATTCCCGAGTACACAAACTAACTTTACACCTTAAAGTACTGGAGAAAGAACAAATAAAGCCTAAGCCACACATGAGAAGGGAAACGTTAAGATTAAAGCAGATATCAATGAAATAGAAGCCAAAAATACAGTAGAGCAGATTAATGAACTAGAAGCTTGTTCTTTGAAAGAAATAAGATCAATAAACCACTGGCCAGACTTATCCAAAAGAAAAGAGAAAGGACCCAAATTAATAAAATTATGAATGAAAGGTGAGAGATCACAACTAACACCAAGGAAATAGAAACAACTATTAGTTATTATTACCAGAAACTATATGTTGACAAATTAAACAACCTGGAGGAAATGGATGCCTTCCTGGAAATAAAAAATTACCAAGATTGAAACAGGAAGAAATTGACAACCGGAATAGACCAATAACCAGTAACGAAATTGAAGCAGTGATCAAAAACTTCAAAAAAAACAAGAGTCCGGGACCTGATAGATTCCCTGGAGAATTCTACCAAACATTCAAAGAAGAAATAATATCTATTCTCTTGAAGCTGTTTCAAAAAATAGAAACAGATGGAAAACTTCCAAACTCATTCTATAAGGCCAGCATTACCTTGACCCCAAAATTAGAAAAACACCCCATCGAAAAGGAGAATTACAGAGCAATATTCCTGATGATATACATGCCAAAATTCTCAACAAAATCCTAGCTGATAAGATCCAATAGTACATTAAAAGGATTATCCATCACCACCAGGTGGAATTTATTCCAGGGAAGCAAGGGTGGTTCAACATTCACAAATCAATCAATGTGACAGAACATATAAATAAGAGGAGACGAGAACCATATGGTCCTTTGAATTGATGCAGAAAAAGCATTTGATAAAACACAGCATCTCTTTCTGATTAAAACTCTGCAGAGTATAGGGATACAGGGAACATTCCTCAATTTCATAAAAACCATCTATGAAAAGCCCACAGTGAATATCATTATCAATGGGGAAAAGCTGAGAGCCTTTCCCTTAAGATCAGGAACACAGCAAAGATGCCCACTCTCAACACAGTTCAACATAGTACTGATAGTTCTAGCAACAGCAATCAGACAACAAAAAGAAATAAAAGGCAACCAAATTGGCAAAGAAGAAGTTAAACTCTCTCTGCTTGCAGATGACATGATATTTTACATGGAAAACCCAAAGACTACACCCCAAAATTACTAGAACTTATACAGCAATTCTGTAACATGGCAGGATACAAAAATCAATGCACAAAAATCAGTTGCTTTCTTATACATTAACAATGTAACTGTAGAAAATTAGAAAATCAATTCCATTTGCCATAGGACCAAAAACCATAAGATACCTTGGAATAAATCTAACCAAAGAAGTAAAGGATCTATACTCTAGAAACTACAGAACACTTGTGAAAGAAATTGATGAAGACACAAAAAGATGGAAAAACATTCCATGCTCACGGATTAGAAGAATAAACATTGTTAAAATGTCTATGCTGCCCAGAGCAATCTATACTTTCGATGCCATCCTGATCAAAATACTAATGGAGGGGCGCCTGGGTGGCTCGGTGGGCTGGGCCTCTGCCTTCGGCTCAGGTCATGATCTCAGGGTCCTGGGATCGAGCCCCACATCAGGCTCTCTGCTCAGCGGGGAGCCTGCTTCCCCTTCTCTCTCTGCCTGCCTGTCTGCCTACTTGTGATCTCTCTCTTTGTGTCAAATAAATAAATAAAATCTTTAAAAAAAAAATACTAATGGAATTTTTCAAAGTCCTGGAACAAACAATCCTGAAATTTGTATGGAAGCAGAAAAGACATGGAAACTCCAAAGAAATGTTGAAAAAGAAAAACAAAGCTGAGGGCATCACGTTGCCTGATTTCAAGCTATATGACAAAGCTGTGATCACCAAGACAGCATGGTACTGACACAAAAACAGACACATAGTTTGATGGAACAGAATAGAGAGCCCAGAAATGGACCCTCAACTCTATGGTCAACTAATCTTCAACAAAGCAAGAAAAAATATCCAGTGGAAAAAAGACAGTCTCTTCAATAAATAGTGCTGGGAAAATTGGACAGCTATATACGGAAGAATGAAACTCAACCATTCTCTTACACCATACACAAAGATAGACTCTAAATGGTTGAAAGACCTCAAGGTGAGACAGGAATCCATCAAAATCCTAGAGGAGAACATAGGCAGTAACTTCTTCAACATCGGCCACAGCAATTTCTTTTAAGACATGCCTCTAAAGGCAAGAAAACAAACGTGAAAATGAACTTTTGGGACTTCATCATGATAAAAAGCTTCTGCACAGCAAAGGAAACAGTTAACAAAACAAACAGGCAACCCACAGAATGGGAGAAGATATTTGCAAATTACACTACAGATAAATGGTTGGTATCCAAGATCTGTAAAGAACTTCTCAAACTCAGCACCCAAAAAACGAATAATCCAGTCAAAAAATGGGCAGAAGACATGAACAGACACTTCTCCAAAGAAGACATATAAATGGCTAATAGACACATGAAAAAATGTTCATCATCATCAGGAAATCCAAATCAAAATCACATTGAGATACCTCCTTACACCAGTTAGGTTCCTTGTCAAAAACTGACAAATCAAGAAACAACAAATTTTGGAGAGGTTGTCAGAAAGGGGAACATTTTGCACTGTTGGTGGGAATGCAAGTTGTTACAGCCATTCTGGAAAACAGTGTGGAATTTCCTCAAAAAGTTAAAAATAGAGCTTCCCTAGGACTCAGCAATTGCACTACTGGGTATTTACCCCAAAGATACAGATGAAGTGAAGAGAAGGGCCACATGCACCTTAATGTTCATAGCAGCAGTGTCCACAAGAGCCAAACTGTGGAAGGAGTCAAGATGCCCTTCAACAGATAAATGGATAAAGAAGATGTGGTCCATATATACAATGGAATATTACGCAGCCATCAGAGAGGATGAATACCCCTCATTTCCATAGATATGGATGGAACTGGAGGAGATTTTGCTAAGTGAAATACATCAAGCAGAGAAAGACAATTATCATATAGTTTCACTTATTTGTAGAACGTAAGGAATAGCAGGGGGACATTAGGAGAAGGAAGAGAAAAATGAATGGGGGGAATCAGAGGAGAGAATCATGAGCGACTATGGACTCTGGGAAACAAATTGAGGGTTTAGGGGAGAGGGGGTTGGGGGATGGGTTAGTCCAGTGATGGGTATTAAGGAGGGCACATATTGCATGGAACACTGGGTGTTATATGCAAACAATGAATCATGGAACACTACATCAAACACTAGTTATGTACTGTATTATGACTAATATAATCAAAAAATTAAAAATAAATAAATTGTTATTTTAATATCCACCTGAACTGCTGCACTAAACACATCGATGTGAGAACAGACTAGAGATGCAATCATTTATATACACCACATTATACAAAGAGTGCAATTTGGAGATAATATTTGCGGTTGCAGTAGGTTTCAAATCTTACTAAGATATATTTTTCAGATTCCATTGATATGAATAATTTTTAGGATATCTAGCATTCTGTATTAACTTATCCCCAACTAGCAGCAGAGCATTTAATAAAACTGTATACTTCTCTTTTTTCATAGATAAAATGATAGATGGTCTATGACCAAACACTTTGACTTCATGACAATATTACAAAAATCAATTAATGAGATGCTGACACCCAAACTATACTATCATTAGTTTCTCTCTCTTTTTTTTTTTTTTTTTTTCTTTCCTGTGATTCAGAAGACATTTTGAGATCCAGGAATCATTTTAGGTCATTCTTAGGAACAAAAGTTACTGATGCACTAAGTGTGAGAATTCTTGCTCATTGGTTAAGTGAAGAACAAATCACATTTTACTGATATGTGATAATGAGATCACTATTTATAATGACATTGGCTTTACTTGCAACTATTCTCATACTCTCGATGATTTGATAAATTACAGTTTTAGTTTCTTTTAGCATAAGATATTAACAGGTACATCATAGTATTGAGAGAGCAACACACTTTCTGAGTACATTGTAGAAAGTTATGTTTTGCATTAGTATTTATTCAAAATGTATTTATTCTGCATGTGTTATGTAGTTAAACTATTTGATGTTTGTAAACAGTTGCATGAAAAATCATTTTATTTTAATAATGTGCTACCATTTTTTTAATGTGCAACCATTTTAACAACAAAATAATAAACATAAAATAGCTGATACCAAATGTTATATATTTAATTATCATGAATATTTAGACAATGTAAATCTCCACATTCTAATCAGTAGATCAAAATGTTACCCTCTCTCTTTCATCATAAGCTAGAAAATAAGAAATTTTGAGGATCTTAATAAAAAGATTAGAGGTAAATATAACATCCTTGTTATGATGTGATTGTAGAAGTAAAATTGTTAAATATATTTACTCAGATGTTTCTGTTTTAATACTGATGGTGGTCCAGACAAAAAGATCTGAATTGCTTCTATGAGCAAGTAATGATAAAGTTAGATTTTAATTGACAATGTCTGTGTTCCAGTATATCTATTGTTCTTTAAAGTACTACTATATTTAATGTATTTCTATAATTTCTATTCTATGTACAAAAGGTACAGGACCTCAGTTTTCTTGAAACAGAGCTCAGTGAGAAATCTGAACACTAATTGCTAGATATTTATCATCAAAGTTGTCTATAAATGACAGAGATTTATAAATAGTAAACTTTTGAAGGAAAAGAAAAAACGCATTCATTCAATGTTTGGTCATAACCAAAACGTGGTAAATCTAAAGTAAACTCTAGATTCTCCGTGTCAATTGAAAAATAAAATTACTCGGTCATCTGTGGTGAACCCTATTGATAAGAGGCAACTGTACACATAAGTCTGGCCCGAGTGATTGCACTGAAGCAGAAGTAAAAGCTGAATAGTGCACCTTAAATCTCTTCTACACAGCTGAGACAGAAAATAATCTCTTCCTTTTTCTCAATTTTTGTTGGTTATACTCCTGGAATTATGGGATTTGGTGAAGTAACAGTATAGGAAAATAAATGCATTAAGTCTCTATTTCATTTTGACAACTAAACTTGTACTTAGAAAAAGTCCACTGAATCTGGACTTATTTCTCTTTCACTTTTTCCTTATGTGGAAATTCTGTATTAATTTTATTTACATTTACTTATTTGAGTCTCCCATCCTTAGCATTCTATCTATTGAAGAGTGTGGCAAAAAATAAAAATAATTTAAAGTGAATTAAAAATACTGTATACTTTTTCACTTATATTTTCCTCACTTTATACCTTCTTAATTGATTTCTATTCTGTGCAAGGTAAATATACCATAAAATATAAAGAATGAAACCTTTCTCTTTCTAAGGACCTTATAACATGTTAAAGGATAAACCAAGTATGATAATACACACACACACACACACACACACACAGAGGAAGTTACATCATAATGTTATAAAGTGATATTATACTTCATAAGAGACATCGATTCTTCCCAAAATTCTTTCCGTAAGAGAGGAACTTATGATTTAAAATGCTGTTGTCACAAGAGGTGATATTGGAGCAATCAGCATGCCAAATCATGAATACTCTTACAGGCAGTATTTTAGAGTTTTTAGAGTTTATTATGATAACATTAGGAAGATATTAGGGGAAAAAATCAAATCAAATCAAATTTAAATGTTAGTATATCAGCCACTCTGGTTGACTAGCAACAGTGGTCTTTTTTTCAATTTGTTAATTAAATTAACAGGCAGAAAACTTCACTTATTACCAAGGTCACGTATCTTTAATAAAAAATGCAAAATAGACAACAATAGAGATTTCATGGTAATAGCCCAGCAGGGTTTGATGTCCCAGTCACTCTGTACTTGGAATAAAATGATCAAAAATAACTATAAGTAGATAAAGAACATCTGAGTTAGGGAAACCATCATCTCTAAGATTGCCTAAACTTTTAGACCTTGCAACTTTGTAATTAATTAGCTCCAATTCTCTAGAGTAACTGCATCTCCTCAATTCTGGCTGCTGACTATGTGATTAATGAAAAACCAATAGTGAAATGTGGTGCAGGGGAGCACATTCTCATTTGTCTTGATTCCAATAAATATATATACTCTTATAAATAATTTGAATTTTTACTGTAGGAGGATTAATCAAGGGTCCTATATTCAAGAGCTGCTGAAGTTAGAGAAAAGGCCACATTCAGTACTAGCTGTGACCGCTTTTCTTCCAATTATACACCTCATTCTAGTCACAATATAAAATACGGATACAGAAGACGGTGATCTAAATCAGGTGATGACTGCAAGGATAAAGAAAAAATTATGTAAAGGTAGAACTCACAGAACTTGGTGCTTGGTAAAATTTCAGGGATGATTGAGTGGGAAGACTTAAGGGTCATAAAACCTACAGTTCCATGTTAGATGAGTGGATGAATGAATACAATGGACATTCATCAACATAAAGAATAGTGGATAAGGAGATAATAGGTTGGTATTGGAAATTGGAAATAGGGAATCTGGAAAAGTAATTAGGTGAGTTCGCAGATCATAGATTTCTTAGAAACATTGTTAGAGGCACCTGGGTAGCTCAGTTGGTTAAGCATCTGCCCTCTGCCCTCAACTCAGGTCATGATCCTGGGTTCCTGGAATTGAGTCCCACATTGGGCTCCCTGCTCAGTGAAGAGTCTGCTTCTCTATCTCCCTCTGCTGCTCTCTCTTTCTCTCAAATAAATAAATAAAATCTAAAAAAAAAAGAGAGAGAGAGAGAGAAAGAAACATTAATCAGGTATTTTGCTCTAAAATATTAGTTTATAATTCTAAAGATAGTACCAAGATCAGGTCTATTATTCAACTAAGAAGGACTTTTTCAGGGAAAACATAATTAGTATATAATTAAGAGAAAATTAAATTTTTATATTGCTCTCTTCCAGCACTACAATGAATGAGGATGAAAATGTAGGATTCCTAGCAGATCATAAAATAAGTTATGGTATACCTGCTTGGAATTTACTGTGAAACACAGAATTAATCAGGGAGGAGGGTGTGAGAAATGCTGGTGGCCATTTTGCAGAGGTTAAATTCCAGATAAGTGCAGCCAAATGATAGGGTATTTACTTTTTCTATGTAGCACCCAGGTATGACAGGTCAAGAATATGGGGGCCCTTAGCTTGCTTCAGTATCATGGCTATTGTAAATAATGTTACAGTAAACATAGGGGTGCACACATCTTTCTGAATTAGTGTTTTCATTTTCTTTAGATGAGTACCCAGTGGTGGAATTACTGGATTGTATTGTAATTCTAGTTTTAATTTTTAGGGGAAATTTCATGCTGATTTTCACAGTGGCTGCATCAATTTACATTCCCACCAACAATGCATGAGGGTCTTCTTTTATCTACATCTTTTTTTTTTCCCCCAAATACTTTTATTTTATTCTTTCAGTGTTACAAGATTCATTGTTTATGTACCACACCCAGTGCTCCATGCAATACGTGCCCTCCTCAATACCCACCACCAGGCTCGCCCATCCCCCCATCCCCTCCCCTCCAAAACTCTCAGTCCCTTCTCCTGAGTTCACAGTCTCTCATGGTTCTTCACCCCTCCGATTTCCTCCAAATTCATCCCTCCCCTCCCTCTCACAATCTCCTCCATGTTTTTCCTTATGCTCCACACGTGAGACCACATGATAATTGGCTTTCTCCGCTTGACTTATTTCACTCAACATAATCTTTTCCAGTCCAGTCCATGTTAAA
>CM052884.1:28570429-28726800 GCA_028534135.1 Potos flavus | reverse complement strand
TTCCTGATCTCAAAGGGAAAGCTGTCAGCTTTTCCCCATTGAGAATGATATTCGCTGTGGGCTTTTCATAGATGGATTTTATGAGATTGAGGAATGTTCCTTCTATCCCTATACTTTGGAGAGTTTTAATCAGGAATGGATGCTGAATTTTGTCAAATGCTTTTTCTGCATCAATTGAGAGGACCATGTAGTTCTTCTCTCTTCTCTTATTGATTTGTTCTACCACATTGATTGATTTACGAATGTTGAACCACCCTTGCATCCCAGGGATAAATCCCACCTGGTCATGATGAATAATCTTTTTAATGTGTTGTTGGATCCTATTAGCTAGGATCTTTTTATCTACATCTTTACCAATACTTTTTATTTCTTTTTTTTAAGATTTTATTTATTTATTTATTTGACAAGAGAGATTATAAGTAGGCAGAGAGGCAGGCAGGGGGTGGCGGGAAGCAGGCTCTCTGCTGAGCAGAGAGCCCGATGCAGGGCTCGATCCCAGGACTCTGAGATCATGACCTGAGCCGAAGGCAGAGGCTTTAACCCACTGAGCCACCCAGGCATCCCAATATTTGTTATTTCCTGTATTTTTTATTTGAGCCGTTCTGACAGGTGCAAGGTGATATGTCATGATTTTAGTTTGTATTCCCTAATGGTTAGTGATGTTGAACATCTTTTCATGTGTCTGGTGCCCATCTGATATTTTCTTTGGAAAAATGTCTATTCGGGTCCTATGTCCATTTTTAGTCAGATTATTTAGCATGTTTTGGTATTGAGTTGTATAAGTTTTTATGTGTTTTGAATATTATGCTAAATGAAATAAGTCAGAGAAAGACAAATATCATATAAAGTAACTTATATGTGGACTCAAAAGCCAAACAAACAAATGAACAAACAAAGCAGAAAACAACTCAAATACAGAGAATAAACTGATGTTGCCAGAGGTGAGGAAGGTGGAGAGATGGGCATAGTAGGTGAAGGGAATTAAGAGGTACAAACTTTCAGCTACAAATAAATCACAAGGAAGAAAATTACAGCATAGTAAATACAGTCACTAATATTGTAATAAAGTTCTATGACAGATGGTAATTAAACTTTTCATGAAGAGTATGGCATAACATAAAAAAAATTGTTAAACCAGTATGTTGTACACTTGAAACCAATATAGCATTGTATGTCTACTATACTTCAATAATAAAAATGTTAAAAAAGAATACTGGGTCCCTGATTGCTCACAATCTGAATGGACTGAAAGATGGAAAGTGAGGGAGACTATGAAATTTGAAGGTAGAAAGTAAGAAACATTTTAAAAAATGAGGGAAAAAATGCTACAGAATTCTAAATAAAAGGAAGTTTTATTCTTGTTCATGCATATGGTAGTTAAGAACACAGATTTGGAGATACTCTCTTGAGTTATAACTTTAGTCTTGCTACTTTTTACCTATGTATTCTGGGTCCATTTATTCAGTCTCTCTATATTTCTTCTCTAATATGGGGATACTACTCTAGACTGTAATACTGCACAGTGATGTTATTGTCTCCTCTTACAGATGCCATAGCTGGAGACACATGAAATGCCTGTATTAATTTTGATCGCCCAGATTAAAGAAAGGCCATATAGCCTCCTTGGAAGGATGAAGCACCTTAGCAGCAGCTGAAGAAAGGGTATATGTGCCTTTTGTAATAGAGTAACAGAGTATGTAGCTATGTTTAAACATAAGTAATATGACTTACTCATCTTTGCACTCTGAGTAGCCTAATTTAGGTCCATTCCACTGGTCCATGTTAGAGTTCCAATAAAATATGTTTGAGAATAAATTAGCAGTTGTTCATTGATATTAGTAAAATCAATGACATTTAGCTTTTGTTTAATTATTTAAACCTTATTGACCATTGAAAATTGCCTTACAAGTAAAACAACTACTACTAATATTGCCTGTATAATTTGCCATTAATAATCAATTTTATGTCACTTTTATGAGGTCATAATTATTATGGGTATAAAAAATCACTTTTACAATATTCATTATTAGCATTTTATTCTTAGACTCATAGAGGGGCATCTTTTTCACTTTCCTGCAGATTATGCTCCTAAGCTCAGTCTCAAATTGCTCCCTCTTATCTCTATCATTTCAAATCCTACATCTATTTCAAGATTCAGCACACATCAACTCTGCCATAACATCTTTATTTATTATTATAGTTCATTTTAGTTTTACCCTTCTATATCCTGTAATTTCATATTCTAATAGCATGTACCAATTATGATGTCCTAATTATAATCAAATTACTCACAGAAGGAAATTCTTTTCTATTTGATGACATATTTTAAAACAAATGTATCCTTTGAAAGTTCCATAGTGTTTTAAAAATTATCTTCTTTCAAAATATTTTCTATCTAATGTGATATCCTAGTCCTCAGCAAATTACCAAGTTTAGTGTGATATTAACTGGGGAGCCCATAGAGCGAACATGAATCCCCATAACACTTGGCTTTGAAAATGGGGGGGGGGCAATTTTGTGAGATCTAACAACGAGCTGGACTTAAAATCTGGAACTTTAAAAGTCAGCAAGCTTTGCTTTGGGATAGCCGGTAGGGGCATAGGAAATGAGTCCCTGCCTTTAACGAGACACCATAGCAAACAGCCCTCAGAGATATAGCAGAAAGGCAAACAATTTGAAAAATGCCTGGGGAATACAAGAGAGAGGATTATTTTCTAATCTCAGAGCATGAGTTGGAGGGTCAGAGATCCTTAGGAGACTTTTCCAGAAACAAAGTTGATGACAAGTGTCATTTCCCTCCACCATCCCCAAACATAAACAAATGGCAACCTGTGGAAATCAGTGCAGCATTCTTATTTTGCTACCTAACTTGCTTTCACTCTCCCCTCCTTCCCTGTGCTGTGGCAGATCTGTCCCCTCCAGCCTGACCTGCCTCAGTCCCAGGGCTGTGGGTCCCCTGCCCAGATCAGTGCAAACTTTACTAACACAATGTCTTCTGACCCACACATTTTTTTTTCAGATCCCCACCCTCCAAACAATCTGGCCTTGGTCCCAGTGGCAAGAGTGGCAAGTCCTCTTTTGCAGGGGACCAGTGAACAAACCTTGCTAAAAGCACCCCACCCTGTGCATATTGAGGATCTGCCCCCTTCAATACACTCTTCACCAGATCACATACACAAAAGCCTGGCAGTGTGCAAGCAGCCCCAACAGGGGCCAGCACCACTTCAAAGTGATTCCTCGCCAAGGAGAGGGAAAGATAACGACACACAGCAGTCATACTGTGGCCCTAGCAGTCAGCTGGGGCAGATAGTTGGTCAGATTTCAGGCCCTTCCCATCATCAAAAGCTTCTTAGGAAAACACTACATGGAGAAAGCACCTTGCAGAATGATACTGTTGCATCTCTGGTGAATAACTGGTCTGACTCAACCCAATTCTAAGATAGACCCAGACTGGCCTACTAACAACACAGGGATCGAACTCTGCCCACGATGGGCAAAGAGAGCCACTTTGGATGATTGGACTGAAGGAAAGTACACCTCAAGCACTACAGCAAGGCAAAGCAACACACATAGAAGACACCCCCGATGTGCCAGTTAATGATAAACAGAGGATACTGCAATGCACTATAGGACCTCTTTCTCATAAGGCCGCTACTTTCAAGAGCAGGAGACATAGCTGAATTTCCTAACACATAGAAACAAACACAAGAGACTTGGACAAAATGAGGACACAGAGGAATATGTCCCAAATGAAAGAACAGGACAAAATCACAGCCAGAGACCTAAGAAATATAGAGATAAATGATATGCCTGTTAGAGACTTTAAAGTAAGAATCATTAAAATACTCACTGGACTTGAGAAAAGAGTGGAAGACATCATAGAGACCCTAACAAAGAGAAAAAAAAAACTAATCAGAGATGAAAAACACAATAAATCAAATTCCAAATACACTATATGGAATAAATAGCAGACTAGAGTAAGCAGGAGAAAGAATCAGTGACTTGGAGGACAGAGTAATGGAAAGTAAACAAGCTGCACAGTTGAAGGGGAAAATATATATGTGCAGCTTGTTTACTATAGATGTAGATATAGATATGCAAGATGAGACAACTTAGGGAACTCAGCAATACCATCAAGTGCAATGACATTGCATTATATGGATCCCAGAAGGAGAAGAGAGAAAAAGGAGCTGAAAATATGTTTGAGCCATAATATCTGAAAACTTTCCAAATCTGGGAAAGGAAATGGAAATTTTGGTTCAGGAAGCTTAGAGTGCCTCCAATAAAATCAATCCAAGGAAGTCCACACTGAGACACATTGTAATAAAAATGGTGATAGAGGATATTAAAAGAAGCAAGAGAAAAGAAAACAGTTTCATACAAGGAAAACCCCCTCAGACTGCCAGTTGACTTCTTAGCAGAGACTCTGCAGGTCAGAAGTGTGCAGCATGATATATCTGAAGTTCTGAAAGGAAAAAAAAAAAAAACTGCAGTCAAGAATTCTCAATTCAGAAAGGCTGTCGTTCAGAATAGAAGTGGAGATAGAGTTTCCCAGACAAACAAAAATGAAAAGATTTATGACCACTATATCAACCCTACAAGAAATGTTAAAGGGGGCTTTTAAGTAGAAGGGAAAGATTGTAAGAAGTAGAAAAATTCTGAGGGGGGAAAAAGGAGTAAATTTATGTATATAATAAAAGTCAGTCAAGGGATTCACAAAATTAAAGTGTGTAAAGTATGACACCATATATCTAAAAGGTGAGGGTAGAGGAGTAAAGAATGGGTTCAAACTGTAAGTGATCATCAACTTCATATAGACTGCTATATGCATAAGATGTTATATATAAACCTAATGTTAACCATATATCCAAAACCAGTAATAGATATTCAAAAAATAGAGAAAGGAATTGAAGTATATCATTAAAGAAAACAACTTATTGTGAGAGAAGTAAGCAAGAGAAGAAAGAAAACAGAATTATGAAAACAAGTATAAAACAAATAATCAATGGCAATAAGTATATACCTATCAATAATTACATTGAATGTAAATGAACTAAATGCTCCTTCAAAAGACATAAGGTGACAGAATGGGAAAAAAAGTAAGACCCATCTACATGTGCTTACAAGAGACTCATTTCGGACCTAAAGACACATGCAGACTGTAAGTGAAGGGACAGAAAAGCATTTATCATGGAAATATAAGTGAAAAGCAAGTTGAAGTGACAATACCTTTAGGGAACAAAATAGACTTTAAAACAGATGATAATAAAAGAGGAAGAAGAATACTATATAATCATAAAAGGAACAATCATACAAAAAGATATAACAATTGTAAATATTTATGCATCCAACATTGGGGCACCCAAATACATGATGCAGTTAAAGTAAAGTAAGTAATACATAAAAGATAAAAGTAAGTAATTCCATACAGTAATCAAGAATAATACAATAATTATAGGGGGCTTTAAAACCCCTACTTACATCATTGGATAAGTCATCAAAAAAGAAAATCAATAAGGCAACAAGTGACTTTGAAGGACACATTGGACCAGATGAGCCAACATACATTCCCCGAATCTCATCTTAAAACATCAGAATACACATTCTTTTCAATTACACATGGAACAGTCTCCAGAATAGATCGCATATTAGGCCACAAAACAAGCCTCAACAAATTCAAAAAGACTGAAGTCATACCATACAAGTTTTCCAATCACTAAGCTATGAAGTTAGAAATCAACCACAAGAAAAAAAATCTGGAAAGACCACAAATATGTTAAATATTTGGTTAAATAACGTGATACTAAACAGTGAATGGAACAATTAAGAAATTAAAGAAGAAACCAAAAAAAAATCCATGGACACAAATGAAAATGAAAAAACATATGTCCAAAATCATTGGGATGCAGCAAAAGCTGTTTCAAGAGGAAAGTTTATAGTAATATAGACCTACCTCAAGAAGCAAGAAAAATCTCAAATAAACAACCTAACCTTACACTTAAAGGAAATTAAAAAGAACAAAGAAAACATAAAACCAGTAGAAGGAAGAAATAATAAAGATTAGAGTGGAAATAAGTGAAATTGAAACAAACAAACAATCAAAACCACTACAGTGGATTGCTGAAACCAGGAGCACATTCTTTGAAAAGATCAAAAAATTGGTAAACCTTTAGCAAGACTCATCAAGCAAAAACAAAAACAAAAACTAAAAAAACAAAAACAAAAAAAAGGGGGTTCAAACAAAAGCATAAGTGAAAGAAGAAAAATAATAATGGACACCACAGAAATACAAAGGATTGTAAAAGAGTACTGTGAAAAATTACATGCCAAAATATTGGACAACCTAGAAGAAATTAATTCCTAGAAACACATAACATTCTAAAACTGAATCAGGAAGAAATAGAAAATTTGAACAGACTGATCAACAGCAGTGAAATTGAATTAGTAATCAAAAACTCCCAAAAAGCAAAAGCCCAGGACCAGACAGCTTCAAAGATAAATTCTACCAATCACTTAAAGAAGAATTAATATCTTTTTTCCTCAAACTATTCCAAAAATTAGAAGTAGAAGGAAAACTTCCAGACTCATTCTATGAGGCTAGTATTACCTTGATACTAAAACCAGATAAAGACACTCCAAATAAAGAGAACTACAGGCCAATAACTCTGATAAACATAAATGCAAAAATCCTCAACAAAAAAGTAAATCAAATCCAACAATACATCAAAAAAATCATTCACCATGATTAAGTGTGAATTATTCCAGGGAATAAGGGTGAATTATTCCAGGGAGTTTCAATATTCACAAATCAGTCAACACAATATATCACATCAACAAGAGAAAGGATAAAGACCATATGATATTTTCATTAGATGCAGAAACATCATTTGACAAAATACAACATTCATGAGAAAAATTCTTGATGAAGTAAGTCTAGAAGGAACATGCCCCATTATAATAAAGGCTATATATGAAAAAGCCACAACAAACATCACATTCAGTGGCAAAAAACTGATAGATTTTCCCCTATGGTCAAGAATAAGACAAGGAAAAAAAAAAAAAAAAAAGAATAAGACAAGGATGTGCACTATTATCACTGTTATTTACCATAGTACTGGAAGTTCTAGACATAGCAATCAGAAAACAAAAAGAAATGCAGGGCATCCAAATTGGTAAGACAGAAGTAAAATATTCACTATTTGTAGATGAGATGATACTCTATGTAGAAAATCCTAAAGACTCCACCAAAAACAACAACAAAACTACTGCGACTAATAAGTTAATTCAGTAAGGTTGCAGAATACAAATCAATATACAGAAATCTTTTGCATTTCTGTCAAATTTCTAATAATGAAAAAGCAGAAAGAGAAGTTAAGAAAATTATCCCATTTACAACAGCACCAAAAATAATAAAATACCTACCGATAAACTTAACCAAAGAGGTGAAAAAACTGTACTCTGAAAACTATAGAACACTAAGGAAAGAAATTGAAGATGACATAAACAAATGGAAAGACATTTCAAACTCATGGATTGGAAGAACAAACATTGTTTAAATATTCTTACTACCCAACTCAATCTACAGGTTTAATGTAATCTCTACCCAAATACAGACATTTTTCATAGAAATAGAACAAATAATCCTAAAATTTATATAGAACCATAAAAGACCCAAAATAGTCATACCTAATCTTGAGAAAGAAGAATGAAACTGGAGGTATCATAATCTCAGATATCAAGATATAATACAGAATTGTAGTAACTAAAACAGTATTGTACTGACACAAAAATAGACACATAAATCAATAAAACTGAATTCAGAGCTCAAAAAGCAACCCAAGATTATATGGTTAATTAATCTTCAACTAGGAGCTAGGAATATGAAATGGGAATAAGAGTTTCTTCAACAAATGGTGTTGGGAAAACTGGACAGCTCTTGCAAAAGAATGAACAGGACCACTTTCTTATACCATACACAAAAAATAAACTCAAAATGGATTAAATACATAAATGTGAGACCTGAAATCATAAAAGTCCTAGAGAAGAACACAGGCAGTAAATTCTTTGGCATAGACCATAGCAACATATTTCTAGATATGTCTCCTGAGGCAAGAGTAACAAAAGCAAAAATAAACTACTGGGACTACATCAAAATAAAAAAACTTCTGCACAGGAAAGGAAACTATCGACAAAACTCACAGACAATGTCCTGAAGGGAAGATGTTTGCTAATGACAAATCTGATAAAGGGTTAGTATCCAAAATATATAAAGAATTTATACAACACAACACCAAAAACACGCAAATATTCCAATTGAAAATGGGCAGAAGACATGAACAGATAATTCTCCAAAGAAGTCATAGAGATGGCCCAGAGACATGTGAAGAAGTTCAACATCACTCAGCATCAGAGAAATGCAAATAAAAGCTACAATGCCATATTACCTCATACCTGTCAGAATGGCTAAAATCAAAAACACAAGAAACAGCATGTGTTAGTGACGATGTGGAGAAAAAGGAACTCTCACACACTGTTGGTGGGAATGCCAACTTTTCCCAGGAACCATATGGGGTTTCCTCAACAAAGTAAAAATAGAATTACCATACTACCCAGTAATTCCACTACTGGGTATTTACCCAAAGAATACACAAATACTAATTAAAACAGACTTTTGCACCCTTCTTTTTATTGCACCATTATTTACAATACCCAAATTATGGAAATAATCCAAGTGTTCATCAATAGATGAATGGATGAAGAAGATGTGCTATACATATACAATGGTGTATTACTCAGCCATAAAAAAGAATGAAATCTTGCCATTTTTAACAACATGAATGGATCTAGAGAGTATACTTCTATGTGATTATCAGTCAGAAAAAGATAAATACCATATGATTTTACTCATACTTGGAATTTAAAAAAGAAAACAGACAAACAAAGAAAAAACACCAACCAAGAAAAGACTCTTAACTATAGAGAACAAACTTATGGTTACCAGGGAGGAGATGTATGGGGGGGAGGTGGATGAAATAGGTGAAGGGGATTAAAAGTATAGGTATCATGATGAGCACTGAGCAATGTATAGAATTGTTGAATCACTATATTGTACACTTGAAACTAATATAACACTCTCCATTAACTATATTGGCGTTAAATTTGAAAGTAAAAAATGTCCTTAGAGATGGTGGTACTTTTAATTTTGAGGATATTCAGAAAAAAGAGATATGTGGCAAAACAGGGAATACATATAGTTATTCATATTATTAATTAATTTATTTAAATTCAATTTAGTTAACATATACTGTATTTTTGGTTTGAGAGGTAGAATTTAGTGATTCATCAGTTGCGTATAACACCCAGTGTTCATTGCATTAGGTGCCCTCCTTAATGACCATCATCCAATTACCCCGTCCCCCCCCCACCTCCCCTCCAGGAACCCTCAGCTTGTTCTCTATACTTAAGAATCTCTTATGTTTTTTCTCCCTCTGTGTTTTCATCTTATTTTATTTTCCCTTCCCTTCCCTATGGGAAATATTTTTGAGAGAACAAGATGTAAAAAAAAAAAAAAAATGATTATATAGTAGGTAGTTTTTAACTTATGTGCTCATAATTTACCTATTAAAAATTATAGGCTCTTAAATGCTATCATCACAACAACTATTCTAAATATTGGTAGGACAAACAAAACCAGAATTGAAATAATCCCCTTGAAGGTTAATGATCCTCAGGTAAATGTGGTATAAAGAAATTCTCAAAATCAAGTAGGAATAGGAAAGCTACAGTAAACTGACTGATTATGATCACTTCCTTAATGCAAAAATGTTCAAACTGTTTTATTAGGGGCAGGATAAGATATGTTTCAACTCTTAGACTTGTAAAAAAATATTTTAGAATAAAGTAAGAATCTTTACTTTGGCCACCACAGATATTTGAAATTATGGATTAGCCCCAAAACACAGAGGAATACACAAAATGGATCCAAACATATCAAAGGTCAGTTTCACAACAAAAAAATAATACTTTTCTTCTTTATCTAACTCCAAAATCCAAAAACCAGGAAAGTTATACTAAAGAGCAAGCTTCTTTCCTCCAAAGTCATTAAAGGATTTCATGTAGTAAATTCACTTCACCTTGAATGAATCAGGTCTTTGCCTTGATAGAATGGTCAAGGATATATCTAAACTCTGAATATCAGTTATATGATATACATTGTTTTTTTTTTTTTTTTCTGCTAGGTTTCTCCTCCTTTTTTTATTTCTCATCTTTCTTCTCTCCCTTCCCCTTTTTTTTCCAGTCTCTCTCTTTTGTTTTTTGAGGCAATTGCAGTAACTCCCAATTTCCCTGCTTGAAATATGTTACAATTCATCTTTTTTTTTTACAATTCATCTTTGTATAACATTTTAAGTGTTTTATTTTTCTTAATTTCTCCCACTTTTTATTATAGAATGATCAAATGAAATCAAATGCAGTCATCTGCACAGTTAGAATATTAAAAAGCTCACACATTTTACTGCGTCGATATGGGTCTTATGCTATTCTAATATTTTAGCAGTTTCATTTCTCCCTCTTTTCACACCATCCATATCCTGGCAAAAATGGTCTTTGGTCTCAGAATTTCCCACAAACCGTAACTGACTCCCTCAAAGAATTGCTTAACTTTTTCCTCCACTGACCTCTTATTTCCTTGAAATAAAAAGTTAGATGTAGCTATTTGATTAATTTTTTTTATTTGACAAGTATAATCCACAAGTTGTGTGGTTTACATTCTATTTATAACAACAGAAGTCCTATAGTGTTACTTGTCATATGTCCCATTAATAGTATCATATGTTCAATCTGATTGATTTATAAAAAATTTCCCCCAAAACCGCTTACCCAAAAGTTTTGGTTCCCATTGATTATTGCATGCGTCAATTATCTCATTGCAGAATGCAAAAATCTAATGAAAAAAATCTATTTTTAGGTCCAATTCCTCTATATAGAAAAACATTTTTCCTAATATAATTCCTTGACTGAAACACAATTTATCAAGGAGAATAGTATAAACATTTGAATTTTTCCTTTTATTTATTAATTTTCTAATTGGTGCCTCAATTATGAATCTTTGGATCTATAGAGCTTTCATATATTTTTAGAAACTTCAGGTGTTATTCCTTTTTGATGATCAAACTATCCTCTTTCTGTTAAGTGGAGATTCATCCAAGTCAATTCAAGTTCTTGTTTTTTTTCTGTCTCTTCTCTCTCTCTCTCTCTCTCTTTTTTTCTTTGCTATAGATGCCTACCAGCATTGGGTTTTTTTTTAGCTTACTCTTAGATCATTTTGTATTTGCATGCAGTTGTAAGAAATAAGAGATTTAGAGATCTTTTTATACTCTTCAAACAATTCCCCCCCCCCCCCGTGGCAACATCTTACGTATCTATAGTACAATATCACAATGAAGAAACAGGTATGGACATCATCCATCCATCTTATTTCTTGTATCCTTTTTACAAAACTTTATCATCTTTGCTTTCTGTATTTTTTGCCCCAACATGACCAGATTTCATCTGGTGCATTCTGTGCATATGCCTAAAATCAGTCAAATTTCTAAGGAGCCCAACTTCTTTCCAAAAAATGATATTAAAGGTGATAAGTTGGGCATTAGAATCTTCACTGATGCTAGGTTGCCATGACTTCTAAGCCTTTTTAGTGTTTAGAGTTAGCAAACATGATTATTTTATTAAGAATAAATAACTTTATAGTGATAGTTTTTAAAATGAAAGTTATAGGTTTTTGTTTTTGTTCTTGTGTCTTAATATCCTTAACTTTGTTTTAGTATTTCTTTCTTCTTTTGCTGATAATCTTGGGTTATCTTGACATTTACATAACATATTTAACATACTATTGTGAAGGATATTTTCTAATGTCTATATATATTCACATTTTACCATTGTCCATTTTGCTCTTTTCCCCTAAAGTTTGACCTAACAGACTTGCTTTCTGGCTTTCATTTGCATACAACAAATACAAGGAATTGGGAAGAAACTCAGAGTTGGAGGCACATAAAGATATTTTAGTTCACAACTCCTATGATGCAAGTCTCACCACAGAGTTATTTGGGTGGCAGGTAGTGAGAACAACTATGTTCTCCTTTTGTCTTTCAGGTATAGGGTAAATGACTTTCTTTGTTGCGTCTCTAGGTGCTGCAATAACCTTTGTTGGTTTCCTTCTGTCTACCCACAGCTTTGTAAACTGTCCCGTTATTAAGCACTTTTGAAATTATGCAGTTTAAACGTGGTATCTTTTTTCTGCCTGAACATGATTAATGCAAAAGATCAGCTTGAAAATTGAAAGAAATGAGTATTTATTTAGATCCTTCTGTATTTTGTCATTTGTTCCAGATAATTGGAATAAAAAAAAAAAAATAGGTCCCCTGTCCTCTAGAAACCAGTAGGTTAGTTGGTGGAACAAATAAATAATTCCTTATAATGCAATAAATTTATTACAGAACTATGAATGAGCTACTCCATTCTAGAGTATGAGGCCTTCCTAGTGAATATGTTCTTGAGCTATCTTTATTAAACTTTCCTTTATATGGAGGAAGAATGACTTGAGGAAAGTATGTAACTTGTTTATTTTCAAAATATACACAAAACTCAGAAAATGTATTGTAATGTACATGGTAGTTTTAATACAGTTTAAATGACTAGATGGATATATAAGCACAGGTAATCATTCAAAATAGGAAAGAGTTATGTGTGTTTTAAGCCTAACTGGAAAAAAAAACCAAAAACTCATGTTTTCTCACATATTTTTTGGTAAATTTTACTGTCTTCCAGTGAAGACATCAGGACACATAATTTAATAATTTCTTTGTGCCTTTATAAATTTTATCTAAGTCATATTTGAATGGCTTTGAATGAATGTTTGCAAGATTGGTAATGTCTACTCAAATGCCAGTTAAATTTTACATATAGGCCATGGAAGTATGGATCAAGAAACTCAAGATTTAATGGCTTAAACTTAAAAATAGCTAAGAACAACAAAATGGTTAACATTTGGACTGTCCATGAAACATCTTCCCTACAATGGTCACAGGCTTATGGTTGAATATTCTCAGTTATTAGAATCTTATTTTCTTTGGAGCCTACCTAATCCATTTTATTTCAAGTCTGGCATTTCAGAAAATTTTAGAGTATGTAAGTATATCCAAGTCTAGTCAGATATAAGGAATAGATTGTCTACATTATAAAAGTTCGATGTGCCATCATTCTGATCATATTTTGGATTAGCTATTCATACAGAATTTCAAATCTTTTCTTTCAATGTAGTACTTTCATAAGCAATTAAGTTTTTATTTTCTGAATAAAAAAGTATTAGAAATATGGCTGCAAGCATTGCTTTTTAATTGAATCTGAGGACTAATTTAAATCACAATTTCATAATATCAACCCATTGTACATCTTGCTTAAAATATGAATAGTTACTCTAGAATAAGATCCTGGTTTTCCAGTTCAAGCTATTAAAAGATTCAAGCACAATTAGAGTATCGTTATTGATAATTTTTTTCAACTCAATAATCAAGACAGATAATTTTTCTTATAACATTAAGTAACATCCTTAGGTTTCATACTTGCCTCCATTCCATCTTTTGTTTTACAGACATTAAATTACCATCTAAATTATGGCAGTTTGCCAATAATTATAATTTACTAAGAGCCCATTTTTGCCATAAAAATCCAGGATACATCTGAACACATCAGAAGCAAAAGGATGAATTTTTTAGAACTTGCAAGCTACTTACATAGCAGTCATATAGTGTGAAGTGTGTGTGTGGACACTCAATTCTAAATCTCATCAAACTTTCAAAAATTACACGTATAAATAAGAAGAGCAGATGAAAGCAGTCATAAAAAAATAGGAGAAGACCTAAACACTTTCACCTATGTATAATGGAGAAATAAATATCTCAAGACAGTTTTATGCAAATTATGTCCTGACAGGATTGTGGCCCTCTGTGTGAGGGGTGGGGACACGCAACGAAGAAAGGACAAGGAGTAAGTATTCTGATTCTGATTCCAATCCACTCTGATTCTTCAGTTCCCCACCTTTTCCTCCAAATCACTGAGCTCAGTCAGAAACTGAGGACAAAAAGCATGTCGACATTATCAAAAAGCATGTTGATATAGTCTGAGCTTATAGTCCATGAGCCTATATAAACTGGCTTCAGCACACCGCTGAATATGCACTAATTTTAATCCTCTCAATAAAAAAAAATCTCACACACAACCTTCCATTCCCTTTCCCTCTTCTAGCTGGCAGAAATGCAATTAAATCCTCAGGATAACTTTGGGAGCCATGATAGTAAACATCCACAAAATGGAGCATCTATTCTATGTCATCTCTTGGAGGTGAGCTGTGGGATCAGGTACACCTGCTCTGGAATGTGTGAGGTAAGTAGACTCGAAGTTTGCATGAAGCCACTGATATCTTGAGATTTATCCACTAAAGCAGTGAGCATTTGTCACATGGATCATAACACAAGCAAACATTAATAACCAAACAAAAAAGCTCACTATCCTATTTATCAATTAAAATATTTACTAAGCATGAGAGTACTAGGTACAGGGGATGCATTTGCCTTAGAGAGTTTATAAAGTTTAGAGAGTTTATAAGCTTAAAAAACTTAACATGAACTACAAAAAATGTTAGGAGAGTGCAGTATTTTAGAAGCATATCGAAGAATTGAATGACAGTGTACTTAATATTTTTTGTCTTTCTATTTACAATTAGGTATACCTAGAATGCTATCCTCTCTTTTCTGCCTGGCAAGAGGCTGCTTATTATTTAAGGTATATTTGAACCTTATCTCTATGCTTTCCAAATTTATTTTCCTTTATACTTTTTGACTATATTGAGCAAATCTCACCTATAGCTCTCTTGTAATTCTTTCCATATTTATTATTGAATGTTGTATTCATTTAGAACTAGACCCTGTATATTTATATTCATTTTATCCTCCTTGCCCCTAAAAATGGTCATGCACATATTTAAGAGTAATCTTTATTGCCTATATTTTGTATGATATGTTTTTAGTCCAGATATCCAATTATATAGCCATAGTTGTCTCCATAATTATTCCTAGGAAGCCAAATCTCCTTTAGAAATAAGGTTTCCTGTGGCTGGCTGTGGTGTATCAGATTTTCTGAAACATGGTTCCATGTTAGCTGTTCCTATCGGTACTGATCTAAGTGTGTAGATGAGGAAATAATCCATATAGTTGTCGAATATAGTCATGTGGAAGCCATACACATTTTCCTCTGGGTTGTACTTAAGAATATAGATTGCTTCTTATTTTGATTCCTTCCAAGACCTAGCACAGTGCCTTTTGCATTTAAAATACCAAATAGGATTTCAAACTGCCTTTCCTCATCTCTTTGTGTAATGCTATGCTAACATAACCAATGGGATAAAATTTCAAACGAACCCATGAGAATTCTCCATTGATGCTAGTCACATTTTGCAGAGCCGGGAAGAATTTGCTTTTCTCCCTGCTCTGAATCGTATCTTCCCCAGGTTTCTGATAGTACACAGCTTTGATTGCTGCTCTCTAGTCTGTTCCATCTGCTACTCTCTTATTTCCCAGCAGACAAGCCACAGTACTGTGCCACTTTAATTTCTGCTTTAGTGCTCTTAAACTGCTTCTCCAACTTACCAGCCAGGCTTTAACTCACCATAAAGCACCTGCTAGGGATTTCAGCTGCCACACGTGTGGCCATCCTGGTGATTGTGGGATGCTTTCAGAAATAAGGTGAAAGTGCTTATGGAATTGAGGTAAAAAACCTCCCTCATTTTTCTTAACAGTTAATTGACTGTGTTTTTGATATGGAATGTGAGTTATAGAATGTTACTGTTCTCAGGGTCAGGGACAGAAATCAGCAGTTTCTGACACTGAAACCTCTAGCTTCATTAAGAGGCCAAATGAAGGCCACGACACACCTGCACAGGTTTTTGGTGCTATAGTCCTGTTAATGGCATGTGTTTATTCTGTCAAATTGGAATATATCTACAATGTAAACTTATCACATGTTTCAGATACTAAGTGAATTCTCCATTGATACAATCTTTCTACAGAGCTTCTGCACAGATCCTAGTCCTAGCTAATTAAACTATCTTTACTGACAATCAATCAGCGCTTGATTCTGCTTAATGTAGCATTTAATTGAATGATTGAACATTCAATTAAAAAAAAAATGTTGCTTCTTTCAAAGACATAGGATAGACTCTTAACTAATGGAATCAAATACAAATATTCTGGCAGAATGAAATTCTGAGATCGGGACCTAAGCCAAAATCAAGAGTCACGTGTTTAACTGACAGAGCCACCCAGACACCCCACAACTTCCCAAATTCTAATCAGGGATTATAATTCCTCTCTACTTACAATTTCATCATAACTCTCTTTCACATAATTTACTTCATGTTTTATTTGCAATTTCTGGTAAATTACTATGTTTCAATTACTGAATATCAAAATTAAATTTTCTAAAGAAAAAAATGTATTATCTATTTTTTTCAAGTTTTTATTTACATTCATGTTAGTCACTATACAGTGTAATATTAGTTTCAGGTTAGAATTTAGGATTCTTCACTTATATACAACACAGAGTGCTCATCCTAGGTGCCCTCCTTAATACCCATCAGCCATTTGACCCATGCTCTTGCCCACCTCCCCTCCAGCAATCCTCAGTGTGTTCTCTATAGTTAAGAGTCTATTTTATGGTTTGCCTCTCTTTTTCCTCTATTCAACTGTTTCGTTTCTTAAATTCCACATATGACTGAAATCATATGGCATTTGTTGTGTTATCTATTTTTATATCAATATCTTATTAAATTTCTACAAATGCTTAACAAATATAGCTTGCTACACATAATGTGAAAAGCATTTCAGAATAGTTTATAATATATGACAACGATAATGTATAAATTATTTATTAAGTATCTACAACATGACAGGAGCAAAGCACACAATTTTGCCTAATCCTGTCAATAGTTTTTATTATTATTATTATTCCACAATACTTTAAACCAGTGTTTTATTAGTTTCAGGTGGACAATATTGTGATTTAGCAGTTCTATACATTACTTAGTGCCCATCATGGTAAGTGTACTCTTAAATCCCTTTACCAATTTCATCCATCCTCCTACCCACTTTCCCTCTAGTAACCATCAATTTGTTTCTATAATTAAGAGTCTATTTTATGGTCTGTCTCTTTTTTCTTTGTTTGTTTTGATTCTTAAATATCATATATGAGGGAAAGATAGTATTTGTCTTTCTTCGAATAACTTATTTCACTTACATTATACTCTCTAGATCCATCCATGTTGCAAGTGGCAGAATGTCGTTCTTTTTTTATGTCCGAGTAATATTCTGTGAATGTATATATCTCACCTCTTTTCTATCCATTTGTTTGTCAATGGACACTTGGGCCGCTACCATTATTTGGCTATTTAAAAAATGCTAGGGTTGCATATATATTTTCAAATTAGTGTTTTTTAATTCTTTGGGTAAATATCCAGTAGTGGAACTACTGGATCATTTGATGATTCTACTTTAAAATTTTTGAGGAACCACCATACTGTTTTTCACAGTGGCTGCACCAGTTTGCATTCCCACCAATATTGCATGAGGGTTTGTTTTTCTCCACATCCTCACCAACATGTGTTGTTTCTTATGTTTTTTATTTCTGCCATTCTGACAGGTGTGAGTTGATATCTCATTGTAGTTTTGATTTGCATTTTCTTTATGCTGAGTGATGTTGAGCATCTTTACATTTGTCTGTTGACCATCTGTATATCTTCTTTGGATTCATGTCTTCTGCCCGTTATGTATTTAGATTATTGGTTTTATTTTGTTTTGTTTTTTTGGTGTTGAGTTGTATAAGTTCTTTATATATTTTCAATTAAAACCCTTAATCAGATATCTCATTAAGTAAACATCTTCTTCCATTTAGTAGGTTGTCTTTTAGTTTTGTTGATAGTTTCTTTTGCTGTGCAGAAGCTTTTTATTTTGACGTAGTCCCAACAGTTTATTTTTGCTTTTGTTTCCCTTGCCTTAGGAAACACATTAGAAAAATGTTGCTACAGCTGATGCCATATAAAATACTGCTCTATTCTAGGATATTTATGGTTTTAGCCTCACACTTGAGTCCATAATCCATGTTGAGTTTATTTTTGTGTATGGTGTAAGAAAGCGGTCCAGTTTCATTATTTTGCATGTAGCTGGCCAATTTTCCCAACATCATTTGTTGAGGAGACTGCCTTTTTCCCACTGCATATTTTTGCTTCCTTTGTCAAAGCAAATTGACTATATAATCATGTTTTCCCCCTGAATACCATATTCAGTTTTATTGATCTATGTGTTTATATTTTGCAGTACCATATTGTTTTGATTATTATAACTTTGTAGTATATCTTGCAGTCTGGGATTGTGATACTTCCAGTTTTATTCATTTTCAAGATTGCTTTGGCTATTCCAGGTCTTTTGTGGTTCCATACAAATATTAGGATTATTTGTTCTATTTCTGTGAAAAATGTTGTTGGTATTTTGTTAGAGTTGCTTGAATCTGTACACTGCTTGGAGTAGTGTGAATATTTTAACAATGTTTTTTCAACAATTTAATTTTTTCTTCCAATCTATGAGTTTGGAATATCTTTTCTTAGTTTGTGTCATCTTCAGTTTCTTTCAACAATGTTTTATAGTTTTCAGAGTACAGGTTTTTCACCTCCTTGGTAAAATTTATTACTAGGTATCTTATTATTTTTGGTGCTATTGTAAATGGAATGATTTTCTTAATTTCACTTCCTGCTACTTCATTGTAGTGTATAGAAATGCCACATATTTCTGTATCTTGAATTTTTATCATGCAGCCTTGCTGAATGTATACATGAATTCTAGTGGTTTCTTCGTGGAGTCCTTAGGGCTTTCTTTATATAGTATCATGTCAGCTGCAGATTGTGAACGATTTGGGTGCTTCTCTTGTCTGATTGCTGTGGTTAGGACTTCCAGAATTATGTTGAATGAAAGTGGTGAGAGTGGACATTCTTATCTTGTTCCTGACTTAAGGGAAAAGCTGCTAGTCTTTTACCATTGATTATGTTAATTGTGGGTTTTATCTATGTGGCCTTTGTTATGTTATGTTCCCTCCAAACCTATTTTGTTGAGGATTTTTATCACAAATGAATGCTGTGCTTTGTCAAATGATTTTTCTGCAACTATTGAAATAATCATATGGTTTTTATCCTTTATCTCATTACTGTGATGTATCATGTTGATTGATTTATGAATAGTAAATTCATGCCTCTCAGGAATAAATCCCACTTGATGTGGTGAATGACTTTCTTAATGTATTGCTGGATTTGGTTTGCTGATATTTTGTTGAGTATTTTTGTATCAATGTTCACTAGAGATATTGGTCTATAGTTATCTTTTATCCTCTTATGGAGTGCCTTTATCTGGTTTTGGTATCAGGGCAATGCTGGCCTCATGGGATTAATTTGGAACTTTTCCTTCTGCTTCTGTTTTTTGGAATAGTTTGAGAAGAATAGTTATTAATTAACTCTTCCTTCAGTGTTTGGTGGAATTCCCTTGTGAAGCTATCTGTTCCTAGACTTTTGTTTGTAATAGTTTGTTGTTGTTGTTGCTGTTGTTTGTTTGTTTGTTTTTTATACTGATTCAATTTTTTTGCTTGTCATTGACCTGTTAATGTTTGGAAATATGACTTATTTTTGTATATTATTCTTGTATCCTACAACTTTGTTGTACTTGTTTATTAGCTCTAATAGTTTGTTGGTGGATTCTTCAGGGTTTTATATGTTTAAGATGATATCATCTACAAATGAAGAAAAAGAGAATTGTCAATACAGAATGAACTAAAAGTGCAAAAGCCCTTGAGAACCAGTATGGCTATAACATTGTTAATTTACAGAAACTGCTGTTTGTTTAGGAATCTTTATGTTTAGTAATCTTATGAAAAAATATATTTATGCCCATTTAGCATGTAAGGAAATCTGAAGCATACAAAGTTCAGAAACTTGCCAACGATTACACACTACTAAGCAGAAGAACTGGGATTTTAATGGAAAAATCTGCCTTCTATAGGCAATGATATTACTCATTCTATAGTTCTGACTTTAAGCGGTTTCCTTTTTGGTAGCTTATAATCAATGTCGATTTAATATATTTCTCATGCTCTACCAATTTCCTTAACATAGTACTCCGAACTGTAGAAAGTAGTCGTAAATTTAACTTCATAATTATGGCGAAAAAAATTAATCTAAGGAACTCAGTAATAAGAAAAATCAGGCTACTAAGAATCAGAATTATGAAGTCATGTAATATGAATGAAGAGTTGTCCTTTGTTCATATATTGTCAATATGCAGCAAAATATATTGATCTGAACTGTTCAGTTGGATATTTTGACAATTATATATACTTATATTTTGAGTGACCACTACTCAAAATAAAATGTGAAACATTTCCAACTCCTCTTTCCCAAGGGTTCTTTGCTCTTCCTACAGGCAATTCCTTATCCAGTTAGTGTTCTATTTCCCCCACCCCTATTCTATCTCTATACTGTCCAGAAACTGTATGATTTCGATAAGCACAAAATTGTTTTAATTTTTCCTGTGCTTTTATTACATGCAAACTGAATAATACTGTATTCACTTTTATCTTTCCGAATTATTTTGCTTACATAATGTTTTTGAGATTTTTGGCAGACAAGGTTTTGAGATTTTGGGATTTTGTATATGTTTCTTTTTTTTAATTGCTGATGAATTTTGCATTGTATTGGCTACACCATAACTTATATATTTAATCTGCTGATGGACATATAGAGTGTTTCCAATTTTTGGACCCCAGGAATAAATGTGCTGTCTGAATTCCAGTTCGAGTATTGTTTTGTTTTGTTTAACATTTGTTTTCCTTTCTCTTCATGAACCGATATCTAAAGTAGTTATTTTTTCTACTCACATCATCAAGGTATCAGAGTCCCACTTGCTCTACATCTTTACCAACCTTTGCTTTTGTAGCTTTGTTTTGTTTTTAACCTTTCTAAGTAAATGTGAAGTGGCATCTCATTGTGGTTTTAATTTGACTTTTTCTAATAACTAATGATGTTGAATACATTTTCTTCTGTGATTACTGACCATTTTTATATTATCTTTTATGAAATGTCTGTTAGTTCTTTTGCCCCTCTCCTTTTTAGTATATGTACTAAAAATCCTTTTAGAGATTTTATTTGAATTCCTCTTTTTTAATTGAGTATAATTGTCATAAAATTATTTTAGTTTTAGGTGTACACTATAATTATTCTATATTTGTATATTAAAATGTGCTAAGTGATCCCTGCAATAAGGTTAGTTACTAACTAGTTAAAAGGTCTCAGGGCCTTTTTATAGACTAGATTAGACCTGGAATATATGAGACTTTGTCTTGCTAACTACTATATCTACACTGTGTAGAAAAGTATCTATCACATAATAGATGGTTATTTCTAGAATAAATGAGTCTTTGTTTTGTATGAAAGCAAATATTTAAATTATTGATCAATAAATCACTGCCCATTTTTTAAAGAACCACTGTCCTTCAATGACATACACAGACACAGAAAACCTAGTTTCAGATTCCAGTTCTGACATTTCCCAGCGATATGTCCTGGGGGAAAAAAAATCACTATTCTCTCAATGCCCTGGTTTCCTCATCTAATAAAAGAGAATGGCAATAGTTCTTACTCGTTTGTTGCTGTGAGATATAAATAATTCATTGTCCATAAAAAAAAAGAAAAAACATAAAATAGCCCTAGGGCATTCAATTGCTATATAATTGTTTGCTATTATTATTATTATTATTATTAAACAGTTTTGGATCAGTGGAAATGAGGCTTGCTCAGAAATTTAGGGGAATTTGGCAGTATTTATAGGGGAGGTGGACAGAGAAGCTTAGGCTAAGAGGTAGACAACATGAGGACATTCAACATATTGTTTGGCTGGGTGAGGCAGATGCTAAATTAAATAAAAAAAACAGTAGGAACTTCAATCAAATGTATTCCCCCATCATAATGTTTCTTGAATAGATAAGTCTAAGAACTCTTTGGAGACATTTCTGCTCTATTAAAAACTTAGCTGGTAAATCAATAGACCAGACCACTAGTGTCTATGAAAGAATGATAAGTATTACTCTTACACACATTACTGCAATTATATAATGCATGTGAAGGCTTTTCATAAATTGCAAAAAGCTATACAAATAATATTAGTACCAAAAAGTCTGCTTTGGTGGGCGCCACTGGTAATTTCTTTTATATTTTATGGGCTTTTCTCAGGTTTCTTACCTCTTTATAATCATATAGTTAAAGCTCTCATTTCCTCCTCAGCTTTCTATCTACACTGATAGAAAAAAATCTCTCTCATTTCTGTCCTCTTTCTTTCTGTCTAGTCTCTTATCACTGTCTGTCCCCCAGACTCTCTACTTAAATGTCTTCCTATCATATCAAATCTACTGTCTAAGACAAAATGTCTGATCTTTCCCTTAAGCCCTTTCTTTTGCTTATTTCCCCTATTTCTTGAAGATATAGCATTTTGTAAGTATTTGACACAGTCTTAAAATACTAACCTTAGGTAGTGATGTCACCAGGTGGTGAAACAGGTCATTCCTGACTTTGCTCCTCCTCACAAGAAAAATAACTATTCAATCATTCCTGACTCTGTTCCTCCTCACAAGAAAAACAACTATTCAAAAGCAAGACCCTACTGAGAGAATCCTGAAGCATATCCCAGCACCACAGAGCCCATGACGGACTGGATTAGAAGGGTAAGAGAAGCAGTTCCACACTGATCACATTATGCCTCTCCCAGGCACTTAAAGAAGTCTCCTCTGAGTCTGATTCTTCCAGTGGAAAAAAAGAACCCAGTGGAGAAAGGGGAGACAGTCAACTCTCACCCCAAGCACTGGGATCCCTTTGTGGAAACCTCTATTTATATTCCACACAATGAGATTACAGGGAAATCTGACTGTGGCAGTTATGGAGGGGAAGGACTTGCAACAACCAGCACATGGATCCTGACAGACTGAATTCATACCTGCAGTGTTCAAATAGTAGTCCCAAGCAATGGTTTTGTTTACCTGCAGGGCCAAGTCAGGGGCACACTCTGACTGGAAACATGGCTGAGTAGAAATCCACCTGGCACTAGGGCTTATGTCCACATAAGCAGCAGAGCCACAGCCCCACCCACAGTGGGGGGTGTCTTCTGGCCCCATATAAAGAAGAGCTAGGGATATCTCTTAAAAGCTGTGCAGCCCAGTGGTGCTTGAGCCTAGAGAAGAGCAGGTAGTGTGATCATCTGCAAAACAAAGCTGGTCTGTGGTCTTGTTCAATCGGGGAACTTGGGGTGTGGTTTGGCTTGAGTCAAAACAACAAAGGACTTTACCACCCTTAAAACTGCTTCTCCCACTGAGTGTGGGCAGGGAATCTAATTCATAATCATAATCATTACTGAAAATAACTTTTAGCCTATTCAACCAACAAACCTAACCAGAGCACTTGGGAAGCTTTGTAGGCCATTCAGTAGCCTGAGGTACAGTGGCCCTTGAACAGAGAGCACAGCCTGTGGCTTCCCCCATCTGTAGAGCAAAACCAGTGGCCTCACCTCACCAGGGATTTCAGTGCACAGTCTGGTCTGAAACAGGTCCCCAGACAGTGAGCTGTAAAAGCCCTTGGTGCGATCCACTAGGGCAGGGAAGTGAACTTATAGCCTTATCTATTACTGAATATAGTGCTTAGTCTTTACCATCTAGTAAACTGATCAGAGAATCCAGGCAACCACAGAGCTTATCCTAGACCCTCACCTGTGTAGGGGACCAAGCCAGCAATTCTATCCAACTGTTTTAAGCCAAGGCACACACTCCATCACTCCATATCTGTTCTCAAACCTTAATCAGTGGCCTCACCCAAAAATATACCATAGTAATAAATCCCACCTGTTCAAGCACATTACCATCACACATACCCAGAAACCCAAACTGAGCTGACTGGTGAAAATGGTCTCTGCCAAAACAAATCTATAAAGTCTGAAAGAGGAGCCCAATTACTTAAATACAAGGATACCAATGTAAAGAATCAAGGATCATGAAAAATCAGGTAAATATGACAACATCAAAAGAAACTAATAAAGCTCCAATAACTAACCCTAAAGGAATAAAGATCTATGAACTGTCAGACAAAGAATTCAGAATAATATTCTTAAGGAATTTTAGTAAATTCCAGAAACAAAAACAAAACATAAATAGACATTAGGTAAAATTAGAAAAACAGCACATGAACAACATGAGAAGTTTGACATTAAATAGCAACCATCAAAACAAAAATGAACAGAAAGAGAAAGGGATAGATAGCATATTTAAATCAATAATGTCTGGAAACTTCCCAAACATGGGTAGAGAAATGGTCATTCAGATCCATGAGAACCAAAGAACCCCAATAGTTTGAAACTAGATACGGCTATATCAAGACACATTTTAATTAAATTGTCAAAAATCAAAGACAAAGGAATTTTAAGAGCAGCACAAGAAAAAACCAAAGTTCCATATAATTGGTAAATTTCTCAACAGAAACTTCCCAACTAGGAGAAAATGGAATGACATATTCAAAATATTAAAAGAAATATAACTACAAGAGTTTGATACCCAGTAAAGCTGTCCTTCAGAAGCAAAGGTGGTGGGGGAGGGGAGATACAGACTTTCTGTAATAAACACAGATGAGGGAATTCTTTACCATTGGATCTGCCTAACAGGAAATCTAAAGTGATTACTTAAAATGGAAGTAAAAGAACTTTAACATTATAAAAGCATAAAAATGTGGTGTAAATCTCACTGGTAATGTTAAATACATAGTCATAGTTACATTCTGCAATATAGTAATAATGTTTCATATTTCCCTTACAACTCTAGTTTAAAAGTTCCAAAAGAACAAAATATGGTAAAAATAACCATAACTACAATAATCTGTTATTAGTTACACAATATAAAATATGTAAATTATAACAGAAATAATCTAAAACGTGAGGGGAAGAAGTAAAAATGTAAAGTTCACAAATTCTATTGAAGTTGTTATAAACTTAAAATAGGATCTTATAAGATACTTTATACAAGCCTCATGGTAACTGCAAGGGAGAATTCTGTTATAATTACCCAAAAGAACATGATAAAGAACTCAAATCATTCTGATATAAAAGAACAGCAAAATACGAAAAACTACAGCAGGATAAGAAACAAGGAACAATGCATCTGCAAAACAATGAAAACAATTTACAAAATGGGAATAATAAGTCCTTATCAATAATTACTTTAAATGTAAGCCAACTAAACTTTCTGATTAAAAGACATAAAATAGCTGAATAAAAAAAAATCCAAAATATGCTGCTTATGTGAGATTCACTTTAGCCTGAAAGACACACATAGACTGAGAGTGAAGGGATGGAAAAAGATGTTTCAACCAAATAGTAACCAATCAATCAATCAAAGTAGTAGTAGCTGTACTTACAATGTACAAAATAGAAGTTAACCTAGGGATGCCTGGGTGGCTCAGTTGGTTAAGTGGCTGCCTTCAGCTAGGGTCCTGGTCCTGGGGTCCTGGGATAGAGTCCCTCATCAGGCTCCTTGCTCAGCGGGGGGCCTGCTCCTCCCTCTGCCTCTGCCTGCCTCTCCACCTACTTGTAATCTCTCTCTCACTCTCTCTCTGACAAATAAATAAATAAAACCTTTAAAAAAAGAAGTTAACCTAAAAATAGTAAGAGAAACAAAGAAAGCCATTACATAATGACAAAGAGTCAATATATCAAGAGTATGTAACAGTTTGAAACACTTAATGACACATTGGAGCACCTAAATATATAAAGCATAAACTATCAGAGCTAAATAAAATAAGCATCAATATAATAATACTTGGGACTTTAATACCCAAATCTCAACAATGGATAGATCATCCAGACAAAGAATCAATAAGGAAACTCCATATTTAAGAACACTATAAACCAAATGAACCTAACAGACATAAGCAGAACATTCTATCTAACAACAGGAGACACATTTTTCTAAAGTGTGCATGAAATACTTTCTAAGATAAACCATATGTTAGGCCACAAATAAGTCTTAGCAAATTCATAACACTATTTTCTCTGACCACAAAGACACGAAGTTAGAAATCAGCAACAGGAAGAAAACTGGAAAATTCACCAACATATGGAAATTATGAACACTCTCTTGAACAATCAATAGATCAAAGAAGAAATTAAAGGGGAAATAAAATTTTTTTAACATAAACAAAATAAAAATACAACATACTAGAACTAGAAGCAGATCTAAGAGCAAAGTTTATAATAATAAACACCCACATTAAGAAACAAGAAAGCAAGAAAGATCCCAAATAAACAACCAAATTCTACAACTTAAAGATCTAGAAAAAGAAGTGCAGATGAAAGCCAAAGTTAGCAAAAGAAAGGAAATAATAAAATGTAAAGTAGAAATAAATGAAATAGAGATAAAAATAATAGACAGAGTAACCAAATTAAAAGCTGGTTCTTTGAAAAGATAAACTCAGCAATCCTTGATGAAAATAGATGCAAATTTTCCAATTAAGTACTAGCAAACCACATTCAGCAGCACATTAAAAAGATCATTTGTCATATTCAAGAGGATTTTTCTCCAGAGCTTTAATGATGGTACAACATGCATAAATCAATCAATCACATTAATAGAATGAAAGACAATAGTTATATAATCACCTCAATAAATACAGAAAAGGCATTTAACAAAATTTAACATTCATTCATGATAAAAATTCAACAAATTAGGCATAGAGAAGACATATTTCAAAATATTAAAGGCTACATATCACAACCCACAACTAACATCATACTCAGTGGTGAAAGATTGAAAGCTAAGAACAGGAAAAAAAGCCCACTTCCACTACTCCTATTCAGCATTTACTGGAAGTCCTACCTGGAATAATCAAGCAAGAAAAAGAAATTAAAGTTATCAAAATTGGAAAGAAATAATTAAAATTGTCTGTATTTGCCAATGCCATAATTTTATACACAGAGAATTGTAAAGACTCAACCAAAAAACTATTAGATGTAATCAATGAATTCAGTAAAGTTGCAGGATACAAAATTAACTTACAAAATTTAGTACTTTTCTATATACTAACAAGAAATTTTTAAAAAAGAAATAAATTGACTCTATTTGCATTAGCATCAAAAAAAGAAAAAAAGTTATTTCTAGTCATCTTATGTTGTATCCATTTATTTTCTTATGCTACGTATAACTCAATGTTCGGAACTGTAGGTGATGATAGTTTTGTTTTGCCATTTCCAGAAGTAAAGCAGTCTATAAAAGTTATTTGTGTGTGTGTATATATATATACACACATATATTATATATTATATTAATATATAATATAATTATTATATATGATATGATAATATATAATATATTATCATAATAATTATAAATTATTATGATATATATTATTCCTTAGATTCCTTTGAAGCTAATATCAGCTAATATCATTTAGATAGAATGATTCCATCTTCCAAACAATTCATTGTTCTTAGCTGCTGATCTCATTTACCCCTCTTCATTTGGCCTTTATACCTTAACCTTAACACAATCATGAGGCATTGTAAAATCCATACAGTTCATTCCCTACAAATTTCTGGTTACTTGGTGTTTTCATCTATATTGACCTTATCTTTCATTACACATTGATCCTTAATTCCCATGATAATATATTGGATCTTGTCATTACTTATAATGGCTTCAGATAGAAAATCACTAGTTGAAATAAAGAATTTCCTATTGGTGAATGATACTTCTTCCCACACCATTTTAAACACATTCGATTGATTTTTATTTATTTAGACCTTAAATTTATTGACGATTCTTACTTATTTCCAATCCATTAGTGGTATTTTTCTCACTTGCCTTTTTACACAAATGTTTCTGTGTTACTAGACCCCTTCTCATTGTTTGAAGTGCACTTGCCAAAATATTCAACCCAATATTATCTCAACTATCCAATTTCTTCTTTATCTACATACAAAAGAATCAGTAGAGTATACTATAAGTTGAGAATATTCAAAATATTATTCTTCAACAGTTTCATATATATTTAATCTCTTCCTTCCATTTTTCATCTTATTTCATCTCTTGTAATTCTCTGTTCTTCTCCTCCTTTTCACAATTTTTTTAAAAGATCTGTTTACTCTCACTCTTTCTTTATTCTAGCTCAGCTGAGTCTCAATACATTCTTTTCTTGTTTTCACATTTTATCATTCCCAAAAACCTTATTCCAAGCTCATCAATAATTCTCATATATTAAATTCAATGACTTTTTTTTTGGCCAATCCGTAACTTACTTTATCTTTTATTAGTACTAAGACTGTTCAGCAGTTCCCAGACTTTTATCCACTAATTTCTTTTTCCCATTTTCTGGTCAATTTTTTTTTTTTTTTTTTTTATAGAGCTGTTAAATTTTGGAGTTACTTAAGCCCAAAGGCATTACTACTTTTCCTCACTCTATTGCCTGAGTAAATTTTATATGTATCTGTAGGATCTGTTACAAAATATATTTATATATAGATATATATGTCTATATAGATATAGATATAGATATAGATATATAGATATATCTATATAGATATATATAAATATAATATAATATATATAGATATAAATATATATATTTATATATGGCAAAATATATTTATATCTATATATGAATATATAGAGAAGAGGTAGAAATAAGTACTGTCCCTAGAAATACCTAGCCATGTCCTAGCACTTTACCATGTGAGAAGTATATTATAGTGAACAAGACAGTTGAAAATTTTACCTTTTTAAGCAGTTTGCTCTGGTAGAAGGAACAGGAAATAAGAGAATAAGAAAATGTGGATCATGTTAATCAGTCTCACATTTTGCCTCCTGTCACCACACAATAAATACTTCAGTCATTTTGATTCAAATAAAAAAATCTTATGAGCTTTCTACACTTCTAGACCTTACAAAATTATGAATTTTGTCAAGAACTTTCTTATTTTAAAATTTATAGATAATGTGTTTAATTTGGATACTGACTTTAATATTATTTACTAAAGAAAGGAGTTGATGTTCTCTCAGAGATATTTTAGATGCCTTATATTCTTCAATTCCCTATTTTTTCTTTCTTTTTTCCTCTTCCTTCCTTTCATTCTTTCCTTTCATCTTTCCACCATACATTGATTTTCCTCTCTGTTTAAAAAAGGGCAAATGATATATGAAATACAGATAAAAATAAGTAAGCATGTGCCATACCACCAGCACTCCTTTATATCCTCATGAAGGAACATCTGACAGATGACAATCACTGTACCTTACAATAAATGAGGATAGAAAGATACTCAGTGTGAAAGGAATATTGAGCCAGAGGTTTCCTTCCTTTTATGCAGTTTTGTAAGACAGAAGTGACAGGGATATTTTTATGGAATAATATATATACCTGATTTTCCTCAGGAATGTTCTTTAGGTCTTATTCTTTGTTGTGTTACACATTTTGTGTTCTCCTCCTTACACAGCCTATCACAATAGCACTTATTGTATGGTGGTGCAAAGGGTTATTTCTCTGTATTTTTGCACAAACTATGAGTGAAAACATTGTGATATCACTGGTGCCTACAATGATACTTAATATTTAAAAGTAGTGCACAATTTTTGATCAGTGAATAAGTTGCCAAAAATTTTAAAAAGTAAAAAGTAAAAATATGACTAAGTTTAGAAGATGAAAAATGGGATATTTAAAACATTATGATGTTATTCTGTTTTCTAATATGCAAAGAACATTAACAATTCAAAAATAAAACAACACCCAATACAAAGAACAAAAACATATTAATCACACTCAAAATAAATTACATGTGGATAAACATGAGGGTAATAACAGGAAACAGGTTATAATTATTGAAAACTGACCAAGTGACAACCAATGAACTAATTCTATTAAACACATTTATATCATTTATTCCAAAATCATGCTATGTAGTAGTTAATTATTGCAATGATATAGGTGAGGAAATGGGTACTTAACAAGTTTTAGTGAATCATCTTACTTCAGGAAGTGGGAATTTTATGACAGAATAATGTATTCTATTTTAAACACTGTGAAGAAACTAACTGATTACATTAATTTGCTAGGGCTGACATAAGAAAATAGCACAGAATAGTGGCTTAAACAACAGGAACTTATTTTCTTGTAATATTGGAGGCTAGAATTCCAAGGTCAAGGTGTTGGCAGGTTCTGTTTCTTCTGAGGCCTCTCTCCTTGGGTTGTAGATGGCTACCTTCTTACTGTGTCTTCACATGGTTATCTCTCTGTGCCCTAATCATCTCATCTTATAAGGACATTAATTATTTTGGATTAGGGATTGGATTATGACCCTATTTTAACTTAATTACTTCTTCAAAGACCCTATCTCCAAATAAGCACATTCTGAAATACTGAGAGTTAGGTCTTCAACATATGAATTTGAGGAGAACACAATTCAGACCATAACACTGATGGAAGACTATGATAAAATATCAATTGTCTAGTTCAGAAGGACAATGTCATTCAACAATTGTAAATGAGCATCTGTGTGCCATATACTCTATTAAACATTATGAGATACAGAGATGCACAAGTAATAGTTCTTGATTAATTTAATACAAGAGATAAATGCTCTTCCACTAGTAATAGAATTCACAGGGCAAATATTCTTAACTACCAGCTAAAGTAGAGAAGAGAGATGTGGGAGCCATGTTAGCACTCTTGATTTATAAACTGCTTCTTGTTGACTGAATAGACATGAATAGACATTAGTGAACAGAGTGCCAAGGGTAAGGAGGAAAATGATGTTCCATTAGGAAGAACAGTGAAACACAAAGAAGTGAGAAACGGAATGGTGGTGTTCAGGTAGTCATGAAAATAAAGTGGTGTAACAATCTCCATTAATCTGCAATCAGCAAATTCTCAGAAAATATATATCTCTTTTCTGGTTTTATTTGCCAAAACAGTCTCCTAATAGTTCATCATTTCAACATATAAAAATACAGACTAGAAATGCAGTACCAATATATTAGATTTTTAGAATTAATAAACATCTTGTACAATATTTTGAAAATCTCAAGGAAACTATTCTTTAATATTAAGAAGAATTAATCTACGGGCATCTGGGTGGCTCAGTGGATTAAAGCCTCTGCCTTCGGCTCAGGTCATGATCTCAGGGTCCTGGGATCGAGCCCCGCATCAGGCTCTCTGCTCAGCAGGGATCCTGCTTCCCCCTCTCTCTCTGCCTGCCTCCCTGCCTACTTGTGATCTCTCTCTCTCTTTCTCTGTCAAATAAATAAATAAAATCTTAAAAAAAGAAGAAGAAGAAGAATTAATCTACATGGGCTTCTTTCTGACTAATCAGGGTATTTTTACTAACCTTTATGACTCACAAAGGGGATAAAACTATCTTCTGCTTTTATTATTAAGAAAAAGCTAATTCTTTTTTTTTTAAGATTTTGTTTATTTATTTGACAAAGAGATCACAAGTAGGCAGAGAGGCAGGCAGAGGGGGAAGCAGGCTCCCTGCTGAGCAGAGAGCCCCTATATGGGGCTCAATCCCAGGACCCTGAGATCATGACCTGAGCCGAAGGCAGAGGCTTAACCCATTGAGCCACCCAGGCACCCCTGGAAAAAGCTAATTCACAATTCACTTCCTTCATGGGATGAACAATCACTAGAAGCAAAATCTAATTAAGATTTCAATTTTGTTTCTCTATTGACAATTATACTTCAGTGAAATTTAGCTGGTGACTTTTTTCCCCCCTAATAATTATTTATTTATTTATTTATTTATTTATTTATTTATTTATTTAAATTAACACATAATGTATTATTTGCCCCAGGGTACATGTCTATGAATCAGCAGGCTTACCCATTTTACTGCATTTACCATAGCACATGCCCTCCCCAATGTCCATAACCCAGCCAACCTATCCCTACCCGCCCCTACCCCCAGCCACCCTGTTTGTTTCATGAGTTTAGGAGTCTAAGAGGAGAAATCACAACCAACACCAAAGAAATACAATTATAAGAACATATTATGAGCAACTATAGCTGGTGAATTTTTAGAACAGCTAATGTTATTAATGATTCTGAATTTGTAATTGCATACCATGTTGGGTATTTTACTTCACTCCTATTCATGACCTGCTTCTGGAGAGCTGGTCTCAGTGACAATGGCGGGGAAGATTATGCCTCAATGAACATAACAATTTAAAAGAACATCTAAAACAGATAGACTGCTTATAAAGAGGAAGGCATAAGTGTGAAAGATAATCCAGCTAATCATGACATCCAGAAGATCTCGGTTTCATTTGTCCTTTATTATTTTTTGTCTCCCTTCTTCTCTTTTATTATTAATACCTGTTTATCTGTTATGAAAAACCTATAAATTATCAATAAAAAAGAGCTAGGAAATGCCCATTTAATTCTAATAACAAGATAACAGTTAAATAACAAAAGTTATTTTCCAGAATCTAGTAGCATATTGAAGACCTAAAGACAGGTCTAAATATATTTGCTTAAGAAAGGAAAAATTATAATTAAAAGTAGTACACACCTGAAATAATTTTTACATTTGCATGCACTAGATTCTGGAATGGGAAGGGAAAGGAAAATATAAAGAAATCTTATCCTAAATTTTTACAAATAATTTGTTTCTTATTAAATTAGATATAAACATTTAAAAGTTATAAGATAAACCTTAAATCACAAAACATATCATAAAAGAAAAAAGGAAAAGATACCTGCTCGTGATCCAACCACTGAAATACAATTATTGTTGACATACTAATGCCTCAAAATTATTTTATTTATATTAATATTTCTTTTTTTTAAGATTTTATTTATTTATTTGACAGAGAGAGAGAGATCACAAGTAGGCAGAGAGACAGGCAGAGAGAGAGAGGGAAGCAGGCTCCCTGCTGAGCAGAGATCCCGATGTGGGGCTCCATCCCAGGACCTTGAGATCATGACCTGAGCCAAAGGCAGAGGCTTTAACTCACTGAGCCACCCAGGGGCACCTATGAATATTTCTCAAGGATAAAAAATGTACATCTACTTAAGTATCTCATATATGTTTAATTTTCAGAAGCAACTACTTGGTATTTCTTGTTTTTATAAACATCATTATTAATGGCTTCAAAATATTCCACATGATTTTATGTTTTTCTTGTACTTTAAAAACTTGATGATTTTATCTTTATTATTGTCTTAGTCTTTACAAGAAGAAATCACAAATATTAATTTTTTTATATTTGCCATATGTATGTATTATAATTAAGATTATTTTAAGATATTCTAATTAATTCCTTTTTTTTAAAGACTTTATTTATTTATTTGAAAAAGAGAGAGAGAGCATGAGGCGGAGGTGGGGGCAAAGGGAGAGGGAGAAGCCAACTCCCTGCTGACAAAGGAGCCTGAATCCGGGCTCAATCCTAGGACCTGGAGATCACCCGAGATGAAGGCAGACGCTTAACTGATTGAGCCACACATGCACCCCTAATTCATTCTTCTAAGAGGAGAAATTGAATTAGCAGATTCCGTGGGACTAAGGGACTTAAATGAATCTCTTTCCACGCCCATTTAACCTACATTCATGTGCTACATTTCACTCTGTGCTTTTTCACTCTGTGCATGCTTGTGTGTTGTGCATGTGTATGTTTGTAAAATGTATGCTTATGTCCTGATAAGCCCATTGTAAGTTAAAAATATCTGAGTTGAGAGGCGCCTGGGTGGCTCAGTGGGTTAAAGCCTCTGCCTTCGGCTCAGGCCATGATCTCAGGGTCCTGGGATCAAGCCCTGCGTGGGATCAAGCTCAGTGGGGAGCCTGCTTGCCCCCTCTCTCTCTGCCTGCCTCTCTGCCTACTTGTGATCTCTCTTTCTGTCAAATAAATAAATAGAATCTTAAAAAAATATATCTGAGTTGAAAATGCATTTAATATACCTAACCTACTGAACTTCACAGCTTAGCCTACCTTAAATGTGCTCAGAACACTTATATTAGGTTATAGTTGGGCAAAATCACCTAACAGATAATTTTATAATAAAGTGTTGACTATTTCATGTAATGTGTTGAATACTGTACTGAAGGTGAAAACAGCATGGTTATATTGGTACAGAACAGTTGTAAGCGTGTCCCTTTATGATCCCATGGCTGCCAGGGAGTTGGAGTTTGCTGCTGCTGCCCAGCATCATGAGAGGGTATGGTACTGCACTCCATTAGCCTGAGAAAATATCAAAATTCAAAATTGAAGGTGTGGTTTCTATTAAATGAATATTACTTTTGCACCATCACAGAATTGAAAAATCCTAAATCAAACCATCCTAAGTTGGGGACCATATGTACTTTATCCTGGGAGAAATGTAGTTGTTATTTCCAGAACTTTCACCATCCTATGTGGAGAGTCAACTACTTAATTTGGATCTGCATTTACTCTCTAATAATAGTATTTCATCTAGATCTCAAAATGTCTGAGAATTTTCTGGGCCCTGATATTAAAATGGATAAATGATGGCAGATTGTCTGTTAATGTACATATTTTCTATCTACTTTTCTATGATTGGCAACTTCAGATTCTAATAACTATATGTAAATGGAGAAAGCATATTGATGAAACCACATTGCTCTAATGGTGAAAATTAGAATTTGAAGTGGTTGACATTTGTTATCTGATCTGTTGCTTTCAGGTTCTTTTAAAATTTTATTGGTCTTTTTATTTTGATATGAGCATTTATAGCACTTTGTTGTTGTAACTATTTTTAAGGAAGTGTTAAATCTCTATTTAGATACCTTTATTCATTTTTTTCTTTATTTTAGGCATTTAGCTAGACCATTATCTCTTTCTCTTTCTCAAGTTTCCAACTGAAAGGAAAAAATGGAATAGAAGCCTCATACTAAAATTAGATCGTATTTGTCTAAGGGAACAAGATGTAGGGAAGAAAGCTACAAATCAAGAATTAAATATTTAACTCTATGGTTCCCTTACAGTCACACCATATTCAAAACAGTTATGACACACTGAAAATCTTGTAACAAATTCACCTTATTTCTTTTAGTTTGAATAGACAGTAAATAAAAGAACAAGTTCTCCACATTTTCTTCTTGTTTATACCATATATATTATACCAGATCTATTAATGTCCCCCATTTCTTCCAAAGAGCCAAAAATTCTATGAAGGTTCTAATTTTCCTGGAGTAGAAAATTATATTCAATCAGATCATTTACTTCTACCTCAGTCATATGGTTTGTGTTGATTACATTTCAGATAAGACACAAAAGATTTTTAATGAGACTTAAAATTTATTTACTTACATTGCTCTCCTTTACTGTCTCTTATTTTGATCAATAGTTTATGAAATTACAAAGCACTGAACTGGGCACTGGATATATAGCTTTATTGAAGCTTCAAAATACGCATAACATACTTACATACACACTGAAACTATTACTTATCCTTTACTACATATGAAATCTGTTGTTCCAAAACATAACTGTGTTACTTGTGGGAAAAAGCTAGTACCTGCTATAAGAGAGAAAAGCAAGTCTACATATAGTAATTATAATGAATTGTAGATGATTCCTTAGAATGTTTTGTAAAATATTTAACACTGTGTTTTAACAATCACTTACATTATATATATATATATATAATAACCACTTGCATCTCTCTCTCTCTCTCTCTCTCTCTCTCTATATATATATATATATATATATATATACAGCAATAATATATATATTGCTAACTATACTTGGAGGAGAGAGACTATTTATTGAACTTAAGATGTCTGCTTAATAGTAAAAAATACCTGTACCAGATTAATAATGTCTAATCTTAATTATTGTGACTGGGCAATTTAATTTTAAGTTTTTATATAATCACACAAAACACTGAAATAGGTGTGTTTTAGTAATGAAGATTAATCCGAGAATTGAGAAGTCTATAGAATGACAGTGAAAGAAGAAAATAATATTTGATAGAAAATGAACTGATGTGTCAGACTTCATTTGGTTGACTATTCAAATTATATTTAAGTTGGCTGACTAGTTCTGAGTTATATAGGCCTGAGTGGGAGGTAATGAGTCAGACTAAATCATTTTTACTATCTTTATCACAATCTGGCAGGTGTTCTGAATATGTCCTTTAATTTCCTTTCTTGAATATATTTATGCCAAGATAATATTGAATTACAATGTTTTTCACAATTGATTAAGGAAAATGCCTTCAACAGATTTGTCTTAAGAAATATAAAATGATGAGGTGATATTTTCCAGAAGGGAAATCCAAGCAAATGAAAAGTTATGACTAATGCTTTCAACAGATATTTGTTCTCAAAAAATACTTTTGAAATTTAACTGGCATCTACATTGAAATTCACAAATAGCAAATCAGATACTTCCAAATGTACTTTCAAAGTTTTTTTTTTTTTTAACACCGTCAGCAATGAATTTAGACAAATGTTGGCCCCTTTTTTCTCCATACTTCCACAGAGAATTTAAAAAATTAATATATTTGTACTTTGAGATTTTATTACAAGAAAAAATAAACTCAGTGGATACAGGAATCATCTGTGGGAGAATGCTAACTGCCATCCTGATTGCAACAGTACTTCTGACAATGTTTGTATTGTTCCATCTGTATACTTTTCTTTTTACAAATGTTACCACCCTCCAGCCCGTGAAAGGCAGCTGGTCTGTGGGACTTTTGGCAGAAATACTTAGCTAGCCATACTGTATGAAGAATACAAATGTTTGTACTACCACAAAGACTGAAGCAAGTGTTCCATTCTGGAAACATACATCAGAAAAGCAAATATAGATATTAAGGCAAAACAAAATCAAGGATTGATTATACTCTCCTCTTATAAAATATAGGAGTGGTGGTGGGTGCCTGGGTGGCTCAATTGGTTAAGCCACTGACTCTTAATTTCAACTCAGGTCACCATCTCAGGATCATGAGATCAAGCCCATGGGGCTCTGTGTTCTTCATGAAGTCTGCTTAAGATTCTCTTGTTCTCCCTCTGTTCCTCCCCTTACTCATGCTTTCTGTCTCTTTCACTCTCTCTCTTTCAAATAAACAAATAAATAAATCTTAAAATATAAGAGTGGTGAAAAGGTCCATGGGTATGGGGGTCACAAAATTTATGAGAAACCAGGTGTCTGTTCTTGTTTTGACATTTTCATTCTATTTGACCTTGAGCAAGTCACTTAATCTCTTTGCAAAATACATTTGAAAAATATCTACTGTATGAATTTGCAATGTGGCAATTTGCAGTAAAATGCTTTTGTAAATTATAAGTGCAAGACAAACCTATTTGTTGCTGTTTATGGCTATAATTATAATATTTTAAGGCTCCACCTGTTAACCCTCCTTTCCCACTATGAGATGCTCCAAAGTCTATTCTAAATTACCAAGGATTTTGTAATAGAGGATGTCAATGCTGAAATTCTTTTCTAGCTCAAAAATATTTAATTGTTTAATGGAGTGGATCATAAATTCCTTTACTTAGCACTTGAGGTCGTCTGTTACAGACATGTACTTTTGTAACCAATTTCCGTTATTTGCCATTCACTTGCTACTTTCAAACCATGTTACTTTTTTTTTCTCTGAATATAGATTACCACTTTGATTTGTTTTGTTCACAACCTCTAACTTCACTTAAAATCCCCCCCAAGTAACTCTTCTAGCTACCATCCTATATATATCATTCTCTCAAATTTTCCGCAAATCTTCCCATAGTCCTCTAATCATAACTAATCTTTTTCCCACTAAAATATTCTATATATTTATTAATGCTCTTTAGTGTACTTGAAATTTTTTAAATATAAGTTAGCAAATATATGCTATATCTAGTATATGGAAGGAACATGCCAGGTACTCGTGAAAAATAAATGAATAATTGGCTGATGCTTGCTCAGAAAGTCAGATATTTAAATGACAAATAAAACCTATTGGTTCACAGATTATTATATAGCTCATAATTGAGATAGAGATGCATATTAAAAATCTATTTTTGGACTAGCTCAGTGTTTTCCAAAATGTGGCCTTAGGTATACCTCATCAGAATCACAAGCAGTGAAATTCAAACTCTGAGTCCCCATCTCATACCTCTCAGGTCAGAATTTGAGACAGGAAGAGCAGGGATCTCTTTATGCAAAAATCTTCCAAGAGATTATTTGTCCTGTAAATATTGCATAAACTCTATTATACCACAGATATGAACATTTTTACACAGTGACATAGCAAGTAAATCCTAAGCACAGCAGATGTTTTGAGTCTAGAGTTGTGGAGGGTCTTACTATGACATTCTGATGCCATATATTAGTGACTTTTCTGTTCACATTTTATGACCCTAGATGGAAGAATTAGGATGAATTTTAGGGAAAATAAAGTAGTTTATTTTCCCCAATGACTTGTTTAGATTTTACTTAGGATAAGAAATATCTAAAAGTGATAGCACCAAGTCCTAATTTCTGAAAGTAAAAAGGGTACTGATAGTCTATGTGCGTGTATGTACACACACACTCACACATGTATAGGCATGTATTTTTTCTTCAAGTTGATGTTTTAATAAACAAAAACCAAGTTATGTTTATAAGTATTTCATGCTTTTGGTTATATTTAACAAGTTTCAATTTCTCATTGCTAGTGTATAGAAATAAATTGGGCTTAGTATATTGACTATGAATCCTGTAATCTTATGAAAACTTGTTATTGGTGCTAAACTTACTTTTTTATAGATTCTTTGGGGTTTTCTATTTAGAAAATCATGTCTGCAAATAGAAATAATTTTAGGCGCCTGGGTGGCTCAGTTGGTTAAGGTCTCTGCCTTTGGCTAAGGTCATGATCTCAGGGTCCTGGGATGGAGGCCCGCATTGGGCTCTCTGCTCAGTGGGGAGCCTGCTTGCCCCTCTCTCTCTGCCTGCCTTTCTGCCTACTTGTGATCTCTCTCTCTCTATGTCAAATAAATAAATAAAATCTTTAAAAAAAAAGAAATAATTTTAGGGTGCTTGGGTGGCTCAGTCAGTTAAGCATCTGCCTTCAGTTCAGGTCACGATCCTAGGGTCCTGGGATCAAGCCCCACATTGGGCTCCCTGCTCAGTGGGAAGTCTGCTTCTCTCTCTCCCTCTGTGCTCTCTCTCTCTTTCTCTCAAGTAAATAAAATCTTTAAAAAAAGAGACAGAAATAATTTCATTTCTTCCATTCCTATATGAATGCCTAATTTTTTTTCCCTCACGTATTGCTGTTTCTAAGACATACCCCATTTATACAAGTGAAAAAATGAGTAAAGGAAGTTAGGTAAATTGCTAGAAGGTACACAGTAGAAAGGGAAGAACTAGGAATTTGAACCTGGATTTATCTGTCACCAAAAACTTGTTATTTAATCACCTGAGAATCAACATAGAACCAATTACCTTGTCTACAGTATTTCCAAGTTATAAATCCATAGAGCTAGCAATGGAAAAATTATTTTACTAATGAAACACTGTTCTTATGTACCTCATAAATATTTAAACAAAGTTTTGAGTGATTCAGCATGAAAGACTGAAATAAATGCTTCAGATTTCACCACTTTTGATCAACTTGGTTTAAAACTATGCATAAGTGAAGTTATAACTTATCAAAATGAACATAATAAAGGAAAAGGAAGACATATGACAATCTCCATAAATTCACGATAAATGTAATCAAATAGTTTTTGATTCAGTAAAGTATACAAATATCTATGGAGAGTTTTTAAAAAGTGCTTTGTAACTGTTTCTATTACTGCATGTCTGGTTACAATCCATGCAAATACATATGTAATTACTTGGTTTGTCTATTACATCTACTCATTCATAATTACCATGTTCTTCCCTCATTACATTTTATTAGCACACATTTAACTGTATGTGGAAGTAAAGGGAAATCATTTGGTCATAAACAGCAAAATGCAGAAGTCTGAATTGAAGGCAAATTCAGTAATAGAAAAAGTTATGTTGTGTGAACAGCCTAGAAATTTCAGATATGTACAATATATTTACCCTAACATCTGTGCTGAGTTTTTTCTGCATAAAAACTTTCTTTGAGAAATGTTTAATTTGAATATTTTAGTATATTTAAACTATTTTGTATTCAATTAATATAAGTTAAAACATACTGCCTTGCTTATTTAGTCATTTCTAGTTTGATTTGTGGAGCATTTTATTTTAGTAAGCTAAAAATTATATGACTATCATAGTATAAAAGTATACATTTAATAATTTTATGATAACAATGACATAATTTAAAATTATAGTTATGTGTGTTTTTAATAATCAAAGGAACCTTGTATATAACTAGTTATAGCAATTACAAGATACATGTGGGTATGTAATTTGAATAACATATTTTGTATCAACAAAGAAAATATTTTGTGTGATTAGTTTCTTTCAAGTGAGATTCATTAAAAATAATCCTGAGATTCTAAATTTTTACATAAAATGCTGTTTTGTGTAAGTCTTAAATTTGTTTTTTTCCCATTACTTTTGTTTTTTCAGTGTCCCAAAATTCATTGTTCATGTACCACACCCAGTGCTCCATGCAATACATGCCCTCCTCAATACCCACCACCAGCCTTGCCCAACTCCTCACCTCCCTCCCCTCCAAAACCATCAGTTTGTTGTTCAGAGTCCACAGTCTCTCATGATTTATCTCCCCCTCTACTTATGGCTAAATATGTTTTTAAATGCAAACAAAAGCCCTCAAATTTACCTAATTTTCATTATACCCATTTCCAACCACGAGAGCATTGAGCTTTTTATAGGAGGAAGCTCTTTTCTCGTTGTTGATGGCTTATCTAGAGTAGATATCTGGTCAAGAGCCTGGAGAAAAATAAAATTACATTAAACTAATCCTTTTAGTACCACTGGCAAGTGTGTGGTAAACCCCTAATTGGTAGGCTGCTTGTATTTGTTCTTGTTATGATAGGATGACTTTAAAAGCAGTCTCTGGATTTTACTTCCTAAAGTTATTCTTGTTATAAGATGTTTAGGAAAAAATAAAAACTAAAGTGAATTTCAATACCTGATATAAGAGGCATTTGCTTACATTTTCATTATATTACACTTTATGAATTATATACAATCACATATGCTGAAAAGGTAGATTTTAGAAGGATCTATAAAAAAGCTAGGCTCATGCTGAAAGTAAGTGGTGAGTTGTATGTTTAGGTTTCAACACTGTTTCTTCTAATATTTAGTTATTTGTTAATAGTAATTTTGTATGGAGTGAGACAAGCTGTTGATAACTGAAAAGAAAAATAATTAATAACAGAAAAAATAAGAGGAGAACAATAGAAATTAAATTTAGCAGGAGTCAACTAAAAAAAAAATCTGCTTCCTGAATAGGATCACTCTTCAGATACTTACCTTCACCTCTCAAGCAATCTGTGCCATTTGGGACTTGTCACTATTTCCATGGAGTAACGAATGTGATCTCTTGATCCTACCACTGTCCAGCTTAAAACTGTCTATTGGTTTCTTACAATGAGAATAAAAATCACTATGGCTTACTTACTTTCCTAAATTTCCAAGCTCATGCCATAGCTCTGACTTTGTTCTCCCCCTATGCTCTTTACTGGATTACTTCAAAATATTAAGCAATTTCCTATTTTATTGGTAAGACTAACTCTTGTTACACCTTATTCCAACTGATCTTTACAGTTCCTTGCAATTCAGATCTCACCTTATGTGCTATCTTTTTGGAGAACCTTCACCCACCACTGACAGTGAGCATTTTGGTTGCTGTTACAATAGCAATTCCCTTTTGTCATGTAACTTAATTTCCAGTACCCACTTGCACTTTATAGGAATTTGACTCCACTCCAAACTAAAGCAATGATGTTTTTCTATGTTCATTAAAATTTTACCAAATTCTCACCACAGTCATCATTTTAAAGATAGGGTCATGACCCAGTTAGGACCCACACAAAACAGGCAAATATATACTAGGGTTTTCATTTTAAAAACTTTCTTAACATGTTCAGAACTCCTTAATATTTTTCTTGTTTTTTTCATTGTCTTTCAATTTAAACAAGGTCAGGGAAACATGTAGCTTAGGAAGTGGTTGACAGGCCTACAATAATAGAAACTCTAAGATGAAGGGGATACTAAATCTGGGCCCTCGTAGCTATCCCTAACAGTAAGTTGCTGATTCTGTATAGGCCTGAAGTCTGCCCTGAATTGGTATCATTATTTTTGCTTATATTTTTTTCTTGTTTCTAGCAGTTGAATGTAACCTTACTGATATGTATCTACTAAACTAATGTGAATATCTCTTAATCCTGTTTATCCAATTGTCCTGTTTTATTATCAACCTTGAATTTTTGAATATCAAAAATTATGTTTAATCTGTTTACATATTTATTTTTAAGTCTTTAGTACCAAGAATCATGCTTTACTTATAGTAAGAAAAAATAAAGTTGGATACATGATCAAAGAAAATGGCTGGAACCAGTAAACTAAAATTTCAGAGTCATTTTGGTTCTATTAGATTAATTAGGCTGTACTCCCTTATTACTAACAGAGCTTTCAAATTACAGATAACATTAAGTCCCAAAGTTCCAAAAGTTACACTGTATTTAAAAGTCTTAACCTAACATATATAAAATTGACTCTTTCATTTTAGTTTATCTAAATTTAGTTTATGGTCAACTCTATTAAATAGGCTTTTTGCCTGTGCCTGACACCTACTATCAACTCCGACATCTATGTTATTAGTCCTAAATCTTTTCCTGAGTTACCCTAACCAATAACTACTCCTATACAAATGGACCAGAATCATCTCAAACTCAACATGTATGCTTAAATGAAGACATTTTGCTTTTCCATTCTTCTTCCTAATTTTTATTCATTGGGATTTGGGATGTGAAGGTTTCAGCTAAAATAGTCTTAGACTATTAGGGAAAGTGACCTTGATAGTTTTGAGGAATACTGGCCAGGTATTTTGTAAAATGTGCCTCAGTTGGGATTTGTCTGTTTTTCTCATGCTTACACTAAGGTTACATATTCTGGGAAGGAAACTGTTGGGAATGAAGTGCCAGTTTAATCACAACATATTATGGGTACATACTCTTGACATGACATCTATGTTGGTGTGAAACCTGATAATTTTGCTGAGGTAGTTTGTTAAGTTTCCCCACTGTAAAATTATTCTAGTTTCCCTTTTCTATGCTATATTCTTTGGAATGAATTATTTGCAACCCACAGTGATATCATATTCTTAGGTCTTCTCAGCTGACAAAGCAAGGAAATGTATGGGTGTATATTAACTTGTATATGTACATATCCATAAATATTTCATATGTAGTCACATGTATCTATATTAAGCTAAATGTAAGTAAATACTGATATTCTCAACTGTACTCCATTACTACATGGATCATTCTGGCTTTCTCCCCTTGACTATCTATAAACTCTTGTTCCCACAGTGAAAAATCCAGCTCCTGTAATCCACTTCAAATTGTTCAATGCCAGTTATATGTGAATGTTAGTGTCAGAATTATTAACATATAATCTCTTGAAAAAGAACATTATCAAATAGTATACGATGTTATGTACTGCTGCGCTTGCCCCTAATCTTGCAGAATCCATTAATTTCCAAAGTTAATTAGGGTAGCACCATTTTTACCTATCCCCTTTAGTGAAGTTATTTCATACATTTGGAATATAGTTACGTTTTGTCACATTCTTCATTTTCTTTCATAAGGATTCTATAGTTTTCAGAATACAGCTCTTTTACCTTTTTGGTTAGATTTACTCCTAGGCATTTTAGGATTTAATTGGTATAATTGTAATTATATGATTACATAGTTGTATATTTGTATAATTGTATATATTGTATAATTGTATATGGTATATACAATTGTATATGATATAATTGTAAATAGAATCAATTCCTTTATGTCTCTTTGTCCTTCTTCATTATTGGTGTATAAAAACGTAACAGATTTCTGTACACTGATTTTATATCCTGCGACATTGTTGAATTTGTGTATCAGTTCTAATAATTTTTTTTTTTTTTGATAGAGTCTTTCAGGCTTTCTATGTAGAGTATTATGTCATCTGGGAATACTGAAAGTTTGAGTTCTTCTTTGCCAATTCAGATGCCTTTTATTTCTTTTTGTTGTCTGATTGCTGAGGCTGACTTCCAGTACTATGTTAAATAACAATGGTTAAGGGTGAACATCCCGTCTTGTTCCTGGCTATAGAGGAAAAGCTCTGTTTTTCCCCGCTGAGGTTAATAACTATGGGTCTTTCCTACATGGCCTTTATGGTATTGAGGTATGTTCTCTCTATCCCTATTTTGTTGACAGTTTTTTATCAAGAATGGATGCTGTATTTTGTCAAATGCTTTCTCTGCATCTATTGAGAGGATCATATGGTTGTTATCCTTTCTTTTACTAATGTGTTGTATTGTGTTGACTGATTTAAGAATATTGAACCACCCTTGCAGTCCAGGAATAAATCCATCAATCTTGCCATTTCCAACAACATGGATAGAACTAGAATTTATTATGCTAAGTGAAATAAGTCAGTCAGAGAACAACAGATACCATATGATTTCACTTATGTGGAATTTAAGAAACAAACCAGATGACCATAGGGTAAGGGGAAGAAAAGAGGAAAGCAAACCATAACAAACTCAACCAGAGTGTTGCTGAAGGGGAGGTAAGTGGTGGTTGGGTTAAATGGGTGATGGGTATTAAGGAGAGTACTTGTGTTGAGCACTGTTATATGTAACTTATGAATCACTAAATTCTACTCCTGAACCCAGTATTACTGTGTTAACTAACTAGAATTTAAATAAAAATTTGAAAAAAAAATATTAAGTCTTCCAAATCACAGGGAAAAGAAAAACACACACACACACACACACACACACACACACACACAGTACAAGGCTACTTATTTCCTGCTTGAGAAGTATGTCTGGAAAGTCTCTTCTCTTTCATTTTCACATGAAAAAAGACAGTGGAAGGCATCTAGTCAAGCTGGTTGAGAGAATGAAGCTATCTAGACACCTTCTATTTTGGTCTTTTCTTCCTTTTTTCAGTAGTAGCAGTAAAATAAAGAAATTCAAGATCTATGAGATCTACTATAGTATCATCAGCTGTATAAGACATACAGATTTGTGTGTAATATAGTAATGGGGATTCAGATTCACAGCTCGAACTGAGAATGCACCAAGTTTGTTAGTTGAAATTATTTGACAATTCAAACATTGAGACCCCAGGTTCATCTCACATTTCTTTTTGTTTTTTTTTTTGAACTATGAAATGTTTTAATATTATAGAAAATTACACTGTATAATAAAACTAACATTTGTGTTGCTGTTATTGAGGCTTATCAATTCTAGTCTTCCACATTTTCTACAGAATATTTTCAGAAAATAAAATATTACTGAAATGATTGAAAACTATACTCCCCACTATGCTTTCAGGAAGTAGTTATCACTTCATATTTTGTTATACCTATACGAAAGTATATTTTCATCATGTCCATGTATTCCAGAATAAAAATATATAATATTATTTTGCATAAGTAAAGCTTCATATTTTCATTTTTGTGAATACTTTTTTGACATGGTCAACTTTTTGTTAAATATGAAACACACAGAACTGAGCTCAAATTATACATGTCCACCTTGATTTTTCTCATGGCAAATCCACCCATGTGAACAGCATTCAGAATATTACCATGCACAAACAAGTTACACTTATATTTTTCTCGTATATACATATGAGAAATATATATATATAATTTAAAGCTGAAAGTAACCAGAATCATAATTTATAACACCTTAGGTTTGCATTGAACAATTCTAATTATTCTAATCATTAAACAAATGTAACTGTGTGTCTAGATTTTTTATTGAATTTGTACTGAATTTATCAATCCATTTGGAAAGAATATTGTCATGATATTGAATCCTGAAATGTCACGAACATTTTTCTAGTTATCTAGTGCTGCATAACAAATTACCCCCAAATTTAGCGGTTTAAGACAATAATTTATTTTGCATATGAGTCTGCAACTAGAGTAGGGCTTTGTGAATACACTTCCTTTTCCTCGATGTAGCTTCAGTTGGAGCCACTTTCAAAATGGTTTGATCACATTATTAATAAGTTGTTGATAACCCTCAGTCGAGTACTTGGCCAAGGTTCTTGGCTCTTGGTGTCTTGATGGAGCTGCTTGGTCTTTCTCCCTGCATGGCAGCTAGATTCCAAGAGCAGGTGTTCCATGAGACAAGAACTAGAAGTTGCCAGTCTTTTAAGGCCTGAATCTGAAACTAATAAAATGCCACTGCTGCCAAATTTATTTGGTCAAACAGTCACACTCAGAATGAAAGAAAGGAGACAGAAACTCCTCTCTTAATAGGAAAATTATCAAAATAATTTGTGGCCATTTTAATCCTTCACAGAGGCCTTCAGCATATTTTCCTCGGTATATCCCTAGGGATGTAATATTTTGACACTATTTTAAATGATATAGTCTGTGCAAAGTTATTTTAGAAACATTTGTTAGTGATATACCGAACTACAAATGATTTTTGAAAACTACCTGTACTCATTAGCCTTGGTAGATATATTTATTAATTCTAATAGCTCTCCCATATAATCTTTTTGGACATTTAACATATAAAATAATGTCAGCTTTGAATAGGTAGATTTTATTTCTCTTCTTTAATATTTAAGTAGATAAGTAGGTGCATGGGAATACATGTGTTTCATTTAAGTTATACTGACTACCTCAAAAGCATAATGAAGGTTTATTTCACTGACTCAGATCTCAAATACATTGTTAATAGAAGCTGTGATAGCTGACATGATTTCCTCATTCTGATGTCAGGGAGAAAGATTTGATATTTTACCATTAAGTGTTAGGGTCCATTAGGAAAGCTTTTATTAGATTAAGAAAGTTTTCTTCTGTTGCTCACTTGCTAAGAATTTTTGTTAAGAATAGATGTCACACTTGGTCAAGTTCTAGGGCTTTTTCTCTTTTTATAATCAATTATTGATTTTTTACATGTTAGTCTAAACATGTAGCCCTTTTTTGCCTCTTCTTAAATTTTTGTAGACAATTTCAAAACCACCTACACAGTCCCCAGTGTTCGTGAATTATCATGAAAAACATCTTTTGTAACTCCTCTCAGAGCCAAACCCAAGACAGGACATTTTCTTTGTAACCCATCTCTAAGGACTATTCCCCATCTATTTCAAAGCATTTCAGGAAAGTATATCCCATCCTGTGTCTTGTTTTTATGGAGGTTTTTGTTTTGTTTTTCCTTAAAATGAGATTTCTCCCCTGAATATACCACAAAGAAACAAAAGACACAGAATTTCGTAGCAACCTCTAGGCATTAAAATTTCTTAGTTGTTCCTAAAACATCTGAAAACTTTAGTACTATCGTTTCTGGACTTCTTACTTCTACTCTTTTCTTAACCTCAAAAAACTTTCCTTATTTTCTTGAAGGTCGCCTATTCTTTCAAAAAATGTATTTTCTTATTATTTTCTTATTATTTTCTTATTATTTTTATTTTGTTTTGGAGAGAGAGATTTTCAGCATCTCCATTTTGTCATTTCTTAAATGAGAAAACATGTTTCCTCAACCTTTTCTGTTTCAATGTAAAAATTTCCTCCAAGTTTTTTTTTTTTTTCTTTTTCCTGTCCACATTTGTTTCTTTCCCTCTTTTTCGTGTTGATGTCATTTCTTAAATGGCTGGTGATATTTGGATGAATGCTTTGTGTGAATACATCAAGCTTATCATGTGCTATATTGTGATGTGGCTGAACCATTTCGTTGAAGGAATAACAACTATTAATATTTGTAAGTTTTTCTTCTTGAGTTCATTAGTTTCTATATAGTGGAACACTGCAATATTCTCCTGGGAATTATTAGCTTGACCATTGTATTTTTTCCTCAACAATGGAAACAGAACAAGACTATTTTTTCCACCCTTAAGATTCATTGCTCCTACACAAGGGATTAAAAATATCACTTTTTTTTTTTTTGCTTCAAGTCCTACCAGATAGCTTATAAATTCAGAGTTAAAAGATCAGAGTGTTTTCTGCATGACCTTAAAGTTCTGTGCATTTCCCAAACAGAAGATTTGTTTCTCAAAGTACTCACATACATATATTGACATACCAAGGTTGTTGAATACAGAACGCTGAAATTTTTCACTTGCTGCCAAAACAGGATGGGCAGATAATCATGTGGCTATATGGTTAATCCTTTCTTTTCATCCCTCATTAAGCATTTTTCCTGTTATCCAGATAGTATTCTAGCTGGAGGGAGAAATAATTATAAAATTTTAAAAATTTGTTCTATAAACAATATATGCATGGACCAAAAACCTGTTGACAGTATTTTTTAGGGGTTGTTTCCAAGTATTTTTGTGAATTTGTACTTTGACTTTATGAGTACATGGTCTTCTTATCTGATGTAAAATTAAATATGGAGGACTTTGGTGGACACATCAAATCTTTGCTAACTTTTTGCTTTTGTTTTTTGTTTTTCTAGAGGAAAAGGGCTGTTAGTGAGGCGTCAGTTCTGTTTTTAAAGAATTATTTATTTATTTTAGAAAGAGAGTACACAGGATAAGGAGGGGCAGAGGGAGAGGAAGTCTCAAACAGACTTCATGCTGAGCATGGAGCACAATGTGGGCTCAATCCTGCGACCCTGAGATCACAACCTGAGCCAAAACCAAGAGTTGGACACTCAACCCACTGTGCCACCCAGGCACCTTGAGACATCAGTTATTCTACCACAGTAAACAACATTTCAGAAAACACTCCATTAATCCTCAGTATTTCCTAATATAAACTTTGGTGCTCTCAATTCATTATGCTATAATTATTCCTTTTTTCTCTGTACATTAGACTTTCTGTTCATAGAATTCTGTTCACTAGAATTTCTCTTTACTTGTTAATTTTTTGTAATAAAGACTTTATTTTTTAAGACATATTTTAGGTTTGCCTCAACACTGAGAAGAAGGTAGAGATTTCCCGTGCTGACGTGTTCTCTTTCAGTGACTGGTGCTGCAAAGGTTGGACTTCTGGATGCTTGTAGGGTTTTGAGCTACTGGCCATACCCTGTTCTTTTTGAAAGGGGTTTTATTTATTTTTTTTAAAGATTTATTTATTTATTTGACACAGTGAGAGAGATTACAAGTAGGCAGAGAGGCAGGCAGAGAGAGAGGGGGAAGCAGACTCCTCGCTGAGCAGAGAGCCCGATGCCGGGCTTGATCCCAGGACCCTGAGATCATGACCTGAGCCGAAGGCAGAGGCCTTAACCCACTGAGCCACCCAGGCGCCCCTTGAAAGGGGTTTTAAAATGGAATATTTAGGATGAATTCCTGATCACCTCTTTTAGAAGAGATCAAATACTGTTACGAAATTTCTTAAATTTTCTCCACACTTGTAACACTAGTTATCCCTAAGTTCTCTCTAACTTATAGCTTAAGAATCACAAGTACAAAAGATCACATTCCATCATGTCTTGATTTTTATTTTTTATTATTAACATATAATTTTTATTTTTATAGCACAAATCTTTTTATACAGTTTTGCCTATTTAGGTGGTCAATACATATAAGATGAATAAATTCAATAGAAAAAAATTTTGATAAAAGGAACTTGCAAGAAATTTCAAATATAAAGATATTCTAATAGTTTTGGTAAGCAGTTCACATAGATGGGTGTGTGATGAGTGAGCTGAAAGAGAAAAAGAACACAGGCCCAGACTATATCCTTTGGTTTGATTGACGTGCTCATGTCCAGAAGATTACATAGCCTTCATATGTACCCATGTAGTTGGACTTCTCATAGTCCTCCAATCCTTCATGTTCCACTTCTTCAGAAACCAAACCTCTTGTTTCTTCCAGGATGAGAAGAAGTAGTCATGCAGGTACAGGGGGTGTGGAAGAATCTGCCTGAATTTTGATACTTCCTTTATAGACTTACGAATACACTTCCCCATTTTTATCACTCCTATTTTCAGAAGTTCTAGGTTTCTTAAATTGTTGAAGCTATCTGAAATCTTATGGTGTGAATCCATCAGCTTTTAGAATCCCTCACTGCAATCATAAGTTTTACTTCATTCTGAGATGTTCAATCTGTTATTACTTATTTCCCATTTCTAAATATTCTGGTGATTTTTTTCTCCTTTGTGTTTTTTTTTCCTTAATTTGGTAAAAAAAAATATATGTGTGTATAAATTTATTTGTATATTATATATTAATATATTTAATTATTCATATATTAATATATACTTAATTATTAATTAATTATATAATTAATACATTATGTTTATATTAAGTATATATTATATATTAATATGGTATGTTATTTATATATTATATATTTATATATATATTTATAAATTTATTTATATATTATGCACTTTCTTTACCTTTTAGCATTTTCAGAGTTTTTGCCACTCCTGGGGAGAGGAAAGAGCAGATTATATTTGTTTTAATTTTCTGTTTTTAGAAAGGTAAAAGTATTTTTCTCCCGGTCCCATAGGATGCTCTTTTCCAGTTTTGTACCAGCCTGAGCTTCAGTCATATAAAAATTCATACAACTTCCAGACTAAGCCTTAACCGCTCTCATATTTTTATTTTATCTACTCAATATCTCCTTATTTTTTTCTTTTTTCAAGAAATATAATTGGTCATGGATATAGTTTTTATCATGAATATATTTTAAGTCATATCTCTTTTCTTCAGATCAAACAACATTATGGCATAGAATTTGCATAAGGATCTTAAACTTTTCTAGAGCTATACTGGTATTCATCTTAAAAAGTGGACTAGAAAGATCATAATTTCTACTCCATAGTATTACCCTATATATTAAAAATATAAATAATATAATTTTTGACTCACAATTTTTTAAGGGTGTGTGTGTGTGTATCTATATGACAACCGGAAGTTGTGAAAAAAGTATTCTTTGTTCACTAATATACTTGAGAGGTAGAGGTGTGAAGGGAGAAAAGAAAGGAGGATAAGGAATATTAATTCTAATTAAAAACAAACAAACAAAAATAATAAAACAACTATCTGTGTCTGTGTGTATTTATAAAAATTTAAGTGGTCAATAACGTGTTTATAATAGTTGTATTTGCATGGAAAAATTTCGTGTAATATTTGCTTTTTTTCCTTCAGTGCCTTTTATTGCTTATAATTTTCTAAAAATTGGCTTATTACATATAATAACTAAAAGAGAATAACTCTGCAGAAACAAAAGCAGGTCCATGACCATGTTCTTTCTTGGTATTCTATGAGGCACATATAGTCTACACATTATTCATGCTTGTTTCTGACTATGGCTTTTAAAAAGCTGAGATTTAAACCTTACAGTAGAATTACATTAATATTAAATATATCAGGGGGCGCCTGGGTGGCTCAGTGGGTTAAGCCTCTGCCTTCGGCTCAGGTCATGATCTCAGGGTCCTGGGATCGAGCCCCGCATCAGGCTCTCTGCTCAGCAGGGAGCCTGCTTCCCCCTCTTCTTCTGACTGCCTCTCTGCCTACTTGTGATCTCTTTCTCTGTCAAATAAATAAATAAAATCTTAAAAAAACATATTAAATATATCAGAATAATTACCTTTACTTTACTTTAAATGTAGAATAATGTTGATTTTGTCCATGTTTTCTACTAATTCATTTCACTTACTCTGCTCAGATTCATGGCATTATAAGCCATTAGCATATTTAAGTGAGGTACACACAGTTCTAAGAGTCACAGGTCTGAGACTCGACGGCTAGCTACATATTGATCTCTGTTACAAATACACACACACACACAAAATGTTAATTTTTCATTGATAATTATAACTAGTCTATTTTCCTATTTCCTGGATAACATTGACAAAAAAATGGTGAAAACAAGAGGAAAAAAGAATACTCATTTCAACAGAAAGAAGTGATAGAAGAGAAAAAGCAAGCATTAGAAAGGAGTATTTATATTTATATGTACATATGCTACACTTCTAATGAATGTTATATTTGTTTATGGATGAAGAAACTAGGGACTAACAAATTAACTTGTTCATCCAAGTTCTCATATGGCTACTAGGTACAGAAATCTGTAGTTCTAAAATGATACAATATATACAGAGGAGAGCTTCTGATCACCTGAAAACAGCAAAATTCTGGCAAGTTATAACAATTATCATTCAATAAATAAGGAGATCTACATAGGACAATTTATTTATTTTTTATACGAATGTTGCTTGCTATATCTAAAACAGTTTGAACCAAGAAAGTAGCAATCCATACTCTTAGAAGTCAGACACACTTGCATCTGAGTCCTAGTTTCACCATTACAGCCTTGAGAATACTATTTAAGCCATTCTAATAAAGTCTCCTATATTTAAACCATTTGACGCTAGTACAATATCTGTAGTATATGAATATGAAAATTTATTATTCATGTGAACAGTGCTTTTTTCAGTATTTATTTTATAAATTCCAATGATTCATAATAAATGTTAAACTCATTTATTCTTAAGATCAAACAGATTAAAATAATTGTCTTAAAATGCCTAAAATTAGGGTGCCTAGATGGCTCAGTCATGCAAGCGACTGCCTTCAGCTTGGGTCATGATCTCAGGGTCCTGGGACAAACCCTACATTGGATTCCCTGCTCAGCAGTGAGTCTGCTTCTCCCTCTCCCTCTTGCTGCTCCCCCTACTTGTGCTCTTCCTGCTCTCTCTCTCTGTCTAGTAAATAAAAATCTTTTTTAAAAAATGCCTAAAATACCATTTTTCCCTCTGAATTCAGAAAAATAATCTACAAAATATAATTACAGATATCACTAACTGAAACAGTTGTAAGATTAACTTTCAATTCTGTCTTGCATTCAAAACCAGTCTTTCAATATTTACCCATATTTAATAAAGGCAAGCACTGTCCCTAGCAAAAGGGATATAAATGTAAATATCTTGTCCTTTAAGAAACTTAGAGTCTCAATTGGGGTAAAGAACAGTTGGCACTGGCATACATGATAAAGTCCAACTTTTCATGGCCAATGGCACATAAGCAATTAGAGTCTCAACAAACAAAATGTGTAATAGTCAACCACTTAAAGATGATAGAAAGATAAACAAGTTCAGGTAAACCATGACCATCAAGACCACTCAATATGTATTTGTATTATCATATCTATTTCACAGTCTGTTAATCTTGAGAGTTCACAGAAACATTTCAGTATACAGAAATGTTCCTAAAACTAAATCTCCTCTGGGGCACCTGGGTAGCTCAGTCAATTGGGCATCTGTCTTCGACTCAGGTCATGGTCCCGGGGTCTTGGGATCAAGCCCCACATCAGGCTCCTTGCTCCATGGGGAGCCTGCTTCTCTCTCTCTCTCCCAACCACATCCTCTTTCTCACTCTCTCTCTCTCAAATAAATAAATTATTAAAAAAAAAACTAAAACTAAAACTAAACCTCCTCTGCCTACTGAGTGCTCCTGAAACACTGCTCAAGGTCACATACTTCCCATGAAACTCATTAAGCTGTTTTGAAGAACATAATCCTGTTTCCAATCTCAAAGCCTGTAGTTGCTTGATGACTTCACTTGTGCAGTAATTTCTCTCTCCCTACTCAGTTATTCACAAGTAAATTTGCAAGCTAAGGTCTAAAATACCAAAGTCTCTATAAATTGGTAGTAGCAGCGTAAATCTTACATTTGCATAAATCATTAATATACTGGTACCCTAATCTTTCTCTACATGTTCAGACTTTGCTCCAGTTCCAGTTCCATTGTTGACACCTTGGTTGATCTAATTCTTTGGCTTGTTGGTCAAGTTTCATGGCCTGTGATTTAACTTGTCTCTTCTGTTAATACTTGTAGAGATTATTTAGTGTTTTGGCCTTTTCAGATTGTCTTACGGATCTTTGTTTTTGGAACTACCCTATGGGTACTAATGATAACATACCTCAGGCATGATGTTTTCTTTTCTTCTTTTTCTTTTTTAAAGATTTTATTTATTTATTTTGAGAGAGAGAGAGAGAGTGCAAGTCAGGGAAGGGACAGAGGGAGAGAGACAAACTCAAGCAGACCACACCAAACATGGAGCCAGATGGGGGCTCGATCTCATGATCCTGAGATCATGAACTGAGCTGAAATCAAGAGCCAGACTCTCAATGGACCGAGCTACCCAGGTACCCCAGGCATGATGTTTTCTGAACTCAACTTATTAACTGGTTACCAGGGAAAGTTAATTATAGAATTCATGTAATCAAAGAACTCTATTTTTTTCTATAGCAAGGAGAAGTGATATCTCATGGCCTACCAGAGGTATACACACAACAAATATTAGGTAGGGAAATTTTAAGTGGAGAAGTGACAAAATCGTTTATTCTGTTCCTTTAATGACTTGTCATCTGTCTTCTGATTCTTGGTTCAGGAGCAAGAGGGCATTAAGCCCAGTCAGACACCAACTATCTTGTCCTACAATACAGTCTACTACTCTCTTGAACTGATAACAATAGTGATTTTAAAATACTTTCAGTACTTATGGGGTGCCTGAATGACTCAGTCAGTTAAGTGTCTGCCTTCGGCTCAGGTCATAATCCCAGGGTCCTGAAATCAAGTCCCACATCAGGCTTCCTGCTTGATGGGGAGTCTGCTTCTCCCTCTCCCTCTGCCTGCTTCTCTACCTGCTTGTGCTCTCTCTCTGTCAAATAAATACATAAAATCTTTAAAAAAATACTTTCAGTACTTTCACAGATAAACTATTTCAATGGTTATGTAATCATCTTATTGCGAAAACTAATTAATGTCTGATTCCCATGATTTAGTGGATAATTTGGTTTTCTATAAAACAAAATTTAAAAGTTTATTAATTTAAATAGGATATTAAATAATGAAAATTATAATGATATAATAATTTTGAAGATGCTGCTCAAATAGTTGACATTTGGAAAACTCAGCTATCACCATTTTCTGTTTTTCCACCAAATAAAAAGACCACTGTAGGGCACCTGGGTAGCTCAGTTGGCTAAGTGTCCGACTCTTGATTTTGGCTCAGGTCATAATCTCAGGGTAGTAAGTCAGTTCAAGCCCTGCATTGGGCTCCATGCTCAGTGCGGAGACTGCTGGATATTCTCTCTCTCCCTCTTCCTTTGCCCCTCCCCCTGCTTGTGTGCTCACACTCTCTCTCTGTCTCTCAAATAAATAAATAAATCTTAAAAAATAGACCCCTGTTGTCTATCTTCCTTGATTTCCATGACCTCTAGAGTAGGTTAAATGCTTATACACACTCCCTTGGGACTCTACTTGCCTCTCTGAAACCTCATTCAGCTTCTCATTACTGGTTTGATGACCTTTCTCTTTAGATTTAATGCATGTGTATAGTGTTACAGCTGTACTATACTCCACTAGTTCCTGAACTAATAATCTAGCCATGGGACACTTTAATATCTGTTAAATGAATGAATAGGAGAATGAGTCATATTTCATAGGGTTTCAATCATGTAATAGGCAAAGTGTGTAAAGAATAGATTTAAGTGACAGATAATCAGCATCAATCTTTAAAACTATTATTCTAACAATTCTTATGGCTACTTTGTTACACGTAATGCAAAAAAATTGTTACTGGAATTTCTGGATTTCTGCTGCTACTTTTTGTTGCTAGCTATATATGAGATATGCATGTTAACAGATTTCAGTTATAAAAAAAAATATATGTCCCTCAATCTGTGTGTTGGATTAAGGACTACAGAAAACTGGATGAACTTTCACATTAGACTGAGATGGAACTAATTTTCTCTGGGATATGTCAGAATAAGCTACTGAAGAGTAAGATGCATAGTTACTGAGAAGTTGAGGGTGAATACAGAAAAGCAGAGGAATAATATGAAATAGGAAGCCAGTGAACACTTGCTGATGGGAGTGTCCAACAATCATTTAGAAACAGGTATATACAATCCTTAATATAAAGTTTCTTTCATTTCTATAATGTAAAGCTATCACACAATTGTTTGTCTTGATTGAAGGTTATTAAATAGGGATAAAAAGAAAGGTATTGATCTACTCAAAACAGAGCAATGGCAACAAATCTTGTATTATTGAAAGATTCATAAATAGAATTAATTTAAGCAAAGCTGAAATTTAGACTGCAGAATTAGTTAAGATAATTGTCCCCAGATTTAGAAGTAGGTGATTCCAAGAGAGTAAAATATGTTCCAAAACCATGAAGTCAGAATTCCAGTTGTTCTTATATAAGCATTAAATGGTAGATAATCCCAATTGCACTACTAGGTATTTACCCAAAGAATACAAAAATACTAATGCAATGGGATACTTGCATCCCCATGTCTATAGAGGCATTATCTATAATAGCCAAAATATGGATACAACCTTAAGTGTCTATCACCTGATAAATGTGTAAGGAAGATGTGATAGGTACAATGGATTACTCAGCCATAATAAAGAAGGAAATCTTGGTATTTACAATTACATGGATGAAGATAGAGAGTATTACACTAAGCAAAATAAGTCAGAGAAAGGCAAATACCATATGATTTCACTCATATGTGGAATTTAAGAAAAAGAACAAATGAGAATAGAGAAAAAAAAGAGACAAACCAAGAAATGGACACTTAACTATGGAAAACAAACTGATGGTTACCAGAGGGAAGTTGGGTAGGGGGATGGGTGAAACAGGTAACAGGGATTCAGGAGTGCACTTGCTGTGATGAGCACCGTGTTGTATGGAAGTGTTGAATCACTTTGTTGTACATCTGAAACTAATATTACACTGTATGTTAACTAACTGGAATTTAAATAAAAACTTTAAAAAATGGTAGATAATCCAGGTGATCTTTGTACATGGATTCAGTAATTTAGTTTTATATCTATCTTTATTTTTAAGAACTAGAGGTACAAACAAATGTTTTTGTTAGCCTTCAAGTTTAGTTTAGTAGATGAAAGAAGGAGAGAAGAAAAGATCAAGATTCCATTTTTATGCGATTGGATATTCTGGCCTATAAATTTGACCAATACCTAACATAAAATATCTTTTATAGTATACATATAGTGAATGAATCTAGTAGGCAAGTGAACAGTTAACTATAAATGTTAGACTGTATTATAACATTACATGGAATAAAAATTACTTGCTAATTTTTCAACATAGTGTTTTAGAGTTCATTGGTGATTTTATTTTTCTCCTTCATATATGGAAGTGATTTTGGGGACTTAGTAAAGATTAGGAAACCAGCCCGGTAAAACAAATGCAGGTTAGTTATTTATTTACCATGAGGAACAATGTGAAGTGAGTAGACATCTTGTGTGCTCCCAGTGCAGGTAAAAACACAGAGATATTTGAGGCAGATTTTATGGGGAATAGGAGAAGTATTGAGAGCACTGACACTTCTAATTATTTCCTCTGCTTTTACCCATACAGACTCTTCAGTTACCCAGATTGGTAATAACACATTGAACACTAACTTGAATTAAAGATATAACACAAATAAATGCTAATTTATATATTGAATTGAATTCACAAAATATACATATTAAGTTTTAATACTCAGATATCTTAAGAGGATTTTTCTATAAATGATGCTTCATGACATGAGATAATCGCTTACACTTGCTTGAGCCACAGCCCTATTCTCAAAAAAATTACACAGTGAGGGAGAATTTCAACCAAGTTTCAGTCCCGTGGAAAACATTAAACACAGAGGAACTTTGATATCATGTTTAAAAATACATATTTGTGGAATTTTTATTAATATGTTTGAGATCAGTTTGTTTCAACATAATTTGACTGCTTCATATTTACATTATTTTTCTGTTGGGGGAGGATATCAGTCTGCTTGCTATATTACATATTCATATCCTTTTTTCTTTGTATGAATCAAAATTATCACCATTCCTCTCCTCACTGATTTTTCAAATGAAACTGCATGACTAATCTGTAGCATTTTTAGAGGATAAAATGACTTGACACGGGCGCCTGGGTGATTCAGTGGGTTAAAGCCTCTGCCTTCGGCTCAGGTCATGATCTCGGAGTCCTGGGATCTAGCCCTGCATTGGGCTCTCTGCTCAGCGGGGAGCCTGCTACCCCTTCTCTCTCTGCCTGCCTCTCTGCCTACTTGTGATTTCTCTCTCTGTCAAATAAATAAATAAAATCTTTAAAAAAAAATGACTTGACACATAGAAGAATATACTCACCTAATATTACCCATCACTCTAAAGTCTCTATTAGCTCAATCAGAAAATGATTGTACAGTAAAAAATGTGAAGGCTTGGGGCCTATTGCTCCCATGGCTGTAGTTAGACAGATTTACAGGAAAAAAAAATCCCATTTTTTTTCTCAGTCTTACAATATTCAAACTTTTTCATTCACTCCCTTATGGCTAACATTGCTCTTTCACATTGAAAAACAAAGGCAAAAATAAAGAAATGGAAAAGATGGAGTTACAAGAAGGAAAAAAAGGAGGATAGAGGAAAAGATGAAAGAAAAAAGGTAGGGAAGGATGTCTCTATCTGTTGAGAACATACAATAAAAGATAACACTGCTAAAAGTGTCAAGGTTTGTGGTAATTTAAAAAGTCAATCAACAACCTAAAGAACATTCTTAGAATTAGAATTGATACATGAAATAATATGGATATAGTAACTAGGGGGGGAAATTTCAGTAAGGAGAGTGAGGGTATAATTTTTAATGTATTAAAAATGCAAATCATTTGTGAAACTATTTTCAGTGTTGGTGTCTGAGTTCAGCCATTGGAAGACAGTAGAAAGAAGATCAGAATATGAGAGGACAGACTAAGTGTTCCTGCAGACCTCTCCATGCCAGCATGCATTCTTCTACTTAAGAATCTAAGCAACATTTCCCATGAAATTGCTTCCTACAGCTACAACTCTGTATTACAGTATACTGCCTCTACTGCTTCATTTGACCCTCCAGTGCTGGTAAATATTCACCAACATTTCTAACCTTGGAGTCCCACAATATCCTTGTTATTTGTCTTAAACTTGCCCACACACTTTTAAATGCTTATTAAAGCCTCCTCAACTAACACATCTAAATGTGGCATCTTTTCTCATTGAGATTCATTTATTTGGTGGTAAATCCATTTAACCCCAGTTGCGTGTGCCTATGTGTCTCTATGTGTGTGTATGTGTGTGTGTATGCTAAAGATAGAATTGACATATAATATTGTGTAAATTTAAGGTGTATACATGTTGATTTGATGCATTTTTATTGCACTATGATAACCACCATATTATTAGCTAACATATCTATCACATAATATAATTAACATTTTTTTGTAGTGAAAATATTTATGATCTAGTCTCTTAGCAACTTTGAATGAGAGAATACAGTATTGTTGACTGTGGTGTGCATCAGATCTCCAGAATTTATTCATTTTCTAATTGCAGGTTTCTATCCTTTTTTTTTTTTTTTTCCAAATACTTTTATTTTATTTTTTCAGTGTTCCAAGATTCATTGTTTATGCACCACACCCAGTGCTCCATGCAATATATGCCCTCCTTAACACTCACCACACCAAGCTAACCCATCCCCCTACCCACCTCCCTTCCAAAACCCTAAGTTTGTTTCTCAGAGTCCATAGTCTCTCATGCTTCATTTCCCACTCTGATTTACCCCAATTCACATTTCCTTTCCTTCTCCTAATGTCCTCCATGTTATTCCTTATGCTCCACAAGTAAGTGAAACCATATGATAATTGACTTTCTCTGCTTGACTTATTTCACTCAGCATAATCTCCTCCAGTCCTGTCCATGTTGATACCAAAGTTGGGTATTCATCCTTTCTGATAGCTGCATAATATTCCATTGTATATATGGACCATATCTTCTTTATCCATTCATCTGTTGAAGGGCATCTTGGCTCTTTCCACAGTTTGGTGATTGTGGCATTGCTGCTATGAACATTGGGGTACATATGGCCCTTCTTTTTACTACATCTGTATCTTTAGGGTAAATACCCAGTAGTGTAATTGCAGGGTCATAGGATAGCTCTATTTTTAATTTTTTAAGGAGTCTCCACACTGTTTTCCAAAGTGGCTGCACCAACTTGCATTCCCATCAACATGAAAGAGTTTCTATCCTTTAAACAACATCTCCTCAATTCTCCTAATCCCTATTCTATTACCATGCTACTCTCTGTTTCTGAAGGTTTTCTGTTGTTTTTTTTTTTATTTTGTTTTTTAGATTCCATATATAAGTGATATCATACAGGATTTGTCTTTCTTGATTACACTTAGCATAGTGCCTTCAAGATCCATCCATGTTGTCCAAAATGGAAGGCTTTCCTTCTTTCTGATGGCTAATAATATTCCATTATATATGTATAGCAATCTTTTTATCCACTGATGGACTTTAAGGTTGTTTCCATATTTTGGTTGCAATAAAGATAGGAGTGCAGATATATTTTTAATATTCTGTTTTCATTTCCTTTGGATATATACCCAGAAGTGGGATTGCTGGATCATTTGGTAGTTCATTTTTAGTTTTGGTTTGGTTTGGTTTTGGTTTTTGAGGAAACTCCATACTGTCTTCCATAGTGGCTGAGCCAATTTACATTATTATCACTAGTGCACAAGGGTTTATGTTTCCCAGTAATCTTGCTATCACCTGTCTTTTTGATGATAACCATAATAACAGGTGAGAGGTTCTGATTCACATTTTCCTAATAATTAATGAGGTAAAATATCTTTCTATGTACCTGTTGGCCATTTGTATGTTTCCTTCAAGGAAAAAAAAAATCTATTCATTTTCTCTGCCCATTTTTAAATTACATTGCTTGGGTTCTTTGTTATTGAATTGTATGAGTCCATAAAAACTAATATTTTGGATAGTAATCCCTTATAAGATATGTGGTTTGCAAATTTTTTCTACCATTTCACAGACTGCTTTTCCATTTTGTAGGTAGCTTGGTTTAGTGTGCAGAAACTATGTTTCTGTGTGTGCTTTTGTGGCTTGCACTTTTTTTTGCCCAATCCAATTGGAATTGGAAAGGAAATTCTTCCTTTTTTTCCCCCTAGTAGTTTGGTAGTATCAATTATTATGTTTAAGTTTTTAATCCATTTTTTAGTTAGTTGTTGTGATTAGTGATACACCAGTTTAAATTTTTGGCATGTGGTTATCCAGTTATCCTAACACCTTTTATTGAACAGACTATCTTTTCCCTGTTGAGTATCCTTGATTCTCATGTGAAATATCAGTTGACTGTATATGTGTAGGTTTATTTCTGGACTCTCTATTCTGATCTATTGAACTATATGTCTATTATTATGCCAATAACCATTCTGTATTGATTACTATAGTTTTATGGTATAGTTTGAAATCAAGAAATGGAATGTCTCCAGCTTTGTTCTTTTTTCCTTCTTTAAAAAATTAGTATGTACTGTATTATTTGTTTCAGAAGAACAGGTCTGTGATTCATCAGTCTTATATAATACCCAGTCGTCATTACAACACATACGTCCCTGATGTCCATCACCCAGTTACTCCATCAAACCACCTCCCTCCCCTCCAGCAACCCTCAGTTTGTTTCCTAAAATTAAGAGTCTCTCATGGTTTCTTTCCCTCTCTGGTTTCATCTTCTTTCATTTTTTCCTCTTGTCACCTGATCCTCTGCCTTGTTTCTTAAATTCCACATATGAGTGAAATCATATGGTATTTGTCTTTCTCTGACTGACTTATTTTGCTTAGTATAATATATCCTAGTTTTATGCATGTTGTTGCAAATAGTAAATTTCATTATATATGTATATATGTGTATATATATATATATATATATACACAAACATCTTCTATATCCATTCATCTATTGATGGACATCTTGGCTTCTTCCACAGTGTGGCTATTGTGGACATTGCTGCTATAAACATTAGGGTGCCGCTTCTTTTCACTACATCTGTATCTTGGAGATAAATACCAAGTACTGCAACGGCTGGGTTGAAAAGTAGCTCTATTTTTAATGTTTTGAGGAACCTCCATGCTGTTTTCCCAAGTGGCTGTACCAGTTTACATTCTCACCAACAGTGTAAGAGGGTTTCCCTTTCTCCACATCCTTGGCAACATTTGTTGCTTCCTGACTTGTTAATTTTAGCCATTCTGACTGGTGCAAAGTGGTATCTCACTGTGGTTTTGACTTGTATATCCCTGATGATGAGCGATGATGAGCACTTTTTCATGTCTGTTGGCCATTTGTATGTTCTCTTTGGAGAATTGTCTGTTCATGTCTTCTGCCCATTTCTTGATGGGATTATTTGTTCTTTGGGTGTTGAGTTTGATAAGTTCTTTATAGACTTTGGATACCTGCCCTTTATCTGATATTTCATCTGCATGTATCTTCTCCCATTCTGTCAGTTGGCTTTTGGTTTTGTTGATTATTTCCTTTGCTCTGCAAAAGTTATAATCTTGATGTAATTATAGTTGTTCATTTTTGCCTTTCTTTTCCTTGCCTTTGAAGACATGTCTAGCAAGAAGTTGCCATGGCCATGGTCAAAGAGGTTGTTGGCTGTGTTCTTCCCAAGAATTTTGATGGATTCCTGTCTCACATTTAGTTATTTAATCCATTTTGAGTCTATATTTGTGTATGGTTTAAGGAAATTGTCCAATTCCATTCTTCTGCATGTGGCTATCCAATTTTCCCAATGCCATTTGTTGAAGAAACTCTTTTTTCCATTGGACATTCTTTCCTGCTTTGTCAAAGATTAGTTCGCCATAGAGTTGAGGGCCCATTTCTGGGTTTTCTATTTTGTTACATTGATCTATGTGTCTGTTTTTGTGCCAGTACTATACTGTCTTGATGATTACAGCTTTGTAATAGAGGTTGAAGTCCAGAATTGTGATGCCTCCAGCTTTGGTTTTCTTTTTCAATATTCCTTTGCTATTCAGAGTCTTTTCTGGTTCCACACAAATTTTAGGGTTATTTGTTCCAACTCTTTGAGAAAGTTGATGATATTTTGATAGGGATTGAAATGAATTTGAAGATAGCTCTAGGTAGCATAGACATTTTCACAATATCTGTTCTTCCAATCCATGAGCATGGGACATTTATTCATTTCTTTGTGTCTTCCTCAATTTCTTTCATTAGTATTCTATACTTTTCTGAGCACAGATCCTTTGCCACTTCGGTTAGGTTTATTCCTAGGTATCTTATGGTTGTGGGTGCAATTGTAAATGGTATCGACTCCTTAATTTCTCTTTCTTCTGTCTAATCATTAGTGTATAGAAATGCAACTGATTTCTGTGCATTGGTTTTATATCCTGCTACTTTACTGAATTCCTGTATGAGTTCTAGCAATTTTGGGGTGGAGTCTTTTGGATTTTCCACATAGAGTATCATGTTATCTGCAAAGAGTGAGAGTTTGAATTCTTCTATGCTGATTCTGATGCCTTTTATTTTGTTGTTGTTGTTTTCTGACTGCTGAAGCTAGGACTTCTAGTACTATGTTGAACAGCAGTGGTGTTAGTGGACATCCCTGCCATGTTCCTGACATTAGGGGAAAAGCTCTCAGTTTTTCTCCATTGAGAATGATACTAGCTATGGGTTTTTCATAGATGGCTTTTTATGATATTGAAGTACAAACTCTTTATCCCTACACTGTGAAGAGTTTTAATAAAGAAAGGATGCTGTACTTTGTCAAATGCTTTTTCTACATCTATTGAGAAGATCATATGGTTCTTGTCCTTTATTTTATTTATGTAGTGCACCACATTGATTGATTTGCAGATGTTGAACCAACCTTGCATCCCAGGAATAAATCCCACTTGGTCGTAGTGAATTTTTTTTTTTAATGTACTGTTGGATCCTATTGGCTAGTATCTTGGTGAGAATTTTTCCATCTATGTCATCGGGGTTATTGGTCTGTAATTCTCCTTTTTGGGGTAGTCTTTGCCTGGTTTGGGGATCAAGGGAATGCTGGCATCATAGAAAGAGTTTGGATATTTTTCTTCCATTTTGATTTTTTTAAACAGCTTCAGAAGAATAAATATTACTTTTTCTTTAAATGTTTAGTAGAATTCCATTGCAAAGCCATCCAGCCCTGGGCTCTTCGTTGGGAGATTTTTGATTACTACTTCAAATTCTTTGCTGGTTATGGGTCTGGTTTGTTCAGGTTTTCTATTTCTTCCTAGTTCCATTTTTGTAGTTTTTATATCTACAGGAATGTAGTCATTTCTTCCAGATTGCCTACTTTGTCAGCACATAGTTGCTCATAATATGTTCTTATAATTGTTTGCATTTCTTTGATGTTGGTTGGGATCTCCCCTCTTTCTTTCATGATTTTATTTATTTGGGCCTTCCTCTTTTCTTTTAGATAAGTCTGGTCAGGGATTTGTCAATCTCATCAGTTCTTTCAAAGAACTAGCTCTTAGGTCCATCGATCTGTTCTACTGTTCTTTTGGTTTCTATTTCATTGATTTCTGCTCTAATCTTTATTATTTATTTCCTCCTCCTTGTGTGTAGGCTTTATTTGCTGTTTTTTGTCCACCTCCTCTAAGTGTAAGGTTAGGTTCTTTATTTGAGACCTTTCTTGTTTCTTGAGACAGGCCTGTAGTGCTATATCTTTCCCACTGAGGACCGCCTTTAGGGTATCCAAAAGATTTTGAACAGTTGGTTTTCATTTCCATTTGTTTCCATGAATTGTTTAAATTCTTAATTTCTGGTTGAGCATGCATTCTTTAGTAGAATGCTCTGTAGTCTCCATTATTTGAGTTCTTTCCAACTTTCCTTCTGTGATTGAGTTCCAGTTTCAAAGCGTGGTGGTCCAAAAATATGCAGGGAATGATCCCACTGTACCAGTTGAGACCTGATTTGTTACCCAGGGTATGATCTATTCTGGAAAATGTTCCATGTGCACTCAAGAAGAATGGGTATTCTGTTGCTTTGGGATGAAATGTTCTGAATATATCTGTGAGGTCTCTCTGATCCAGAGTGTCATTCAAAGACCTTATTGCCTTGATCTTCTGCTTAGGTTATCTGTCCATTGTAGTGAGGGGGTGTTAAAGTCCCCTACTATTATTGTATTATTATCCACGTGTTTCTTTAATTTTGTTATTAATTGGCTTATATAATTGGCTGCTCCCATGTTAGGGCCATAAATATTTATAATTATTAGAACTTCTTGTTGTATAGGCCCTTAAATATGATATAGTGGCTTTCCTCATTTTCTTATTGCACTCTTTGGTTTAAAATATAATTTGTCTGATATAAGGATTGCCACCCCAGCTTTTTTTGGATGTCTATTAGCATGATAAATGGTTTTCCTTCCCTCACTTTCAATCTGGAGGTGACTTTGGGTCTAAAATAAGTCTCTTGCAGATAGCCTATTGATGGGTCTTGCTTTTTTATCCAATCTGATACCCTGTGTCTTTTGATTAGGGCATCTAGCCTATTTATATTCAAGGTAACTATTGAAAGACGTGAATTTAGTGCCATCGTATTGTCTGTAAAATAACTGTTACTGTATCTGTTCCTTTCTGATCTATGTTACTTTTGGCCTGTCTCTTTGCTTAGAGGACCCTTTTTAATATTTCTTGTAACATTGGTTTGGTCATCACAAGTTCTTTTAGTTTCTGTTTGTCCTGGAAGCTTTTTATGTCTCCTTCTATTCTGAATGACATCCTAACTAGATTGGCTGCATGTTTTTCTCATTTAGCACTTTGAATGCCAGTCCCTTCTGGCCTGCCAGGTCTCCATGGATAGGTCTTCTGCCAGCCTAATGTTTCTACCCTTGTAGGTTACAGACCTCTTGTCCTGAGCTGCTTCAGGATTTTCTCTTTGTCTCTGAGAATTGTAAGTTTCACTATCATATGTTGGGGTGTTGACCTATGTTTATTGATTTTGAGGAGGGTGCTCTCTGTCTCCTGGATTTTAATGCCTGTTTCCATCCCAAGATTACAGAAGTTCTCCACTGTAGTTTTCCCCAACATACCTTCTACCCCCCCATCTCCTTTCCTTCTTCTGGGATCCCAATTATTGTAATATTGTTCTGCTTTATGGTAGAACATAAATGGAATGCTCCCCCTGTGATCCAGTTGTTGTTCACCTCTCTTTTTCTCAGCTTCTTTATTTTCCATCATTTAGTCTTCTATAAAACTAATTCTCTCTTTTGCCTTATTTATTGTAGCAGTTAGAGCCTCCATTTCTTTTTTTTTAAAGATTTTATTTATTTATTTGAGAGAGAGAGAGAGAGAGATCACAAGTAGGCAGAGAGGCAGGCAGAGAGAGAGGGAGAAGCAGGCTCCCTGCTGAGCAGAGAGCCTGATGCAGGGCTCGATCCCAGGACCCTAAGATCATGACCTGAGCCGAAGGCAGAGGCTTAACCCACTGAGCCACCCAGGCGCCCCAAGCCTCCATTTCTTATTGCATCTCATTAATAGCCTTTTTGATTTTGACTTGGTTAGATTTTAGTTCTTTTATTGCTCAAGAAGATTCTCCAGTGTCTTCTATGTTTTCTTCAAGCCCAGCTAGTATTTTTATAATTTTCATTCTGAACTCTAGTTCCAACATCTTACTAATGTCTGTATTGATTAGGTCCCTGGCAGTCAGTACTGCCTTTTGTTCTCTTTCTTTGAGGTGAGTTTTTCCATTTTATCGTTCTGTCCAGAGAAGAACAGATGAATGAGAGAGCGAAATACTAAAATGGCAACAAAGACCACAGAGAAGTATATACTAAACAAATCAGAAGAGATCCAAAACTGGGAAAAAAACTAACAACCAAAAAAAGAGAATATAATCAGACACATGAACAGAATGAGTAATACACTGGATTCTGTGTGCATTTTGGTTTGTTTTTTAGAAAACTAGATCCAAAATTGTAAAGAACGAAAAACTTTAATATGTACAAAAATAAAATTAAATACAATGAAAGGATAGAATGTAAGTGTAAAAGTGGAAATTAAAAGACAAGAAAAAACAAGAGAAAGAAAAATAAAAATACAGCAAAAGAAGGAAGGGTATATAAATAGGTGAACAGAGCAGGGCAATACACTATCTCCTGAGTATATTTTGATCAGTTTGTTAGCAGAAACTACATCTCAAAATTTTAAAGAAAGAAAAACTTAAATACACAAAAATAAAATTAAATATATTAAAAGGATAGAATGTGACTATAAAGATGAAAATTTAAAAAGATTTTACCAAATCAAAAACAAAAACAAAAACAAAAACAAAAAAGAGAGAGAGAGAGAGAATATGATCTGGCAGGTGAATAGAACAAGCCATACACTAGACTTTGGATGTATTTTGATCTGTTAGGAGAAAATGCATCCCAAAATTTTAAAGAAAGAAAAACTTTATATATATAGATATAGATGATATAGATATAGAGATAGATAGATAGATAGATATACATACACATACATACACACACATATATAATATGATTAAATACAATGAAGGGATAGAATGTGAGTATAAAGGTGAAAATTTAAAAAAAGATTAAAAAAAAGATTTGACAAAATAAAAAATTGGTTCAAAAAGAAAAGAAAAAAAATTTAAAAAAGAAAAAAAAAAAAGTTGAAAGACTAAAGAATCATGGGGGAAAAGCCATGAGTTCTATGTGCTGTATTCCCCTACCGCTGGAGTTTTGAAGTTCTCAATGATAGGTAAACTTGCTCTTTGTGGGATGTTCTTGCTGATCTTCTGGAGAAGGGTCCTGTTGCATTGATTCTCAAATGTCTTTGCCCCAGGTGGAATTGTACCTCCCTTGCCAGGGGCTGGGCTAAATAATCTGCTCGGGTTTGCTCTTGATAGCTTTTGTTCCCTGAAGGCTTTCTGCAGAGCTTTAGAGGGTGAGAATGAAAATGGCAGCCTCCCAACTCTGGCCCCAGGACTGATAGCTCAGGGCCTCACTCTTCAGTGAGTCCTCAGAGAAAAGCAGTCAATCATGTCCTGTCTTCCTGGTCTCTGGCTGCATTCCATGCTCACCCAACTGGTGACCATGCATTTCTCTCAGGCATGTGACTTTGTTTGGAGTCTCCAAACCCAACAGACTCCCATGGGGGGCTCCCATGCCACTCCTTATGGGGGAAAAAGGGAGGGGTCTCACCAGTTCTGCCACCTTGTTGGGCCTCTGCTCAAAGAGCAGTGGCCTGACTGTGCCAAGGATCACAGTTTATTGCAACCCCGAGCTGAGAGCCCCCTGGGCTCACTCTTTGCAGCCCACTTTCCCACTCAGATACCTGGAACTCTGCTGCACTCAGGAAGCCCCTGTATTCCTGGAACCCTTGAAGTTCCTGAGACCACACTTTCCCAGCTAAAGTTCCATCATCTGCTTAGCCAGCTGAGTCACGTCCTCATAGGAGCAGAATTCTATAAATTCCGATTTCATGCCCCACTCCTCTATCATTTCCCAGTAGCCTACTGACAGAGGCTTCACCACCCCCATCCCCCAGCTGCCAGCAGTCTATCTTCCCATATATCTCCTTGGATTCACTTCTCTGTCTCTCCTACCTTGCATAAAGTGGTCACTTTCCTATTTGGAGTTGCAGCTATTCTTTTCTTCAATCTCCCATTGAGTTTGCAGGTGATCAGAATGGTTTGATATCCCTCTAGCTGAATTCCTGGGACTAGATGAAATTAAGGTTTCCTACTCCTCCACCAGCTTGAAACCTGTTCTTTTTTCTAATAGTTGCTTTGAGGTCTTTGTAGTTTGTTAAAAATGTTAGGATTTTTTTTTCTATTTATATGACAAACAATTGGAATTTCGAGAGAGATTGAATTAAGTCTATACAATGGCTTTGGGTAGTACGGACGATTTAATAATATTAATTCTTCTGATCCATAAATGTGAAATACATTCCTATTTTTGTCTTCAATTTCTTTCATCGAAGTCTTATAGTTTTCATTGTACAGATCTTTCACTTTCTTTATTAACTTTATTCCTAAGTATTTTATTTTTAAAGCTAATGTGAATAAAATTGTTTTATTTCTTTCTCAGATATTTTATCATTAGTGCACAGAAGTACAGCAAATTTCTGTATGTTGATTTTACCTTCTATGATTTTACTGAATTCATTGATTAGTTTCAACAGTTTTTTTGATTGAGTCTTTAGGATTTTCTACATATAAGCTTGTATTATGTGCAAATAAAGACAGTTTTACTTTTTCTTTTCTGATTTGGATGCCTTTTATTTATTCATCTTGCCTGATTCCCCTGGCTAAAATTTCAGTACTTTTGAAAAAAGTGGTGATAGTGGCCACTGTATTCATATCCATTGTCAGAGAGAATTGCCATATCCATATTTTTCCACCCTAGTCAAGCCTACAGTAAACTTTCATCTGGATTACACTTTTTTCTAATTTATTTTTTCTTCAGTTATTGTCCCCTCATAGTTATCTTCTAAGAGTAGTTAAAATTAACTTTAAAATACAAATCAATTGATTGATCTGTCCCTGCCTATTTCTCCAAACTTTGTTTTTTTCGATTACTTTAAGCTCCATCAACATCCAACAACCCTATTGTTTTAAGAACACATCAAACTCTTTCCTATTTCATGAACATTCAGTACATTTCCACCACATCAAAACGCCCATCTATCCCTTAAAACATCAGTACAAATACCATCTTTTCAGGAAGACCTTCCCTGATATACTATGTAATAGAATAATGTGACATGGATATAGATACATACATACATAAATTCATATACAACTTCATATTGTTATTTATTTACTTAAATTTTTTTATCCAGAAAAAAAGATTTTTTTTTTAATCCAGGAGATTGAAAGCTATAAGAAAAGGGAAAAAAAAATCATTTGCCTTCTCAATGCTGAGTCTTTATTATTAGTAGAAAGTTTGTCGTATACTAAATAGATAATAATAAATGCTTAACTTATTAGTTATTCATAAACAAAACACTTCTGTAAGCCCCTCTTCAGTAAAATGATTCTTTCTAAATAAATAAAGGTTAACATCTTCATCACTCTACAGAATATAACAGGTAATTTGGTTATTTTTAAATTACCCCAATTCAAATGTTTAAGTGAATATTTCTATGATATAGAGATCTTTCTTTGTATACAATGTAATTCCATGTTTCATTAAATGAAAAATTCATTTCAAATTGGTCTGGTCAACATTTTCCAAGCATTTCATAACATAATGATAGTGTAAAGCTCAGTTACTTTTATCATTGTTTGAAGGTTGTCACTTCAAAACAAAATATTGTTGTTTATGTTTATTCATAAATTACTTTGCTTTATAAAAGCTACTTTGATGATGTTAGGATCGGAAAAAAATGATGACTTTGTGCCAATTTGATTTTGTGACAATAATTAAGAAAAAATTAAAGCAATTAAAGAGTAATGAAGACTTTGCAAAATAGCTTTTGACAAAAATCATGTAAGGGAATATTTGGGAAATTAAACATATGCAAATCAGCAGTTCCAGATGACAAGATTCTTAGGAAATTAAGAGAATGTATAAACATCTTGAACTACTTACTCTTATTCTGAGGTAAATTTGAAAATTCAGAAATAATCATAATGTTGACAATTAACAAAACTGCAACCAGATTCATTTTTAGTGGGAAAAATGTCTGTGTGATGAGAAAATAATAGATAAGAAAATAATGGGATAAGGGGCACCTGAGTTGCTCAGTCAGTTAAGCATCTGCCTTCAGCTCAAGTCATGATCCCAGGGTCCTGGGATCAAGCCCATTGGGCTCTCTGCTCAGCGAGGAGACTGCTTTTCCCTTCTCTTTTCCTTTCCCCCCACCCATTCGTTCTCTCTCTCTCTAAATTAAATAAAATCTTAAAAAAAGAAAGAAAGAAAGAAAGAAAGAAAGAAAGAAAGAAAGAAAGAAAGAAAGAAAGAGATAGGACAAAGGTATCAGGTACAAAAGTAGAATCAATATAAACAGAGCAAATACCATTCCATCCACTCTCATGGTGTTTACATTGTAATGCACTTACTGTGAACATTACAGTTATCATTTTAGGTGTTAAAATAATTTCCACATTAAAAATTGTACCTTTAGAGACAGAGGTAGAATTAAAACATAAACAGGAAATAATAATTCCTATAAATGAAGTCAATTTAGGAAGCTTTTGGGAAGCTGCTGATGTGATAATGCCAAATTTGCAGTTAAATCCAACCTCTTATAATAAACTGGAAGAGTAAAAAGCCTGTTTCAAATTTCAGACAATATTACATTAAGAAGAATTAAGAACACTGACACGGCCGAAAAAATGATATATGTCTAAAAAATAACAAATATAATCACAGGAAAAAGTGAAATTCAGATAGGGTACAAGTTAAAAAAGCAGGTGAAAGTTACATTTAAATGAGCATAAAACAAAGGGTAAAAAAGCTGCCCAGTAAACTCTTCAAAGAAATCTAAGTAAGGTATGGTTAGACAAGTAAGATATTGTGTAAGAAAAAAAAAGAAAAAAAAAAAAGGCAAAGGAGAACAACTTGATTTTAAATCCTTCTGGAGACCAATATCTGTATGAAATCTTTCATTATTGTAATTTCTAAGAATATTTTAAAAATCCATTGAACACAAATATTTATTTACTGTTCTCCATAAAATCAAATTTTAAAAAATACTGTCTTCCTCTGAAAAAAGGCAAATTATCAATTTTAGAACATAAAATGAGAGCGTTCAAAAGCATGCATAGGAAGTGGCATGGCAAAGAGGAAAGGAAATGTGAAAAATCTGTCCCAGTCTCATTGTGGCAGAAGCTGCATCAAAACCAGTCTATTTTCTTCCAAAATCCAGGCATAAGAGATTTATTTCCTTAATTAGAATTACACTAGTAATCAGTACATAAGAGGAGAATTCATTGTGAAGTGATGAACAGTCTATAAAGCCATGAAAAAAAATTAATGTTCCACTATGCTATAAAATATATAATTTAAAATATATTATTTTTGTATCCATCTCAGGTTAATAACTATTATTTTTGCAAGTAATGACTTCTTTTGAAGAGCTCATATTGCAACCTGAAAAAAAAAGAAATTTTCTTTGTAATTCATCATGTCTTTACATGGAGAGCATATATGTAATTCATTATATGCTATATATAATATTTATATACACAGAAGATGTATATGTGTATGTATGTGTGTATGTGTGTGTATGTAAAAGTCTTTCTGTATGTATGTATATATATAGAGAGAGAGAGACAGAGAGAGTCAGTATTACATTAAAGCATAACACATGTCTACTCTTCATTATGTAAGCATACTCCAACAGTGAAATAGTATTATTATTATTATAAAGTTTTATTTCTTAGAACAAAATAACTAATTTTACTTTTCTTTCAGTATGCCTAAGTTAGATATATTTTGAGCGAGACAAAAAAAAGTGAGATCACTAATCTTTTTAAGATTATTAAAGATTTGAAAGCAATCTGTGTGAGTAGGAGGGTGTTTGCCCTATGTACCTGGATAAGGTCCAGTTTGGGTAATTGCATTCCACATGCCAAATTTCTCCCTGTAATTTCTAGTCTGCAGAGCTGTTAAGCAGCTGCTACATGTTATCCCAGTGATGGCTGCAATTTTGTGATGAAGAAAATGGACCTTCTTCTTTCTTTCTTTACTTAAAGCTTTCATTAAAATCAATAGTATCATAAAAGGTCTTGGGAAAAAATCCTATGCATATCACATAATCTTTTTGTACAGAACTTGCATCCTCTAACCCATTTAATAATAAAGTCTTAAAATTGAAATAATTTTCTTGAATGACTTCTATTATATAATAAAAATGTTTCCTTGAATACAAAGAGTAGGGGAAATTAAGTTGTTTTGAAGACATGAAGATGTAGTGAAAATGATGGCTAGGTTCACACTGTGATGGGGATGAATATTCATCCTCAAGTCATGTAGAGTTGGAGTTGCAAGTCTTGTCTACAATTTAGATTTTTGTTTCCACCAACTTGGAAGAAATTAATTCGATGCTTATTTAAAACCATTTCAGCTGATATTTTAACTTTCAATTTCCAATGTGAATTTCATTTTGTTTTTCCTCTCATATTTATCTTTATACTTAAATCATACTCTTGTCTTTGCAAATCTTCTCAACTCTTTTCCAATTAAGATTTCCATTTCCTGGGGCACCTGGGTGGCTCAGTGGGTTAGGGCCTCTGCCTTCGGCTCAGGTCATGATCTTGGGGTCCTGGGATCGAGCCCCGCATTGGGCTCTCTGCTCATTGGGGAGCCTGCTTCTCCCTCTCTCTCTGCCTGCCTCTCTGCCTACTTGTGATCTCTCTGTCAAATGAATAAATAAAATCTTAAAAATAATGTTTAAAAAAAAAGATTTCCATTTCCTCTTGATCTCTCCCCCTTCTTTTCTTATCATGGAAATTATTCAGATAAAGAATTTTCTAACTCAGGGTTTCTCAGCTGTGTTTTTGAGTGTGAGTGTATTAAGAAAATGTATTTTGCAGAAAATAAAATATTTAAGTTATTTTGGAAAGCTCAATTAAATGAATTAAATAAACACACATACACACACACACACACACACACACAATCCTTTATTTACTGAACTCATGCATCTTTACACTTTAATTTGAGTATGGCTTCCTTAAGGAAATAATCTGATTCACCCCCACATAGTTTAGTTCAGCTTCTTTTGCTATTTTCTACTATAGAAGTCTTATTTTTTCCTTGGCACTTGGGTGGCTCAGTTAGTTAAGCATCTGACTCGATTTTGGCTCAAGTCAGAGTCATGAGACAAAGTCCCCTGTCCAGTTCCATGGTCAGCACGGAGTCTGCTTCAGATTATTTTTCTCTCCCTCTGCCCCTCTACCCCACTCTTGCACTCTTTCTCTAAATAAATAAAATCTTAAAAAATAATTTTCCTTTGCTTACATTAAGGTATTTTCCTTGAATTTATAATTATACATATGTTTGAATGATTTCATGGTTATTTTCAGTCTTTTTGACTACAGCTTAGCTTCATAAAACAGAGCATCTTGTGTAAATACTTCATAATATTTTTTGAGTTAATAAGTAACTTTTGGGAAACATTGCTATAATTCTGTTATTTGACCTTAGAGCTTAGACATGATCTTAAAATTTGCATACATACTAATATTTAGGATTTAATAATTATCTACCACAATATTAATGTTTTTAAAGATTTTATTTATTTATTTATTTGAGAGAGATAGAGAGATTGGCATCTTTCAAAATTTCAAAAGCTGAGGAGCTGAAACCAATTTTTTAGCTTTAGGCAGAAACTGCTAAAATACATTTCTCAGTACAATATTTCAAAGGTATATATTGATAGAGTGAAAGAAAGTCTCTTAAATCAACCCAGTATAATCCAAAGGAAAAAGTGGCAACTCATTTATCATAGTAACCACTGCTTTCTCAGTACACACTAGGTCTGGGGTTTCACCTAGGTTAGATTTGTATAATTTTTTCATGAATGCATGCATATATATTTAATGATTTTTGTATTCTAGAAAAATGATAAATCTTGAGGATGTAGATCTTAAGAATGTATCAGCCACATACAGAAGAATCAAACTGGACCATTTCCTTACACCACACACAAAAATAGACTCAAAATGGATGAAAGACCTAAATGTGAAACAGGAATCCATCAAAATCCTTGAGGAAAACACAGGCAGCAACTTCTTTGACCTCAGTCACAGCAACTTCTTCCTAGAAACATTGCCAAAGGCAAGGGAAGCAAGGGCAAAATGAACTATTGGACTTCATCAAGATAAAAAGCTTTTGCACAGCAAAGGAAACAGTCAACAAAACCAAAAGACAACTGACAGAATGGGAGAAGATATTTGCAAATGACAGATCAGATAAAGGGCTAGTATCCAAAATCTATAAAGAACTTATCAAACTCAACACCCAAAGAATGAATAACTCAGTCAAGAAATGGGCAGAAGACATGAACAGACATTTCTGCAAAGAAGACATCCAAATGGCCAACAGACACATGAAAAAGTGCTCAACATTACTCGGCATCAGGGAAATACAGATCAAAATCTCAATGAGATATCACCTCACACCAGTCAGAGTGGCTAAAATTAACAAGTCAGGAAATAACTGATGTTGGTGAGGATACGGAGAAAGGGGAACCCTCCTACACTGTCGGTGAGAATGCAACCTTGCACAGCCACTCTGGAAAACAGTATGGAGGTTCCTTAAAAAGTTGAAAATAGAGCTACCATATGACTCAGCAATTGCGCTACTGGGTATTTACCCCAAACATACAAATGTAGTGATCTGAAGGGGCACGTGCACCACATGTTTATAGCAGTAATGTCCATAATAGCCAAACTATGGAAAGAACCTAGATGTCCATCAACAGATGAATGGATAAAGAAGATGTGGTATATATATACAATGGAATACTATGTAGCCATCAAGAGAAATGAAATCTTGCCATTTGCAAAGATGTGGATGGAACTAGAGGGTATTATGCTAAGTGAAATAAGTCAGTCAGAGAAAGACAATTATCATACAATCTCTCTGATATGAGAAATTTGAAAGGCAGGGTGGGGAGTCGTAGGAGGTAGGGAGGGAAAAAATGAAACAAGATAGGATCAGGAGGGAGACAAACCATAAGAGACTCTTAATCTCAGGAAACTGAGGGTTGCTGGAGGGTTAGTGGGGGAGGGATGGGGTGGCTGGGTTATGGACATTGGGGAGGGTATGTGCTTTGGTGAGTGCTGTGAATTGTGTAAGATCGATGATTCACAGTCCTGTGCACCTGAAGCAAATAATACGTTACATGTTAATTAAAAAAAAAAAAAGAAAGAATGTAGATCGGCTACTAGGAACTCACATGGTGGATCAATGATTCTCAAATCCTGGCTATTCTACAGACAAATTAAAGCAGGAATCTGGGGATGGGAACCAAACATCATCAGATTACTGCAAAGTACAGTGAAAGTAGAAAACTGCTGCTCTAATGAAATGCCCACAGATATGGCTCATCATGAGAGTAACATGGTGGGAATGAGGAGAGGGCTGAATTTAAGATTCTTCAATTATAAATTTAATCCCATCTTCAATCTCTTATTTAGTGCTCTTTGTAACTATTTATCTTAATTGAATCCTGTCTGTAATGTGAAGGCACAGGTCCTTCTGAAACCCTATTTTAAGTAGAATCCATTTATATTTCTATACTTGATTTCTCTCAGAAGCAAGGAGGCAGAGTCAGAATTTTCTCATATTTCCACTCCTGTTCTATTTCTCTAAACTTACTTATAAATCTTCTTTTGTTCTGGACTCTCATCATTTGCTATCCACTTTCTACCTCATTTCGTTTTGTGCATAAAAACATGTGATTGTGTTTCCTCAACATTTTTTTTTTCAATTTCCATATCTAGGTGGACATTCTTTAGTTTTCCTTTATATCTTTGGCCAGTGCATCATTATGGAAGATGGCACTCCCCTATGGGCAATTCATTTAGCATAGAAGCTCACATCTGTCACTTCCTTAATTTCTGTCATCAACCAACTTCTTTCCACTTACATCCCTCAAATTCATATTTAGTCCTTGTCATTGTATAGAAGTGATTCCTCTTATACTAGATTTTTTTAAAGATTTTGTTTACTTATTTGACAGAGAGAGACACAGCAAAAGAGGGAACACAGGGGGAATGAGAGAGGGAGAAGCCAGGGCTCGATCCCAGTACCCTGAGATCATGACCTGAGCTGAAGGCAGACGCTTAATGACTGAGCGACACAGGCGCCCCTTATATTAGAATTTTGAATAATATTACCTATCCAGGAAACATTCTTTTAGACTATTAATTTCTTGCTACCACTAAACAAACTCACTGAAAGCAATATTTATTTGTTCTCCAATTTATCACTATATATTAGCTTCCTACAGCATTTAATATTTTCCAATTTACTCTAGAATCTATAATCCACCACCAAGACTTCATTGTTTCCATCCTTAGACTTTAAACACTGCCTTTTCATAGTTTGTTATTTCTTCCAGTTTCTGTATCAGATATCCTTGTCAAAGGTTACTTAGCATTCGAGAAATAAAAATATCAAGTAACCAAAGACAGAAACTTTCTTGGTTGGAATGATTGGGAAAAGCCTAGGAATAATTGCTTTGTTCTCACAAACACAAACCTCATAATGTCACCAAAGCATGATATCCCATTGCTTTTAGTCATTGTTTTCTCTGTATCCACACTTAAATATTAGATATACACTAATATAGATAGATGAAAAATAGATAATAGATGAGAGGTAGATAAATGATAGATACACATATTAATGTTGAATGAATAAATGGATGGATTACAGGCTGGGTGGAATATAAACCTGACAAATCATTTTCATCTTATCCTCTAGGGAAGGAAGTTGTACTTATGGGAAACTGACCAAATTTTATCAACAAATAAATTACAGGGCACCTGGGTTGCTCAGTCCATTAAGCATCTGCCTTAAGCTCACCTCATGATCTCAGGGTCCTGGGATGGAGCCCCATGTTGGGCTCTCTGTTCGTGGGAGCCTTCTTCTCACTCTCCCTCTGCTGCTCCCCCTGCTTGTGCTCTCTATATCTCTGTCAGATAAGTAAATAAAATATTTTAAAAAATAAATTACAAGTGAAAGGGAGGAGAAAGATCAGCAGATTAAAAAGACTTAAGATATATTTAGGGGCACCTGGATGGCTCCATCATTAAGCGGCTTCCTTTGGCCCATGTCATGAGCCCACAGTCCTGGGATTGAGCCCCATTTTGGGCTCTCTGCTCAGTGGGGAGCCCGATTCTCCCTCTCCCTCTATCTGATGCTTCCCCTACTTGTACTCTCTCTGTCCTATAAATAAATAAAATATTAAAAAAATAATTTAAGATATATTTAAACAATTTGAATCACAATTCAAATAAAATTTCAAAATATCTATCATTTATCTGATAATAAGAAAATATAAGCACTGTATATATATGTTATATGACAGTTATTTGATGTATGCTAATGATATTATGGCTAATATTTTAAGAAGAAACTATTTTTAGAAATTAAGTACTGAGATGTTTACATATGAAATAATATGAAGAGCTAGATCTGTTTCAAAATAATATAGGGCAGGAAGAGTGGATAGGGATACAATGGAAAAAGAATGGCTGGATTTGATGATTACCAAATTTTTGTGGTATGAATATGGACGTTCATTAACCTATTCTTTTTCCTTTTTATAAGATTAATATTTTCCATAACGGAATGTTAAAAGGTACAAATTCTTAAAGCAAATGTTTAAATAATCTTTCACAAAACTTTTGATATGCATTCAAGTGGATTGACAGCATTAGTAATATATCCTTCAATAAATACAGGAGTGATTGATTATACACCAATTCATGCTATCAAATATTCAAATATTTTTAAAAAAATCATATAACCCAAAGAAAACAAAAATACTAATTCGATGGATACATGCACCCTGATGTTTATAACAGCATTATCTACAATAGCCAAATTATGAAAACAATTTAAATGTCCATCAGCTGATGCATGGTTACAGAAGATATAATGAAATCAGCCATGAAAAAGAATGAAATCTTGCCATTTGCAATGCCACGGTTGGAGCTAGAGTATTATGCTAAGCAAAATAATCAGTCAGAGAAAGACAAATACCGTATGACTTCACTCATATGTGAAATTTAAGAAACAAAACTAATAGGGGTTAGGGGCCAGGTGAAACATGGAGCTTAAGGATGAGCACTTGTGATGAGCACCAGCTGTTGAGCGTAAGCATTGAATTACTAAATTATACACTTGAAACGAATATTACACTGTATGTTAGAGGCCTGGAATTTAAATATAAACTTAAAAAATCATATAATGAGATCCTTATCAAAGGTGAATTTTCTTTTTCCTCTCTCTATAACAACACATTAGAGTGACTTTCAAACCAAAGGCACTGACATAGCCATGTTTCATACCAACCATGAGTCAATGAGAAATCTGCCTGCAGAGAGTGCAAAACTTAAGACACTGTACTACTATAAATTGAGATTGAGGAGAGAACTTTGTTGTTTAAAACTCTTCTTGAAATATCACTGCTCTTGCACATTAAAGTTTATGACAACATTATGTAAAATGAGAACTTTAAAATAAATTAACTTCAATGTGATTCTGGAAGATATGGCTGTATAGAGCCAGGCCATATATCCAACACATAAAATAAATTGGGACAGGATGAATAAAAATGAGCAAATAAAGCGAGAAATTGAATACAATTTGTCTTTCTCTCTCACTCTTTCTCTCTTCCTTTCTCCCTCCCTCTCTCCCTTTCTTTCTCCCTCCCTCCCTTCCTCTCTCTGTCTCTCTCTCATGCACACACACGATGGGCTCCAGTTTAATTGATATAAAAACTAATTGTACTACTCAGTGATGTATTTTATTGGGTGAGTAGAAAAGAGTGCCAGTAATGGGGCAGATAAGAATAATTATAATGTGTCCTTATTAGCATATCTTTGCTGTTCTTGGTCAGAAAGATTTAGTGGACTGTGAATTAATGTTGGAAAGGGAATTCATGGGAACACAATAAATTTAGAATTTATTTGTGCTTAAGCCTATGTTTAAAGAATAGTGGGTCAAAATTCAAAAGTAAGAAAAATTATCAAGTTATCTTGTCTACACAAAGGTAACCATTTAGATTTTTTTTTTCCATTGTCAACTGACTATACAAAATTTCCATAGAGATATGTACACATACAAACAACATGAGCCATACATGATTTTTGCTTGAAATTAATAGAATATAGGGAAAATTTGATCCATTAAGTCATTTATAACAAGTGATTTTAACATTATATAATCATGCCTATAGAATAAATTTATTATTCAGTTAACAAACATTTAAGAAAATAGTCAATATTTTTTAAAATATTAAGGTTAAGAAAACATCACAAAAACATTAAATTACACTCAAAGACTTTAAGGCTGACCAAACAAAGCAGTAAACAAAATGTTTCAATTGTTATATATGTGGGAGACCCAATATTCCAGCTAGTAGAAAGTGTGATAATATATGCAATACTATATTGAGTTTCTTTTACTGTGGCAAGAACACATAACAAAAAATTATCTACATTATTTAAAAATTTATAAACAAATTTTAAGTGTTCAATACAATATTATAATATTGTATTATATATTATATTACAGTATATTAACTATAGGCATAATGTTGTACAGCAGACCTCTAGAACTCACTCATCTTGCATAACTGAAATGTTGTACACATTGAAAAAAATGAAAGAAAGAAAAACTCCCTATTTCTCCTCTTCCCCAGTCCCTGGCAACCACCATTCTACTTTCTGCTTCTGTGAATTTGATTATTTTAGATATCTCATATAAGTGGAATCATACATTATCTGTCCTTCTGTAACTGGCTTATTTTGCTTAGCAAAATGTTCTCCATGTTCATCTGTTCAATTACATATGACATAATTTCCTTCCTTTTAAAGGCTAAATAATATCCCATTGTCTGTACATACTGCATTTTGTTTATCCATTCATCTGTTGATGAGCATTTAGGTTGTTTCCATATCTCAGCTATTGTAAATAATGCTGCAATGAACATGTGAGTGAAAATATGTCTTTAATATCCTGAATTTAAGTCTCTCAGTACTCAGAAATGGAATTCCTGCATGATATGATAGTGCTCTCTTTCCTTTTTTTGAGGAGGCTTTTTCCTGTTTTCCATAGTGGCTATTACATTCATAATGAAAATGTCCAGTTTTTAATTTCTCCACATTTTCGACAATATCTGTCTTCTGTTTTATTTGTAAGGCCATTCTAATAGGTGTGCAGTGATATCTCACTGTGTTTTTGATTTGCATTTCCCTGATGGTTAGTAATGCTAAGAACATTTTCATATGCCTGTTGGTCACTTGTATGTCTTCTTTGGAGAAATATCTATTTAAGTAATTTGCCTATTCTTTATTCAAGATATTTTTGTTGTTGCTGTTGTTGTTGTTGTTGTTATTGAGTGGTAAAAATTCATTTTATGTTTTGGAATTAACCTTTTTTCAGATATAGTTTGTAAATATTTTCTCCCATTCTGTTGGTCATCCTTTCGTTCTGCTATTTTCTTTGCTATGCAGAAACTTTTTAGTTTGATGTAGTCCACTTGTCTATTTTTGCTTTAGTTGCCTCTATTTTTGGTGTCATAGCCAAGAATCATTACCAAAAGCAGTGACCAAAACCATTGCCAAAAGTTTTTCTCCTATATCTTCTTCTAGTAGTTTTATAGTTTCAGATCTTACATTGAAATATTTTTCCATTTTGAGTTAATTTTTATGTGTGGTATAAAGTTCAATTTCATTCTTTGCATATAAATATCCAGTTTTCAAAAAATAATTTGTTGAAGGTACTTTGTGTATTCTTGGTAGACTTTTCAAAGATAAATATATAAGTGTAGGTTTATTTCTTGGTTTTTCATTTTGTTGCATGGTCCATATGTCTGTCTTTATGCCATTACCATACTGTTTTGATTGCTGCAGGCTTATAGTAAAAGTTTAAAATCAGGAAGTGTGTTGCCTCTAGTTATGTTCTTCTCTCCCAAAATCACTTTGGCTATTTGAGACATCTGTGGTTCTATATGGATTGTAAAATTGTTTTTTATATTTATGTAAAAATGCCATCGGTATTTCAATCAGGAGAGCATTAAATCTGTAGATCACTTTGTGTAGTATGGATATTTAAGAAATATTAAGTCTTCCAATACTAGAACATGTGATGTCGTTCCATTTATTTGTTCTTCCTTAATTTCTTTCACCTATGTTTTATCGTTTGCAATATACAAGTCTTTCACTTCCTTGGTTAAGTTTATTCTTAAACATTTAATTTGTTTGTTTGCTTTTAGATGCTATTGTAAATGGCAGCTTTATTTTTTTTAAAGATTTTATTTATTTATTTATTTGACAGAGAAAGACACAGTGAGAGAGGGAACACAAGCAGGGGGGAGTGGAAGAGGGAGAAGCAGGCTTCCCATGGAGCAAGGAGCCTGATCCAGGGCTTGATCCCAGAACGCTGGGATCATGACCTGAGCCAACGGCAGACACTTAATGACTGAGCCACACAGGTGCCTCTAGACTGTTTTGACTGTTTTGTTGTTGTTGTTGTTTTGTTGTTGTTTGCAGGGGATGGGGATAATTCATTCTCCGTGTTTAAAAACACCACTGTTTTTTGTATATTGATTTTGTATCCAGAAATTTTATTATATTTGATTAGTTCTAATTTTTTAATGGATTTTTTTTCTTTTTTGCATACAAGATCACATCATCTGCAAATAAGTTTACTTATTCTTTTCCAATTTAGATGCCTTTTGTTTACTTTTATTTTCTGTCTAATTGCTCTGGCAAAACTTCCAGTAGTAAATAGAATAAGAGTGGCAACAGTGGGCATCCTCATCTCATTACTGATCTTTAAATAAGAGCTTTCAGTTTTTCACCATCTAGTATGATGTTAGCTGTGGACTTATTAAATATGGCCTTTGTCATGGTTAAATATATTTCTTCTAACACTACTTTGATGAGATTTCATTATGATATGATGTTGAATTTTGCCAAATGCTTTTACTGTGTTTATTGAGATGATGATATGATTTATATCCTTCATTCTGTTAAAGTGATGCATCACATATATTTATTTGCATATGTTGAACCATCCATGTATCCCAGTGATAAATCTGACTTGATCATGGCATATAAATTTTTTTAACATATAATGTATTATTTGTTTCAGGGGTACGGGTCTGAGATTCATCAGTCTTACACAATTCACAGCACTCATCATAGCACATACCCTCCCCAATGTCCATCCCCCAGCCACTGCATCCCTCTCACCCTCACAGTTTGTTTCCTGAGATTAAGAGTCTCTTATGATTTATCTCCCTCTCTGGTTTCATCTTGTTTCATTTTTCTGTCCCTTCCCCTATGATCTTCTGTCTTATTTCTCAAATTCCTCATATCAGTGAAATCATATGATAATTGTCTTTCTCTGATTGATGTATTTTGCTTAGCATAATACCCTCTAGTTCCATCCACATCATTGCAGATGGCAAGATTTCAGTTTTTGATTGCTGCATAATATTCCATTATATAGATAGATAGGTCTCACCATATAGTTTTATATATATATATATATATATATATATATATATATATATATATATATATATATATAATCATTATCACATCTTCTTTATCCATTCTTCTGTTGATGGACATCTAAGCTCTTTCCATAGTTTGGCTATTGTGGACATTGCTACTATAAACATTGTGGTGCACGTGCCCCTTCAGATCACTACATTTGTATGTTTGGGGTAAATACCCAGTAGCGCAATTGCTGAGTCATATGGTAGCTCTATTTTCAACTTTTTAAGGAACCTCCATACTGTTTTCCAGAGTGGCTGCGCAAGGTTGCATTCTCACCGACAGTGTAGGAGGGTTCCCCTTTCTCAGTATCCTCACCAACATCAGTTATTTCCTGACTTGTTAACTTTAGCCACTCTGGTGTGAGGTGATATCTCATTGAGATTTTGATTTGTATTTCCCTGATGCCGAGTGATGTTGAGCACTTTTTCATGTGTCTGTTGGCCATTTGGATGTCTTCTTTGCAGAAATGTCTGTTCATGTCTTCTGCCCATTTCTTGACTGAGTTATTCATTCTTTGGGTGTTGAGTTTGATAAGTTCTTTATAGATTTTGGATACTAGCCCTTTATCTGATCTGTCATTTGCAAATATCTTCTCCCATTCTGTCAGTTGTCTTTTGGTTTTGTTGACTGTTTCCTTTGCTGTGCAAAAGCTTTTTATCTTGATGAAGTCCAATAGTTCATTTTGCCCTTGCTTCCCTTGCCTTTGGCAATGTTTCTAGGAAGAAGTTGCTGTGACTGAGGTCAAAGAAGTTGCTGCCTGTGTTTTCCTCAAGGATTTTGATGGATTCCTGTCTCACATTTAGATCTTTCATCATCGTGTATAATCTTTTTAATGTGCTGTTGAATTTGATTTGCTAGTATTTTGTTGAGGATTTTTGCATCTATATTCATAAGGGATATTAGCCTTTAGCTTTCTGTTCTTGGTGTGTTTTTGTTTGGTTTTGGTGACAGGGTTACCCTGACCACTTAAAATGAGTTTGGAGGTTTTTCTTTTTCTTCAATTTTTGGAAAACCTTGAGAAAGATTGGCATTAACTATGGACATGTTTGAGAGAAATTATAAGTGATCCTGTGTCTTTTATTGTTGGAAGGTTTTGATTACTGATTAAAGTTCTTCATTGTTAGTCTATTCAAATTTTCTATTCCTTCGTGATTCATTTTTTATGGGGGAGGTCAGCGGGAGAGAGAGAGTCTTAAGTCTCTACACTAAGCAAGGAGCCCAACGTGGGGCTTATCATGGGACTTGTTGTGGGGCTCGGTCTCACAACCCTGAGATCATGATATGCGCTGAAACTAAGCATCAGAAACTTAACCGACTAAGCCACCCAGGCATCCCCTATTAATGATTCATTCTTGGGAGGTTTTATATTTCTAGAAATTTAACAATTTCTTGTAGGCTTTCCCAACTTCTTGGTGTGTAATTATTCATAGTAGTCTTTATGATCCTTTTCATTTTTCTGGCATTAATTATAATGTCCCCCTTTAATTTATGATTTCATTTATTTGAATCTCTCTCTTTTTTCAAATTTTCTTAGGTAGGTAGTTCAAAATTTGTCAATCTTATCTTTTTTAAAATTAACTCTTAGTTGTATTGATTTTTTCTATTTTTTTATTCTATGTTTCATTTATTTCTGTTCTAATCTATGTTTTCTCCCTTATATTAACTTCAGGCTGAGTTTGCTATTGTTTATTCTAATTTCTTGAAGTTAAATTGTTTTATTTTATCTATGATATTGTGAGCAAGAAATTCAGAAAAATCTCTTTTGGCCAATTTTCTCTGAGTTGGCATTAGCTGCAGCAGTTACAGCTAGGGGATCCACTTCCATACTGGAGTTCATACTCATATGTCTTGCTCTCTGGTGATGACAATTGGAATACTGACCTCAATTGTGCTGTTCAACCTCTCTATGAGCTATCAGGGTATCCACGAGGTATTCATTTGGTTTCTGCAGTTAAGTTAGACTTATCACATAGCAGCTCAGCCTTTAAGAAACAAGCTAAAATCTGCCATCTTCTTAAAGGCTGGGCCTGAAATTGTCATGGTGTCACATCCACTTTATTTTATTGGTCAAAGCAAAGCAGCCTTCGACCACCCTACATTTAAAGAGAGAAAAAAGAATCTCACTTCTCAATGGGAGAAATGTCAAAGAATTGTCAGTCTTACTTAACCCACATAGGAAGGAAAATAAATGAAAAATTTCCTTGGACAATAGACTCAAAATGCAGGATTTTGAAAATGGCAAGAAATATCTTCACAAAATCCAGTGTTACCAGCTTTCCTTTACAGTAGATTCTGTGATATGCCATCTAGAGGCCTTCTTTAAAACTGAAAGCTTCATTGGTGCTTCAGGGTATGCTGCTTTATGATAGCTCACAGCTGAGTTCTTGTTCGGGAATTGTTCCCAAGGGAAACTTCTGTACTCAAATTTCAAGCCCTCTGTGGGCCAGATCTTATCCAATGACTTTTCAAGGTGTTAGACAAAGGCCTGACTCTCTTCACTTCAATTTGGGATGACGCTAAGTTGCAATTTCAACTCCAGAGTTCACTATGAAACTACTTTGCAGCTCGAATTCTCCCTCTCCGTATACCTGTTTCCTTCTCTATCTCACTGACGTTTTTGAGAGTACCACAAAAAAACATCTCGTCCCACAAAACTGCATCAAAGTATTCCCTGAGTAATTGACCTAAGACACATTTTCTATATATGACAAATGGCTATGCAGTAATTGATAAATCATAAAACATAAATCTTTATTTTTGGTTCTTTTGACACAAAACATACTGTATATGTACATTATACTTCTGATGCACTAATAAAATGAATTACAAGAGCTTTATTTGAAATATGACACACGAAGTTACTTTTTATCATTTTTATAGTATTTTCATAAGAAGCAGATATTGACCTAAAATCGTAACTTGGGACTGAATGGCAGTTCATTTTGAATGTTTTCAGGGTAATTTTTTAAAATAAGTTCTGCAACCAGACATTTCTTTCTCCAAAGTTCAAACACATTACAATGTCATTATTTATAATATTCTACTGATTCACTATCTGTTTTAAAGGAATTGGGGCTTATCTAAAAACAAAATCCCCACAGACAAGCAGCTTAAAAGTACAAAAGAGGAAAAGGCAATCAGAACTTCAGGGGGGCTGAAAATCACATTGATTTTAAGATTAAAGATATGAGACTGAATGAGTCAAAAGCAATGCAAATTTCATGCCAAACTCAACCAGAACAAAGTCATTTTGCTCAGCTCACAAAATAGTAGTCTTTATATTTTTTTCCTTCTCTTTTTTTCACCTGCTTCAGCTATTCCTAGTCCTTGAAGAAAACAAAAGTGCTGACAAACTGTGAGGCCATGAATATTGATGCTAAGTATTTTGTGCCCAGGGCAAAATGACTAGGATCATCATATTTGAAATTTTCACTCCAAATCCTTCTACCCAGTGACTCTGTTTATATAACTGACCTCATTTTCCAAAGTAGACAAGTAGAACACTTAATGCTTTCTCCATCTGCTCCAGTTCTTCAGTATGTGCTTCCACTTCCTTTGCGGCCTGTATTTTGCTCCTTGGATATTGTCCCCTCCCCCCCAGGGTTAAGGCCCCTATTGTTATCTACAGACTCTTTTTCAGTTATCACTGTCTCTAAACTTCACATACTCCTTAATATGTTAGAAAACAAAAAATAATTAGTATTTTCAGTTCTACCTCTTTTCTGAAATCCAGTCCTCCTTTTTAAATGTATCTAGAGCATTTCCATTAAATGTTTCACAATAACTCCAATCGACATGCCCAAAACTTGTTTTCAACTCTTCTACCACCATGGCATAAATCATTTGCCCACTATTACTATGTCTATTTCATCATTCTTATACTTTTATTCATATTTTCAATTTTGCATTTTCTTTAGCAAATTACTTTCCTTCAACTCTCATATTACTTCAGGTCAAATTTTATTATCAAGCCTGCCTACTTCCCCTGGTTTAGTTTATTATTTACTTTGGGTTCTGATTAACTCACACGTGGAAAACTGTATTTCGTTCATTCAACCATATTAATTGAACTGTGATTATATTCCAGAATATAATCTCAGAATTGAGAAAGCAATTATTACAAAGATAGATATAGTGCTTGAAGTCAAGTACCTTACTTACTCCAAGAAGAGAAAAAATATGATAATATGGCAAGTTTATGGTGCTGGGGACCTATAGAAGAGATGACTTTTCTGATTTGTCCTTAGCCTCTTATTCTTCAATCTCCACAGGATATCTATTTAGTGTGTATGTAATCTATTTTTAATAGGTACCAAAAAATGAGAAAAAGAATAAAGGTAAAGAAAATGACAATTACATGACATCTTAACTATGTGAAAGTCAGTCTGTGTGTTGTGCGTTTTAGATGGTGCTAGGCATAAATATATTTTTAAAAATCATGGTTAAATTTCAATAGCTCATAGAAGAAATATCAATTTAAGCAAATATTTAAGGTGCACTTTTTCTTAAAATGACTGCCCTTCAATTGTGTATAATTATTCCAATTAATCAGACACATTATGAGATATGCTATTGTTTTGAAATAATTTGAACTTTTATAGGCAGATGTAATCATAAGTCAGTTTTTAAGAATCATAATTTAGATGCATCAAATCATGGCTAGCTTGAAAGATGGATCTCAAGTCTCCTAGTTTATCTTGACCAATGCTTTTGGTGAAATGGTTCTGCTTATCACACCTGCTGTTAAAAAGCTTTTGTTAAAAAAAAAAAAAAAAGCTTTTGTTAAAATACACACTGCTGCTTCCAAGGTGTATCCCAGGACAGCCTTCCTGCCTTAGGTTCTGGCACCTGCAAGCCATTATTTGAGTTAATTAAGATAATTGTTTTCCCAAAGACTGCTTGGCCAAGAAAAAGTGAAGTCATTAGAGTAGTTTCCCTTTTTTGTATTTATCTGTGCAATGCTATATGATATTAATTACAGTTCAAATAATTTAAAATTGTTAACTCTATGCCTTACTAAGGAGAGATCTCCTACAGTGGAGAATTGGCCAATTATTCCTATATTTCACATCAAACTTCTTTATTATATTTTGAGCTTGGAAGGTTATTGATTCTTTTCTAAGACAACATTTTCTTTAAGCAGGAGGAGGTGTGTTCTAAATATTCATTATCTATAAACATGTTTGCACAGGTATTTGGGAAGATGAGATATAAAAACAAATAGTTAATTTAAGCAGAATTATAGGGACATAAAGAATCATTACACATTCGACAGATTATTTCTCAAAAGAAATCAAGGGTATGTTACAACCTAATATCTATATATGTATCATATATATGGATTTTTATAGTCTGTTAGTATTCTATAACATTAGATTGATATTGATTTAATTCATTCCTTGTCAAAAATGTCAGCTGGCTCCTATAAATTCCCTTTCCATTATTTAATTATTCAATAATCTCCAAAGTGTACAGGAAAATCTTTTTTCCCCCAAATTTACTCTCTTCAACTACTTTCTTTCACAACCTCCAAATTCCTGCCAAACTTTTTTATTCTCATATGTAAACCATATTATACTGACTTCATATTCTTTTAACTTCTCTTCCTAGATTTTCATATGTCCTTATATTCATAATCTACCTTTCAACACCCAATTAAACACATAGTCTCCATGAAGTCTTTCCTAAAATTTTACCCTAATTAATCTTTCCTTAATAGTATTATATTAATTTAACAGTGCTTCTTTTATGTTACTAATTATGCCCTTTTATTTATTTTTTAAGATTTTATTTATTTATTTGACAGAGAGAGAGATCACAAGTGGGCAGAGAGGCAGGCAGAGAGAGAGGGGGAAGCAGGCTCTCTGCTGAGCAGAGAGCCCGATGCGGGGCTTGATCCCAGGACCCTGAGATCATGACCTGAGCCAAAGGCAGAGGCTTTAACCCACCGAGCCACCCAGGTGCTCCCTAATTATGCCCTTTTAATTCAAGAATCAAGTACCTGTTATACTCCAGGCACTGCTTTAACCATAGAAGACAGAATGTTAGGGATTAATATGCATCCTACTTTTGTAGACCTCACATCATAGCAGAAAAGATGGACGTTGAGTAAGTAATAATGCCGATGTATGATTGGAAATATAGTAAGGGAATAATGTAAAATATTCAGACATAAACCTAAATATACAAGTCACTAAAAAGACTTCTCTAAGGACATCTGAGGAAAAAAAAAGTAAATTAGAGTTTGAAGAGGTAGTGTTATAGGAGGGAGAAAGGACTTGATGGAAAGCTGGCATTTGAATGAACTCATAACAAATTTGAGAAATTTGTAAGATGGGCAGAGTAGCTGGAGCATAGAAGTATGGCTGAAGAGGTAATTCAGAGTAACATTACAGAGAACTTCAAATATAAGAATTTGTAAACTGAGTAATTTAACAAAGTGGATGACATGATATTTGCAGTTTGGGAGATCTCTCTGGTTATACTGTAAAGGATGAGTTGGCAATTAGCAAGGGGACCTTAAGTGGTAGTGATGATAAGAAAATTACAAAGATCTTGTATATTCATAGGTTGTGATTTATAAAAATATTTTTGGGGATTTTTACAATGTGGCAGTAGCATAAATGTGAGAAAGAGAGAAAAAGAAAAGAGATGTTCACATTTCTCTGCTGGATAATTAATGTCATATTTCAAGATATAAATCATTGTATCAAAAGTGGAGAGAATATTTACAGTTGATGAGTTTAGTAATAGTCATATTAATTTAAAAATGTCTGTGCTATATCAAAGTGAATCTGTTTAATAAGGAATATATACATAAATATATAAATGAATATATAAATTATATAAAAATAAATCTGAAAATATATAAAACTGTATGTATATGTGTGACATATATTGTGCAATATGTATGTAGAGACTTATATAGAGAACTATATATATATTATATAGAGAGATTGAGATATATATGTATAAACATATACATATATATGTATATGAAGATATATGCATACATATGAAGCAAGACATATATCTTAAAATTTAATTAATATAGTAAACCTCAAACTGAGTAAGTAAAAAGAAATCCATTAAGAGGATTTCCAGGCAAATTCTTTTTAATTTTTAAAGATTTATTTATTTTAGAGAGAGAGAGAGAGGGAGAGAAAACACAAGTGAATGGGGAGTTGAGGGTAGACAGAATCTTGAGCAGACTCCCTGCTGAGCAGGGACCCTGATGCCAGACTCAATATCATGACCTTGAGATCATGACCTGAGCCAAAATCAAGAGTCAGACACTTAACTGACTGAGTCACCCAGGTGCCCCCCAGGTAAATTCTTTCTAAAACTGAAGTTAAATGCTGTACTTACTTTATAAAATCTTACACATTTTAAGAGTTGAATATAGTTGTATAAACATATGTATATACTTTATACAACCTTTTATGATTTGATATCAAACTCAGATGACAGCAATTCCAATTATGGAAGTAGATACAAAAATTCTTAATGGATTATTAGGAATCTAAACCCAGCAGTATATATAATAAAACCAATTATCATGACACATGAGTTTATTCTTTACCTCTCACCAACAGAATTAAGATGACTTAGCATTAGAAAATATATTTAAGGGTGTATGGCAGGTTTGATATTCAGAGAATCCATCCTGTCTACAACTACTAAAAACATTGTATATATTATATATGTTATATAATACATATTTATTTTTTTACTTTAATTAAAATATGATTGACTTATAGCACTGTATAAGTTTAAGGTATGCAGCATAATGATTTGACATATACATTTTGTGAAATGATTACCACAATAAGTTCAGCTAACATTCATCATCGTATGTAGGTACCAAAAAAAAAAAAACAGAAAGAAAAAGGAAGTTTTTATTCTCCCTGTGATTAGAACACTTAGAATTTACTCTCCTTACACCTTTCATATATAGCATAAAGTGTTAACTATAGTCATCATAGTATATATTACATCCCTAGTACTTATTTATCTTATAATAGGAAGTTTGTATCTTTTGACTACCTTCATCCAGTTTTCCCTTCCCCAACCCCTTACCTCTGATAACCACAAATCTGATCTCTTTTTCCTTTTTTCAAGAAACTTTCTTTTATTTTTTCTTTCTCTTTCTTTCTTTCTTTCTTTCTTTCTTTCTTTCTTTCTTTCTTTCTTTCTTTCTCTTTCTTACTTTCTCTTTCTTTCTTTCTTTCTTTCTTTCTTTCTTTCTTTCTTTCTTACTTTCTTTCTTTCTTTTTCTTTCCTTCTTTCTTTTCTTTCTTTCTTTCTCTTTCTTTCTTTCTTTCTTTCTTTCTTTCTTTCTTTCTTTCTTTCTTTTCTTCCTTTCCTTCTTTCTTTTTTTCTTTCTTTCCACGTATAAGTGAGGTCATAATAGTATTTGTCTTTTTCTGTCTTATTTCACTTAGTATATTTCCATCAAGGCATGACCATGTTATCAAAAATGGCAGGAGTTCTTTCTTTTTTTATGTATCATGTTCCATTGTGTGTGTGTGTGTGTGTGTGTGTGCACATGTGACATTTTCTTTTTCCATGCATCCATCAATAGACACTTAGTTTTTTCCATGTCTTTTTTCTTTTTTTTTTTAGTTTCTAGAAATAAGTCGTTTTTTTTTTTTTTGAGTTTTTTCCGTGTCTTGACTACTATAATTAATGCTGCTACAAACATGGAGAGAGGGACCTAATATCACTTTGCCATAGTGTTTTTATTTCCTTCAGAGATTTTCCCAGAAATGGAATTTCTGGATTGTGTAGTAGTTCTATCTCCAATATTTTGAAGAGTCTCTATACTGTTTTCCATAGTGTCTGCACCAATTTACAATCCCACTGACAATACATTCTTTTTTTTTCTCTACATCCTTGCCAACATTTGTTATCTCTTGTCTTTTTTATAAAAGTACATGTCTATTTTCCAAATAAAATTTTAATTTGAGAACAAACAAGGAAGAGTTAATCCATTTCATTAGTGATTATCCAATTACAAATGACATGGAGTTAGAATTTAATAGAATAAATAGCATACAGTTAGACAGAAAGTTTGGATACTACTAGGTTGGAAGGTCAGACTAACCTCTCCCCATTCTGATGCTGTGTATCTCCCAAAGGCCTGTAGAGGAAGATACTGAAGGCATCTTCATCTGAATTTGATTTTCTTGTGTACATTCCTAAAAAGCTAAACTTAAAATTTAGTTTCAAGGTTGCCAGGATGGCTCAGTTGGTTAGGCATCTGACTCTTGATTTTTGCTCAGGTCATGTTCTCAGGGTCCTGAGTTTGAGCCCCACATCAGACTCTTTACTCAGCAGGAAGTCTGCTTGAGATTCTTTCCCTCTCCCTTTGCCCCTCACCCCACTCTGTCTCTGTCTCTCTTTCTCTCTCTCTCTGTCTCCAAAATAACAAATAAAATTATTTTTTTTAATTTAATTTCAAATAATCTAGTGTTTTGTTTTTTGTCTCTCAGTTGCCTGACATGGACAGACATATAAATTATTTGGATGACTATAAATTTAAAAATCAGATATCTACTTCTTTAGAACATGAAGTAACACAGACTAGATTTAACAACCTACCCCTAAAAAACCTAAAACATAATGAGAATATGCAAAATAACATTTTCCCAGATTCTGAATGTCAAGTATGGAAGATAGTGGTCAATGAGAGATAGGACACAAAAATATGAGATTTAAAATTGCCCAAGCCTCCTGCCTGATAAAAGTGCAATCTTCAGTGTAGGAGGATTCCAAGGAATTTGGTCTTCTCACTGAGATGATAAGACAAAGATGGATGTTCGGCAAGGCCAATAAGGCTAGGTTTCATAGGACAGAGTTCCAAAGAAAGGAGAGGTACACAGAAAAACCTCCAGAGTTCTGAAAGGATCCACTTCAAGTCTTCAGCTGAGTACTAATCAGCATATGTATATGAGAAAAATACTATAGTCTGGGGAAAGAACTCAAAAGTTTAGAGAAAACAAACTCCAAAACACACATGAGGTCAGAGATAGTTCTTTTGCCCCCAATCAGTGTGCAAAATCTCATAAATCAAGGTTTATTGGACAGAGTACTCAAAAGACTTTGACCTAGTAGTTGGGAAATATTAGTATTTAATTAATCTCTGCTATGGTCCTGCCTAACCAATCTTTTTTTTTTTTTTTTTAATAATTTATTTATTTATTTGAGAGAGAGAGAAAGAGAGCATGGGCAGGAGTGAGGCGCAGAGGGAGAAGGAGAATCAGACTCCACGGTGAGCAGGGAACCTGATGTGGCAGTGGATCCCAGGTCCTGAGATCATGACCTGAGCCGAAGGCAGACACTTATAAGCCACCCAGGCGCCCTTGCCTAACCAATCTTAAAAACAAAAATAGATATCCTAAATTGTACCTGGGAAGAGAGAGACAAAAAATAAATAAATAAAAAGTAAAGCCACAGTGAAAACACTGGTGAAATCTGAATAAATTCTGTGGTTTTGTTAATAATATTTTTCTTTTTTTTTCTTTATTTTAATATATTTTAAATGTTATTTCAATTTTGAGGATTGTACTGTCATAATGTAATATGTTAATATTAGTAAAAGATGAGATAGAGTTAAATAGGAACTCTTTGTAGTAACTTTGAAACTGTCTTGTAAACTAAAATTGTTCCTAAATAAAAAGTAAATAAACAAATGAAAACAAGACCCAAAAGAAGCATAATATTTCCAAGTAATTTAACTACATCACCGAATAAATGTCAATATTTATAGATATAAAAATATCTTACACCCCAAAAAGTAAAACAAAAATTACAAAATATATAAAGAAGTAGGAAAATATCACAAAATAACTCATAATGAGAAGGAAAAGAAATCAATTGAAAGAGACTCAGGAATTTAACAAATAGAATTAAATGAAGACATTAAGAGTTGTTATAACTCTATTCTACACATTTAAAAATTGAAAGGAAAAATTGAATATAAGACACTGAAGATATAAAAATTATCCATCTCATGATTCTAGGAATTGAAAACTTAGGACTTCTATGAGAGAATATACCATAGACTGGGATATCTCAAACAGCATTTATTTGTCACAATTCTGGAAGGTAGGAAGTCCAAGATCAAGGTAATGACAGAGTCCATATTTGGCTAGGGACCTCTTATGGCTCATATATGGCCATCTTGTTGCTGTACCCTCACATGGTGGGAAAAAGAGCAAGAGAGTTTTCTGGGATCTCTTTTAAGAGTGCTTTAATCCCATTCATGAGGGCTTTATCCTGATGACCTGATCACTTTTTAAAGGTCCCACCTCCAATTACTATTACAGGGGGATTATGCTTCGGCATATGAATATATGAATTTTAGGGGGACAGAAACATTCAAGAGTAGCAAAAGCTAAAATGTCTCAGATGAAAAAATACACTGAATAGAATCAACAATTAATTAAATTTTGCAAACAAAAGATTACTATATATGAATACACACAAACAAACAACCCCAAATGGAACCCAGAGAAAATAGGTGTAAGGGTCACCTGGCTGATTCAGGCTATAGAGCATACAGCTTAATCTCAAGATCATGAGTTTGAGCCCCATGTTGGGCATGGAACCTACTTTAAAAAAAAAGAAAGTTAATAGAATACCAGTAAGTAGATAGAAAAATTCGAGCAGCCTAATACATTTTAATGTAGGGGAGAACAGAAAAAGTATCTGAAAAGCAAGAGCCAAAATTTCAAAATTTTCAGATCCAAGAAGTTCAATTAATATGAAACACAAAGAAAAAAATAAAACTATGTGAAGACATACTATAATCTAATTCACAAACTAATGATAAACATAGAATCTAAAATATAGCCAAATGGGGCAGAGCAGAGTGGAGCAATGAAACACTACGTATAGAAGCACAGAGATAGATAAGAATTATCTTGTTGACTTCTTGCTAGAAACAATACATGCCAGAAGACAATGGACCAAAATTGTTAAAAGTGAGGAAAGAAAAACAAAACTAAAAACAAACTGTCAACTAAGAATTCTACACACAATTAAAATACATTTTAAGCGAGCAAGGGAAATAAATACATTTCTAGTATGCAAAATCTGAAAGAAAAAATTACTCCACACTACAAGAAATGTTAAAAAAGTTCTTCAGGAAGAAAGAAAAAATATCAAATGTAAATATGAATCTACAGAAAGAGAAGAAGAAAAAAATAATGGTTACTATGTGAGTACATATAAAACATTGTTTTAGAGATTTACTTATTTATTTTAGAGAGAGAGAGAAAGAGCTTGGAGTCGGGGATGGGGGAGGGTGTGAAGGACAGAAGGAGAAGGGAGAGAGAAAGCCAAGCAGACTCTGCACCAAGCACAGAGCCCGATATGGGGCTTGATGTGAGGCTCAACAAACACAGGGCTCAGTCTCATGACCTGAGATCACCACCTCAGCTGAAACCAAGAGTCAGACTCTTAACCGACTGGGGCACCCAGGCGCCCCACATACGAAATATTTTTAAAAGATATCATTTAAATCTCTTTAAGAGACAATTGCACATTTAAAGCAAAACTAACAACACTGCAGTATGGGATTTATAAGAATGTTGAAGTAACACACATGCCAACAGTATCACAAAAATCAGGAGGAAAAACAAAACAAAACAAAACAAAAAAAACTTGGAATCATAGTGTTGGAAAGTTCTTACTTCATAAGTGAAATGGTATATTACTTGATGGTAGAAATGTGTTAAAGATGTATTCTTTACACACTAAAGAAACCACTAAATCAAAAAAGCAAATGTTTCTATCTAACTATCCAACAAATGAGATGAAATAACATTATAAAACCACTCATTTAATCCAAAACAAGTACAAAGCTAAACAGAATGACAAGGAGTTAGAATAAATGGAAAACAAAATGCAAGATAGTAGATTTCACCAGTCACACCAATAATCACATTAAATATAAGTGATTTAATACTTAATTAAATGGGAGAGAGGGTCAGATTAGATTTTAAATCGGAAAAAACACTTGTGTGACCAACAAGGAACCCACTTTAAATATAAAGACAAACACAGGTTAAAAGAAAAAATAAAAATAGGCTAGGACATGATAGCACTAATCAAAAGCAAGTGAGTGGCTACATTAATATTGGACAAAATAGATTTCAAAGCACATAATATTACCAAACAAGAAGGTAAATGACCTTTAAATATGATACAGAAGTCATTCCATCTAAAGAACATAATAATCATAAGCATCTATGTACCTTGTAACAAATACTTAAAATGCATAAAGCAAGAATTATAAAAAAGACACCTCCACCATTGTAGTCAAATATTTCAACAATTTTATTAAATAATTGATAGAAAAAGTGGAGGGAAAATCAATAAGTACAGAGAAAACTTGAATAACACTATCAATCGATATGAGCTAAATGACATTTATAAATTATTTTACCCAGCAACAGTAAAGTATACATTCTTATTAATATTTGGAACATTTAAAAAAATATCCTGGGCCACAAAACAAGTCTCAATAAATCGAACATTATTCAAATCATACAAAGTGTATGCAGTCTGACAACTATGAAATTGAATTATAAATTAATAGCAAAATTATGTGAAAAATTCCTAAATATTTAAAAGCTAAATATATTTCTAAATAAGTGAAGGGCAAAGAATTAAAAAGAACAATTAAAATGTACTGAAAACCTAATGAAAATGGAAATAAAACATATAAAAAATTTAGATTTACTACGTCAATAGTTAAAGGAACATTTATAGCATCAAATGCTTACATTAAAGATCAGTTTCTATCTTAAACCAATAGAGCAAAACAAAACATAAAAACAAATATTCCCCACCCACCCTCCAAGAAGAAGAGAGATTGTAAAAATCAGCATAGAAATTAACTATGTGAAAAACAGTACGAGATGTGGGAATATAGTACTTTCCTACTCATTCTATAAGGTCAGCATTACTTTAATACCCAAACTAGATAATACATTATAAAAAGAAAAAAAAGGGGTGGGCAACAGACCAATATTCCCTTTAAACATAGCATCAAAATTTCTATAAAATTGCAGCAAATTGAATCAAACAATACGGAAACATGAGAATGTGTCATAAGTAAGTGTTCTTTATCGCAGGTTGCAAAATTGCTTTAACAGTAAAAATTACCAATCAAAATAAATCACTTACCTCCAAATTTTTAAAAAATGACTACATATTTATAGTCATCTGAATTAATGTATAATATCATTTGATAATTTTCAACTTCCATTTTGGGAAAAAAATAATTACGGAAACTAGGAATAGAAGGCAACTTCTTCAACCTGATAAAAGTCACCTACAAAATAACGAGCGAACATATTTAATGGTAAAACACTGGATGGTTACCAGAGGGGAGGTGAGTGGGGGGATGGATAAAATAGGTAAAGGAGATTAAAAGCGTACCTTGTAGAGCAGTGAGTAATATATGGAGCTGTTGAATCGCTATATTGTACACCTGAGACTGATAATAACACTGTACGTTAACTACACGGGAATTAAAACAAAAACAAAAAATAAAAATACTGAATACTGCTAAGATCAAGATTAAGACAAGGTTGTCCATTTCTATTCAATGTTTCCCTAGAAATTCTAGACAATGTAATATGCTATAAGTACACACACACACACACACACACACACACACACACACAGTGGTGGAGATATATATAGATGGAGAGATACTTTCATTAGTGTACTTTGGTATATCCATAATACTCTTGTCATTTTTGTCATATGATGTATATGTCATAATATGTCATATAACATATTTGTATTAGTTTCAATCGCTTTCAAACAGTGTCCAACTTGCATCCTTATATTTTCTTCCCAATCTGAATTAGTATAGGTAATAACAATGATGTATGCATTTAAAATTCCTCGAAATCATGGATGTGATATTTTTTCTAATAGCCACATGAATACATATATATTATATTTTCTTTTTTTACAAAATTTTATTTGAGTTTTTAAATGTATTTTTGAATTTGGTTTGCTAGTATTTTGTTGAGGATTTTTGCACCTATGTTCACCGGAGATATTGAGAACTGTAGTTATAAGATATAAGAGAACTGTAGTTCACTTGTTTTGGGAATTCTTTTATCTGGTTTTGGTGTCAGGGTAATACTGGCCTCATGTAATGAATTCAGAAGTTTTCTTTCCTCTTCTGTTTTTTGGAATAGTTTGAGAAGAATAGGTTTCAATTGTTCTTTAAATGATTGGAAGAACTTACCTGTGAAGTTGTCTGGTCCTGGACTTCTGTTTGTTGGGATTTTTTGATTACTGATTCAATTTCATTGCTGGTAATTGGGCTGTTCAAATTTTCTTTCTTTCTTTCTTTATATTTTTTAATTTATTTATTTGACAGAAAGAGATCACAAGTAGGCAGAGAGGCAGGCAGAGAGAGAGAGGGGGAAGCAGGCTCCCTGCTGAGCAGAGAGCTAGATGCAGGGCTAGATCCCAAGACCCTGAGATCATGACCTGAGCCGAAGGCAAAGGCTTTAACGCACTGAACCACCCAGGCACCCCTATATTATATTTTCTCACCCTTAGATTAATTTATAGTTACTACCAAATATCTGCTTTAATTGCAAGTTTCTAAATAAAAATTATACAATTCCATAAAATCTATATAAACTGAGTTTTCTTTAGAAAAGTCGAACATAAAAAAATAAGTCCACAGGATGTATATACTTCTTTTCTTCTTTTCAATATTTATACTATTTAAGATAAACTTGCTGTATATCAAATTTCAGAGCTAAGAAGATCAAAATGAAATAAAACAAAACAAACAGCTTTTCCAGTTTCTTTGGAAACCAGATCAAAAACGCTATATATAACCTTTATGCTTCCAGTACTGAAAGGGAGAAATCCTGCTTGCAAAACTCAGCTGCTGACAACCTGCTGAAAAAGCAGGTGCCAGGCTGGAGGTGTATTATATTACTGTTTAAACTCCAGAGCAAAAGCAATTAAAACAATGTATTTAGTCTTCTTTGGAAAATGTGGGAGTAACTTTAATTTCAAAAGTAAGGCAATGTCACAATTGAAGCGCTGTTCCTCTTTGGCTATTGAAACTTTTTAACTACTAGAAAAATATCAGGCTTGTAACAGGACATAGTATCCATAGCAACAATTTCTTCAGCATTTTACTTTTGCCACATTAGAAAGGTCATCTTTTGTTTTCATCATTTTATGGCCCACATTGTTCATTTTTAATAAATAGGTAAAAATGGCAAGCTCAATTCACTTACTTTGGGTCCACTTTGAATTTTTCCTTTGTTCTTTATTATATAATAAGTTTTAGTTTTACTTCAAAGAACTAAAGATAATGTCATTATTCCCTGTGAAAGGTATATACTTAACTGAGGTAACTGTTTTTGTTTGGGTTTTGTATTTAGCCCTATTTAAAAGTTAGTTTGAAAATACGCATAGTATCATGCTTTAAGAATGGTAATCTACGCCTTTGAATAAAATAGCACAACTGTTTAAACTATTAATGAGATGTAATGTACTAAAATCTCTAAATACTATTAAGTCAAAAAGGTTCACAATCATTCAGGAAGAATGAGATGAATAAGGCATTATCCAGAAGTGAACAAGTCTTCACCTTCATGGAAATTTATGTTTGACTTAAAATTAATTTTTGAAAGGAACAATTTGAAATCTTATAATCAGCAGATGCTTTAATATACACTTTATGTATATTATCTCATGTAATCTCTACTGAAAATAACCTTGTTAGGCAGAGATTCTATCGGCATTTTACAGATGATGAAAATGTTGCTTAGGGTAGATAAGAAGGTGGAGCATGTAAAATATAAAAGCTGAGAGTGCTGAAACCATGATTAACAATTCTGATCCATAGAGGTAGAGTAAGCACTTTTTTGCTATTTTGCTTTCTTTACTCAGTTTCTTCTCCAAAATAACCTTTATACCCTCTCTCCTTTTGCTGCCAGTGTTCAGTTTCAAACATCTTAATTCAGCCTCGATAATATTTTTCACTGTGATGAATTCTCTAATCTTCTGCACTACAAATACGACTTGATTTTCTTTCTTCTTGATAACTGAAATGTTTTTCTAAATTGTCTCTGATATTTAATATTTTTTTCCAATTTATCCAACTATTATCTACATATATTAAGGCCAGTTTTGATCATATCTCTGTACACACACAGAAACACACACTCAAAAATTCCTTTTGATGTCATAAAAGACAAAGAAACCAAGGGTGTGAAAAAGAAGTCAGGAAAGAATATTGTGGAGGAGAAACAGTATTATACAATTTTAACATTAGATATTTTTGTCTGAGGAAAAAGAAGCTTTACTTATCACTCCAAGATATTGTAAGTGTGCCTAAATTATTGACATATACCATGACCACAAAAGTTTGTTACTTGCCCTGTCCTATTCATAGACTCAAAAGTAAAGATTTTCTGAACTGTTTCTTTATTTTAGTATCCTTATTCTTTTCTTTCTTGTTTATATTTTTATCACAGAATAGCTATACTGAAATTCATTTCTAGCTAGTCCATTATTATGAAGGTATAGACAAATGAGGAAAGGCAAAGAGGAACATAATGGCATTGCACAAGAATTTTATTTTGATTAGGAATAGAATCTTACATTGCCATTTTCACATTTGCAAAGGGTGACACTTTTGTGGAATTGACAATGATTAGGTATCTGGGGAAAGAAAGATTAACACTGACTGGATTATAGGAAAATGAGAATTGTCAACAATCTCCTTTCTTCTGGGGCAATCAAAGAAGGGATTATTACATATTCTGCTAGAGTATTACCATTTATTTTGGATAAAGAGCTTCAATCTCTCTTCTGCCTTACCCCTACTGATGCCTCCTTTTAGTGGAATCAAAATAGCTACCAAAGAAAGGAAATTACTAATACACATTTATTTTCAAACTGCAGACTTAGGAATGTGAACACTTATTAGAATTTTTTTAAAAAATTCAAAAATGGGGGCACCAGCGTGGCTCAGTAGGTTAAGCAACTGCCTTTGGTCCCTGTAGTCCCAGGATCAAGTCCTGCATGGGGCTCCTTGCTCAGCGGGGAGTCTGCTTCTCCCTCTGACCCTCTCCCTTCTCATGCTCTCTCTCATTCTCTCTCCTTCAAATAAATAAATAAAATCTTTAAAAAAATAAAAAAATAAAAATAAAAATTCAAAAACGGTTAAAATAATATGTGGAAATAAGAGTACTGTAATTGATCAAAATGATAATATATTGCCTATTTATTTTATATTTATTATTTATTTTTTTTATTTTTTTTAGGTTTTATTTATTTATTTGACAGAGAGAGAGAGAGCACAAGTAGGCAGAGTGGCAAGCAGAGGGAAAGGGAGAAACAGCCTCCCAGTTGAGCAGGGAGCCCGATGTGGGGCTCGATTCCAGAACTCTGGGATCATGACCCAAGCCAAAAGCAGCTGCTTAACTGACTGAGCCACACAGGCACCCTGTTATTTATGCTTTAAAGAGTAACATTTGTATATAGCATTTGAAAATTTAAAGGTGCAATTCTGTGTAATTATAAGACTTTAAAAGTAGTTTATTTCAACTGCAGTTCAATATTTAGTAAACAAAAATATATTTTAAATATTGACAAGTTCTAAACAAATTTAAAAAACTACCTGCATGAAATTTGTTGCAAAATTTCCATTTTAAAGAGTATATACTTGAGGAAACAATAATACTGACTCTTCTGAAGTATGGCCATAAAGAATTCTACCCATCAAAAAATAATTTTACAATGTTTATACGTAGTCTTTATTTTAATTTTTTCTTTCCTTTTTCTTTTTTCTTTTTTTTTAAAGATTTTATTTATTTATTTGACAGAGAGAGATCACAAGTAGGCAGAGAGGCAGGCAGAGAGAGAGGGGGAAGCAGGCTCTCCGCCGAGCAGAGAGCCCAATGCGGGGCTCGATCGCAGGACCCTGAGATCATGACCTGAGCCGAAGGCAGAGGCTTAACCCACTGAGCCACCCAGGCGTCCCCTTTTTTTTTTTTTTTTGAGGAGGGTTTGTTTTTTCCTTGCAGAAATTATTTTTTAATCTTTGAAAGGATAAGTATTTGGAAGGCTAATGAAGTACTTTCAGGTGCAATGCTGTAAAGAGATTTGGGAGATTTGTACATGCTGATCTCTGAAGGGCACAATAGGTTGAATTGCTTGGAAAACAGATTCTGAGGCAGAGAGTACTCGTAAAGAAAGAAGAGAATAAGAATACAAGCTCTTGTACGACGGAAAGAGATAAAAAGCATGGAGTGCTTTATATAATATATTTATAGGACAGATATATAATATATATATATATATATAAAATATAATTATAGGACAGATATTCTGGCAAATAGATTCTGAGGCGGTGATTTGTATGAAATAGGCTAATTAGGGAGGACTCTTGGGAAACTAATCTATAAGGAGTGAGGAAAATAGGATTGGACAGAAGGGATAGTTGAATTGCTCTGCACTTACAGCAGAGGTCACTGTTGTCCTCACAGGTTGCTCTGGAGCTGGGATAGCTCTTTAAAATCTTCTTAAAGTGAGGTACAGTGGAGACAACAGATCTTTATAGAGGAGGAAATCTATGAGTTTAGGAAACACAAATTTTTAAAATAAGCATTAGACATGGCTTCCCTTTGTTGCAGAGAGAAATACAATCCTATTACAATGGTATTCACTCCATAAATATTATGAATAGATTGAAACAAAGGCCGTCAGTGCCTCTGCTCACAAGACAGTCAGAAAAGTGAGAAATCCACAGACAACTGTGTCCCTGAAGTAAGTGAATCAAACAATTAGTAAACTGGTATTGATGCTGGCTAGGTGTGAAATATCCAAGTCCATACCTGGCACAAATGTAAATTCAGGTTACAATAAATCATTGCCCTTACCCAGGAGAAAGAGTGTAATTTAACCAAGAAGTGTCTGTTTTCTCTCATACTGTTCTCTAAGAGTTGGCCTCTGCCAGTTTGGTTGGAGATTCAGCAGCAGCAGTACCTAGATCAACCTTAAGTTTGAGAGCCCATGCTGTCAGGCATATTTATACCCTCCACTTCTTGCCAATTTGGTACTCTATTAAGAAGCTCATTTTTTTTTTTTTTCAGCATTAGGTGTCTGCGTCCTTGATTATTTAACAACTTTTTTAAAATTACTTTTCAATTTTAATTCCAGTATAGTTAACATACAGTGTTAGATTCAGGTGTACAATATAACAATTCAACAATTCTATACAACACCCAGTGCTCATCACAGAAATTGCACTCCTTAATCCCTGTCACCTATTTCACCCATCCCCCCACCCACCTCCCTCCAATAACCATCACTTTGTTCTCTATAGTTAAGAGTCCATGTCTTGGTTTGTCCCTTTCTCTCTAATTTTTCCCCTTTACTCCTTTGTTTTGTTTCTTAAATTCCACACGTAAATGAAATCATATAGTATTTGTCTTTCTCTGATTGACTTATTTTGATTAGGATTATACTTTTGAGCTCAATCCATGACATTGCAAATGGCAAGATTTCATTTTTTTATGTCTGAATATGATTCCATTGTGTGTGTGTGTGTGTGTGTGTGTGTGTGTGTGTGTGTGTGTGATATATATATGTATATATATATATACATATATATATATATATATGCCACCTCTTCTTTATCTATTCATCTATCAGTGGACACTTGGGCTGCTTCCATAGTTTGGCTATTGTAAATAATGCTGCAGTAAACATAGGGGTTTCTTTTTGAATTAGTGTTTTTATATTTTAAGGATAAATACCCACTAATGTGATTATAGGATCAGAGAATAGTTCTACTTTTTACTTTTTGAGGAACTTCCATACTTTTTCCAGAGTGACTGCACCAGTTTGCATTCCCACCAACAGTGCATAAGGGTTCCTTTTTCTCCACTTCTCCTCCTTAATACTTGTTTCTTGTGTTGCTGATTTTAGCCCTTGTGACAGGTGAGGTGATATCTCATCGTAGTTTGGATTTGCATTTTGCTGATGATGAGTGATATCAAGCGTAATTTTGTGTGTCTTTTGGCCATCTGAATATCTTCTTTAGAGCAATGTCTGTTCATGTCTTCTGCACATTTTTAAACAGATTATTCATTGTGGGGGATATTGAGTAGTTTAAGTTCTTTATATATTTCAGATACTAACCACTTACTGACATGCCATTTGAAATCTCTTCTCTCTTCCAGTAGGTTGTCTTTTAGTTATGTAGTCTGTTTCCTTCACTGCAGAAACTTTTATTTTTGTGTATTCCCAGTAGTTTATTATTGTCTTAATTTCCCTTGCCTCAGGAGACATATCTAGAAAAATGTTGCTACAGCCAATGTCAGAGACATTACTGTCTGTGTTCTTTTTTAGGATTTTTAGGGCTCCAGGTCTCACATTTGCATGTTTAATTCACTCTGAGTTCATTTTTTGTGTTTGGTGTAAGAAAGTGGTCCAGTTTCATTCTTTTGCATGCAGCTGTCCAGTTTTCTCAACACCATCTGTTAAAGAGACTATCTTTCTCCAATTGGATATTCTTTCCTGCTTTGTCAGTTTAATTGACTATATAATTATGGGTGTATTTCTAGATTTTCTTTTCTGTTCTATTGATCTATGTGTTTATTTTTGTGCTAGTTTCATAATGTTTTGATTACTATAGCTTTGTCATATAACTTGAAATTGAGAATTGTGATACAGCCAGCTTTGCTTCTCTTGTTCAAAATAGCTTTGATATTTGGGGTCTTTTGTGGTTTCATACAAATTTTAGGAACATTTGTTCCAGTTCTGTGAAAAATGATGTTGGCATTTGATAGAGATTGCATTAAATCTGTAGACTGCTTTCAGTAGTATAGATATTTTTTTTTTAAGATTTTATTTATTTATTTGACATCTCTGTCAAAGAGATCACAAGTAGACAGAGAGGCAGGCAGAGAGAGAAGGGGAAGCAGGCTCCCTGCTGAGCAGAGAGCCCGATGCGGGGCTTGATCTCAGGACCCTGAGATCATGACCTGAGCCGAAGGCAGAGGCTTTAACCCACTGAGCCACCCAGGCGCCCCAATAGTATAGATATTTTAACAATATCTGATCTTCTAAACCATGAGCATGGAATGTCTTTCCATTTCTTTGTGTTGTCTTCGATTTCTTTTATCACCATTTTATAGTTTTCAGAGTGCAGGTCTTTCACCTCTTTCATTAGGTTTATTCCAAGGTATCTTATTTTGGGTGCAATTGTAATGGTATTGATTTATTAATTTCTTTTGCTACTGCTTCATTATTACTATATAGAAATGAAACAGATTTCTGCAAATTGATTTTGTATCCTGTGACTTGTCATTTCTCAGTTCTAGTAGTTTTCTTGGTGGATTCTTTAAGGTTTTATATATACAGTATCATGTCATTTGAAAATTGTGAAATTTTACTTCTTTCTTATCAATTCAAATGCATTTTATTTCTTTTTGTTGTCTAATTGCTGTGGCTAGGACTTCTAGTACTATGCTGAATAAAAGTGGTGAGAGTGGACATTCCTGTCTTGTTCCTCACTTCAAGAAAAGGTTCTCAGTTTTTTCCCATTGAGTATGATGTTAGTTGTGGGTTTTTTTTATATATGGCCTTTATTATGATGAGGTTTGTTTCCTCTAAACCTACTTTGTTGAGGGTTTTTATCATGACTGCCTTCTGTATTTTGCCAGATGTTTTTTCTTCATCTATTGAAATATTCATATGATTTTATCCTTTCTCTTATAGTTTGGTTTATGAATATTAAACCACCTTGCAAGTCAGGAATAAATCTCACTTGATGGTAGTGAATGATTTTTTTATATGTATTGTTGGATTCAATTTCTAGTATTTGGTTGAGGATTTTGTATATATGTTAATCAGAGATATGGGTCTGTAGTTCTCTCTCTCTCTCTATCTCCCTCTCTCTCTCTGTTCCTCTTTTGTGGTGTCTGTATCTGGTTTTGTGTCAGGGTGATACTGGCTTCAGAGAATGATTTTGGAAGTTTTTCTTCCTCTCCCATTTTTTTGGAATAGTCTGAGAAGAATAGATATTAACTCTTCTTTAAATGTTTGGTAGAATTTACCTGTGAAAATGTCTAGTCTTAAACTTTTATTTTTTGGGAGTTTTTTGATTACTGATTCAATCTCCTTGTTGGTAATTAGTCTGTTCAAATTTTCTATTTCTTCCTGCTTCAGTTTTGGTAATTGTTATGTTTCTCGTAATGAATCCATCTCTTCTAGGTTGTCTAATTTGTTGGCATATAGTTTGATAGTTTTTCATAATATTATCTTAGACTTGTTTGTATTTCTGTGATGTCAGTTGTTATTTCTCCTCTTTTATTAGTGATTTTCTTTATTTGAGTTCTCTCTCTCTCTCTCTCTCTCTCTCCTTAGGATTCGGGCTATACGTTTATGAATTTTGTTGATTTTTTTCAAAAATACAACTCCTGGTTTCATTGATCTGTTCTATTGTTGTTGTTGTTGTTGTTGTTTTAGTTTATATATCATTTACTTCTATCCTAATCTTTTTTTTTTTAAGATTTTATTTATTTATTTGACAGAGAGGAGAGAAATCACAAGTAGGCAGAGAGGCAGGCAGAGAGAGAGGGGGAAGCAGGCTCCTCGCTGAGCAGAGAGCCCGATGTGGGGCTCAATCCCAGGACCCTGGGATCATGACCTGAGCCGAAGGCAGAGGCTTTAACCCACTGAGCCACCCGGGTGCCCAGCTTCTATCCTAAACTTTATTATTCCCTTCCTTCTTCTAGTGCGGGATGTTGTTTGCTGTTCTTTTTCTATCTCCTTCAGGTGTAAGATTAGGTTGTTTATTTGAGATTTTTCTTGCTTATTGAAGTAGGCCTGTAACATTATAAACTTCCCTCTTAAAACAGCTTTTGCTGCATCCCAAAGGTTGTGGGCCATTGTGTTTTCATTTTCATTTGTTTTCACGTACTTTTTTTGTTGTGGTGGTGGTGATGGTTTTTGTTTTATTGTTTTTTTGTGTGTTTTTTGTTGTTGTTATTGTTTTGTTTTGTCGTTTTTTGTTTTGCTGTTGTTGTTTTTTGGTTAACCTATTTATTATTTAGTAGCATGTTATTTAACCTCCACATATTTGTGGTCTTTCCAGATTTTTTTCTTCTGGTTGATTTCTAGTTTCAAAGCATTTTGGTCAGAAAAGATGCATGGCATGACTTTGACATTTTTTAATTTGTTGAGACTTGTTTTGTGCCTCATATGTGATCTATTCTGGAGAATGTTCCATGTGCACTTGAAGACAATATGCATTCTGTTTTAGTTCAAATGAAATGTTGTCACTATATCTGTTAAATTCATCTGATCTACTGTATCATTCCAACCCACTCTTTTCTTATTAATTTTCTGTTTAGATGATCTGTCCACTGAAGTAAGTGGGGTTTTAAAGTTCCCTATTATTATTGTACTACAACTAATAGCTCTTTTGTGTTTGTTATTAGCTGTTTTATGTATTTGGATGCTCCCACATTGGGTGCATAAATATTTACAATTGTTATATCTTCTTGTTTGATTGTCCCCTTTTTTGGTATATACTTCTTTCTCTCTTTTTACAGACTGTGTTTTAAAGTCTATTTTGTCTGAAGTAAGTACTGCTACTCCAGCTTTCATTTGATATCCATTTGCATGATGCATGTTTATTCTTTCCCTCACTTCCAATCTGAAGCTATCTTTAGTTCTGAAATGAGTCTTTTATAGTCAGCATATAGTTAGATCCTTTTTTTTTAATTCACTCTCTCACCCTATTCAAAAATAATTGGTAGATATGTATTCATTGTAATTTTTTACTGGTTTTGTGGTCGTTTTTGCAGGTTTTTTTTTCCTTCCTTCTCTTTATCTCTTTCATGGTTTACTGTTTCCTTGAGTGATATACTTGGATTTTTTTTACTCTTTATTTTTTGTATACGTATTAGTGGTTTTGATATGTGGCTACCATTCAGTTTATATACAACACCTTCTGCATATGGCAGTTTATATTAAGCTTATGTTTGCTGAGCTCATTCTTCACTTTTCCCTCTACTTTTCAGATATTTGGTATCATATATTACATATTTTCATTTTGTGCTTCTCTTGAGTGATTTTTACAGATACACTTTTTTTTCTTCCTATTTTTCTTATTCTTACCTGTGGTTTTGTTTTCCACTCACAGAGTTCCCCTTAATTATTTTGTAGAGCTGGTTTAGTGGTCAAGAATTCTATAGACTTTTGTTTGTCTGGAAAATTCTTTATCTCCTTCTATTCTGAAACAGAACATTGCTGGATACTGTATATATTCTTGGCTGCAGACTTTACCACTCTACCACTTTTGAGTATATCATGCCAATCTCTCCTAGCCTGCAAGGTTTCTACTGAAAAATCAGCTGGTAGCCTTATGGGGTATCCTTTATATGTAACTGTCTTCTTTTCTTTACAACCTTTAAAATTCTTTCTCTATCACTATTTTTTCCCATTTTAATTATTATGTGTCTTGGTGTGGACTTTCTGAGGTTGAATTTGTTGGGGAAATCTCTGTGCCTCCTGAATCTGGATCTCTGTTTCCCTCCCTAGATTTGAAAAGTTTCAGCTATTGCTTCTTCAAATATATTTTCTGCCCCCCCCCCACTTCTCTCTTTTCTTTCTGGGATCCCTATAATGCAAATGTCATTGCACATGATGGTGTTGCTGAGTTCTCTAGATCTATTCTCATTATGAATTATTTGTTTGTCTCTCACCTGTTCAGCTTGACTGCTTTCCATTTTTCTATCCTCCAGGTCACATATACATTCTTCTACTTCCTGTAGCCTACTATTTACTCCATCTTTATATTTTTAATTTCATTTATTGAGTTCTTAAGATCTGATATGTTATGTTTTCATCTCTTTGCCAAGGGTCTCACTGAGGTCCTCCACCCTTTTCTGAAGTCCAGTGAGTATCTTTATGATCATTACTTTAAATTCTCTGTTAGGCATATTACTTATTTCTGTTTTGTTTAGATCTCCTGATGTGATTTTCTCCTGTTCTTTTCATCTGGGACATAGTCCCCTGTCTCCTCATTTTGTCTATGTCTCTGTGTCTGTTTCTCTGTGTTAGGAAAGTTGGCAATGTCTTCTTCTCTTCAAAATAGTAGTTTTTTGAAGAAGAGGTCCTGCAGTGGCCTGCAGCAGTGTCTCCTTTTCTCCAGAACCTGGCACTTCAGGGGAGTCTTATTAGTGTGTTGCTTATGACTTGCTACTTTGTTTAAATCGCTTTGTCTTTCAGTCCAGAGCTCTGACACTGAGTCTCTTCCTTTCATGGGCTATACTTGCTCCCTGTGGTGTTAGTGAAATCCAGGCAGGCAGGTTTTTAGGGGATGTGACGGCAGGAGAACTTGTGGGTGGGGAGGTGGTGTTAGCAAAGTTTGAGCTGAGCAGTTGGTCCTGGGCAGGACTCCTAGAGGCTGGGTGGTTGCAGGGGGCATGGTACAAAGAAGGGCAGTGGAGGTCAGGGGCACAGAAATTTGGGCTGAGCAAAGGGCTGAGGCCAGTAGGTTTGGAGTGGATAAATACTCAGGAGAATGTGTGGGCAGGGCCCACTGCTAGCTGGTTAGGTAGGAAGTGTCCCTGCAGTGGTACCTCTGATAGCTGGCCCTGTGTTTATGACTGGGAGTTTGGGCGGGGGAGGGAAATGGTGCCTACCAGCTTCTTTGTTCCTGGAAAAGTCCCCCAACAAACTCTAAAATCCATATAAACAGATCATCTTCCTGTTTGCTCCAGGCATAACGCAAACTGTCCCTTCTATTTTGCCTCTCTGTAGGCTATAACTCTTTAAGGATGAGGATCCACCTATCACTCACCCTCTTGGCTCACCCAGTACTGAGTCAGCTGACTTAAAGTTCCAGGCTCTGTGTCCTGCTGGTTATACAAACTCAGGAAATTCAGTCAGTCTTGTTATGGGGATTCATCTTCCCGTGTGGGCTCCCTTGTGTGAGGGATCATTTCCTTCCTCTCTCCATGTCTATAGTTCCTCCCTCCTAGGGGCAGCTGCTGACCAGCATTTCTATCCTTTCTAAACTCTCAGATATGACTTCTTCTCTACATTTAGTTGTGGAGTTTCTTCTGCCAGTGTTCAGATCACTCCCTGATTTATCCACAGGGAGATGAGTAATATCTAGTTGTAAATGCGGGACAGGGTGAACTTAGGGTCTTCCTACTCTGCCATCTTCTCAAGCTCCCCCAGTTTAATCACTTTTTGATGGTAATATTCTCTGATAGGTTTTTTATACCTTCCAAAGATCTTCATACTTCATATCCCTTACCATTGATCTATTTACATTTCTCTTTCCCAGATTTTGTCTCTGATAACTTCCAATATTTCTCTTTTCTAGAATTTTAACCAAACAACTCATCTATTTACCACTTTTCATGTGTCTACGTATATTCTGACGTTGGAACACATTTCTTTTTACATAATGTGAGTAGATGTAGGTGCAGGTCCCAGAGCTCTGAACATTGGGAATATTTTGCCTATGCACTAGCTGTGAGGTCCATCTCTGCAAGGTGGTACTGTCCGTATTGCAGGCTACTTGCACAACAGACTTGTCTACAGTAGAATTATTCCCCCCTGGGGCCTTTTCAAAATAGATAAATTTCCATAAAACTTGATAAATAGTCTAGAGGTATCCAAGCAAGTGTGGTATTTGCCACCTGAGAACCTAAAGAGTTCAAGATGGCATTGTCTTGTATCTTATAGTGGGGACTAAGAAATGTAATAATTAAATTTTGTTATTATTGTTGTTGTTTTTCTTTGCACACACTGTGCCTATATTCCCTACTACTCACATGACTAAAACCTAAAAAAAATATAATTGGGGTAGTAGAGAGCACCACAAAACTTTATAGAGCTTAGTTTCCACCCTATGAGGCACATGTGTATTATAAGAGACTCCAACATACTCACTATTTCTTACTTGTACAGCAAGATGTCATCATCTAGCAAATTATATCACCAATATAGTCAATCATGATTTATATAGAATGTGTGTTTGAATTACTTTTTTTACATAGGCTCCACTCCCAGCTTGAACTCATTACCCTGAGACCAAGACCTGAACTGTGATCAAGAGTCAGAGGTTCAACCAACTGAGCCACCCACTCCTAGTACTAGATTTTTACAGAAGGTAGCATGGAAGATGTGTTCCATGGACAATACTATGTGTACTAGGTTGAATAATATCTCCCTAAAATTTATGTCTACTCAGAACATCAGAATGTTACCTTATTTGGAAATAGAATCTTTATAGATATAATCAATAAGTTAAAATGAAGTCATAACTGTATTACAGCTCTAATTCAGGATTTCTGTGCTTATAAAAAAAAAAAAGAAAAAAGAACACATGGGAATTCCATGTGAAAATGCATTGTCTGCATCTACAAACAAGGGATGCAAAGTGTTACATTAACCACCAGAAACTAGGAGAAAGTCATCAAACTGCTTCTCCCTCAGTGTCTTCAGAAAGAACCAACTCTGCAGACACCTGGATTTCAGACTTCTGTTCTCTAGAACTGTGAAAGAATAAGTTCATATTGTTTTAAGCCACTCAGTTTGTAGTAATTTCTTAAAGAAGTCCCAGAAAACTAATACACTATGTGAATGCAAAGTGCTTCCGCTTCTTCTCAATCACTTGACTGCCATGAGAAAGGATACATTGCCCAACTGATGACTATATACAAACTATAGGAATCTGTAATATTCTCTAGTGGATATAACACACCTGGAACAGTTACTGCCATTGAGGCTATTATATGTTTGTGTTTGTGATAGCACACTTTCATCTCCTGGGATATATCTGATTTTTGTAGATACCAGACTTGTGAATGAATGGAATATAAGACCACAATTTAGCATCCTTTAGATCTAAAAAGTGGCTATAATCTCTATCATTCCCACCAGGATATTATATTGCTCTTGGTTTGCTATCTTTGTGGAAAGAGAGTTAGTTTCTGCAGCTTGCACTTGGCTTTTCCTATGAAATCTCTTACCTTATAAATCAAGGAAGCAATATGAGTATTCTGCAAATGAACAGAGATACAAACCACCAAGTGTTATACATTTGGATATCAGAGAAATCACTATCGAGTAGTTCTGTAGACCAATTAGACATATTAGCCACTGTGAGCCATGGTCAAGGGCTTCATTTATTACATGGCCCCCATTTACTACATTCCTTTGATAATGTCCTTGGTGATCTTAGTGTGGATGATGATTATGATGACAATTCACTTCTCCAGGTAACAATGTCTACTCAGGTCCTACATCTAACAGTTTTTGCAATGTTTGGGTAATCTTTCCTGGGTTTTGGTTAAATGGTCAGGTAGCTGTAGGGCCCTTTGAGGAAGAATTGGATTAATCATAATTATATACTCTTGCTAAGATGTTGTTATATCCTTTCATGTAGAGATCCAGGCTCCCCTTCACTCAGAGTGTTCTAAGTGCTGGTATATGCTAGGCCCTACAGTTCTTGTGGTGTGTAATCCCCTTACAAACTTAGAAGATCTTTCACTTTTTCAGCAGGATTATATTGTGACATGATTCTAGTTATTAGCCTGATGACCTAAAGGGAGTGGTATTGTCCTGAGGAGTCATGTTTTTTTCTTTCAAGAAAGGGACTTTTGTATGGTCTTCAAGTAATAAGTGTACTATCTTAAAAAAAGGAAGAGCGAATTACTTCTGCAGGCCCTAAGTGTTTTGACTAACTTGAGAATTGAAGGTTTTTAAGTGCATGGACTTATATGTGCCCATATAAATTCTGCAAATCCAAATATTTCCTGGTCAGGTTTTTGGTCTTGGCATAACAAATTTTCTGGGGTTGAGAATTCAACCTTTGCTATATCTCCACTACCCTGATAATCAAATTTTTCTGGCCTCTAGCTATAGAGGCTGTGCTACTAATAAGACTCTATTGTTTATTAATCATTCATAACATTTTGATGTTTCTTCATTGAATCAATAACATTCAGCAAGTATCATCAATTCCATATTCTTTGCTATTACCGCTTTTATTGAAATTTCCAAATGCTTGAAATGTACCTCTCCACACATTCTCTTCTACTCGTATCTCCTCTCAATTCATCAATGGAAGGCTTTTTAATAATTACATCTTACAGCACGCCAAGGGTAATTACTACTAAAATTTGACCAATGATGGAATCCTTCAGAGGCATATGAAACTGGCAGTTTATTTTTTTTTGAAATCTAATTTTGGGGCCAGCTTCCTAGGATAATATCCAGTAAAACAGTTTTAGATCATATTTCCTAGGAAATAAAGATTTGCTTGCAGGGATTTTGTAGATGAATGCTGTTGTGATAACTATTTGTAAAGGGATGAAGAAAGCAGAATTAGGTATAGAGAAAAAGTTGAAGTGGAATCCAGATATAACTAGGAATCGGCCAATTTTATGGGGACTTTGGAACTGAGATGACCCTTCAGAGTTACCCTGAATATATGTAAGGGGGTAGACTTCTGCACTTCCTCTTTGGCCAGTCTTTGAAGGTGGACTGCCCCTAGGAGGAAGGCAAGATATTAGGTGAAGCAATTCCCCCCAGCCTGGCACAACTGATGAAGAAGGACTTAACAATGATAGTTCAGCAGGCAACACTCCAAGCAAAAGACTAGATCTTTAAATGGTGATCTGGAGAGTACTCTACAGCACTCACTAGAAAGAAATTAGTCCTGATCATCTTCAAACACATGAATGGCTGTGAATATTAAGAGAGTGGACACATTTACCTAGATAACCTGGAATTCTGGAATCCCTCAGAATTCTTACTAATGGAAGTACAAATGTCAAGGATGTAGAGTAGTTACAAGAAACACTTTTTAAGTGGGGGAATGTAGGCGCAGGGAAGAAAAGTAAGAAGTTATTGTTCTAACTCAGGAAATTATGAAAATAATTTACTATAATTAGGCATAAACTTAATGTTGTTTCTCTTGGTTTAAAAGAAAAATAGAACAAAATTTCAAATCAAATTTAAATTGTCAGTGGAAATAAAACTTACCAACATCTCAGAGGCAATAATCTTTTCTTAACAATTAGATCCAAAATAGTTTATAAAGATTTACACAGAAGCATGAAAAATGCAGAAATATATCATTCAATCTGCTGAAATTTCATCCACCTACTGTAGGTTAGAATACATGAATCAAAAAAAATAAAAAATAAAAAAAAAGAATACATAAATCAGTTGGCCAATTGTAAAGAAAATATGTCCTATAAATACCATAAGGAAGTATTTTGACTAGACCATCTTTGTTTTGCTTGTTTGTTTGTTTTTGAGTTGTTAGTATGCTTTTCTTATATGCTATTCTTCCAGATTATTGGTAGGTAGCCAAGATTGTGGAGTTCAGTTGACTGAGACCAGTGGGATATACATTTGAATGTTTATATTACATTTCTGTGTATGACTAATTCTAAGTTTAGCGCACCACAATACCTGGTTTCCTATTATGCCTTTAAGTTATTAGAATGCAGAAGATAGTAGCTGTCTCAAATGCAAAATGATTTTTACTTATTACTACTTTGTTAAAGTACTATACCAATAGTGTTTTATTTTAGACTCCTTTCATCATTCAAATATACTTGAGATTTACTGTGGATTTGTTATGTTAGCATGTTTGGAGTGCTGTGCTATGTAGGCTATTATCTATGTTACTTCATTGGTTATTTTCTTTTTTCCTTTTTTTTTTTTTTAGTTATTTTCTTATTGGGGTAAAAAAAGTTGGTGTATTTATTCCATATGATATTTCTCAGTGCTATGCATTGGATATGAGTTTGTGATACATTTTTATTAGTTCTCTGTTAATTTATTTTTCTTATGATGTTTATTCTCTATGAATTGTTTGCCTTGTTAAAATTTGATTAATTTGTACTTCTGATGATAGGCCAAATTAAACAAAATAAAATGACAAACTAATAAATATGTAATATATGTTGCTGGAAAACTAGTAAGGACTCTGCCTCAAACTACATCATTAATAGATGAAAATTAAAGTTAATTAAAGTATTGATTTGAAAATGAGAACTATAATTTATTATTTGTGGATCTAATAAAGAGGAACATTTCTCAAGGTCATGTTTCTTTTTTTCTTGTCTTTAAACAACAAACCAAATAATTTTTGAGGATAATAGATTGCTTTAAATTAAAAAGAACAATGTCAGAGGCAGACTTACCAGGAAGCTAATGAAGTTTAACCCACAAGGCCCCTAATTTACATGGATGCCATCTGAGCCCCTGGAATGAGTGTTAACACTGTGTTTTAAAACGCATGCTTCAGTGAATTTTCCAAAAGCCAGATATTTTAATTTCTGACTAGTTTCATTCTGACTTCCTCCCACATCACATTTTCCTCGGTGTAGCTAGTGTGAGCTACTAGGAGAGCTTTGCGGATCTGGCTAAAGGGAAGTAAGTTGAGGTTTAGGTTTAGTTAAGGTTTTGTTTAGTAAGATAAGGTTTAATAAATTTAATTTAGTAAGATTTATTGGGTTATTTTATTTGTAATATAGTCACTTCTGATATAATTAAGATATTATTAGCTTTTCCCATGTATTTTAATGGCTTCCTGGTGTGGTCCTATCAGACTTTGTGCTAATTCACAAAAATAGGAGACCAAAGATTCTATAGAGCTACTCTAGAATCTTCCTGCTCTAGATGACACAGGTAACAGCTTTTCATTCCACCCAGTATATAAGTCAGAGCAATATTTCTAGATCCAGAATTTGTTGATTTCAGAATCCAAACACTATTATCAGGCACTGTACTTCCTACTTTGAAGTAGGAGAATTAAAATTCAACAATTATTTTTATACCCTGCAAGAGATATTTTACTATGCTCCTGAGTACTGGTCCAAACTGCATTGAAACTGTTAAATTTGTGACACCCTGTTGAATATATCTCTCACCTGTTTGAATATATTATATTACTAAAAATTCTAAAAAACTAGCCAGGTTCTTGCTCATCCTGTCCAATGATCCCTGCCATCAATGTAATAGATTGATATGATGTTCTGCAGAACTCCATAGTCTAATTCTCTCCATATTATGTTATGCTAGAGAGCAGAAGATAATTTAACCCTGGGTAATTTTTATGAATGAATATTTTATTTGTTTCATGTGAATTCATATTAGTTATGATTTTTTTATGAGAATACAAAATAATACTTACACCAGATGATAGGTTATACATGCTATACTTGAAGTCTTAATAATCAGATCTAGTGATGATACTATATTGGGCACAGCAACTGCACTACGAAAGTATTGATTGATTAAAATTGCAGTACTTTATGGTCATTCTGGTAAATAAATTGGAGATATAAGAGGCCAAGCCCTGCATTCTTTTTTTTTTTTTTTTAATTTATTTTTTTAGTGTTCCAAGATTCATTATTTATGCATCACACCCAGTGCTCTATGCCATACGTGCCCTCCTTAATACCCACCACCAGGCTCACCCATCCATGTACCCCCATCCCCTCAAATCCCTGTTTGTTTCTCAGAGTCCACAGTCTCTCATGGTTTATCTCCCCCTCCAATTTACCCCAATTCACTTTCCTTTCCTTCTCCTAATGTCCTCCATGTTATTCTTTATGCTACAAGTAAGTGAAACCATATGATAATTGACTTTCTCTGCTTGAATTATTTCACTCAGCATAATCTCCTCCAGTCCCATCCATGTTGATACAAAAGTGGGGTATTCATCCTTATTGATGGCTGAGTAATATTCCATTGTATATATATACCATATCTTCTTGATCCATTCATCTTTTGAAGGGCATCTTGGCTCTTTCCAGAGTTTGGCAATTGTGGCCATTGCTGCTCTGAACATTGGGCTACAGGTGGCCCTTCTTTTTACCATCTGTATCTTTGGGGTAAATACTCAGTAGTGCAATTGCAGGGTCATAGGGTAGCTCTATTTTTAATTTTTTGAGGAATCTCCACACTGCTTTCTGAAGTGGCTGCACCAACTTGCATTCCCACCAACAGTGCAAGAGGGTTCCCCATTCTCCACATCCTCTCCAACACTTGTTGTTTCCTCTCTTGTTGATTTTGGCCATTCTAACTGGTGTGAGGTGGTATCTCAGTGTGGTTTTGATTTGAATTTCCCTGATGGCTAATGGTAATGAACATTTTTTCATGTGTCTGCTAGCCATTTGTATGTCTTCTTTGGAGAAGTGTCTGTTCATGTATTCTGCCCATTTTTTGACATTAGTTATCTGTTTTTTGGGTGTTGAGTTTGAGGAGTTCTTTATAGATCTTGGATATCAGCCCTTTGTCAGTAGTGTCATTTGAGAATCTCTTCTCTCATTCTGTGGGTTGTCTCTTTGTTTTGTTGACTGTTTCCTTTGCTGTGCAGAAGCTTTTTATCTTGATGAAGTCCCAAAAGTTCATTTTCACTTTTGTTTCTTTTGCCTTTGGAGACATGTCTAGAAAGAAGTTGCTGTGGCCGATGTCGAAAAGATTACTGCTGCCTATGTTCTCCTCTAGGATTTTGATAGATTCCTGCCTCTTGTTGAGATCTTTCATGCCTTTCGAGTTTATCTTTGTGTATGGTGTAAGAAAATGGTTGAGTCTCATTCTTCTATACATATCTGTCCAATTTTCCCAGCACCCATTTATTGAAGAGACTGTCTCTTTTTCCACTGGGTATTTTTTCCTGCTTTGTTGAAGATTATCTGACCATAGAGTTGAGGGTCCATATCTGGGCTTTCTACTCTGTTCCATTGCTCTATGTGTCTGTTTTTGTGCCAGTACCATGCTGTCTGGGTGATTTCAAGCTTTGTAGTAAAAATCAAGCTTGGTTTTTCTTCTTCAATCTTTTTGTGTATTCTTCAATTTCTTTCATGAGTGTTTTGTAGTTCCTCGAGTACAGATTCTTTACCTCTTTGGTTAAGTTTATTCCAAGGTATCTTACGGTTCTTGTTGCTGTATTAAATGGAATCGATTCTCTAATTTCCCTTTCTATATTTTCTTTGTTAGTGTATAAGAAAGCAACTGATTTCTATGCATTGATTTTGTGTCCAGCCACATTACTGAATTGCTGTGTGAGTTCTAATAGTTTGGGTGTAGAGTCTTTTGGGTTTTCCATATAAAGTATCATGTTATCTGTGAAGAGAGAGTTTGACTTCTTTGCCAATTTGAATACTTTTTATTTCTTTTTGTTGTCTGATTGCTGTTGCTAGGACTTCTAGTACTATGTTGAACAATTGTGGTGAGAGTGGGCATCCTTGTCGTGTTCCTGATCTCAAAGGGAAGGCTGTCAGTTTTTCCCCATTGAGAATGACATTCGCTGTGGGTTTTTCATAGATAGATTTTACTAAATCTATCTATGACCCAGAGGACCCACTACAAATTGGATTCTAAGTATAACTCTATATAGTACCTGCCCCTTATAAGAAATGATATTTTACAACCATGGGTATAATTGCAAATTCAGATACTATTTCTGAGAGTCACCCAAATGTTTAAATATTTACTTTTTCAACTGTGCATTCAAATTTTTGAATGACTCTATGTAATTGTATGGTTATTATAGGATCTATAATTACAATATATACTTACAGTGATATAGTAGGGTCATTCTTCCTACAACCTTGATCATTTCCTTAACCAAAAGGTAAAAGTTTGAAAAGTGGCTCAATCTAGGAATTGAGGAAAGAATGTAACTTTTATTAGGGAAACTGCCTTCATTCTTTTTGCTCCTTCATTCTCGTCTTCTTCTAATTATAGATGTTAAACAGTACCCTCTTTGGCCATTCATCTATTGTCACTAAGGCTGTCATGGTTTATTGACCATCTCCGTAACTGCCTTCAGGTCAAATAACCTGGGCTCTGACGTTACCAGTAAATGTAGCTCCCTTGCCTACAGTGGCTACTGCTACTTGATCTTAATTATTTCAGGGGTCCCTTTTCCTCATAGATATTAATGTGCCCATTTCTATGACATCTTCTAACATCATCAGTCCTGGACTTCAAAGAGCCATTGCTGAGCTTATTAGTTTGTTGGGGCTTCTTTCAAGAGACTATTCTTGATGGTCTTGATGAATAAAGTGACCTATGAACTCAGTATAAAGATGATACTCTGGTGCATCTTGTGGCCTTATATAATATATACAGCTCAACACTGCTCACTTCCTTAACTTTTTTAGTCCATTTTCTAACATCTGCCAGGGACTCTTTAGGCAATTTCCCTTCACACAGCAGAGGTGATTGCTTACTACAAGCTTCTAAGAATTCTTGCCATAAAGTGAAATTATTTTTCCTAAGAAAGAAATCACAATTAAATGTATTTTTCATTATATAATCTTACTGTTTGGCCACTTGATCACGTATCAGCAATATCCAAACCCAGAGGAACTTTCTGGCTCATGTACAAAAACCTATCTATATCTGATGAATAGTATAAGAATTTTTTTTTTAATTTTAATTTTTTTATTTTTTATTTTTTGAAGATTCTATTTATTTATTTGACAGAGAGAGAGAGATCACAAGTAGACAGAGAGGCAGGCAGAGAGAGAGGGGGAAGCAGGGTCCCTGCTGAGCAGAGAGCCCAATGCGAGGCTCAATCCCAGGACTCTGGGATCATGACCTGAGCCGAAGGCAGAGGCTTTAACCCAATGAGCCATCCAGGCGCCCCAGTCTAAGAAATTTTATAAAGAATGAAAATTTCTTAATTAAAACTGAACTCTTCTTAGAAAAAAAATTCGTATGTATGTGCTATATACATATATATTTGTGTATTTGTGTATACACACATTTAATATTCTGATTTTTTCCCAAATATATAGGTGTTTTATTTCTTATTTATCCTGTATGATGGAGATGGAAAAGGTGTGAAGAGGTTTATAAATTATATAACTAGGTCTAAAAGTAACTAAAAAGGTAATTAACAAGATTATATATAACTATCACCAAACATTAATTTCACATAATAAGATTTAATAAAGTGAATGTTAAAACTCACCATCATTGTTCCATTGAATATGCTCATGTGCTATTTTTGCTCTACAAGATAGCCAGTGCATGGGGAGATTTATTTGCAGAAATTAAAGTTTAAAACACAAAGGTCCAAGATATATATTAGTTAAGGTTATATAGATAATGTGTGAAATATTTCTTATATGCCCATCTTTTAAACTGATCTGCGGCCAGAGAATATTATAATATATAATTCTCAAAGGACTTGCTATGATGCAAGATTTGCCGTGCCTGCCCTTTTGGAAAATATAAGACTTTCCCAGCATAAATCAATTTTACTGCAAGTAATATGATCATCCCAGTACTTCTGTTCTTTTTTTTTTTTTTTTCCAGTACTTCTGTTCTTGAAGATGACCACTCTACATTGAATATATTTCATTCATAGTTTCACATTTATTTAAATGCAGGTTATTCAGAAGCTAAGGTAAAATTTCACTTGCCCCCTAAAGAGTCACAAAACTAGAAGGATCTTAAAATAATGTCCAGTCCAGAGGTCTAATTTGATACCATTCTATATGCTATTGAAGAAAATGCCTGAATTACAAAATAAATACCTGCATTTTATCTTTAATTAAAGCAATAGTAACCATTAAGATGAGATTAATCAATTTCTTTAATATGAGCAATATATAAGAAAATTATAAATACATTTTCCCTCCAGTTAGATAATCACTCAGATTTCCTTATTTAAACATGTACCTCTTAAACTTCTTATTTGTAGCCTTTGGTTTTGTCCTTAACTCTTAAAACTGTTAACTCTTCAAGACTCTCACTGACTGAGGAATCAAGATAATGCTGTTGAAAAAAAAAAAGATAATGCTGTCGAATAACTTTTGATTTTTAGTTAATTGCATAATTATATGTTGCTTAAATTTTACTTGATCATGGAGAGTTTTCAGTGTGAAGTTGAATAAAGTAATCACGTTATCTGATTACAAGGTAGTCAGAATGCAGGTGAATAGCAAACATCATGTTACTGAACTCCCAGTTCAGCTGCCCATGGCTGGAAAGGCCAACACTCAAGAGATGAAATTTGAATGGAAAGGAATTTGAATTTTATTCAGGAGAACAGCTACCTGTGGTGAGGGAAGACTCTTGTCCAAAACCCGACTGTGAGGTTTCTATCTGGCCCAGGTGTTTTTAAAGGAGTTTAGGGTAATTAATTAGTAAAAGAATACAGTGGTCTGCAACATTACTTGATTACTTGCATACTAGATGGTGCCAGCTACAAACATGATCTCAGAGCTCAGGGGTTGTGCAAGGGGGTCCAGTTCCTGTTTCATCATGTGCAGAAGTACTTTGTTCTTTCTGCAAAGGAGGGCACAGTCTACAGATACACAAAGGGAGGTTAATAAAAATCATTTGTATGACTTCAAAAAAGAAAATCATTTTGCTAAAAAAAATTGCAGGGCTAATCAAAAAGCCAAAGTGGCATCAAAGAGACTTGCTGGCTGATGTGGCTTGGGAAATTTTTGGTTTTTCATGCCTAGTGGCCTATCTTCTGTGGATCAAGGGACATAGGTCAACAAGTAAGGAGTGTGTTAACTTGAAGTAAGTTAACCCTTAAAATCAGTTGGAGAACAGTTATAATCAGAAGCTTAAACTACTGAGTGCTCATTAACATCCTTTCAGAGTAATTATCCCTTCTTGAGGATAGATCAAAAATTTTCAAAATTTCTTAGTCCATTTGGGCTACTGTTACAAAATTCCAAAGATCAGCTAGCTTATAAGCAACATCACAAACATGTTTGCTTTTTGGTGAATGCCCTCTTCTTGGCTCATAGCTTACTCTTTCTGGCATGACCTCGCATGGTGAAAGGTTCTATGAAGCTCTGTGAAGTCTCTTTTATAGAGGCATTAACCCACTTGTGACAGCACTACCTCATGACCTAACTGCCTTCCAAAACTCCCACTTCCAAATACCATCATTTTTGGGAGTAGAATTTCAACATATGAATTTTGGAGAGACCTATTCAGATCATGGCAAAAAACAAATATATAATGAACATGCTCTGTTATAGCAATCCAACATTATTGATAAGAAACAACTGCCTCTTCTTACATTTACTAATTTCTTCATCTCCTGACATGTTTTCTATTGAAGAAAATGTTTATTATTAACCATATAACTATTGTATCAAATTGAAATAACAGTAAAAGTTTGTAAGGATTCATATGATTAAATTAATTGATAAGAAAAATATAAATTAATAAATAAATACTTTTGAGTTCTGTTTAGTGTCAGTACAAAGATAAGTGACCCATGTCCATGGTCCACTGCAAACCGAATTTATTTTATTAGCCAAGTCAGTAATTTCTCTGCTTCATTATCCTTACTTGTAAAAGATAAATTAATTAGTGGACTAGGTTTTGCATTGTTCACTCATAAATACATGGTTAAAGAATTAATTTTCTATTCATTTATCATTTAAAAAATAAATTATTCTATCACAGCTTATAATGCTGTTTTAAAGGGAGATGAAAAATAATAAAAATATGTTTTTTTTTTTTAATTTTAAAAGCTATCCCTTGAGCTAGGTAAATTTTTGATGTTTAATTTAACTTCATTTCTTGTAAGTAAACCTTCAGAGAACAGATTTCTGGTTTTATCAGTTTATAGTAATTTTTTTCTAATACAATATAATTGGATACTTGTTTAATGGAGGATGTGGAAAAAAAAAAATAGTGGTAAGTCATTATTCAGCCTTATTATAGACAATGTATTCAGGGCACCTGGGTGGCTCAGTTGGTTAAGCCATTGCCTTCGGCTCAGGTCATGATCTCAGGGTCTTAGAATCAAGCCCCACATCATGCTCTCTGCTCAGCGAGGAGCCTGCTTTCCCCTCTCCCTCTGCCTCTCTACCTACTTGTGATCTCTCTCTCTCTGTCAAATAAATAAATAAAATCTTAAAAAAAAATACAATGTATGCATTTACCAGGAAATCGTTTGAGTTATAAACAATAGTCTAAACCAATGCTTTTGTATAAATATATTGTACTCCACAATTATGTACAAAACATACTATTTAACTGAAGAAGAAACATTAAACTAAATGAAGACTAATTTATGGGGCATCTGGGTGGCTTAGTTGGTTAAGCACCCAACTCTTGATATCAACTCAGGTCATGATCTTAGGGTCATGAGATGGAGCCCCGCATCGGGCTCTGCACTCAGTGGGGGATTGTGTTGAGATTCTCTCTCTCTATTTCCCTTTGTCCTTCCCAACCCTCAAATAAATAAATAAATCCTTAAGAAATAAATAACTAAATAAAGACTGATTTAAAAATAAAAGGCAATTAAATTTGGACTAAAATATGTTGAAATGAAAATAAAATCTAAAATACTATATAATGTTATAACGTTCTTCTCCCCCTAGTTTTAACTCTACAGGTTGTATGTACTTTGCAACCATCATCTAATTAATTAGTTAATATCTTTTCTTACACAACTAATTCTTCTGTGGAATTATACAAATACAAAATATGTAAATAACAAGCTAGATAATTAATATAGAGTGTTTGAATAATTTTCTATTCCAGTTGCAAGTAAAAATTTTACCAAATATTTCCTTGCATGCTTATTGCTTGTCATTCTATCTAGAATCTAAACTCCCTGAAAAATCATTGCTTTGTTTGCAATTATATTGCGAATGATTAGAAAAATAAATAAACTTATAATGCTCTCAATCTTGCCAGTCTACACCTTATACTAAGAAGTTCAGAGACATTCAGCAACTTTTTTCACAGTCTTAAATTCCATGTTATATAAAAAGAAAATGGCCTTTGTGACAATTAATCATGCCCTTGTGGCATGAAAGCATTCATGGGACAACATGCAAATGAATAAGTGTGCCTGCACTAAAATAATGCTTTATTCATAAAAACAGGTAGGGGAACAGATTTGGAGGGCCTGAAAGTGAAGATGCCCAAAGTGCGGGGTATGTGGGTCTGGGATCCAGATGAGGAGGGGGAATTTACAGGAACTAATGAGGTCTTTGACTCTAACCATTTTTCCTCATTGGAGATTTTGGGAGGGGATTTTATGACCAGTTGGAATGCCAAATTAGATGCCATAAATATTTCCTTTGCATGTTCTAAGGTCTCAGCAATGTGTTAAGTTATTGGATCTTATCATTATTTTGCATTATGATAATGATGACACATGAGTAAGTGAACTTTGTGAACTTCTTCAATATTTAAAGCTATGATAGGAATTTGCTGTATGAACTCAGAGAAAATAATCACTACACAGTAAGATGTGAGATAGTGTCAGGATTTTGAATTAAATATGCATTTATAAGTACAAAAAATATAAAAGGAAATATTAAAAAATATAAGAAATTCAATGTCCAACATTACATAGCTACAGAACATAGAAGGTTTGAATTCTTTTCCAAGGCACATTTCCCCTTGGGATACATTGTCTGTCTTTTTCTGAGTCAAAGTAGCTAGTAGGGTAAACACACACACACACACACACACACACACACACGAGTGAACATACACACACTCACACAATGGTACACGGTGATGTTGAAACCAGTTTTGTTATAGATACAGAGCAAGTTTGTTCAATATTTTATTTTCAAGTTCTCAAAAAAATGGTATGTTGATAATAATTAAATGCAACTCAAATAATTGATTCTCCAGAGGTTTACATTATTGATGTACAAGTCAGTGGCTTTCAGATTCTGTATATAAGGGACATAAGGGAGGACTTAAAATTTATAGAGGAATATATAAAGAGTGTTCAGTAGATTAAGAACCTGAAATATGTATTCTTTTAGTCAAGGTTTTAACTTTAAAAAAATGTCATTCTAGGACACCTGGGTGGCTCAATAGGTTAGCATTCAACTCTTGGTTTCTGCTCAGGTCATGATTTCAAGGTCCTGAGATTGAGGCCTTGTATCAGGCTCTGTGTCCAGTGCTTTGTCTGCTTGTACTTCTCCCTCCCTCTCTCTTCCCCCAGCTCTCTCTCTCTCTCTCAAATAAATAAATAAAATCATTTTTAAAAAATTGGCATTCTATTTTTGTTTAAATCTCTAATGAGAATCTGAAATGGAGAAATTTTATCTAATGGCTAAATAAGCACCATATCTTTTCTAATTAAAAAATGTTAATGGGACTTCCAGAATGGCAGAGGTAGTCCAAAAGATCACTTCTCTAACAAGGAAACTAGAACATTAGCAAAAAATTTCAAAATTAACTTTTACAGACCTTTTGAAAATAACCAAAGATTTGTCAGAACCAGAAAAGTATTTATTCAAGAAAAACTGCTAAATCTTGGCAAAACAGTGAATTTCCTGGCAGTTAAATTTGCCCTATTCTTTTCCACACCTTTTTTCTAATTCTTCTGTGGCCTTGATAATCAGTAGCCTCACAGGGTTTTGTTTTGTTTTGTTTTTTTTTTTAATGAAACAACCAATGCCAATTGTTTAAGATTGCAGCTGCTTGAGGCATGGTCCCAGATGGGGTAAACAACAGTCTGAACAGAAAACAAAAGGAATGAGATGCCCCAAGGGCACTTTGAAAAACTCTGACATATTTCTGAGAATATAGAAGGGCTGTAAGGCTCCAAGGAAAGACTTGAGGAGGCCCAAATCTCTTGATTTGGCTTACTGAGAGACCTTGCATACGCAGGAAGTGAAGGCTAAGTCAGAACTATCAATTGCAGCGGTATTAAAAGGAAATGTTGAAAAAGAAATACTAAGCTGGGGGCATCACATTGCCTGATTTCAAGCATTACTACAAAGCTGTGATCACCAAGACAGCATGATATGGCACAAAAACAGACACATAGACCAGTGGAACAGAGCAGAGAGCCCAGATATGGACCCGCAACTCTATGGTCAAATAATCTTTGACAAAGCAGGAAAAAATATCCAGTGGAAAAAAGACAGTCTCTTCAATAAATGGTACTGGGAAAATTGGACAGCTATATGTAGAAGAATGAAACTTGACCAGTCTTTTACACCATACACAAAGATAAACTCGGAATGGCTAAAAGACCTCAACATGAGGCAGGAATCTATCAAAATCCTAGAGGAGAACATAGGCAGTAACCTCTTCAACATCAGCTACAGCAACTTCTTTCAGGACATGTCTCCAAAGGCAAAGGAAACAAAAGCGAAAATGAACTTTTGGGACTTCATCAAGATAAAAAGCTTCTGCACGGCAAAGGAAACAGTCAACAAAACAAACAGGCAACCCACGGAATGGGAGAAGATATTCGTAAATGACACTACAGACAAAGATCTGGTATTTAAGATCTATAAAGAACTCCTCAAACTCAACACTCAAAAAACAGATAACTAATGTCAAAAAATGGGCAGAATACATGAACAGACACTTCTCCAAAGAAGACATACAAATGGCTAACAGACACATGAAGAAATGTTCATCATCATTAGCCATCAGGGAGATTCAAATCAAAACCACACTGAGATACCACCTCACACCAGTTAGAATGGCCAAAATCAACAAGACAGTAAACAGCAAATGTTGGAGAGGATGTGGAGAAAGGGGAACCCTCTTCCACTGTTGGTAGGAATGCAAGTTGGTGCAGCCACTTTGGGAAACAGTTTGGAGATTCCTGAAGAAATTAAAAATAGAGCTATCCTATGACCCTGCAATTGCACTACTGGGCATCTACCCCAAAGATGCAGATGCAGTACAAAGAAGGGCCACATGTACCCCAATGTTCATAGCAGCAATGGCCACAATCACCAAACTGTGGAAAGAGCCAAGATGCCCTTCAACAGATGAATGGATCAAGAAGATATGGTCCATATATTCAATGGAATATTATGCCTCCATCAGAAAGGATGAATACCCAACTTTTGTATCAACATGGATGGAAATGGAAGAGATTATGCTGAGTGAAATAAGTCAAGCAGACATAATCGACTCTCATATGGTCTCACTTATGTGTGGAGCATAAGGAAAAGCATGGAGGACATTGTAAGAAGGAAAGGAAGGGTAACTGGGGGAAATAGGAGGGGGAGATGAACCATGAGAGACTGTGGACTCTGAGCAACAAACTGAAGGTTTTGGAGGGGAAGGGGTGGAGGGATTGGGCGAGCCTGGTGGTGGGTATTCAGAAGGGCACGTACTGCATGGAGCACTGAGTGTGGTACATGAACAATGAATCTTGTAACACTGAAAAAATAAAAGTATTTGGGGAAAAAATGTATTAGAAGCAAAAAAAATTAAAAAATGATAAAATAAAAGTGTGCCCTAAGACGTATTTGTACAAAAAAATCTCTGTCAAATTAACTGACTGCTAAACTAACCAAGCAGAGATCTCATTGATCACAAGTAATAGATAATAAGATTTACACAATCCAGGAAAGTCATTAAACAAAGGACAGGAAATTTGTGGGGAAGATCAGATTTCCAGAGTTGCCATATATTACTCAAAATGTCATTTGAAAAAAATTCAAGACACACTAAGAAACAACAATGGCAAAAAGCAGTTAGAATATGTCCCAAAAAAAGTCCAGATGCTGGACTTAGCAGAGAAAAATTTTAAGTCAGCTGTTATAAATTTGTTCAAAGAACCTAAGGAAAACATGTCTAAATAACTAAAAATGTCTTACCAAACAGTGAATATCAATACAAAAATAGATAATTATATATAATATGTGTGTGTATATATACATTATGTGTATATATACATAATGTGTGTATATATTCTAGTTTTAAAAAGTATGATAACAGAAATGAGAAATTCACTGAAGAGGTTCAGGAGGACACCTGAATTGGCAGAAGAAAGAATCAGTAAACTTGAGGATAAGTCAATTTGGAGTATCCAATATGAATAGCAGGAAGAAAACAAATGAAGAAAAATGGACAGAGCCTCAGAGAAATATGGAACACCATCAAACATACCAGCATATGCATAATAGGAGTCCCAGAAGGAAAGGAGAGAGATGGCCATAAAGAATATTTGAAGAGTTAATGACCAAAAACTTGACAAATTTTAAGATTTTTAAGATTTTTTTAAAGGCTGAATGCAATTAATTACCAATTAAAAGCTAGATGTGAAAGTTAGGATGCCTAGTAGGTAAGATATAAAATGTGTCTGATTTATCAAAGCAGTAAGAAAGAATAATCCAAGGACAAAATCCAGTACTTATGAGATTTGATCTTTCTTTACCAAGAAAATTTTATTATTTCAAAGTTAGGACATAATGAGACAGTAGCTGAAGCCTGAGATTTGGGATGTCAATGTGAAAATAAATGTATTTAAAAATCATAAATCTCCTGAATCTTCCTATCTTGAAGTAGCCTGTACCTACCTTACAAAGACAAGTAATTTCCATTTCTTGATGATAATTCATAACTGATTTACTACATTTTATCTCAAATTATTATATTGACCAAGTCTTAAAAATACCTCTCTTCTTAAGTGCTATTATTGTAATATATTTCCTTTTTATGTATTATAAATCTCACTATGTATTTTCTTGTCTTTATTGCTAATTTTAAGCAATAAATTTTCTATTTTTATTCATTACATTTTATTTATTTATTTGTTTCTTTGTTTGTTTAGTCTATTCTTCACTCCTCCTTCCAGTTTCATGTTTTTACCTGGGATTTTTTTTTTTTTTTCTTTAGCTTAAAGACCATTGTATGGCTCACCTTCTCTTGCTCTTTTGAATGTAATGTTTTTATTTCATTTTTATATCATGTTTTATTTATTGTCAGCTCCCTTCCCTTATCTGGGCCCACCCAGGGACAAAAGACATTAAATGTACAAGCTGCTAAACCACCCCATGCTCCTCAGGCATGCTCCTGTTGTTGCCCATCAGGCCTGGGAATGTCGAACGTCCCCTCCGCAGGGCATTGTCTGGCCTACAACAAACCAGGGCATTGGAGATGGAGCTTCTCCTCCTTCCTGTATGCAGGAGGGTCATCCCAGGCCTAAAAGCCCCAAGCCCAGGCTTCCCAGGCAATTGACAGCCTCAGGCCAAGACCACGTTGGGCAATCAGCAGATGCCCTCACTTATGAGGACCCCAACAGAGCAGGGGAGGACAATTTCTTCTCCTTTGACTGATGGGGCCCAGAGGCTGTGGAGGTTCCCACGTTCTCCATCTTTATGGCAGAGCCTCAGATAACCCTGGATGTGGCAGGAGACAAAATTGAATTTTTGATAGATTTGGAAGCCACTTATTCCACCATTATAAGAAACTCAGACATCACCTTTCAGTCCTCCATTACCCTCACAGTAAGACATTCACCAAAAGGGGGACTGTTTTATTTCCCTTTTAATGTGTTCTTTGAGTAAGAATACATTTACCCACTCCTTTCTTATTTTACCTGATTGTCCTGCTCCATTACTTGGAAAGGACACAATGACAAAGGTACAAACTAATCTCTACCTTTCTCATATTGACCATCCCCAAAGACATTTTTGTCCTCTGAGCTCATCCCATTCTCTCACATTCAATCATTCTATGATATTATCTTAGAAAAACTCCCTAAATACTTTCCTCTCCAAACTCTCACAATTTCTCCTTCCCAATTCCAAGACTTCATTCTTGATCTTTTCCTTCAGGGTGACCTCTCAGAATTTACTTGGTCAAAAATAATAACTTACTTGGAATTGCCCCCCCCTCCACCCCGTTGATGTCCTGCTTTCACAATATAATCATCACTCCCTTTTGAGTTAATCTTTGTCTTTCTTATTATGATCTTCTTTTGACTTCCTCCTTCTGGGACCATAAAATACAGGATGGTTTTCCTGGAAAGAAACCTGATTGTGGCTATCCTGGTTTCTTCTCTCCTTAGGACCCCTCAATACTCATAGTCCTTATTATTGGTAATCTCTGTTAAATTTGTCTATTCTAAAATCTAACAATTCCATATGGGAATAATGGTTCAACAAGATTTCCAGCCCATACCATCAGAGGGTCTCCTCCCCTTAAAACCCATGAAACTGGCCACTAAGGAATTTCACTCAAATTGCCTATCAGCACATTAATATAATGCCATGCTCTGGTCTATAACTGCACAGAACCCTTGATGGACTGAAAAGTTTAGGTAGGGACACCTCTACACCCCTCATTCAGGAAGAAGCTACTGAAGATAAGACTTCTGTCCAAATGCCAAATATTTGTCATTGTCAATCTGTCAGGGGAGAATGTAGAGGCCATCAACCTGAACAATGAAAACCTGAGTAAGGTAGAAGGGCCCACAGTGACCCCTAACCCTCTGGCTGAAGACAAACTGGCTCATTAGGTGACCCACCTCAAAACATCCCTAAGGCCTAGCTGACTACTTGTTTACTTACACCGGGACACAGGTACCAAAAAAAGAAAATTCCATATGCCCCCATGTCTTCTCACCTTCCCCCTTAACTGCAGCTCCCACCATTGTCTTGTGGCAGAGAATCTGTCCTTTGGAGTCCTGCCCACTGCTCCCTTGCAGTGTATTCAATAAATGTCTATATCTTTTGCTCTGCCTTGGGTGAATTCTTTTACCACCTATACTGCTGGCCTCCACTTGATCCAGATGACCCACAAAAGATACATAATTTGAGGTGCCAAATTATTTAGCACTTTAGAGATGTTATTCTACTATCAGTTTACTTAGTTGAATTTAGATGTCATGGCCTTTGCTGCTCCACTGAACAACATCAAACACTTTTTTTTTCTCTTATTGTTTTAATATGGTTTCCTTATCTTTGATTTCAAACAATTTGACCATGAGGCCTATAATTCTTGTGTGCATATGTGTATGCATTGTGTTATCTGAGTTCTTGAATCTGGAGTTAGAGGTCTTCAATGTGATTTGGAAAATTTCTCTCCATCAATTGTTTTTCTAAATATTGCTTCTGTGCAATTATCTGTCTCCTCTATTTTAGGGTCTCCAGTTAGTAGTTATGTTACATCATTGTTAAAGTAAATATAAATAAAATCATTATTCTAGAAATACAGATTATAATATCTGAAATTGATAATTTTTCTATTGATATAATAAAAAAGTGAACATAGTAGAAGACGGTATCAGTAAATTTCAAAACAGTCAAGAACTATGAAGAAATATACAGAAAAAGGAAGGAGAAAAAGAATTGAGTATAAGATACATATGGAGCAGTATCAAATGCAGTAATGTAGGCTACCTACAGAAGCCATGTTAAATATGAGGAACTATAAGACTTGAAATACAATGGTGAGAAGAAAATTATCATTTAAGCATGAACATAGGGATAGTTGGTTTGACTATATTATTTAAAAAAGTGGGAGCTTTACATGCAAATGTATTATGAATAATATTTCATGGTGAGTAAAAGTCAATTCAATAACATAAAAACCTTAACTTTTATGCATCTAATAGTTTAGTTTAGAAATATATAAAGCAAAAATTGACAAAATAAAAGGTCCATCTGTCAGATATCCTAATAAATTCTTTTACATATTAAAATGATTTGAAAATTAATGTTATATCTATAGTTCCTAAAAATAACACAAAATATACTTGTTTTTAGTAGTTTCTACATATAAATTTAACTATCTGTGACTTAAGAGGTGTTTACCACTAAGAAAATGGCATATTTTTATTTCCATTTCAGAGGATAGTTATTGCCTACAGGGTATAGACTTTTGGTTGGTATATGGTATGGAACTACAGACAACTGAGCTCATTCTTCCTGATACAACTAATTTTCTTTTATAATAATTCTTATAAGGACACAGATACCATAGAAGATTTTGGTACCTTCCGGTTTTCCCACTATTCTACTTTCTAAAACTGTTAAAACTTTTAAACTTCAATACATTCTTAATTTTTTCACTAGTAATGTAGCTGTTGTTTTCTTTAGTTTACTATATAGTTCGAGATACTAGAATTTGGTATTGTTTTCATAAGTTTTTTTCCTTTTCAGGAGGTTCCCAAATATTATAAATACTATGATATGATTCTTCTTGATTTTTTGCATATCCCATGACTTTTTCTGGCTCTAAAAGGAGACACACACACACACACACACACACATTTTTGTACATTACATATCATGACATCTAAGAGGGTAAGTTCTAAAATTAGAGATATTTTGATCCTAGCACAGCTTAGCCACACACACACACACACACACACACACATTTTTAATCATGAAAGGCTACCGGATAGATTATATTTCATTAAAAAAAAATGTAGATATTGCAATGGTTAGGAGTCATGATGATTTCAAAAAAATATTTCTCCAGAGATTTACAGAATTTAAAATTTGATTGGAATAATGTTAAAGAAAAGATCTCAAAGAAAAATGGTAAAGAGATAACTGTGCTTAACGAAGTTGTGCACACGGGATAATTATCATGGGATAATAAAATATGATCTGCAAACAAAACTCATATATTCCCTAAAAGCTATAGAAAACAGAGGCAATGTAAGATAGAAACTTCATAAAACAGACCCAAAACATTCCCCCAAAGAATTTTCACCTGAGGTTTTCAAAGTTTTTCAAAAGACTTTCTTCTACTGTAGAAGAATTTTCTACTCATGAATTTACCTTTTTCTATTCCTCTGAGTAAAAACATACTACAAAACTCCACAAACGATAATAACCTATCAAGATGTATTATATGTTTTAGCCATTACAGAACAATCATTTGATTTTTTCACATTTATTGTTGTATACTAAAAATGACAGCTATAGACACAATAGAACTTTATAGTGAAAAAATTTCTAGTCTAACATTGAATAAAATACGTGCTACTGAAACAGTAGTTAATAATAAAATACCTACTATTGAAACAGACTTACGAAACAACTCTAGAACACATCATGTATGTGCCATTCTGGGTATTACCATAACTAATCATCAATTTAATAGATGTTATACATGCCTACATTGCTATATGATTATGGGTATTTTTATGGAAACCAACAACTATCCTATTTAAGACAAAGTATTCTGTCTTGTTCTTTTTGATCATTGTAAGTATTGGGCAAATTGGCATTTGCGGTGTTTCAGTAAAAAGGGGTCTCAAAAAAAAAAAAAAAAGGTGTTTCAAGGTCCAACCTCTCTTATTTTTATTTAGCCTTATAATTTCAGTTCCAGTGTGCTTCGTCTTCAGTCAACTTGTTCCAGCTATTTAATATGTCCTATAGTCTTTCCCTCCTCCATCTCATTCCTATTGCCTAGGGAAGGATATGTGTCCTAAAGAAAAATCTGTTCTCTTTTTAGCTTACATTGTTGCACACACACCACTATAGTGTTTATTCAGGCAAAATAAGTATTATTTATTTACAATAGTTTTTAACTTATCCTAGCAGTATTTTAGAAGAGATGACTACACAAAGTTTAAGAAATAAAAGCTGTATCATATTGCCATGTCATAAAGCATAAGCTAAAAGATTTGATGAATTAACGTGTAAAATTATAAGTGGATGAATGCTTTCAAAATATAGAAGTTATAATTGGGAACATTCAAGTGAAAGAGAGACAAAAACAAAGTAAAATTTTACCATTTTTTTTAAACTTTACCATTTTAAATAATGAAATTAGTAGATTACATAGACTCTCACAGTGACTATTATGAAGAATTATAATTATTTAAATGTGCAAGATATTGTCTAAGAAATTGCTATATTTATTATTTTACTTTAGATATAGAGATCCTTTTTTTAATTATATGAGCCAGTCAATTTCTAGAGGTTCTCTTTTTGTTGAGATTAACAGTGAGATCTTCACAAGAAAGGGACTCAAGTTTGTTGCTTCTGGGTCTGTCCCCATGAAAATAATGTTCTCAATGAAGATAGCTAAACTTTTTCACTCCTCTTTTCTCTCTTTCTCTTCTCTATTATTTCACTATATTGCTTTATTCTCGTTTGTGACTGTTAAAGGAAAATAAACCAAACATTGGTTTCCAAATTACATATAAGGTCAGAAATTAATGTCTCAGAAATAAATATGTTACAATGTGAAGAAATGATGTAGTAGAAGTATACATTATGGGTATAGGCTTTGTGGGTCCCTAAATATTTTAATTTAAATTTGTATTGGATTCTTAACCTAACACCTTGCTTTAAATTCATTTTTTCTTGGATGCTATGCAAAGTACAGAAACATTTGGCTAATCCCTCATCGATATAAGATTTCACATAAATCCTTGAAATGTATTCAAGTGCTTATTATAACAAGAGTAAAAAGTGAAGCTATTCATTATAGTTCTAATTTATCATGTTTCACTTATGAGAAGTACAAAACTTGATTTCCTAAAGAATTATTAGACACACTTTCATGTCCTTTTATTATTTTTGATGTTTTTGTTGTTTTTAATGGTAGGTCTTTATTAACAGAATTAAGGAATTCTTTAGTGTGTATGAAAACCTAGAGATAAATCTTTTTCAACAGATTATTACTATGTTGCTTGGCAATAGTTAAAAGGATATCATCTATATTGCTTTTGGCAAAAAATTCTCCTATTAAAGATTTATAAAATATACCATTCCAGGTAATACTGTTATTGACACTCAGCATCTTTCAAACTTCTCTTAAAACAATAATATCCATAATTTTCTTTGGATAAGTGTTATGTTGAGTAACTAGTCTAGCCTCAGGGATGTGAGTTAGTTGGTATTTATGCCACCCCACTCCCCAGAAGTGGTCACTAAAGGCTTAATCTAATACGCTTGTTTCATGATCTTAATAAAAAATGATTTGTTAAAAAACATGGGCATAGGATCTACTTCTAGCCATTGAAAAATGACATTTTCAATGGATTTTAGCAAAGCAAGTTTCCTTGTGTTTTTCTTAGTTACTACAACGAGGGACTCTCATTTATCTTTTAGACTTGACTGTTGAAAGCATGAAGTCTAAAAGTGAAATAAGAGCTAAATGTTTTATAGACATTGTCACATTTGTTCTGCACTCATTACAACCTTCTAAGGTGAATATTTATTGCCCCAATTTACAGAGGAGGAAAATGAGGATCAATGAGGTTTGTGAAATACTGACTTCAATGCTGGGGCATTTAATGACATGTGTTGTAAAATCCCACCTGTTGTAAATATGCATTGCAAGGGTTCATACACTTTGCTGTGGGCACCAGAAATGATTGCTGCTGCTACACACCAATCATTCGAGGCTTCTTCCAGTCTTTGACTTGGACGTCTTTCCCCTAATATAAGTTACTGCCTCTCCAGAATCCTCTTAAAAACTTAAACTTTATGTGTACTTCAAAATGTGGCCCATTTATATATTTTCCAGAACATCAATTGTGTATGTATATATATGAGTCCACCTGTCATGCATGCATGTGCACATATATGCACACACACACACAAACAAATCACACAAATGCAATTACACACAGAAGAGGCACACAGACACTCTGAAATATACTATTTTGCAACCAAAATGGAAGAGCTGGTGAATGGATGTACAGATATAAATTTATGGTGATTGGAGAAGGCAGAGCAGAAATCAAGAGTATCCTCATTCTTTTTTCTTTCTTTAAAGATTTATTTAATTGAGAGAGAGAGAGCTTGAGAGGGAGAGGTCAGAGGGAGAAGCAGGCTCCACAGGGAGCCCGATGTGGGACTTGATCCTGGAACTCCAGGATCATGACCTGAGCTGAAGGCAGTTGCTTAACCAACTGAGCCACCCAGGCACCCCAAGAGTATCCTCATTCTTGATGGAAATATTTGAGATGTTGGACTGAGCCTTGCTTGAGCTAGCTTTACCTCTGGACTTTTCTGTATGAGACACAAAACTTCTTCCTACTATCTAAAAGACAATGAAATAGATTTTTATGTCAGCTAAAATAGTAAGCTTCCTAAAAGACACATTGATACTCAGCTTTTTGCTTTTTAGAAAGACTAATGATAATAGTAGTGTTATTTACATGAATAAGTAATCCAGGAGATGGAATCATAAGTAACAATAATTTGGCAAATATTTTTTTTAATAATTTGGCAAATATATGCCAAAAAATTAGGCCATCTGGAAGAAATGAATATATTCCTAGAGACATATAAACTAACAAAACTGAACCAGGAAGAAATAGAAAACCAGAACAGAACCATAACCAGCAAGGAAATTGAAGCAGTAATTCAAAAATCTCACAACAAACAAGATCCCAGGGCCAGATGCCTTCCTAGGGTAATTCTACCAAACATTTAAAGAAGAATTAACACCTATACTTCAGAAGCTGTTTCAAAAAATAGAATGCTTTCTATGAAGCCAGCATTACCTTGATCCCAAAACCAGACAAAGACCCCACCACAAAGGAGAATTACAGACCAATATCCCTGATTAACATGGATATAAAAACTTTTACCATAATACTAGCCAATACAATCCAAAAGTACATTAAAAGGGTTATTCACCATGACCAAGTGGGATTTATTTCTGGACTGCAAGTATGGTTCAATATATGTAAATCAATCAATGTGATACACCATATAAATAAAAGAAAGGACAAGAACCATATGATCCTCTCAATAGATGCAGAAAAAGCATATGACAAAGTACAGCATCCTTTCTTTATTAAAACTCTTCACAGTGTGGGATAAAGGGTATATATCTTAGTATCATAAAAAATCATCTATGAAAAACCCACAGTGAGTATCATTCTCAATGAGGAGAAGCTGAAAGCTTTTTCCCTAAGGTTAGGAACATGACAGAGATGTCCACTATCACTACTGTTGTTCAACATAGTACTAGAAGTCCTAGTCTCAGCAATCAGACAAGAAAAAGAAATAAAAGACACCAAAATCAGCAAGAAGAAGTCAAATTCTCACTCTCTGCTGATGACATGATACTCTATGTGGAAAACCCAAAAGACTTCCCCCCAAAGTTGCTAGAATTTATACAGGAATTCAGTAAAGTGGTGGGATATGAAAATAAAACAAAGAAATCAGTTACATTTCTATACACTAATGATTAGACAGAAAAAAGAGAAATTAAGGAGTTGATCCCATTTACAATTACACCTAAAACCATAAGACAACCAAAGAGGCAAAGGATCTGTGCTCAGAAAAGTACAGAATACTGATGAAAGAAATTGAGTAAGACACAAAGAAATGGAAAAACATTCCATGCTCTTGGATTGGAAAAACAAATATTGTTAAAATGTCTAAGCTAAAAAAAAATAAAAAATAAAAAATAAATAAAATGTCTAAGCTACCTAGAGCAATCTACACCTTCAATGCAATCCCTATCAAAATACCATCAACTTTTTTCACAGAACTGGAACAAATAATCCTAAAATTTGTATGGAACCAGAAAAGACTCCAAACAGCCAAAGGAATGTTGAAAAAGAAAACCAAGGATGGAAGCATCAGAATTCTGGACTTAAAGCACTATTACAAAGCTGTAATCATCAAGGCAGTGTGGTACTGGCACAAAAACAAGCACATAAATCAAGGGAACAAAATAGAAAACCCAGAAATGGGCCCTCAACTCTATAGTCAACTCATCTTTCACAAAACAGGGAAGAATATGGGTTGGAAAAAAAGTCTCTTCAACAAATCATGTTGGGAAAATTGGAAAGCCACATGCAAAATGAAACTGGACCATTTCCTTAAACCATACACAAAAATAGACTCAAAATGGATGAAATAACTAAATGTGAGATAGGAATCCATCAAAATCCTAGAGGAGAAGACAGACAGCCATCTCTTAGACCTTGGCTGCAATAACTTCTTGTTAGACATGTCTCCAAAGGCAAGGGAAACAAAAGGCAAAATGAACTATTGGGACTTCATCAAGATAAAAAGCTTTTGCACAGCAAAGGAAACAGTTGACAAAACCAAAGGACAACAGACATATATTTTCAAATGACATATCAGATAAAGGGCTAGTATCCAAAACTTATAAAGAACTTATCAAACTCAACACCTAAAGAACAAAAAAATCCAATCAATAAATGGGCTGAATACATGAACAGATATTTCTCCAAAGACAACCAAATGGCCAACAGACACATGAAAAAATGTTCAGCATCCCTCGGCATCAGAGAAGCACAAATCAAAACTGCAATGAGATACCACCTCACAGCAGTCAGAATAGCTAAAATTAACAAGTCAGGAAATAACTGATGTTGGTGAGGATATGGAGAAAGAGGAACCCTCCTACACTGTTGGTGAGAATGCAATCTTGTGCAGCCACTCTGGAAAACAGTATGGAGGTTCCTCAAAAAGTTGAAAATAGAGCTACCCTATGACTTAGCAATTGCACTACTGGGTATTTATCCCAAACATACAAACGTAGTGATCCGAAGGGGCACGTGCACCACAATGTTTATAATAGCAATGTCCACGATAGCCAAACTATGGAAAAAGCTTAGATGTCCATCAACAGAAGAATGGATAAAGAAGATGTGAGATATATATCTATCTATCTATCACTAGAGTGATATGGAATATTATACAGCCATCAAAAAATGAAATCTTGCCATTTGCAATGACATAGATGGAACTAGAGGGTATTATGCTAAGCAAAATAAGTCAATCATAGGAAGACAATTATCATATGATCTCACTGATATGTTGAATTTAAGAAACAAGTCAGAGGATCATAGGGAAAGAGAGAAATACATGAAACAAGACGAAACCAGAGAGGGAGACAAACCATAAGAGACTCTTAATCACAGGAAACAAACTGAGGGTTGCTGGAGGAGAGTGAGATGGAGGGATAGGGTGGCTGGATGATGGACATTGGGGAGGGTATGTGTTGTAATGAGCACTGGGTATTACATAAGACTGATGAATCACAAACCTGTAACCCTGGAACAAATAATATATTATATAGTAATTAATTGAATTTAAATTTTAAAAAATAAAAAATAAATTAAAAAGTAATTCACAAATTGGGAAAAAAAGAAAGATACATATATAGGTATAGATCTCCCATTGGTTCTATCTCTGGGAGAACCCAGACTAATACACTATTTATTATGGCCCAAAGCCAGCAGATGTACTGATAAATTCCTAATGGGTGAATATAGGCACATGAGCCAACACATTCTTTTTTTTTAAGATTTTATTTAATTATTTGACAGAGAGAGAGAGATCACAAGTAGGCAGAGAGGCAGGCAGAGAGAGAGGGGGAAGCAGGCTCCCTGCTGAGAGGAGAGGCCGATGCGGGGCTCGATCTCAGGACCCTGAGATCATGACCTGAGCCGAAGGCAGAGGCTTTAATCCACTGAGCCACCCAGGTGCCCCAAGCCAACACATTCTTGACTGTGACTTGCAAGACACTTAGTCAAAGGAGAGTGTACCATCTGCACTGGGTTCCAATATAAGGTTCCTATCTATTCTGAGAAATGGGTATAGAATACTTATGCACTAGTCTGCAGGAGTAAATAGGTTCATGGCTGCAACAATTTGGCGTACACTAGGGACTCAGGAAGGCTTTTGCAAAGACTCCTAAGCTAAATGTAATATAATAAGTACATTTGGGCCTCAGTTTTGGCTTGAGCAAATTTCCAAGGGTGGCAGTTATGTCAGTGCCAGTCATCTAGATAATAAATCTGTGTCTCGGTAGGAGCTTCCTTCACTGTGAATACATGGAATAGTTTGGACCTATACTAGAATAAGAAACTTGGTACTGTAGACTCAAAAATTCTGATTTGAAAACGAAAGTTAGGACTTTATGGTAATGATAATGCCTCTAATAGTTTAATTCAGAAGAATAACCTTGTTCTGTTTTTTTTTTTTTTTCTGTATATCTTCAGATTGGACCAAAGCTCTAGATTAACCGATGGTATATAAAAAAAGCACTTTTCTTTCTAAAAGGAATAAATGATATGGCTGTACTATATTTGATGTATTAAACATATTCTATATTTGCAAGTATTCAAAATAGTAACCACTAGTCACATATAACTACTGAGCAATTGAAAAGTGACTACTTAAGACTAAAAAGATGATTTTTAAGTTTTATTTATTTAAAAATGCACTTATTAATATTTTATATATTTAACTTAATTTAAATTTTAATGTTACTAGCCTTGTGGCTAGCAGCTATAAGTTCTAACTACCTAAGTACGTGAAATATCTCTAAATATTGAAGTACTATTTAATTTCTTAATTATCTGTATCTCACCATTTCACGATTATATTTTCATTTTTCCTTTCTTTTCTGATTAGATTTTAATAATCTTTCTTATGTTTTATTTATAATCAATATATAATTTAGTAATATATTATGGTATTCATTGATTATAATATTTTTGTTTTATAATGTCATTTTATTACCTTATAGCATTTATTTCAGATCTTTAAATGCACCATAGATCATGATAAGTTCAATTTTTGTTCTGAAAAAATAATGAAGAGCTATTCAGTAGTTGATAAGCAGGTAGTCATGTAATCACATATGTTTTATTAGAAATGTCAGTTTGGCACTGTACTATTGGACTAGGATATGAATAGAGTCAGGCAAAGCAGTTAGAAAACTTTGTGTAGATAGATATATATAGATAGATACAAGAATATTAGAAAATTTTACATAAATATAAAAACAGAAAGACACACACACACACACACACACACACAGTAAGAAAGAGCTTGGCTCACATGATTACAGATGATGAAAATTCTAAGATTTGCAGTCGGCAAACTGGAGATCCAGGAGACCCAATGATAGAACTCTAATCCAAGGCTGAAGGTACAAAACCCAGGACAGCTGATGGTGTTAGTTGTGATCCAAGACTAAAGACCTGAGATCCAAGATTACCAATAGTGTAAGCTTCAGTCAGAGTCTGAATGCAGGTAAAGACCAAAGTCCCAGCTCAAAGACATTCAGACAAAGACAGCAAATTCAGGCTTACTTAGCCTTTTTCTTTTCAGATCTCCAAAGGATTGGTTGAGGTCCACTCACACAAGGAGGGCAATCTGCTTTACTCAGTCTACTGATTCAAAAAACCTCTTTTAGAAACTGTCACAGACATACCCAGAATAATGTTTAACCCAATATTTGGACAACTTGTGACCCAGTCAAGTTGACACATAAAATTAACCATCACAACCAGTAACACCATCACACATAACATTTATTATAAATGCACCAACTATACTAAAGTAAACTCCCTGTAGCCAGGTCTATAATTCTGAATTTCTGAGCAGAAAAATATACTGGTCAGTGAAGGTAAAATGCAGTTTTCCTCTAGCACAATCCCCCTTACTCTAGACTTTATTCACTCAGAAAGGGGAGATTTATCTTTCATTATTTACTGAAGACTTTTGCCACAAACCTGTAATAGTTTTGCTTTTCGTTTTGGCATAATTTTACTTTAGTATCTCCTTTCCTATGCTCTTTACCTCATGGTTTCTTGAATCATGGGTTTGAAGTCCATCCTACTTTACATTAAGTCCATCCTATTTTACATTACATACCTTTGGAGATTATTGCCTCAACTATACATTTCAGAGACTGAGGCCAAATCAGGTCTCAAGGTATACAAGCCAGAAACATGGAATGCCAGAAAGCAGCATCTGGTGCATCTCCATTTCAGTCAACATAGCAGACCAGTCTCTATTTTCTTATTCCCAGCCACACACTCACATTCTAGATAAGAACACAGATATTAGGGAATTATATCACAAGGCTGGGTATAAAAGCCACCCTGATTAGAAGCTACACATTTTAAAAATAAAACTAACATCTCTGGTAACAGCCAATGAACAGAACTTCTAAAGATCCAACAGGAGTCCCAATTACAAGAACCACCAGAATTGGGGAACCCAAAGCTTTAACTTAACATAGTACTGGATGGTATAGCCAAGAGACATAGGAAAGAAAAAGTACAAAAGAGTTTTATTAATTTTGTAAGGAGAAAATAACGTTCTTATTATGTGTAGGAAAAGTTATTATCATTTCATGAAAAATCAATAGTCCATTAAAACTAGTTAATGTAGATATCTGAGTATGAGGGCAACTTCGAACCATCAATAGTGTTTTCTCCACCAGCTACCCACTTGCCAGTATATACAGTCATATGTTGTAACCTATTGTTACTAACTCTATTTTCCCACCTAAATTAACCCTTTCACTTGTCCTCTAGGTTCCAAACATTTCACCTAGAAGAGATTATTACTCCTGCAGGTTTTCTCTTTTTTTCTAATTAAACTTTCTCTAATAACTTATCCCCAATAGCATCAAACTATTTCTCCCAGGGTGAATATTTTTACCTTCTTCCTTAGAAAATATCCATCTTCGCATTTCTCTTTAGAGAAAACAAAACAAATAAAAAACAACATAAGCTAGAATTTTCCTAAAAACTGAAACTCAGCAAGACTTTTTTTATATAAGACTTGAATTTTTGTTCCATATATCAAGAATCTTGTTTGCTTAATATTTAAAAATTAGGACATTTATATTCATTATATTAGCTATGCTATTCTTGTTTGCTAGGACTCAGGATGACCATTCTCTATTTACCAAATTCTCTTTGATTTTTGTTTTTTGTTTTTTGTTTTTTTTTGCTATCACACATGTTGCTTTCTGTTTCTCTATTTTATTATTTATTAGTTATTCATTTATATTTGGGGGTATGCTCTGTTTTTTCAGAACACCAGGGACATAAATGTAGATATATTTTCCTTCTTCCATACTTATAATTGTATCATTTAGGATATGCTTCTTTATGCTGTTGTAATAAAGAAGATCAAAAATTTCAAGAGCTTAAACAATCAAATTTAATGTATTCACTGCATGTCATCAGGGGGTTCTACTATTACAGACCTTTAAGAGTCCTATCTGATAGAGATGCCAATCACAACAGCAGGGGAAAAAAATGACATGGCGTATCATACCTGAGTATCCAAAAGTATTACTTTGGTTCACATTTCATTGACCATAAGTAACAGGCCCATGCCTGAGTTATGGTTGCAGAAAATGAAGCTTATTATTTGCAAAGAATGAGAGTGACAATTCTCTTAAACATGTTCGTGGAAAAACCATAATCATCCTTTTTGATCTTATAAAATGTCTAATTATTTTCATTTCTTCTGCTCAGTCCCTCGAGTTCTCCGTGGCCTCTTATTATATTTTTTATCAGTGCCTAGTCTGCTCTGTGCTCTCTTCTATTAAGCTTTTATTTCTCCTATAAAATGTTTCTCTCCAAATTTTTTTAGCTCTATGAGCTTATACTTCATTTTAGCATATCTTTTTTGGGCTCCTAGATCTATACTTTGAGCTCATACATAGGTTTTGTACTAGTTTTATAAATATGGTCTCATTGGTTTTGATTCTCCTCCCTTTAAGAGGCAGGCTCTTGAGTGACTGGCTGGCTCAGTCATTGGAGAATGTGATTCTTGATCTCAGAACGGCCAGTTCGAGCCTGACCTTGGGTACAGGTTACTTAAAAAAAAAAAAAAAAAAAGAGAGAGAGATGAACTCTAATTCCTTTTGATCGTAGGCTGAACTTAGTGACTTGCTTTTAATAAATAAAGTGGAAGTGACAGTATGCAACCTCAAGACTAGGTCATAACAAGGCACTGTGATTTTTGTTTTCTTTTCTCTCTCTGTTTCATCACTCACTCTTGGGGAAGCAAGCTGCCATGATGTTAACAGCTCTGTGGAGAGGCTCACATGGCAAAGAGTTGAGATACCCTGACATCCTCCGCATGAAATGAGCAGAGAGATGGGTCCTTCAGCTGCTGTCAAGCCTTCAGATGACTGCACTACTAGCAGAGATATTAATGACAACCTCATGAGAAATCCTGAACAGAACCACCCAGCTAAGGGTCTCTGACCCACAAATACTGTGAGATATTAATGTTGTTTGAAGCTACTAAGTTTTAATTACCTTCTTAAGTTACAAAAATAATATGGATTATCTCACTATTTTTTAATTCACATGGAAATTTTGTTAACAATTTTCACCAGCTGCATTTACAGCATTTAGAGAATTTACTTTTTTGTTTTGCCTTTATTTTTCCCCATATATTTGTTTCTTTTTAAAATTTTGATTTTTTTTAATTTTGATTTTTTTTTTTAATTAGTAAATGATTTTGAGTGAGGCTGATTCTTACTTGACCATGTTGTTCATTCCAGGTGTAATTATTTCTGGTTTACCAATGAGTCTTGTGAACATCTAAGTTATTTTGATCTTTCTTCTCTATAGAGATTAAAAAATTCAATCTTCTCATAATATGAAGGAATCTTTCCCTTTCAACATGCTTTGTTAACATATTGCACGTCTGTATATATTCCACTGCTTTGATGTATTAAATTATTAATCAAATTTTAAACACTAATGTTTCTTTTTTCTATTATAAACAATCATGCAATGACTATGCTTTTAAATATTTAGTGGTTTTATAGAGGATATACTATTCAGAATGCCTTTCTTTAGCAGAAAACTACTCATTATTAGCTATCAAGATTGTATGTCTTCATGATTCTTTGTTCAACGCTGCCTTCAAAACAAATTTAAGAGGACCATCCATTGTCACACTGTATATATATTCTTGTTATAAACAAAGGAGTAGTACCTTTCCTGAAGAACTATCTTCATCTGTGGTCAGTACTACTATCATCTTTTCTAAATATCATTTCTCCCCTCTGACTTTCACTGCATGTAGCAGCTTTCCTGTCCCTATTTGTAGTTATACAGGCTCTTATTTCTGTGAAAATTGGCGATTGCTTTTCTGGTTATATTTCTCTGTGTTGTTGAGACATGATTTCTGAGCAGAAAAAAAAACAATTCTATTTTATCTCTGATATACTAAAACTAGAAGCTTTCCTGCTTCAACAAACTCCTTATGAACATAGTAAGATATGAAGCTCCAATAACCAAATACATTTAGGTAATTAATCATTTTACTCAGAAGTCTCTTTTCTTTATTTATTTCCATCCAAAATAAAAATTGACTAAAGTTCTATTTCACAATGAAAGAATAGTCTGTTCTTAATTTAACAATGAAATGATAAGTTTGAGAAAGCTTGGACAAAATATTTTTGTTCCTGCATTATTTCCATCTCAAGACTAATTAAATTGTAGAATTGTGCCCTAGGAAAAATCCTTCTATAATTTCAATCTCTCTCTCTTTCACTCTCCTTCTCTCTCTCTTATTTCCAACACGAAATGAAACTGTTTGATATTTTGAAAATAAAGATACCAGAAATTTCTTAATTATCGCTATTATGTGTTTTGATCCTCATTAGTACATATAGGGGTTGTCAATATGACAACTACTTCTCAAATGTGTCAGAATGCAACAATTACTAGTAATAAAAATAGTACATACATTTTTCATATTAGCCACGTGCTAACCTCAATTCTAAATGCTTTACATATATTAGCATTCAGTTTTTGCAATCACCTTATGTGATGTGTACAAATATTATCACTATTACACAGATTAGGAACATGATGCATAATGAGTAACTTACCCTAAGTCACATAGTTAATGACTGGCAGAGCTGGAATCACACGAGGCAATCTAATTCCAAAATTCAAGCCTTTAAACAGTGCTTTCTATTTTCTCTAAGCACCATGCTAAATACTTTAAAGGAAACATGGACCCTCATCAGTCACACAAGAACTGCATTTTACAGATAAGACAACTAAGCTTCAGAGAAGTTAAGTAACTTATTTATAGTTACCCAATTTGAAAGTAAAACATTTTATATTCCAACCAAATCTCATGTTCTGTTGTTTTTATTGGCTATAGATAGAATGATGCCCATACCTATTTCATAAATGGATTATCTGAATATTTGGACGCAGCTTAGCCAAATTTCAGGGATAGTTTATATTTTTTGATTAGCTGACCCAGGTTTTTACTTTGATGGGGAACAGAGAAAGGACTATGTTATCCTATTCAGACAAGTGCATTTAATATTAATGATAAAACCAGAATACATTAGATATTTTAACATTTATATATACTCCATTGTCATATATATTTTTAACTTCTGTAATATATTTGCCTTATGAATCTTTGTAGAACAAATAAATACTGATAATTTTATTTTGAAGATTATATCCTTTTGTTGGTCCTTAAAATAGACCCTTTTTTAAAAAAAAATATCTTTTGTAATATTGAGCACACTCATTCAATGGTAAAATTAAGGTGTTTGTTCTGTCCCTAAGAAGTTTTTAGGTATTAAGAGAGAGACTAAACTACCTATTAAAAGAGGAAAAAAAGAGGCAATATTGCCATATTCACTTTGTATGAGAAAGTTTGTAGCAATAATTTTTTTTCTGACTTAATACCTACAGTGACAAGTCCTAAAATATTTTTAGAAAGCCAGCTAAACTTTTCATGGCTGTATAAAAACTTGGAACACCTTGGACATCTAAATTAAAAGGCTACTCAGTAGAAGGCTACATAGTCCCTATTTTCCATTCTAGCCAGCCTCATGGATTTAGTAGATCCAAAAGAGTTTCATGTATCTGTTTAAAAAAAAAAAAAGCAGTTGGCTAATCACTAGGATTCTCCTTAGGTAGATGATACCAAAATATCATCTTTGTTAAAGTTTTGAAGTGAAGACACATTAAACAAAAATAATATTATTTGTTCTTCAATTTAATATGACTTGATTTAAATATAAACAATCGTGATTTCTAAAGAATATTTTTAGGAAGTAAAAACTATAGTGATCATACTTTATGAGTGACATGTTTACTGAAACTTGTAGTTTTACTACTGTTACAGTCTTTTCTTTAAAAAGATAATGTGTCAATACACAGCATTACACCATGATAATAAAAATGGTGGGTTTCATGAGTTTTTCTCAAAGAAGTTTTTATATCTTTGCACAATATTTTATAATTATTTTTTATATTTAACATTTTTAATCCATTTGATATTCATGAGACAAATGACTTTTATAACTTATATCCAAAGAAAATCTTATCTCAGATTAAGTTTTTAGCCTCTAATATGGTGCTACTCTGTACTTATTTTAATTTCATGGGTATATGATTCAGGCAGCAGGGAAGAAGTAGTTCCCATCTATGCAAAAATAGTTTGGTAGGTAATGAATAGAAAAAGGAAGGGGGAGTTCTTAGTATTAATGAGCCCACATTTTTTCCCCATGGATGCAAGGATATAATTCTTTGCCCAGATGATCTGCCAGATGATTGTTATATCTGTTGGTACTTTGGAATTCAACCTGTTAATGAGATGCTCCTTTCCAACTAATCACTGTCACTGAGAATGGCATATTACCAAAAGTGTGATTCAAGTCATAGCTGGGAAAGATTAATGTACAATGACAATAGGGAACTCTAGGGGACTTTGGGGAGAGAGAAGGTTAATTGGAAATGCTTAAATTAATGTTCATTAATTTAATAAACTGCAGTGCCTTTCATTGTTAAGAATAGATTGCATTACTTTCTTCCACTTAATAATGTCTGTTATTCATTTGAGAAGATTCATTTTAGATAAGGAAATGAATGAAAATACAGAACTTTAAAAGAAAGTGAGAGAAAAAGAATATCCAAAGAAGGAACTTTTGAACTCTTTTCTAATTTAAGAATAAATAATTCATATCTATTTGATAACTAATACCTGGAGCCCATCATTTTTGCTTTATAAATTGCATTTTCAAAGTTTAAGTGTCTTATAGAGTCTTACAGTGTCAAATAAATTACACATTTCCAAAATATGTTCTATAAAATGCTTTTCATGCAAATACCTATGGTCATATAAATTTAGTAAACACTAAAACAATATCTTTCTAATACAGATTCACAATGCTCATTAGAATTCACATAAACTATATTTAATGCCTAAATTTTCAATATTTCACAATTGAATATATTTCCAATTAATACCTATTAAGAGACGATGAAAACACAGTCTGACAAAAGCTGGCCTTTAGATCATCTAAACTAATTCAAGTGTTTCTATTTTATTATTTTTAGATAAATCTCTTCAGAGAAAAGTAGAGGTTATAAGAAAAGACTTTTAAGACTACAATACTTTGATTCGTTCCAAAATAATTTTAAAAACACATAAGAAGTTTAGATTTGCAACATGAGAACTTTGTATAGGTTATGCATGTCTTATTTCCATTTCAATCAAATTAAGAGAGATGGAAAAAAGTCCTATTAACCTATCAACTCATAAAAAATATCTAATTCATATTGGAAATCAAGATCATCTAATTAAATTTTTAATTTATCATTTGATATTTTTTTTTGTCCAATGCCTTCAAATTTACTCTCTGTCTCTAGAAATTCAGTTGATAGTGGGTCGGCACAAGACAAAAGATTCATGAGGTCTATTTACAGCAATTCCATTGTTATATACACAGTTTTCTGTCTTCCTTGTAATAGCTTTGAAGTTTAGATTTTGAGTCAGGAGTCTGAAATAAGAAAATAATTTAAATTTCCCCCAAATATCTCAATTCTTGAAAAACCCATCTTCATGCCACATCTATGAAATTTTACAATACACTAACTATCCCTATACATATGTGCCTATTTCTTTACTCACTAAACTCTCATTTTTACATCCTGTTCATTTGCCGATTATTTTCACAATATACACATATTATTATCATAGATGAGTAGGTGTTTTGACTCTGAATGAGAAACTCTCATAACTCTTTTTAATTTCCAAAATTGTTACTTTATTATTCGATATATTTTTTCATATCAATTTTAGGATCAACTTGGTAAGCTTCAAAAATACTCGGTTTGGGGGCACCTGGCTGGCTCAGTGAGTTAAAGCCTCTGCCTTCAGTTCAGGTCCTGGGTCTCAGGGTCCTGGGATCTAGCCCCACATTGGGCTCTCTGCTCAGCAGGGGGCCTGCTTCTCCCTCTCTCTCTGCCTGCGTCTCTGCCAACTTGTGATCTCTCTGTCAAATAAATAAATAAAATCTTTTTTTTTTATAAATAAAATCTTTAAAAAATACTCTGGATTTTGATTGAAATATCATTGCATTTATTGATTAATTTAGGCAAAATTTACAACTTAACAGCACTGAAGAATTCAGAGCTGAGAGAATCCATAGACATGATGGCAATCATTTTTATTAAGACTTTCTTTATATCTTTTCATAGTTTTAAATTTCTTCACAGAGATTCAATTAACTATGAATTTCTTAAGGTTTAGGTTGCTATATAAATGGACTGTACTTTCTGATTATATACCCCTTGTTTATTTCTGATATTAAAAAAAACTATTGATTTTTTTCTGTATTTGATCTATTTGGATTAATAAATTATGACATAACTTGATTGGTAAATAATTAGATATCAAAAATCAATCTTCACAAATTTGCTTCTTTCCAATATTCTTTATTATTTTTCCTTATCTTATTGTTTTGGCTAGGTTCTCCCACATATTATTGAAGGTCAGAGATAAAATCAAGTATTCTTACTTTGGTCCAGTTTCCATAGTCACCAGTGTAGTGAGGCATCACACTAAACATGAGGTGTGCTTTAGATTTGGGCAATTTAATATTTAGCATGGTGAGAAATATCTGCGTCCTATTCTTCTTTACCTTAAATTTTCAGTAGCAATAAAAGCTTCATAATATCAACTGCTTTTTGGTATGAAATGCTTTTATCCCCCCCTACTTCGGTCCAGCATTGTAGTAAATCACGGCAGTGCATTTTCTATGTTGAAATATCTTTGTGTGTCTGAGAAAAGTCCTGCCTATCCAAGGAATTTGGGTTATGTTATATTACCAATTTGAATTTGGATTTTGTTAGCCATATAAAGAGATTTGATAGCTGCCTTTATTTTCGCTTCTCTCTTTGTATAAATAAATAACCAGGCCTACAAACTTGGTACAACTCACCTAATACCTAATACCTAATACAACTCACCTAATAAAACCTTCCTGTTTCAGAAGCTAGATCTTTAATTTCTTCTCTGCTTGTTGGTGTATTTGGGTTTTCAATTTTTCCTTAAGTCAATGTGGCAGTTAGTGTGTTCCTGGGAAGAGATCCATTTCATCTTGATTTCAATATTATCCTAATAGAAATGTCATTTTACAAAACTTCTTTACATGGTTATATTTCCCTTTTTACAAACATGATTTGCACCTTTTCTTATTATCTTTATATTTACAGTAGGGCAGTCTATTTTTTGAAGTAGTTTTGTCTCTTATTGATCAACTCTAGTTATTTTGCCTTGTTTTTTTATTAATCCTCCCTAATTTAGGAGACTTAAAAAAAGTTAAGTCTACATATTTCCTCAGTCTTTTTATTTGTTTGTATTTTTATTATTTTTAATAAAGTTTTTTGTGTTATTAATTTTTCTGTGTATTTCTTTAGATATCACAATAGGTACTTGTTTTTATTGTTTAAAGTTTTTATTTAAATTCCAGATAGTTAACATATTGTAATATTAGTTTCCTGTGTACAATTTAGTGATTCAACAGTTATGTACTATGCCCTGTACTCATCTAGGTATTTGCTTATATATCTTCATTTTGGGCAATATTATTTATTACTAACTGGTAGTAATTTATATATTTTTATATGAACATTTTTATTGTTTAGAATTGTGCATTTAAGTATAGTCAGTCCCTTTATAGATTTATGTATTTTTCTGTACTTGACTTCATGTTTTCTGAGATTGTCAGTTATTTCTTAGATTTTATATCAGTTTTTGAATTACATATTTTGAAATTAAATTGTGAACAAACTGAGGATTTTGGAGAGGAGGGGGTGGGGGGTTGGGTGAGCCTGGTGGTGGGTATTGAGGAGGGCATGTATTGCATAGAGCACTGGGTGTGGTGCATGAACAATGAATCTTGGAACACTGAAAAAATAAAATAAATTAAAATAAAATAAAATAAAATAAAATAAAATAAAAAAGAAATTAAAATTTGAAGAGTATTGCTGTTTATTACCAGATGGTATTTTTCCTTATGAACTTTTTATTAATATAAAACAACTCACTTTATTCTTTTTGATAGGTTAAGTTAATCATATTTCATTTGATAACATTATTTTGAGGGAATTGTTATTTTACCTTTTTCTCTTCTATTTTCAGACTTGCAGAGGTACTTATTTAAATAGCGCACAGATGAAATAAAAAAGTTTGCATGTCCTTATAGAATAAATATAAAATATACATACAGATACTATCAGACTTTCTATGACTTTTAATATGTATATTTTACCCAAGTATCTTTTGTGGGGCTCTATACTGCAATATACGGCCATGCTACATTTAGTGTTTCATTCACCAAATGCCATCATTCCTTGTGATTATTTTATATGTGTTTTGTTGTGTTTCTTAAATTTGAGAGTTAATGTTTTCAATTTGTTTGGAAATTTTTCAGCCAGCGTTTCTTCAATTTTTTTCTGACCTTTCTTCTCCCTCATTTATTGTCTGGAACTCCGCCCACATATTTGTTGGTAAGATTGCTGTATCCCACAAGCCTTGATTCTCTGTTAATTTGTCTTCAAATATTTGTCTCTCTGTTCCTAGGATTGGATCATTTTTACACATCTCACTTTGAGTTCTCTGATCCTTCTCCTATCTCAAATCTGTAATAGAGGTAAGCTAGTGATTTTCCGTTTGGTTCTTCTTCCGTTCGCACTTCTAAATTGAGACTCCCTATTTGTTGAGTCGATGCCTTCATAATTTTCCTTACTTCTTTAAATATAGATCTCTTTATGGGATCAGGAGGGAGATAAACAATAAGAGACTCAATCTCACAAAACAAACTGAGGGTTGCTGGGGGGTAGGAGGGTAGGGTGGCTGGGTTATGGACATTGGGGAGGGTATGTGCTATGGTGAGTGATGTGAAATGTGTAAGCCTAATGACTGACAGACCTGTACCCCTGGGGCAAATAGTACATTATACGTTAATACAATATGTATGTGTGTGTGTGTATATATATATATATAATCTTTAATTTTTTTTAGACTCTATTTATTTGAGAGAGAGAGAGAGCATGAGCAGGGGGAGGCCAAAGGGAGAAAGAGAGAAAGAATCCTCAAGCAGACTTCCTGCTGAGCACAGAGCCTGATGCAGGGCTCAATTCCAAGACCCCAATATCTTGACCTGAGCTAAAACTAAGCCACCCAACTGACTGGGCCACTCAGGTGCCCCTAGATTTCTTTCATTCTTTAACAGACTTATAAAGCAAGATTTATAAAATCTCTGTTAGCTAATTTCAACATAAGAGACTTTTATAGTCAAATTCTACTATTTTTTTTCTGAATATGATGAGAGTTTTCTGTTTTTCCATTTCTTAAATTGAAAATTGGACATGTTAGATAACATGTTGAAGCAACTCTGTATTTTAAATTGTCTTTCTAATTATTATTATTTTAAGAAACTTGCTTGGACTGAAACTGCAAAATCTATGCACTCTAAAAAGTATATTTTTTATATACTTTTGATCTATCTGATCTTGTTATTATTGTTGTTTCTTTTCTTCCTTTCTTTTTTCTTTTTTTTTTTTTTAATCTAGCTTTGAGGGTTTATTCTGGGCATTAGTTTGCTTAGCTGTCAGCCAATGATTTGAACTGAAGTTTGCTCAAACTCTTCAAGCCTGAAAGATTTCTATACAGTGCTGATTGATCTGTGTGTGGGTTGAAAAGTATATTCAAAATTCATCCAGTTCTTAAAATATCCTTTTGCTTTCACTGTCCGTTGATCTCTCTAACATTTCCTCTGTTCAGGAACACAGTTTCTCAGACAACTAGGCAGCTAGGGCTACCATAAAAAATGTTATAAAACTGATGGCTTAGAAAACAATAATTAATTTTCTTACAGTTCTGGAGACTAGAAGTCCAAGACCAAAGTATTAACCAGTTTGGTTTCTCCTGAGACTGCTCTCTGTTTGGCATGCAGATGGCCACCTTCTCATTGTGTCTTCACATGGTCTTTCCTTTGTTAACATGCATCCCTTCCTCTTCTCTTTGTCTTCATATAAGGACACCAGTTATACTGGTTTAGGATTCACCCATATAAGCTTATTTAACCTTAATTACTTCTTTAAAGGCCCTATGTTCAATAAAGTCACAGTCTGAAGTATATTGGAGGTTAAGCCTTCAGCATATGAATTTGGGGGACACAATTCATTTTGTAACACTATGACTCTCTCATTTCCAAAATTGCTCTGTTCAATTTCTGGCTGACCTGTTATTTATTCCAATCAGGATCATAAATTTGGAAGCTCAAATGAATGGGTTTTCCTTATTTATTTCCCATCAATTTTGCCACTTTTAGCTGACTGAGTCTTGGATTTTTATCTTCTACCCTCACACCAAACTGAGTCTACACAGTGCAGCAGCCTAACTGCTTATTTTTCAACCAACTCTACTCTGATAAAACTACAGTTCTTACCAATTTGAAGTGATACTAGAGAATAGGAATAGCCAGGCAATAGAAAGGCAGATTCCCACTTTCTCTTACCCTAAGCACTGTCAGGTTACCTTTGGTCAGTTTCTAGAAACTGAAATTGTTGTTCTCAACAATTCCGTTCAATTATACATTTTGGGGTGCGTGTGTGTGTGTGTGTGTGTGTGTGTGTGTGATTGTGGAGAGTGTTGGTCAAACTCTTTTTTCCTTCATATATGAAAATCTTTTTGCTTCTCAGCATTGCCTTTGTTCTAACCAGGTTGTTCCCTGTTTTAATTTTATACTTGCTAGAATACATCTTTTAGTTATTGTCTAGAAGAATTCTGTTGGCAAAACTTCTGGGTTCTTGTATATTTGAAAATTTCTTCATCAAGTAAATTTTGATTGAATATAAGATTTAAGGTTAAGAGTTATTTTCCCTCAGGACAATGGAAGAATTTTTTTAATATTAGAGGTGGATGAAAACTCAATTTATTGTCTTCTAGTATGTTTTTATTCCTTCAAAAATATTTAGGATTTTTATATTATTTTTTAAATTTTCTTATGTTTCAATATAAAATGTGTAGGTATGTGTTTGTTTGGCACTTTTGATATACCATGAACCTACAGGATATTTCACTCTCCCTGTAGTCTCTGAGTCTGGCTCACTTGTTTCCTATAAAAGCTCTAAATATATTAGATATCCAGTAGGAAAAACTGATCATACTAATGATTTCTCTTCCCTCTTTCCAAGTCCTATCTTGTCTGCATGTGCAATTGACAATGTGCTCAGTGAAAAGTGGCTTGTAATGAAAAGCTCAGGTCAAAACAGTTTGTTTTTTTTTTTTTAATATAAGCATCTGTTCATGTTTACGCAGTTCTCTGATGTCTTTAAATATATGATTTTCAAAAAATCTGGCTATTTCTAGATGGGCTGCTATGTTTTACTACATCATTCTCGGAAATAGAAGATTTCTATTTCTTTTTATTTATGATTATGATTATTATTATTATTTGAGTTTTGAGGTATGTTTATAACAACATCCAATATTTAAAATTATGCTGTGACAATCCCAGGGAAAAAATGGCATAATTGATGTTAAATATTTTTGCCTTATTTGTTTTAAAAAGAACTCCAACCACTTATTCAACATGTTTAAGTATCCAAAATTCCATTCATTGAAATATTTTCAAGCTAATGTGCTCAGATCAAATAAACTTTTTAAAAATATTTTATTTATTTATTTGAGAGAGAAAGAGAGAGATCACAAGAAGGGGGAGGGGCAGAGGGAGAAGCAGACCCCCTGCTGAGCAGGGAGTCCAATGTGGGGTTCTATCCCAGGACTCCAGGATCATGACCTGAGCTGAAGGCAGATGCTTAACCAACTGAGCCACCAGGCACTTCAATAATCTATTTTTCTAAAGGAATAAAAAGAACCAATTAAAGTGGGAGACTTTGTAAAGAGTCAAATATGAGGTCATTATTTTGTTTGTTTGTTTCTTAAATGATAGATTTAGGGGAAAAAAAAACAGAAAATAATAATTACTTTCTCTCCAGTATCTCATATTATTGTAGTTATTCAATCACCCTAATAGACTTAATGTGACTATATATCCTTTCATTGGGACTGAAGTGACGCCTGACATTTATAGCACTTAGAATCTTATAGGGAAGAAATCTATTGCATCATATACTTATATGATGAAGCTTGAAATTGAGATGTATAGAAACTTAGGAAAAAATTACTTATTCTGGGGTGCCAGGAGGGAAACTGGTAGGAAATTCTACCTAGAGAAAGTCATGTTTAAGGTATGACCTGAAAAATGACAATTGCCCAGATTTCATCATTTGTAGCACCTAGTTTATGTTAAATATTTATAGTATCAGTTAATAGAAGTTAGCTATATAAACTATGTATTCGTGTGGAGCTTAATGGATGGCACAATGTGAAAAATAATATTTAGATTGAAGAATGCATGATGAGGCTTGGAAAGGGAGATTGAGCATTACACACACATCAAACTAAAAGGAAATAACTATTGATGAAGAACAGACAGTAAGGGGAAGCATGGAATAATTTGAGGTCAGTGCAGAATTTGAATCCTATGTTGAAACTTTGAAGTTGTCTTATAGATTCCAGTACTTATTTTCAATAAGATAAACTTATATTGAAAATGTTAAGTGTAGTATTGATTTAAGATAATCCATAATTGTAAAAATATTATTTTTGTTCCAGGGTGTAGAATAGAATTGAATGGGAAGACATTATAAACACACTGTGTTGTACATCTGAAGCTAAGTCACCATTGTATGCCAAATATACTTTAATAAAAAATATAAAAATAAATATACCGTATTATTATAAAGATAGTGGTATATTGCAGGTAATTGTTGATGGTATAAATTTACTTTTAATAGGAAAACGTGAATGGAGAAAATGAAGATTGTGGAGATTTTGTGGTACATAATGAACGGAATATGGAGTTGATTGCCCGTGGAGCAGAAGGGGGAAAAATAATTAATTATTACATTTAGATTTCTGAATAAATAATAAGTTGATCAACTTGCTATATAAGATAAATAAAATGAAAACATGTATGCAGAGGAAATAAATGATTTTGGTTCTTTTATTTTTTTCCCCAAACACTTTTATTTTATTTTTTCAGTGTTACAAGATTCATTGTTTATGTACCACACCCAGTGCTCCATGCAATATGTGCCCTCCTCAATACCCACCACCAGGCTCGCCCATCCCCCCACCCGCTCCCCTCCAAAA